>JAWWEE010000085.1:31985410-32026153 GCA_035221455.1 Xenops minutus
TCTCTTCTCTTCTCTTCTCTTCTCTTCTCTTCTCTTCTCTTCTCTTCTCTTCTCTTCTCTTCTCTTCTCTTCTCTTTCAGCTAAACGCCATTTACATGAGTTTTTTTCTTAGGTAAAGCTGAACTGTTTTGACTGAATTAAAAACTGTAGTATGAATAGCCTAGCAATACGAACTGATTGCTGGGCTGCTTATAATACTTAAAAGGGGAAGAGCTATTAAAAAGCTTTAGTGCTTATACTCAAAAATAACACTTTATATTGGGACATTTGATAATAATAAAGGGGATACTAGCAGCACTGCCTGGAATATATAAATGCATCATATTGCTAAGACTTTTTATATTAAGTGTTAACTTTTAGATGGATTTTAATTTTTTTTAGTGCTTGATTTAAGAAAAATGAGGCCTGTGGTAATCTGCTTACCCTACTGTTTCATACAAAGGAAATTAATATGGATGGGAAATAAAAGCTGATTACACAATAGTGTAAAGTGCAAGATTGTTAAACAGTGCAATAGAAAATGAAAAATATATCACCATAATTCTGAGAATTCACAAAATTCCATTTTTATTTTTGAATCCTGAATTTATCTTAAAAGGATCAGTTTACACTAGAAGTAGCTAAATTAAACAAACAATCAATTTTATCTACTTGACCAGAGGAATGTAAGTAGTCCATATAACTTGATATGAATGTGAGGAGACTGAAAACTAGAAAGATTACTAGATATAATCCCAACAATAGTAGTAGGTACTATGGTATTGTGCAAAGATACTGTCATTTCTTGAAATTGAGGAGATGGGTGAAATACAGTCAGAACTCCCTTTGGTATTCTCCTCACACAGAAGCTTAGAAATATTTTATTAAATATTAATGACAACATAAAAGACCTTTGGTATTATTTTCATTTTAATTAGGCAGGATATATATGCCATTCACTTTGAAGCCAAATGGTGCTCCTTTGTATTAACCTGCAGGGGGTACTAGAAAATTCAATCAAGTAACATTTACCTTTTTCTCCTCCTGCCATGGGATAATTAACATCTACTCCTTTGCAGACTCTCTTACTGTTACCTGATCCCCATATGCAGGTTTCATATTGACTTCCAGGGTTTTAAGCAGTATGGTGTGAAATGCTGTTTCAGCCCATTTCTTGCAACTCACCAGAACACAGGAAGGTTATTACCCTTCAACTTTAACCTGGTACATATGCAAGGGAAACTTAACCTCTTAATGAAATCAGACTAGAGGGACAAAATGGGCAATAATTCCAGGAGCAAGACAAACCTGTATATAATACACTGAATCCATTTTGTTTTGAGGTGAATGATAAAGACAATTGAAGAACGTAAAAAATTAATGATAGTTGGTATGGCAGAAAAGAGTAAGAATTTTTTGACACATAAAGCCAAGGCAGGAATTACTAAGTAGCAAGTGAAGATAAGTGGAAAGAAATTAATCATGTGAAGTCTGTGGGTTTCTAGACTCTTGGTCAGCTGTTTATGCAACCTTCCTGCCACTTACATAGATTTCCCACTCCACATATAATGTGTAAGAATCATCTTAAATGGGGCCTTGGAGCTGCTGATCTAGCAGCTATTGATCCTGGGACCTCAGCTGGGAGAATGTTGAAGAGCTGCCAGGCTTCTTGGCTATATGACCTTGAACATTTACTTTGGCCAGAGCTTGGTATACTTTTTTGAACTGTCTGGGTAGCCTAGTGCTTCTTTAGTCTTAAGCCTAGCTTATTTCGCTTGGTCAGTCCACCACAGAGCTGTAAACTTGCCAAGCCTTCAGTCTGTGGGACTGGACACTCCTCAATGGCTAAGCTTCCCAAGAGTGAAGACTCTGGTGAACTTAAGTAAGCTATGCACATTAACTGATAGGAAACAGAACTGCTTTCAGAGGAAACTCACCTGTGCCGCTCAATGAAAACAAGTGTGTTTATACCGAACACTTAACAATGAATTCACATTTTCTAATGATTATCAGAAAAACTGTAATAAGTTTGGCTGTCATTATAATGCCTCTTGACTGAAATTAACTCCTTTGTACATATATATTATGAAACATGATAAATTACATCATCACACTTTTTTCAGTGACACCCTCCTTCATAGAATAGATGGTTCTTCTTTGATCTGCTAGTGTTCAGTATTTTGTATATTTTGTTTCCCCATTATGTAAAATGAACATCATTCCGTATTTCCTTTACATTTTTCAGCCTTGTTCTAGGGGCATAATTATTCATTTCTCCATATAAAAGCACATGAAGGTGATAATACTGCATCTCATAGGAATGTTATGGAAATAAATTTCAGTAGTATCAATGAGAAACCTGTGCTGTGGCAATTTTAAAAGGTTTGTTTTTTCCAAAATTCCTTTGGAGGGAAGGAGTATAAATAGCTTTGTTTTATCAACAAAGTGAAAATCCAGCAAACAACAGCTTCCTTCAACTCCTAATTGTCCTTAATTTTTAGAGAAAATGTTAAGTGGTCAACAAAAACATTAATCTCTATTTTTTCCTTTTCTGAATAAAATCACTTCAGTCTAGTTGTGATACACTGAGATACTTTACTGTGCAGTTTGCAAGTTGTAACAGGTGTGATCAGATTTGTAAATTTAGGAACTTCCTCATCTGCTGTAACATACCGTCTTAGGTTCCACCCCTGTGGTGGTAGAAAAAACAATTTAGCCTGTTACACTGTGGTTACCAGGCTTGGATTAGTAATAACCACAGAGGTTGTAAAGCAAAAGTTTCTGAAGTATCTCACTTCCCTTGTTCTCAGATATGCATGTAATGTGTCAGAGCAAACTGAAAATATTAAGCTTACTTTGCACTGTATGAAATAGCAGTATGAATTTGAAAATGTTAACATTCAATCAAAAGAAATCCACGTCTTTGCACTTGGGAAGCTGTAAGAGTATAAGCTGTTACAAAGGGGGAGGAAATTAATAGAAGAAAAGCTTTTGTTGGTGCGTACAAGTTTTCTGCATTTTTTAGTGTCAATAAATAAATTAAAGTAGCAACCCTCCCAACTACTCATTTATGAATATTAGAAGTGGATACTCTTGGTGTATAAAGAAATATTATGATGCAAGAGTCTTGAGGCATAGAAAATAAAAAATATTGGGCTTGACTTTTGGTTTGGCTAAATAATAAATTACTTAAGGGTTTTGAGGAGCAGAAGATCAAAAATGATAATCTTTGTTTTCTACTAAAAAGAATAAACAAAACCAAATTTTTAAGCTTAAAAGATGATCAAACTTAATTCTTCCAGATGTTCAATAGCTGAATTTAGGATATGGATGTAAAATACTGTTATGCATAGTTTATACTGAAATGTGTAAAAGACAATTACCCAAAAATATGTGAATTATATTGTATAGTTGCTGTCGTGGCACTACAAAATACTGAAGGATTTCTCAGAAAAAAACAACTAAGCCAGCTCCTGAACATTCAGTAAGGATAGTGTAAAGCATGAGTGAAGTATCTGTTGCTTCCTGATAGTGAAGCACAGCTTTCTAGTTTACTGTGGTCCCATTTTCAGCTGCCACAGGATTAAAGACCACGGAGTAAGTAGCATCCATGTATCCAGCCAAGGTAAGACAAAACACAAAATCCGTTCTACTTATGGTCAATGTTAAATTTGAAGCAAATGAAAAATATATCCTTCATATCAGTATGAATAGTGTAACTTCATTTTTAATTGAATAATTTACCCATTTGGAGATCCATCATTACTTAATAATAGTATAGGGTCTAATTATTTCCATTTGTTATTCATTTATGGCTGTATTATGTGAGAAAGAAAAATAGCTTCCAAAGTCATAACGAATTCACTGTATGTCTGGCATTTTTCTTCAGCTTTCAGAAAATTCAACAAGTGAAATGGCAGTTTTGTAGTCTGCCTCTGAAGAACAGCTGCACAAGTTAGTTCACCGCAAAACAAGTTGGACAAAATGATTTATGGAGTACTGTTTCCTTAATTATTTCACAGAACCTCTCTGGCTCTGGAGACTTACTTGAGCCAACTATTACAAATCGCTGAATTCCAGAAATAGTAGGTTCCTGTCCTTCCTTCTTTACCCCATTTTTCATTATGTATTTTCAGTTTATGACCAAGAATTACTTCCTTTTCCCCTGGTTCTCAGACACGATGGAAAACAAGTTTATAGGAAAATTGCCCCAAAAGCTATTAATCCTTTGTAACTTCATGCTAACAACTCTGTATTAATTTACTTTATATTCTAATATGAAATTGAGATCTGAGAAACCAGTGTTAATCAGATGCCTGAATTAATCTATGTTTTCTCTTAGGAGTTTTGTGAAATTGTGAAGAAAATTAGAACAGAGAGTGCGATGTACTTGACATGCCTCTCAGAGGCCTACTTGGTGCATTTTGTACCATATACTGCATCTGGTCAAGAAATATGAATGACTACTCTGAAATTTGATTTAAAAAAAAAAAAACATGAAGGAGGTTAGTTTAATTTTGACCTTTTAGTTCAATATGCTAATATCAAGGATACCTTCTAGAAGGAATGGCTGTTTGTTAATTCATTATGAGTAGAATGAAATTCTCCTTTTAGCTTGAGCCTTTTGAGGTCCTCATAGCTTCTTGGCTTTCTTGATTATGCAGAATGATAAAACATATTTATTAGCCAGGGAGAGCTTGGATGTTCCTAAGAATTTTTTTTTTCTAGAGAATTCTAGAAAAGAGCCAAGCTAAAGGAAGCCCTAATTTGCCCAGTTTTCAGAAAATACAGTGATGGTCTTGCACAATAAGAAGACATTTTAGTAGCTTTACACAAGGTCACTGAAAACTCTACTTCCAGTTACAGTCACTTTTTCCTGCTTCCTGCAACTGCACACTTACTCTCCGTACCCTCAATTTCCCAGTGTTTTTTCTTTAAAAAAGGTATTTTTCTCTATACAGTCTTCTTTTATGTGTGCTGTGATTATCAGCTATTTCTAGTTTATATCTGCAGAAAATGTTTCTTATTTTTTGAGAGGGAAGTACTTGTTTCTTTCTCATCCAGTTTGTTTGCAAGAAACCACCACTGCTCTCATATTTAGGCAGCTAAAATGACCTAAAGCAGAGTATTGTGGGAGAATCATGACTCTGTTTAGTCAAATAAGGAGGGTGAGGTTGTCTGTGGGATTCAAACCTGCCAGTCTGAGCTCACAGCTTGCACCTGGCCCTCTGTTCCATCATAAACCAGAAAGCAGAGGATGCATGTATTACCAGGGCTGGGGCATTACCAGTGCAAAACAATTAAAATTCCTTCTGCTTAGGGATACTCCACACATACAGTGTGAGTACCTTGTAAGCTGACTATCACGTCAATGGTCTCATTGATTATATTTTATTTTCGTCACTTCAAATTACCAGGTTTCCTTCCCATGAATTCTCACTGGTATGAAATAGTACATGGCTTGAGTAAAAGCAGCAGGCTAGAAAAAAGGATAAATTTTCCTTAAGAAAAATTTTTAGATGTAGATAGGACTATTAAAAATTGGAAGGTTCAGTTCAATGGCTGAACTAAGTTATCGATCAAATTCAAGTTGCAAAACCAAAAGGTTTTGTTCCAGGTTAAAATTGGGGGCTTTTTGTTTCACCAGAAATGTTGTTTCAGAATCTTAAAAAACACATGAAAATACAGATGTATGAACAAGGAACCAGGTAAGAGAGACTGAGATAACAAAATAGACATTCTCAAATCATGTTTATGTTTTGTAACATAAAATACAAAGGCCACGCTTGCAGCACATTGCAAGCTTATCCTGCTTTTGGTGTTCTATCAGATACGTGCACAGAACACCTACAGCTTGCTGTGTGACCTTCAATTATATTTGCATAATAAGATACAACCGTGTTTGACTAAGTTTAAAAATGGAGGTGTGATAAAAGCTCTCCATTTCTGAGCTGTTTCAGTGGTCTCCTTCCAAGGAGAATAAATGTTACCATAGAGTCCAGCTAGGGAAGAAGGCTAACAAGTACTTAGGGTGAAACACATACCATGGTTAAAACGAAACAGAGGTAGGTAGTCTGTTAAAAAGTAGCATTTTTTGTGAGAAAGAAAGAAAAGAATCTGAGGCCAAGAAGGTGCTATGGGGTTATGCTTGTTCATGGAATTTCTGGCCTTGCAGACAAATAGAGTCTACAAGGCATTTCAGTCAACATTTTTTTCCTAAAGATTCTGCAATTCTATTCAGATTTCAAGGGTAAACTGTTCTTTATTAAAGAAAATATTTTTTTTATTTGTTTCTTGCTTACATGCCGTGTGTTCTCTGAAGCGCTTAGGCAGAAATAGAGCTTTTGACATCTCCAGGCTCCAGTAAAATATTCCTAACCTGCTGAGGATTTGGGAGAGCTCTAGCACTGACTCTAGTCAAGCAGATGGATTGCTGCCAGAGAAGGGTCAAAGGACCAGCATGTGGGAGTGCCTTGAGATACCTAGAAACTAGAAGCAGCAGACAGGCTGTAGTCACACCCAAAAGCACAAAGGGTTCAGCAGTGAGCTCTGCTCACATCAGCATGGTACTGCCTGTAGAGCAGGATGAGACCAGCTAGTAAGAAGTGAGTGGTGTTCCCTATCTTGTTGAACCTTAACATTTGTTAATAACTATTTTTAATTACTTATGTTAATTAAAGCATATTTATATTCTTTTTCATAAGCACAGTGCAGGGCCCCACAGATGCAGGGCAGCTGTCCTAGTCTTGCTGTTGATACAGGTTTGCTTCTTCACTATCTCATGCCTGTATAGCCCCTAGTGTCTCTCTTTCTGGAGTTTGGATGTAAGGAAAATAAAATTACTGTCTTTGATCCTTAAAACTAAAGGTCCATGAAATCCAACTCATATGTGGCTGATTAGGTGACAGAAGAATATAATTAGCACTAGTTTCTCCATCTATGGGGAAAGACTTGCTATTGCATACAGCCGTTTTGCATTGCATGCTAAGAACAATGAGTTCTGTTCTGTATTGCTATGTCACAGCAGCAGGCAAGAGGAACTTAAAAGGTGTTTTCTCAATGTAATTAATTTTGTTATTGTTGTAACAGTCTGACAGTGACAGCCTAGGAATAATTGCTTATTTAGACTCTTTCCTTGTTAATTTCCTGTCTCATACTGACTTCTGGAGGTATTTTTAAGAATTAAAAAATATCTTGAAGGAAGAACAGTAGTTTTCTGTTAAGGAAAACCATCTGAGTAATCCCAGACAATAAAGTGTTAAAATACCAGTTTGTGCATATTGGGGTAGGTCCACTCTTGCTCTGGAACTGACTTTAAACTGAAATTACTCTAATGGGTTTAAGCTGAAAGAGAGTGGGTTTAGATTAGACATTAGGAAGAAATTCTTTACTATGAGCATGGTAAGGCACTGGAACAGGTTTCCCAGAGAAATGGTGGATGCCCCATCCCTAGAAGTGTTTAAGACCGGGCTGGCTGGGGCTCTGAGTAACCTGATCTAGTGAAAGATGTCCCTGCCCATGAGAGTGGGGTTGGAATGGAATGTTCTCTAAGATCCCTTCCAAACCGAACCATTCTATGAGCTGTACTAGGAGAAAATCTATCCCTTATACATTTAAAGTTCTTATGTATCTTTACACAAAATAATATACATACTAAATATAACACTTTTAATTAATTTGGACTGTAAAGTGTTAAAAAACTCTGATTCTCAAAATGTAACAATGTGAATTAAATTACACAGTGTCTACCAGTCAAGGAAGAAGCATAATTTTAAATGTGCCGTGTGTTATCTGGCCTTTTAACAGTATTAGTCCTACCTTCCCACTCTCAGTTGATCCTGAACAGCAATGCATTGAACCAAGGGTCAGTCAAAAGTAGTAAAGAGATGTGATTCTTTGGTAAGGACATGAATAAATAAGCCATTTGCATATTCTTTCAATTGTTTTTGTGCATATTGAGTTTTTAGTGTTTCAATCTTTGCATACCTAGATTTTTGTATAGTTTGTAGGGTATCTACTGTTCTCAGTATAGATGAGTAATGACTGAATCATATTTGTATAGTGAATAAAGAATTTTTCTGTAGAGTCTGTGAAGGATGATCCTGGTTTTGGAAGAGGAGCTACTCTTGGAGTCCATGTCACAGACTTCTAAGCTGGTGTGTTCAGATCACTCAAAATGCAATTTCTTAGGTGGCAGTTCACTGATTTTAGCTTTTTGATAGCCAGCTCAGAGTTATTGAGCATGAAAACCTGAAGCTGAAGTCACTAAGGCTGTTTGTGTCTCTAAAAAAATAAGTGTTTCATTGTTTCAAACTAGGCATGCAAATATCCAAGTGGTCAAAATTAGCACATAGAGGATATCCTATAACAGAGACTGAAAGCATATTTATATTTACACTTGTGCTGAATTACTATAATTGTTAATTTCTAACATAAGTAAGTTTTAATGATTCTTGCAGATAGGTATACTGACTAGAAATAGCAAATAATATAACATTCAGAATACAAATTTAACATGAACAAATATTTCAATTATTCATGTGACAGAGAATTTTTAATAACAATAGTGATTATTTCTTCACATTTCAACTCTTACTGTAAAATAACAAACAGAAGCATCAGTCTGGGAAGTAAACAGAAGAGAATGCTCTTCTGGCACTCCTACATAATGCTATAAAATCTAACAGATCAGGCCAAAAAAGTTAGTGTTTCTGAGTATCAAACTTGCTATCTCAAAATCAAGTTCCAATTTACAGAAGAGTTTGCTTTTGTATTGCAGATTGCTATATTAATGCAAGCCAGCTTTGAATGATTTGGCCAGGGTTTTTTTGGTAGAGTTCGTATTTTCAAAGCCCCCCAAAATTTGTCTTAGACATTATGTTACAGCCTAAATACTAGGCTAGGTGCAGTGTAGCTGTTAGTGTATGGCTGCCTCATCATGGACGGCATTCTATTCAAGATGAAAAGTGTGCTTCATAAGTATAGGTTCATTTTATGTATATTTATTTATCAGTAGAGAGAGCTCTGCCTGCTTGGGATTTGACAGTTGAACCACACAGGATTGTGTCCTCCTGTTGTCTCATTGGCTTTGCTGTTTTCCCTGGATCCCATTGTATTAGCTACCAATTCTCCTTTCTTTAGCACAGCTCAAGTCTGAGAATTTCAGGGACAAATAATTTCAGTAATTTTAATAATTCTTAAAACCCCATTACTGTGGAAGAGTTGAAAGCAGATTAATTTGATAGTAGTCAGAATGGGAGAAAGAGTAGGATTGGAAATAGGAATTGGTTTGGGGCATTTAGCAGATTTTTTTTGCTGTGTGGGAGAAAAAAAATGGTAGATTTCTATAAGAAGAGCACTGAAGTGAGGAAAACATTCAAATCACTTGCTTATAAGCAGTGAAGACTTCAGATTTAATAGTCTGGTTTTGGCCTTGCATGTTGCTTCTTAATTTAAATTCTGTCCATTAAAAAGTATAGTAATTGTCCTAATTTCAGACTGTCATCTCATTAAAAATGTAAGTAAAAATAGGATACTTCTGTGGTAATTAATTTTTCTCTTTCATTTGCCCTAGGTAATGATTATAGTTTTTCTCATGTCTGGGCTTTTTTTAATCTTGATTTTCACATGAAATAAATTTTAGCTTCATAGTTCAAAAGTGTAAGAACATGAACTATAAAGTTATTTACTTAAAATACAAGTTAAATAAAAATTCTTACTTAATATTTTGCATAAGTCCCACATGATTTATAAAGTGTGATCGTACAGAGCAGTACTGGTCTAAACCTCCTACCTGTTGTTACAGCTGAGTAATGACATCATAAAGATGTGGGTGTAATTTTGAAACTGGAAATATCTTCTCATGGGCCATTAATTTCTATCTGCAGCAAGAAGACTTACATTTTAATGTGTATGTACTTCTGAATTTCATTTAAGGTGATTTCCCATCCTTTCATTCTCAAATGAAATACCAAGTTCCTATCTGGAATAATAGGAAGGCATATGGTCTTAGCAAGTATCTGTGTGTCCTCATGCTTGTTGCATTTGTTTACACTTAAGTAAAAGTTGACAAGTATATTAAAAGTCCAGGGCATTTCTCTTTTTTTTTTTCCCTCAGGTGATTTCAGTTTAATACATAATAAGGCAGGTTGTCAGATTGTGCATTAGCAATACTGCAAGTCCTGGGAGTCCATGGATGGTAATGTAGACCCATGTTTCTGCAACAGTGTTTTGTCTTGACAGTGGAGCTGTTTGTACCATGCTTGTGGGGGAAGTGTGGAGTGAGCTCTTTACACCAGGTGCAGAATCCATTTTGAAGTGGAGACTGCTTTATAAAATTCAAGTTCCAGATGCATTTTTTGGTTCCATTCATTTAATATATGCAGCCAGCTGCTAGGAAACCATCTTCTACTTTCTCAATATACAAGACAATTATGTGTTTTGAAAATAAATTAGTTTTTCTAAGTTACATGCCCATTTCATTGTTCAGTACAAAAGCTGTGATTATTTATCTGCTACTGTATTATTAAGGTGTATTTTCACTTTTTTCATGCATCTTAAGCATCTGTACATCTTTTAGCCAAGTACTACATTCTTCTGATTCAAGCTGCCACCTTCAAGCCACGCATGTATGGCAGTTCGGTATGCTCTAGGCATTTTTCAGATAGGTTTTTAGATAAAACAATCCACAGACATAGATAAATAAAGTGGATTGTGAAAGTTAAGGACTGACTTGCAAATTAAGTGGACTGTTTTGGAGATGGGGTTTGCCACAACTGGGCTGGCATAAGTAGCAAGTCATCCTGCCTCCTAGACATCAGGTAGGGAGGTTATGTCTGATGTGCCTGCGGGACTTTCTTTGGCTTGACTGATAAGCCAGACTTCCATGGGCTCCTTGGGCAACATACTACTAAATCTTGCTCAAACAACTTTTCTCAGTCATCACAGACCCTGAGGCAACCTCTGAGTCAGCCTCTGGCCACTGTTTCAGGCTTTCCTCAGATTTCCAGTCTTCTTCCGATGACTTATATGGCCAGACACAAGAGTGGCCTCGCCTACCGCCTGCTCTTTGTCAGCTCAGTGCTTTTTTCCCCTTGCAGAGATAGTTTTGTTTCTTTCCTTCTCCATTACATTTTCAGCCCATCATCTTTTTGCATCTGTTGGTGTCTTTCCTGGTCCAGGCTGGTTTTGGTTGTTAGTTACCTGATTTGTGCAGGTGAAAGGCTGTTCATGTTTTCTTCTTAGACAAAATTGGGGATGTCTGAGCCCACAAAGATTTGTACCTAGATTTAAGCTAGCTAAAACATGTACAGCTTTGAAGGATCAAGGCATAATCTTGGAAATAATCTGTTGGAAATTTGGTGTTAAATACAGTCTAGATATAGTGTTTAGACTTTTAGCATGTTTAATATTTTGAAAATTGCTTAAGGTAGCAACAGATGGTAAGAACTTTAAAAGAGGAAGATATGTTTGTTACAGTGACTTTGAAAATATGACTTAACATGACTGAAAAGTGTTAAGTAATAATTGTATTCACGTTAGTTTATTTATGGACTCATATTGTTAAGGATTCAGTGTTATGAACAGCAAGTTTCTGCATTCCATATTTGTATGATTTTCAGTGGGAGAAAAATCAATTTACTGCTTTCTGCAAAAGAATCACAAGGATACATTTGAACCATTTATCAACTGACTTGAATAATTAGAAGGTTTGTGGTTGACAGACTTTTGTTTCACCACAGATTGTTAATAAAACATAAGAAGTGCACAGTAGCCTTTAAAAGAAGAAATGTAGAAACCTGCCAGTTAAATCAATCTAATGTGAATCAAACAAAGCTCAGGATAGGAGATAGGACAGGACAGGACAGGGATAGAAAAAGACAGGGTAGGAAAGGAAAGGATAGCATAGCATAGCATAGGAGAGTGGTTTTTGCTTGACTTAATAAACACGATTATTACTGAACTAAAGCTTGGATTTTTTGTCAGAACACAATTTTTTTTCAATGTGTTTTGACAGAGCCCTCAGCTATGAGAAACTACTGACTGTAGATACTCTCTGCCAGAATGATTAATCTATTTCCAGTAAGCTAGTTGCTTCATCTTGTTGAATATACTCTTGGGCATTTATCACGTAACTCCCTTAATCCAAACCAGTTGTGTACATATTTTGTAATTGATGAATTGCTGACAATAAATAATATTCAAACAAAATCAACTATTTGTTAAATAAAAAAATTACTGTTTAACAGTTTTTGTACCAGAACTTAGCAGTCTTTTATTTACTGAGTGTTTTCACGTGAACTAGTGTCATCTAAAACTGCTGTTAACAATTATTACAACATTGACTATATACATTTCAGGTAAGAACACATTTACTTTGCAACTGTGTGTCAAATACTTTTGTCAACACAGTGAATAATACCAGATCACTAGTCCTTGAAATAACATGTCAATAAATTTGTGAAGATGAAACAACTATTCTCCTATCAGATCCCATTTAGATGAAATGCCTTGGTTAAGTAAGGTCTTTGAAGACTGGATGTTACTTCCTTTAGCTCTGATTGTAGCTGGCAGTCATTATATGTTCTTTGTGTATTATTGAAACAGAACATCTATCTGTGGTGTACTCTCTGTCTTTTCTTCATAAATGGATGCAACTTTGGTGTGTTGGGCATATTTTAGTGTGTTGTTTGCATTTGATTAATTTGGTCTTACTGCTCTGTGTACACATATATCTTACACCTACTACTAAATATATGTGATAGATGCAGTGAAATGTTGGCTTCTGTTCTGTGAATATTAATCAAAGAATATGCTCCTCTGCTTAATGGCTTTGCAGTGTAGGAGGCAGCCAAACAACTATAGCCTGCTTTTTTTGCTCTTTAATCATTATTGTGTAAGACACGGGCAAGAACAGTTTTTTTCATCTATAAACACTATTTTATGCTTAAACATATCCATTGTTTGGTCAATGTTATGAAATATTGTTGCTCAATGAAATTTTGTTTTCAGCATTTCCTGGTAAAGCAGTAATAGAAGAGATAAAACAGTAAAGAAAGGGGAATTAAGTAGAAAAAAATATTGGGCATAGCATGCAAGAAAGAAGCAGAAGTTGCAGAGTCAGTAAGTTCAGCCTCATATGGTTTCAGGTCGTATGATTTGGACAAACAGTTTTCTTTAATCAAAAGCCAAACTGGATGCTTTTCTAGATTCCATGGCTGTGGTGAAAGGAATAATTTGTGACTAAAATATTCTGAAGGAGAATAAGGATAGACATTTGCTAAGTCCAATGTATACTTAAAATGTGTATGAGAATAGATAGTGATTATAGTGTCACAGCTTATTTGGGCAAGAAATTAAAAGACATGTTCAATATTTAAATAAAAAAGCCAGTAAATGTGTGTTTATGGTGATGGTGGTACAGCTCAGTATCAGAAGTAGAGAGTTTCTTAAAAACACAGCTCACATTGTTATGGCAAGTAGGTCTGCTATAAATTTGATAGATACAGCTTTAGTCATTCTTCATGAATCTCACCAGTGAGGCAGCCAAGGTTAATGGGAACACTTATGGTTCAGAGTTTGTAGCATTATTTTGAGGGGTTTTGGCAGGGGGTTGCTTTAGTGTGCATACCCCGCCCCCTTCATTAAAATGCCCCTAGAGTAGGGGCTTTCAGTAAATTATGCTGTTAGCAAAGTTTTACCTCTAGCACTATCACTGGCTTAACTCTACAAAACTAGCAGAAGAATTTATTGGATAGGAATCCCTCTTGCTGTTGTCTTTTGCCCTTGAACATTAGGACAGGCTTGCTAAAATCCTCTCAAGTGTTACAAGATCATAGAGAATGTCGCATTTTTTGTATTTACTAATGTTTTTGTTTTACAAATTTTATTTTAATTGTTACAAATATCAGCTTTTTATTTCCACCAGTTTCTGCCTGGAAAATATATGTCAGGTGTTTTCACAGATCATGATCTAGAAAGGTAAAAGGCAGAAATCCTGCAAACCTTGTGCAATTTTGTGTGATATAATGTGTTCAAAGGCAGATCTGTTTTTATGGAAAGAAATACAGTAGTACTGAAGCTTGTGGTTTATAAAAAAGCAATAATTGAAAGTTGAATCATTGAATTACCAAAGTTTTTTCTTTGTTTCCAGTCAGTTTATTTGTCTCAGAGAGATATTTAAAATGTTTTCAGGAAACATCAGTAAGCTTATTTCATTGACCGGCTTCAATAAAATACTGGCTTAGTCCACCATTATCTAGTGGAAATTAATATATTTTGTTAGTTGAACACACTCTTCTTCAGTGTTGTACCACCTTGCTTTGAACAACTACAAATATTCGTCTTACATATGTACATATATTTATATTTGAATATATTAGCATGTTCTTGCAGAAATAGCTATTTGAAAAGAAATTTTTACTTACAGACTGTTTGTATAAATTATTTGTGTCAGATCCATGTCAAAATGGTAGACCTTGTGTATTTTCAAATCCTTTTTTTTCTGGATAAAGGCCGTTTCCACTGTTCTAATTCATACAAACATCTGCTTCTGTGATTTGAATCTACGTCTTCCATTTTGATAATGATTAATCCCACATTCTCTTTGTTTGTTAGTTCTCAAATGTTAATTGTTAGTCCAGCTAGAGATCTTCATGTCTGGTTAATGTAGTTACTGCTTACTGACCTTCTGAAAATGCTGATATGCCAGAGGAGTTTTTAAGGTACTAAGAACAGTTAACTAAAATTAGATGCCTTTCTCTGCTGATGCACACCTGCCATTGTCCTAGTTTTTGTAATCATGCTTTGAGATTGCAACAATAATACGGAAGTAAGAAGAGACAAAACCATAGCTTCTTAGAAACCTTCTCTAATAGTGGTTTTAGTGTAGTTCACATATAAATGTTGTCCCTAAGGTGCACGTTTTAGTATGGACTACAGTCTGGTTAATGTATATATTCTTTTTTAGGTACAATTTTTCAAAAGTGGTGATTGATATCATATAAATATACAGTGTTAAAAACAAGCAGAGGATATGCTGATTAGTGGCAAGTAATTTTCATTCAGCTTTTGCCTGATACGGGTAACGTAACTGGCCTGTAATAGAACAGAATCTCTATTAATAGTACTTCTTTTCAGTAACTTATGTGTCTTTCTAAGAAACAAGACAATTGATTTCAACTTAGATGCAGTTTAAAAACTGAAGAAAGCTTTTGTTTATACCTTTGTACTTATTTAATTTCTGTATGTTCATGTAATTGTTTGTGAAATTTAAAATTAAAATACTTACACTGAGAAATGTATCTGCATTTGTGGTGTAGATAAACAGGAAACTAATACTTGCATTTTTTCTTTTTACAAACTCTAGGGGGGACACAGAGATTACCTCGCACAATTGGAGTGTCACTGGCAAAAGAATTAATCTTCTCTGCACGTGTTGTAGATGGTGAGGAAGCAAAATCAATAGGATTGATTAGCCACGTGGTAGAACAGAATGAAGCAGGGGATGCCGCATACAAAAGAGCATTAGCTCTGGCAAGAGAATTCTTACCTCAGGTATAACAAATTATTTGGGTTTTGGATTTTAATTTTTACCAAATATTAAGACTGAAAAAGAAACAGCTGTATTAAAAAAACTGTCTTGAAGTTATGTATTAAAAAACCATGCTTGACAAGTTCTTTAACATGTATTGAGTGATGTTATTTGGTAATTATTTAATAGTGAAGAAAAAACCTCCATCAATCTTCATCTCCTCATGATCTGGTCTGTGTTTTCATTGTATATTTTGGCTTTAAGCTTTTAAACCAAAAAAGTGTACAAGTTTTATTTTTTAGTATAACAATTGTCTTAGTGGGTTATTCCGTTGCTGTTGAACACTTCTGAAGAGAGGCAGAAAAAGTCCATGTGAAAGTGGAAGTATCTCAGTGTAACTTCTATTTTGAAAATATAAAGCTAATTGGAATTTCAGGAGTAAAGCAAAATCCATTTACTTGTGGAAAATTTGCTTTCTGTCCTTTGTGTGTATGCTTGATGATTCATGCTCTTACTATCATTCATTCTAAGTGACATTCTATCTTAGTTTTTCATAAAAGAATTGACATGGGATTTGCTGAATTCCTGTGCTTTACAACTTAAAAATTTTAGTAAGAAGTGCAAGTATGACACTTCTGATAGTGGCTGATTGCTACCTGTTCTGCTGTTAACATAGATTGCAAACTGTAAGTTCAGAGTAGGAATGCGAGTTTGGAGCTTTTGATAAATCTGCTTTTCAAGTAAAGGGTCCCAGGTAGCAAATTCATAGGAGGCAGAAGGAAATAATTAGTAAACCACTTTACTTGGATCACAAGTGTAATAGCTAAAATTTTTCATTAAAAATATAAAATGTTATAGCTTAAATATGGCATTTAACAGTGGTTATTTGTGTCTTGAACACCATCGTAGAAAGAGAAACATGAAAAATATTGTAAAATTTTTAACATAGAGTGATTCTGGAATGTTGATGAATAGTTAAAACTTTTTGTTGGATCCAGCTCAAAATTAGTTGGCTTTTCCCAAATCAGAATGTCATTTTTCTAAAGCAGTGCCTGAATGTCCAGAAGCTGATGCTGATGGATAGGCACAGGACTCAGATGATTCCCAAAGATGTCTTGCTGTTTCACAGCATGCTGGAGGCGAGTGTGGAAATCTCTCTGTTGACTGGGGACCTCAGTCACACATGGAAGAGTTGTCAACACTTGTCTAGTGTAGGTTTTGCAATAATGTACTTCAGGTTTGAAGCTACATCAGTTAATTTTTTTCCATTATCACATCTCTTCATCTGTCTCTCCATTGTGTGATAGTACGTACATAGGATTGACCTTGTGAAGACCTATAATGATGTATCTTAAGGTGGCCATTCTGAGCCTTATTTTGAAGAGAATTGATGAAGTTTGGCAAATGTGAACACAGTCAGCACCTTTGAAACATAAACCAAACACAATGCTTTAATTATGTTCTTTTGAAAATAGTATACTTTTGCTTTTTCCCAATATTCAGATTATCAGTTTGGAAGCAAATGTCTACTACAAAAATGAAATATAGGATATTTAACCTATTTGCTATATATTTAATCAGAGTCCAAAGTCTAGGTCCCAATATAAGAAATTGATGTACACTCTCTAACTTGTAGGTTCGGTCATATATGACTAAACTTCTTCTTTCATTTTAGGGACCAGTAGCAATGAGAGTTGCAAAACTGGCTATCAATCAGGGAATGGAGGTAAGGGTCTGTATTTTTCATGAGACTAAGCAGAAATCAGGTTGGCAACAGTTCTACTGTGGTGATTTTTTCCTATAACTGTTTAGCTTCTCACTGTATAGTCTTTCACAATCTATTTGGTCAAAACTTTCAAAAGGATTAAATGCAACTTTTTAATGTCTCAGATTCCTGAGATGCTGATGTCTGTAATGAGGCTTAGTAACCTCATGTCTGTTCAGGAGTAGTGCACTCTGCTAATTATTAATACTAGAAAGTAAATATAAACTAGTATGGACAAATTGTATTTCAAATCCTGGGTGGGAAAAATTATCAAAGTTATACTCTGTCAAGTCTGTCAATGCTTACTTAGTTTAGTAACTAAGTTAAAGACTGAAGGGCATATTATTTGTTTTTAATAGTTAAATAGAGCTTAGCATTAAAATTGTATCTAGAGCCTGTTTTCATGTTTGATTCTGATTGCCACTCTTTTTTGTACACTATTGACCTGAAGCTCATAAAAATCCATGCCTGAACACGTCCAGACATGTGTTTTGCTTTAGGCGTGTGGATCCTCTTGCTGAGTTCAGCAGGACTGTTCATATTTAAAGTTAAGCTCTGCAGCAGAACACCCTATAGTTCAACCTGGTGAAAGGGAAAGGGGATCACACTGTATGTAACATCTGAATTGAAGAAGAAAAATTTAAAAATGGTCCTTTTTTTCTTAAAAGTTCCAAAAGCAACCAGAAGTATAATTGAGTTCCACCAGTGAATTGTGGCCTGAGAACCAAACTCAGAGGCTGTTGTGCAAACAACGTTTGCATATATGTTTGGTAGGTTTCCATAGCAAGTAATTATAGAAGTCAAGATTTATTTCAGTGGTACCCAAGGTTCAAAATGCTGCAAGGTAAATTATCTAGCTGCCAGTTATAGTGGACTGAAAGATCAAAATAATGATGTTTATGAAATTACGGACATTAGAGTTAGAAAGACTCTGAAAAATCATCTCTAGTTCAATCTTGAGGCACGAAGACAAGATCTACTGTATCAAAACCAATCAAGCCAAATGTTCATCCAAGCTGTTGTTACAAAACTTCTATGGCAGAGATTTCACAGCTTCCTTTGGTAACCTATCCTATATCTTATCTCCCCATGAAAATTGCTTGTGGTGCAAAACCACAGTCGTTCCAGTGGTCCAGTGGAGAACTAGTGAGTTCTGCAGCAGCTGATGCTTAGAAGAGATGGAAAATAGTGAGGGCAAAATTCACAAAGAAAATAAACATATTAAAAATAGATGATGATGCAGGATGGCCATTGGCCTCCTTTTTTTCTGTTTTAAATCCCTTTAAGCTTGAATTTAGTTTTTCTGTGGCATAGCATCATGTTCTTATATGTCATTTTGAAGATAACTTGCTTCAGAACAATTTTTAAATAATCATGCAGTGCATCTCTTCCTCTGTAAAAGAAATTATTACAAATGTGGAGGTAGCTAACGGTTTTTACCTACCCAGATGATTCATAGTAAGGAGTATACATTTTTTGAGTGTATTGCATACTAATTTTATTGCCAAATAAGGAAGCTGTTACAGAAATACTAACCCCTGTAACATTTCTATGTTAGAGTAGCATGGAAAAACTTTGCTAGAGTGTTCTCATATGTGAGGTATAAAAACACAGTATCTATGTTAGGTGTCTGGAAATAATATATAATAAATACAAAAAAATATTCCTTTAAAAAGCATTGTATTATTTTCCTCAGGTCGACTTAGTAACAGGTTTGGCAATTGAAGAAGCTTGTTATGCTCAGGTATGTAAATGTGATTACATGAAAAAGCCACAGAAAAAAGACTTTGTTGGTGCTGGTTATGAAACATGAAGATTCAAGTAGAAATTGCTCTATGATTTCTTTTGCAAACTTTTTTGCACTGTATTTAGACTTTCCATCTACTTATTCTGATTTTGTAAGGAATTTAAAGAAGGAGTTGTAGTTCAGGAGAATAACATTTCCATGCCAAGGACTGTCATGGTGGACATAGTAGAGCACTACTAGCCATATACCTAGCCAGTCATACACTACCATGCACCTGGTCCAAGAACTGCTTTACTTTCGCTTTGTTCTGGTTTAACATGATATAACATGAAGGACAGTTCACTTATGTGCTACTAATGGCGTATGTGCTAACCAACAGAAAATTGAGACAATCCTCTGCGTGTGAAACATGGCAGTGATGTGTTTGAGGTTGCATATTCTTGGACTTTGAGACAAGTTTTTGATAATGGAAAAAAAAGCATCAACCTTATATGCCTATTTCAGACACATGATGATCTGATAAGTAACCTCCCCCCTGCCAAAAAATCCAAAATGAGCACAACCAAAAATAAAAGCACCCCAAAAACCAAAACAAAAACCCCACCACCACAACGTCAAAAACAAACACTGAAAAGTTTCTTACAGACACCCATTTGGAGAAAAGGTACTCCTCTCAAATTGTTTCTTGGCCTTATGCCATGCCTTTGAAGTGTCTGTTGCTTTCCTGTCTCTGACTAGATAGCTGTAATTTTTCTGCTGTTTTATATGTTGCATCTTGGATATATTGAAAAACTAGGATCTGTATGAAAATATTTTTCTTGGTATTGTTTTTCATGTTTGTAATGAATTGTTACTCTGCTCATTGCAGACTATTCCAACAAAAGATAGAATTGAAGGTCTTCTTGCGTTCAAGGAGAAGAGACCTCCTCGCTACAAGGGAGAATAAAAGAATCTGATGCCTTTAAAATACAGGGGGATAAATGTACTTCTTTGAGGACCATTAAGGTGCACTTTTCATCCGCACCTGGAATATCGCAATCACCAAAGTAACAGCAAATCATACAGATATTATAACATTTTGAATGTGTCCATACTTGTACAAGGCCCAGATAGAAATGTGTGTCGATTCATGCTCATTACAGTTTCTGATGGTTGGTGTGTGTATTGACAAGGTCACAGGTTCATGCAGCATTTTTAAAATTTCGCGTGTGTGAAACATACCATTCCACAATTGATAAAGCTCTGTAAATTATTTACATAGACAAAACATGTATGCAATGTTAAGCATAAATTTGCTGTATCATTTTATCAAAGCAAAAGCAACTACTGAACACCAAAAATAAGAAATTGTACCAAATATGCATTTAAGTTATTCTGCATATCAGTAAAAATTATATTTGAGTATACTATCTTAATGTGTACGTTGTTAATAAAGGTAATGGAAATTAAAAGGATTATTGTTTGGGAAACGTTAAGCTTAGTTTATCTTATTTACACTATTCTAAGTAAAATGAAATTCATTTTAGCATGTAATGGTATCCTTACGATGAACTCATTGCCATTATATTAATTTAATTGTATTAAATGAAGACATTTTCAAGGCCAGCCTTTAATTATATATTCTGGTATGTTAAACCTGTCTTCGTCTTGCATTCTTCCAACGTATCATCTGATCAGCACTGTCAGCTGTGAAGGAGCTTTATTTCACTTGACCCAGTTATTTCAAGTTTTTGATGATTGTGTTAAAGGTGGTTGTGGAGGGACATGACTAATGTGCTGTTAAAGAAACTAGAATTATCTTAATCTCCAGAATATTCCTTTTGCAGGTTCTAAGAATATATATTTATATACAACAGGGGTGATATTGAAATGTTCTTTATTCTGTGGTGGCCTCAGAGTTCTTTTCATATATTGAAAGAAAAATGCAGTCGGATACGAGGTGAGAAAACTGTTGTGATTCATACTGTATATTTGCAGTGGACATGGCATATACAGCAAATGTCTGGAAATAACCTCATAGAAAGTATTTTTGTTGACTAGAAAATAAACATGGCTTAGCAGTCAGAGGCTGTCATTTTACATGAGAAGAAATTTATTTGCATTTGGTTACCACTGGCTCATGAAACTTGTCGATGCTTTGCTGTTTCGGCAACATTAGCTGTGGTCACTGTCCGTATCTATGATGAAAAAGCATCTCATCAACATGAAATGACAGGAACTCATTTACATTCACATTTAGACATACCATTACATGTAAATTGATTATAACTGGTAGAGCTCACACTTTGTTGACTGGTAACCTTGCTGAGTCAATCATTTCATGCACAATAATTTGGAAATAAAGTATTGGTGCTTGTTTTGATAGTCATGTAAAGCCTAGAGGGTCATTTTCTCATGTTTTCGAAATGCTAACATATCATTTTCATTTTTGCTGACTAGAAAATAATTATGTTAATAGGAAAAAAAAATTAAGTCTGTGCTGGTGGATTTTTGTTTTAGAACTTGGATATACAGTCTGTTTTTTGAGCTGCCTCTTTTTCTAACAACCACCATTAAGTGGATTCTGTGAATCTCTGTTTAAAAACATCTAATAACCTTAAATACTGTGGCATAAGACTATGTAGATTCATGTCTTTAGCTAGTAGTTTTGATCTCAGAAAATAATTTTGCTGCTGCAGTGATCTCTCCATTCCTTTTCTCAGAAGATAATGTCATACCGTAGCAATTCGAGTCCCTTCTTTGAAGTCAACAGTTTGAATAGTATTACAAAGTAAGTGTCAGTAGGACAATTTTTAAAGGTATGTTGGAGTGATGTTGAAACAGTTCTGAAGGAACAATATTTTAGCAAAAGATGTGTTAATCACTTACTGTCTCTGTTGCTAAGTGATGTGTTATGATGGCTGTAGTGCTCATGATTAATAGCAATATTAGAACTGCTTCCACAAGAGGGTGATTTGTAACAGAAATACTCTTATAAAAGCTGACTTTTCTATATGAAAGGTATGATTTGGCAAATCACCCTTCAAGGACTTACGCTCCACTCTTTCAGTTCCTGGTAAAGCCATTCTTTTCTCCACAATACTTCATGGATGAGTGAGCCCTGGACCCTGCTGGTTTCCTGAAAGGTTGTCTCATGTTCCCTGAACATAAGCATCTCTTTCTCCTGCTTTTGCTGAGCTCAAGTGGATGGTGAGTTCTGCTGCACTTCACTCAGGTGGATACTGAAAAGTTCTAATACAGGTAGGTCCATTACCTTCAGCTGATAATCTCTCAACAGTGTATATTCAACTTAGCAAATTGCCTAGAGATTCTCGGTTTCATGCAGAAGTTAATGTGACTTTATATAACACATACCACTGTAGCCTTTAATCTGTCAAGCCATTTGTATTTTCAATATTATTGAAGTAACCACTTTCTTAATAGTTTTCCTAAATTTCTCGATAAAGTTTTCATGAGTGTCTGCATGGCTTAAATCCATTCAATAGTTTTGAGTAGCTCACTTGCTATGAAGAAAAGTGGTGTTCTATTTATTCTAGCGTTATATAATGATATAGTTAAGAGCTCTTGAAGGTGTTGGTCTGTGCAATGTTTCTGTGACGTTTGCAGAGCCACTGGTGCCCAATCGTTGCTGAAATTCTGTTAGTCTGTGTGGAATTACTCATAGTTCTACACCAAGATTCATATCAGTGCTTTTCTAGAATTGCTTTTAACCAGCTGCATTCAGAATAGCAAACATCAGGATGTATCATTCTCAGCTGTTTCATATTGTACTTGGTCATTGCTCTTTGATGCATGTAATCCTAGATTTGTTAAAGAGAACAACATGGGAGAGGGGAGAATATCCAGACTCCACTTGGAGTCTGGTTTTGGGAGACCTTGGGAGTAAAGTAAGGTGTTTGATACTAGGGTCACTTCACATACCAAACTTTGCACAGATACAAAGTGAAAAGAATAATTGAAATGTCTTAATTTATCACACATAGTTTTTATTTCATTCTTTTTCCATGCAAGGAAATCCCTGAAAAGGTGTCTGCTGAGATTACAGAAAGGATTTTTTTGCACTTCTTAAAAATGTGCTTGAAAATTATTGTTCTTTTGTGTGGAGTGCAGAGAACAAAACATGATTTCATGTCTCATTTGTGGAATTTTAGCCTTGTTCTTGGACCTTATGACACTGCTGAAAAGCTATAGGGCTTCAGTGCATACTGAGGCTGATACAGTCAGTGTACTCAAGGTGTGACAATGTTCGTTATGATGTGGTTATTTTAAGATATTCTCTTTTTCCACACTTTTAGAACTATCTCCAAAAATGAGAAAAAGAGTAATTGCAAGCAGATAAACCAAAAGAAGGGTTGTATTCAACTAAAGGTAATGAAGTTCCTCTTGTGTACTACAATAGCTAGTTTTTTTATTTGTGCCCTTTTTTTTCCTGTTGGCTTTTCTTTCCTCTGAGTCTGGAGCTTGGACAGGAGTATGCAGGGAATACTTTGAAGAACTTTTATGGGTTGTTTTCACTTTAAATACACTAGTGTTTTATAAGTGATGTTAGTAAAGTTTAAAAAATTTTCCTGAAAGGTTTTTGAAAGACTTAATCAGAGATTACCATGTTATCACCTTTTTATTATAGATTTAAATCATATTCAGTTTCAACCTTAGAACAGAGTCCAATAGAAGTTTCTTTGGTTGGAAAATGTGCTGCTTACCCAATGTACTCACTATGCTTTATAATATAGGTGTGTATATACTGACATGTCATACGCATGCATATGTATGTGTATACACATATGCATATGTGTACATATAAATAAAATTATTCAAAATATCAGGCAAGACCAAATGCCCTCAGGATGTGATGCCACTATTCTGCTCCAGGAAGTTTTGAATTTTTTTGTGCAAGAACTCTACCAGCAGAATACTTGAGCCCACACTGTGTACCATGACTACTGCAAGTGGCCATACTTGCCATGTGTTCTGTAGTACAGACATTCTGCCACAGAAGCAGCAGTCAAGTAGTGAGGAGTTGCACGTGTGTTGCCATATATCTTGTCATGTACATATGGTTGTTCAAGGCTGAAATAAATGTAGGAGTCAAAGTGAGTTCTTAAGTTTCAACAAAGGTGTGGCATCCAGATAGCACATTCCTCCCAGTCCTACAATATTGTTTGCTCCTGCAGTTTGGAGAGGCCTACAGCAATCATGAGCAGCTCATTAATCAACAACTGTCGTAGATTATAAGATCAGTCTCTATCCTCCTTAAATAAGTCTAGACTTGGATTTCATCTTCAACTTTTATCTAGCAGATAATTCTTCCAAGGACACTCATTCACATGGGAAGAAATGTAAAGTAGGTTAAAAGAATTTATTACAGAGGGTGTGAACATTCTGTGTCAAAGCTAAGTCCTATTGCAGTAGTTGAGTTCAAAATAGTACATTAACCCTCTAAGGCATAGTTTGTACATATATGTTTATAAACTCTTCAAAGTTTTGGCTGGTGACTACTACCCTTTGATTTCTGAAGCATATGGTAATAAAGCTTTTGTAACATTAAAGAGCTGAGAATATGGTGCAGTTTTCTTGTTGCATAATATAACCACTTTCAGAAGAACATGAAAAGTGTGTTATTTTTTTAAGGAACTTTTACGTCAAATTGTTGTTTCTTTATTTTGGCAACTGCTAATTGATTTAACATTTTCCCTTAAGCATAAGGGACTTTGTGATATCATCTTTGGCTCTATTCTTTCTAGCATGTTAAAAATTCTGATGCCAGTTGTACAAATTTTTAAAAATATGTCTCTTTCATGCGGCTTAGAAAGACAAAGTTAAAAATTTATTTGTAAGGTTAGAGTGGTGAGGGTTTTGTTTTTATTACATATAAATGTTAATAATACATCTCTGTGGTTGTGTGGAAAGAGTTTGACTCTGCATTTTTAGTGTAATCTGTAGTGTAGTCTGTACTACTGGGACTGTTTTCTTCAAAACTGGTCTGTAGCTGAACTATTCGAGTAAGCACATGTAAGCATCCCTAGTTAGTGACCCCTCAGGATCTGTGGTATCCTGTAGTTGTCATCTTTTGGCCAACCTCTTCTTCCAAGCAGCAGTGAAAGGAGAAGAGAGTCAGGGAGCATGCTTCTAAGAAGTGGGTCTTGGAAGGGTGGATAGGAAAGAGGTTTCGTAAGGTGGGTTCAGGCTGAGTGTTTTAGTCACAGTCCACTTCAGCACAGTCATTTCTAGTATCTTCATGAACAGCTCCACAAAGTGTATTTTTTCTATGTTGGTTGGTTAAAGCACCTGAGTCCTGTACCCTGGTGACTAGTAGAGTTTGTAATATCCAGACTTGATTCCTAGACTGCATTTATAACATATGAAGGGAAGTGGGTGCCACAAAAATGGCATAATGAGGAGGGCTCTGCTTAACTTATTAGTTCATAAATGGACCCGTGGACATGGTTTTTTATCACTTTGGGTAGAATGAAATTCCTTTTTTCACTTTGGATTCTTACCCTTTTTTTACAAATCTTATCTGAAATCAGTCCTTTTTTGAAAAAGTGAAGAGGATATGCTGCAGCCCCTCCATCTATATAATTGATCAGTAGGTGCAGGACTCATGAAAAACCAAAGCAACTCGATTTCTGCTCTCTCCTTACATTTAGTTGACCTGAGCCAAACTCCCCTACAGTAGTGACCTGTATGGATGCTCTAAAGTAACTCCTGATTAAATTTTTCTAATTTAATTGCTTATTCTACAAGTTAATTTATCGAGATGTAGAGATAATGACATTAACTTACTAGTTTAGAGAGGTAAAGCTGTCTTGCAGTCCCTCATGCAGCAAGTATCACACTGTTTTTTTAACAGATGACGTAGTAAGGATGAGAGCCCTGCTCATTTTCATTTCATCCCCAACATCTCCTTTGCACTGTGTGAAGCCTTTCTGCTAAACATGAATATGCCTACTGAGCCAGATTCCTTAGGTGTGGAAGGTTGAATTCATGAATCACAAGAGACCTTGAATACAGCACTTTCTAATTGCCTTTGCCTAATATGGCTTCCTGATGCAAAATGTCAGCAGGAATTTTGAGAATCTGGATTTTAGACTAGGGTAGCTATGTCTTAGTTGTGTGCATTTTGTGATTGTGCTTCTAGTCCGCTTTATTCTTTAGGATTCTTCGTTAAGCTTGAAATCACTTTAGCCACTGGTATCCCACAGGTGGTCAGCCTGTCATCGATGAGGTAGAAGGAAACACTAGCAATTCAGAGGGGAGGTTGTATAGTAGCAACAGTGGCATAGCTGTAGTTGTCTGTGCTAAAAGTTATATGAAGCTAGTTATTCCAGCTCAGTAGCCTGATTTTGCCAACAGACATAAAGTAGATGTGTACAGGACAAGCTTTTGATCATACTCTGTGTGTGTGTGTGTATATGTGTGTGTATGTATAAGCATAATGTATAAAATGTATGTCTATGTGTCCACTCTGCTTCCAGCACATAGTTTTAAGGTTGTTCATAGAAGCATTTAAAGCATTGATTCCATTGTTAAAATATCTCACTAAAACCACATCTCCATAAGTATATGTGTTTAGAATTACAAAAACATTTTGTCCTATGCATGTTTTTATATTTCATATAATTACAGCATATTTATCTGAAGTATTTCACAAGTATACTTTTGTGTAATACTGGTAGGAGATTAAGTAATAGCTGCTTACTAGCACTATTGCACAAGAACATTAAATGTTATTGTGATGTTCTGAGATTCGAGGTACCAAGCATGCTTTTGGTTGCTTTGTTCCTGTGACCTTTATGCTCTTCTGGTTAATACAGCAGTCCTGTAATGATGCACATGTTTTCCTTTACAGAAATGCCAGTAACCACTTAAGCAGGGCACTTGATTCTAGTTTTGATGGGCGGTGCCTGTAATGGACAACAGTAGTGCATCCAAGCCAAGTTGGCTATCTTTGTGCTTTACAGTGCCAAAAACTTCAAAGCTTCTTCCTTTTAGAACTCTAAAGCAATACAAGTTTGTGTTTCTTCATATCATCAAACTTAATTATTGGCAATAAGCAACTGCTGGCAGGAGCGGCACATCACATGGCTCCATTTCTGCTTTAGAAAAGGTCAGCATATGGCATAAACACTTTGCTGTATTATGCAGCCTTGTACTCTGATCACATAACACATGCTTCAGAAAGCATTATGCAATGTTAGACTCACTGATTAATGACTGCTTGCACAAGAAGTTTTTCATTACCCCAAATGCTAGCATCCTGGGAATGATTAACTTTGTGACATAACTCTCATAGCATAAATATGGAAGATTCAAACATAGCCTCAAAATAACATGTTTCAGAAATAACTGAACACTTTTCTGCTTCATACTGTGTACAGTACTTGATTAACAACTGCTTTAAACCTTCAGAGTTGAATAGAAAAGCCTATTTGTGAGAACTGAAAACAAAATTTATTTCTGGGGTTTAAAGTTTTACCCAAGATGAATTTTTGCACACAGCAGCATCTCATTTGCAATGTTTTTCCTCTGCTTGTGTAAGTTTGAATTTCCTGAGAAAAATCTGTGCCAACTATTTTCAGTGTTCAGCCACTGAGCTAAACAGAACAAGTCAAATCTAGCTCTTATTTAGACCAGCAACTGCATGTATGTAAAATGACTCAGTCCAGTGTGTTCAGTAGTACAATACATACAGCTGTATGATTAAATCAGCATAGTTAGAGCAGGTGAAATTCCCAATAATTGCTGATTTTTCTGCAGGCAGAGCAAGAAAGCAAAATGTGGTCCTGAATGAAGTGTCTTACACACTTATAGCCTAAACTTTGCTACACATTCACATTTAACATTTCCATATTCTATTGATTAATAATTCCATGTTCAGATTTTGAAGATCCATATTTTAAAAAGCATGGTAGTGCATCACTCATCATCTTCAGAATGTACAAAAGAGGAAAAGCCTATAAAAAGAAATGTTCATTACTAAATTCTCTTTCACATATGAACATTCATCCTTTGGTTTCAAGTAATTGCTACAAGTTATCTATGTTTCAACACTTTTGTTAAAGAGAAAGTCCGTTTGCCTGCTTGGAAATTCAAGATCACAAGGAAATAACTATATTAGACTTCCACTTACTAATTTGCTTTTAAATGTCAAACTGAAAAAAAAAAAAAGGAAAAAGGGCATCTGTTTTTTTATGATTCTCTCTTCTGTAAGTAATCCTGCTCATGAACAGCCGCATTAAATAAAGCTATATAAAGTCCTTGTAACAGGAGAATGGTTTAGGATGCCACCATGTTAATGAATGCTTGCCACTTCTTGAGAAATAATCTTCATTGAGTACAAGTAGAGAAGGTAAACATTGACCTTCAGTACGTCCACTTTAGTTTTTGCCTTTTCCTGCATTCCAGTTGCTACAAGCAGTAGCAAGGGCTAAAGGAAATGGCCTCTGACTAAGCATTAGCTACCAGAGTGCCCTTATTATAGCTGAGGGCTCTTATTCTCGCCTAGCCTACGTGCAGAGCCAGCTAGTCTTTCAGCTGTGATGACGAAATGCCATGCATTTCTTCCTGGAATAGTACGCAGATAAGAGGCCACTTGTTATGCTGAGGTTTCAGATGAACTCCAGTAAGGGTTTCAAAACACTCTGTCACAATTATATCAGGTTTCTTTAGCAACCAATTCATTTCAGACACTTTTAAGATAAAAAGGGAAGAGATGTTAGTTTATTTTCCCTTGTGGTTTCACTGTTTAAACCTTTACAGGATATGACTGGATAGTTTATACGTGCCCTGAATTTATTAATTTTAAAGAAAAATAGCAGATCACATTGGAGATCAGTTCCTTTATTGAAATTTGCATTATTTGTAGTCCCCTGTGTGTACCTGTAAATTGAGAGAAGGAACAAAAAATCTCATGCCTGTGATGTGCTTATAGAAATGTCCTGCTGTGCAAACTCAGTTGCTGAGTGCCTTAAACTCATTCTACATCCAGCAAAAGCTGCGAGTTTTCAAAAGCTTGAAGCACAAAAGGTTAATCCTTTTTCCTGAGGTTGAGTTCAGATGCTAAGATGTGTGTGCAGTACAAGCCCAGTTGACCTAAGTGTTTCTTAGCAGTGGTAGGAAAACCTGTTTTTGAGATACTTTTGCAGCTTTGGTGCCTCTTTAAGTGATTCAGGCACTAACAAAAGCGGCTTTAGTGGGATCAAGCAAATCATGAAAGCATCTGGATTGTAAAAGAAAGAGTAATCTATGAATTGTTTGTTTGAAACTGAGGAATACCTTTAGAATAGCAATGTTCAATGTATGTTACTGTGAAGAAAGAAATATATTGTCTGGGATAACCAATGAATCTTGTGCAGGTTATGTAGCACTCTGCTCACCTCTAGACTCTAATGAAACATTTACTGTCTCTGATATGCCCCATTGCCATTGTATTTGAATGCCACTTTAGGTAGATGTAGTCAGTAGGAGGGAGAGTCTTATGACAATAAATCTGAGTAAATCAGAATCTAAATAAGTAATATGAAAAAAAAAGGCATCTCTCCTTCATCACATCCCCTGCAGGCATCTACATTTACTAGTGTATCATTAACTGGAAACTAAAAGCTCAATTCAATTTCTTTTTAAGACAACAAAATTTTCTTTTTTCCATTTACATAATGGAATTTGGATCAGGTCTTACTTCTGTAACCTTATTCCTTTAATGCCTTCCAAATAGATGTGTAATTCCCAGTGAGATCACTAGGAATCTTGGCTATTCTTCCCTTAATTACTTTCTTTTTTCCCCTTTCTTGGAAAAGTTCCTTTCTCTTGTTATTGACTACATACTCAGAAAAAAAAAGTAAGAACATATTTCCCTCACAAATAAAACATTTCTTAATGGTTTACTAGAGGTAGATGATTCTTGCATATTACTATGAAGAAATCCTTTGTTGCCAAAGTAGGATATACCAACAAAGCATATGTTTTTCCATTATTTTTCTGCTCTCTTCTTGTCAAAAGGTGAAAGTCAGCCTGAATACTCTTGCTGCAGTGGTCACTAGCAGGTCTTTTAAATGTTAGACAATTCATTTCACAAAAGTTCTGGTCCACCAAGTATAAATAAGAATTATGGGCATATCCTTTTTTGAATTGTTGCTGTTGTAAGGTTTGATTTTAAATAAACAACATAAGACAAATTTGTCAGAAATGGTATTTCTTAAATACTACTACTTTCCAAAGCTTCTTCAATTTGTGAACCTGATTGTTTATAACTCATGTTATTTGAAGTATCTTGCAGTGTTTTATCTCATTTTCTATCTTTAGATTATTTGATCTTAATCTCTGAAAAAGACACCTGTTTTTAATGGAATGTCATGAGGGGATAAAAAACCAAATCTAAGTACCTTTCTTGAAAATGATACTAAAAAGATAAATGCTGTTCTGTGTTTCAGAACCTTGAAGTGTTTTAAACTGAAAATTTATCATCTTTACTGCAATCACAGAGCTAGCAAGAACAGTCCCACCAGAACTCATATTAGTGAAACCTGTTTTCTCCTCCTTTTTGGCCTTTGCCGCCTTTTGCCCATCCTTTCATACTGTCTCAGCTCCCACTTCCCTGACATTCCCTGCTAAGGAGAGGGAGGGTGTGCCACCTAACCCTGGGTATGTGCTGTATGTGCTGTTTGTGGCTAGAACCCTCACAGAAAGTGTAATGACCAAGTTGTGTATGTTTTTCTCTAGGAGGGAGGTGTGGTGGGGACTTTAGCTTGAGCATATTTTCTTTCATCAAACCACTTCTCACGGAAAATTAATGAATCCTCCTTCTCCACCTCTTTCAGGCTCAATGGACAGTGTGTAAGGCTGTAAAGATACGAGGGTCGTAGCAATAATACCACATGGTTTTCTGAGGCTGTTGTTGCATGGGTAGGGCATAGGAGATGGAGGCCAGGCTTTGTCTTCTTGTGCAGGCATTTGAGCTGTCAGAGACAGGTCCTGGGCTATCTGGAACTGACACAGCAATTCATTGTTAGCAGGATCCAAATGAGCTGGATGCAAACCAGCTCAAATTTCTTTACATGCATTTGCAAATACTAATTACAAAATAGCTGTAATAGGCATTAAAAAAAAAAAAAAAATCCCTCTAAGTTAGAATCTTTCCCACCTGAACTAAATCAAAGTTAAAGAAAGAAATGGGGAGAGTCTTTAATGTGCTGTAAATATTAGCAGCTTTATTCTAAGTCAGAAAAGCAAGAGCACTAGCACTTTCAAGTCAGTTATTCCCCACTGTAATGTAAACAGTTTATGCTGGTGATAATTGATAACTAGGAATATTGAGCACTAAGAGGGATGTTATGACCCTGCAGTATTGTATAATAGAATAAAGAGTGCTTAAAATTAATATGTACTTGTGACTTTCAGTCTTGCTGTGGGGAGTGCAAGAGTTGGGGGTGGACTTTTTATGCTTATTATCTAGTCTTCAGAGAATTATGTCATTGCTAGAAGCAGATGGTGATTTTTAAGCCCACTGCTATTTTGGTGTACTAAAAAAAAAAAAAAAAAAAGCCTAAAAATAAACCTAAGTTACCATATCCAGCAAAAAATATGTTGTCAGCTTTTTACTCTGCTGGGCTGAAAACAAATCTGTCAGCAATTTCTTTGGGTTAAGGTATCTGAATACTTGAGAGGGGGCAATTTTTGTTGGGTTTTTGGGTTTTTGTTTGTGGTATTTTGTTAGAGTTTTTTTTTAAGAAAGCATTTTAAGTGGTTTTGAAACAGAGTCCATTTAAAGATTTTAAGTATCAACAAATAACCATCTGTTGTTATAAAGACACTTTATCAAATTGATGAAACCTGCACTTCAGTTAATGCTGTGGATCAACTGCATGAATTAAAGTCTGAATGAGTCTGAAATCAACACCTTCAGCTCTGCTGCAAGAAGCATTAAAAATCAGCCCATCTTCTCTAATTACCAAAATGAAAATGGGAGTGACAGTTATTCATGCAGACAAAAAAAAATGCACTGGTAGTGCATCTGACTCAAGTAGGGTTCTTATGTTTGCCTTACAGCCATTTCTTTGATTAAAATTGCGGTTTGACAGAGTTAGTGAATGGGAAAGGAAAAACACCTTTGGATTCTCTATGCACCTAGAGGTGATTGATATAAAACCAGACTGACAGTGCATTATTGTCAGAAGTATTTTCAGTATTAGGTAATTTTGGCATAATTGTTGGCATAAGGACAAAATTGTAAGGGTTTAAGTAAAAGAATGTGGTACTTGTTACCTCTGTAGCTCACAAACATATCCTAGAATGATGGATGCAGAAAGCTGAACCAACACCACATTTCCAAAATAGAGATTTCATTTTAATTATCTCTGTGCAAAATATTTTGTCTGGCAGCATTTGTGTATCTGAGGTACAACTCCTTAGGGTCAAATCCTGTGAAATATTAATAATTCTTATTATTTGCTGGAGATCATCAAGATCAATAATTCCCGAGATGAATACTTTATTTTACTGATTAAGTGATGTGAATGATCACTTCCTGTCTGGAGGTGCCCAGATAGAAGTAATTGTGTTAAATCATACTTGCTGACAGCATCAACTCCTTTCCCTTGCCTCTAGAGATAACTTAGGCTTAGCAGTTTGGTCTTTGTTCACACATAAGTTACATGCTTACAGCAAGCAGTGTGGCACTTCTCGTCAGAGAGTTCAGTGTATGATCTGTAGCAGATCTTCCTTTAAGGCCTCTGAACTTCACTTGCAATGCTCAGTTTGAAAAACTGTCTCTCTATAAGTGTATTGTTAGTAATATTGGCAGCCGTGGCGCTGTGAGGCAGAATCCACTGGGCTTGAAACCAAATTGATTGAAGTACCCCTGGAGACAAGCTCTAGAGCATGCAAGCTGTCATGTAAGGAAAGGTGGAAGAGGAGCCTCAGATACACATTCTGTTGTAGTGTGCCCAAGACCCTAAGCTCTGTTCCCTGACCTGCAGCTTCAGGTGTTAGATTGACTCAAGATACCCAGCACTGAGTGTACAGTGCAGTATGAAATCCTTCCTACAGGAGCGTGATGTTGCTTGCTTCAAGGACAGGTAAACTGTACGTGCACAATATCAGCAAAGTGCCAGAGCATGCAAATGCTGTAGATTATAGCCCATTTCCATGAATGGTCGTATCTGATATGGTATATGTGTAGATGATCTAGTGTCACCTTGTTGCTCTGTTTCAGATTTCTAGTTGTGCAGTAATCAGTGCCGGCCATGTCTGTGTGTTTGCTTATGTGGTGGAATTGCACTGTAGCCTGTCCACATGCAAACAGTCCAATTTTTTTTTAGACTGGTAAACAAGTAAAATTTTGTTTCAAGAAAACCTATCTCTACCTTTTAATCTTGCACAGGCTTGACACTTTTTGACTACAATTCTCATTATCTCTATTTTCTAAGTAAAACTAATCCTGAACCTTGTCATCTTTCTTATCCCCAAACATTGATCTTTCTGTTCTATCTCTGCAGTAACAGATTACTTCTCTTCTCGCACCAACTTTTTAGTGGGTATTAAAAGCCTACCTTTCCTACACAGTTTTGCTATTCCACAATCCTGAGATGAAAGAATCTGGGGGATGATGGAAAGTGTGAAAAAATGCCTGATGCTATCACAACAAGCACGTAATTTACTGTAATGTTTGTGCTGAGGCAATCAGCAGTCCGATACTCCACTGATGGTGAACTTCTCTAGGCACAACCACATGGTGTACGGTGATTTTGAGATAAACTTTTGGTTATGCAAAGTCAGCCACTGCTTGTGTTGGAATTTAAGAAAGAGGAAGACGAAGTGTGAAACATTTTAATTAGAATGCTGTCATATACTTTATCTTAGCCCAACAATGATAAAGAAGGAAAAAAGTCACTAAACAAATAATTATGTTCTTGGCTGTAGGATTTGCTTTGCAAACATGAGCATTGGCAAGTTTCTATATTCATCTCTTCAAGCTAAATAGAAAGCTGAGGGAAAGAATTGAAATCAAAGTTGAGGATATTGAGTTGCTTTGACTTTGCTGAAGTCAACAAGGTTTACAGGTTTCAGCAGAAGAGAAGGCCAGAGATTTACCTCCCTAAAAAAGAGGTACATATTTTCTTTTTTAAGATTTACAAAGGGATCTTCATCTGAAGAGAACAGGAAATGAGCAGAAATTAAACTACACATACCTTACTGTACCTGGTATCTTTTTGTAAAAGTATGTAGACAGATGATGGATATGTCATTTTGTGTGTTTATCCATGTGTGTGTATATATAAGCACAGGGATAAATGGTTTTCAACAGCTCCAAGTCACCAGCATCTCTCAGTATCTCCAGGTGCAAGTAAGTCATCTGAATCCTACAGCCTTGATTGTATAAAACAGACGAATATTACGAAATATTACCACACCAAGATCATTTACATTATTTCATAACAAAAAGAAATACAGAACATTTTTACCCTTAAGGGAAAGCTACTAATTATTTAAAACATTGTATGTGTGTTTGTGTGTGATGTATAAGGGTATATGAATCTCATCAAGGAAAAATGTAGGGGTGGATTAAAGCAGGATCCGTGGGATACAGCCCCAAGGTCAGAGGAGTTTCAACAGACACAAATGTCAGAAGCTATGCAGAGAAAGTACCAGCATAGTTAACTATAATGAGCTTACTGGAGTGATATGGACCACTTAACTTGTGGGGAAAGCAGCTCTTCTGGAGGCAAAGTAGCATGAAAGGCTGTCATAGGCCTGGCCAGATGATTTTGCTGGACAGCAGACATTTGGGTCTCTGAGTGGAATCCAGACACTAGTGTTAAACTTTGACATTCTGCAGACTGCAAGTGGATTGCTGACTTCTGAGACAAATGCATTCAGTTACCTGTCTGTTCTGTTCAAATCCACATTTGTTTCTTGCTGCAAGGCAGTAGTACGATTACTTGGCTACTGTCTATATCTTTCCTTCCATGTTAGAGATTTTTTCAGTGTATAAAGTTTTGTTTTATTTTGTTTTTCATGACTGGTAAGAAAAAGACCTGTGTTCTTCCTGCTCATATGATTGCTTCTGTACTTCATTTGGTTACAAAAATGGAGGACTGCCCACCCTCAGGTGGGTGTCCCAGTTTCCTGCTCATGAAGGCTAATTTTTTTTCCTACATGTGTTCATGCATATCCTGCATCTACACCAATAATTTCCTGGTCAGCAGTGCAATTTCAGTGGTTTTGGAGATTCAGCCCTCTAGGCTGAGGAACCCAGGATGCTTTTCTGTGGAAGGAAGACCTACAGCTCTTCAGGAAGAGAGGTGGTGACTTCTGATTGTCCCATGGTAAAACCTGTATCAGCTCCAGGTGTGCTGAAAAAGAAAATGGTGTCTGTTTTTACATCAGTCTGACCCGATGAGTGGAGTAGATGTACGCTGACATATATGTATTAGACTCAACCCCTTCAGGAGGAATGCCTTGTTTCTGTTTTAAGACTGTGGCTTGGGCCTGAATGAGTTGTCTAATCAGCTAGACTGAGAAAGTTTTATTTATTTTGGAGTGCAACGTCCAACACAATCCTGTAAGAGTTCAGGTGCCTTCATGGACAGACAGGCCAAGCATTTTGATGATGTTTGGTGTACCAGGGGGAGATGTAGCATATTGTTAATGGACCCTCAAGATTCTTAAGTTAAAATGTGCATGTGGTGTGAAACATAATTTTTCAAAGTGCCTTTTAGGGCCTTTTATTCATCTCTCCAGAATTCCAGATTAATATGGTGAAACTAAAAACAAAACAAAAAAAAACCAAATCAAAACAAGAAAAAAAAACTTCAAAAAACAAAACAACAAAAAACCCCGCCACGTGATACTTGTGACCTTCTATCTCTCTATCATTCTTAGGACCCTTTATCCTCTGTCCTGTTTGGGACCTTCTACCCCTCTCATGGAGCATCAGCAGAAGGGAGTGTTTTCAGAGGGCAAAGCAGGCTCCTGGTGACAGACAAGGAGAGGTTGTCCATAATCTCTTTTTCATGGTTCCACTGTCCAGCCTGCTCAGCTGGAACGGGAGCATTAGTTTGGTGGAATGGAAACTTTGGTGTTAGTTGGAGGAATTCCCCTAATGGGTCAGGAAGTGCCTTCTTGGTCAGGTGTTACAAGGTGACTTGGTAGCAAATGTGTGCTCTGCTGCCATCTTTTTCCTCCAGCTAAACTATATCTGTTGAGAAAGGGGTCTTTATGGTATGTAGATTTGTCCAAGAGCTTAATAGGTGACACTAGCAATCAGGATACACAAGATACTTCTGAACTTGCTGTTTGCATTTGCAAAGAAAGGTAATACTTCATCCCAGAGGAATGACAGGACTCAATTGCTCTATGTCATCTTGAGGCTTTCTAGATAGAAGAAAAGCAGTAAATACTGCTTTTGCAGGGCATTGATGGGAAATAGTTTGTGCTTGTGCTCATTCACCTCATTCACAGGCATCTTGTGAAATACATCAGAAGATGTTATTATAGAAGTGCACAAGTGAAAGTTCTGCTAGCAATACTGTGAAGAAAAGTGTCCTGTGAAGAGCACTTGGGTCTCATTTCTATCTCTTCTCTGTTAGATAAAAGGTCTGTTTAAACAGTATAAATTATGTATGGGACACAGTGTTCATTAGTTTCAGCAGTTATCAGTGGCTTTAATATCTGTAATATCATAATTAACATTAAAAATTAAGTTTACTTTAAATTTAGCACTAATATTTTCAACATAAATTTAGTAGAACTGGCACAAGCACTCTTTGGATGAGCAATAACTGAATAACTCAAGTGGTGATTACAGAAAGGAATTGTGTGTAATTTTGTGAAAGACACATGAAAAACACATAAACGTACATTTATATATATTTAACATGTCTCCATATAATCACATATATATGCTCATCACACCCTCATACATGAAGCATATTCTAAATGGTTTTTTATGAAAAGAAGGCCGCCTTTCTATCTGACTTTTCAAGTATCTCTTTAGAACCAGGAAGTGAATTTGGACATCATGTGTGACTTGTGTAATTGCTGAGCCTAGCATCTTCCATCAACACCAGGACTGGCAGCCCAGGAGTCATTCCAGCTTTGCAGAGCAGCTCTGCCAATGTGACACAGCCCCGCCTCTGGGGCTGAAAGAACTGTTTCCTTCCATTATTATCCTTTTGGGCTTGTCAGCTCAAGAAGGGTGCCCAGCAGTGATGCTTTTTGGTCAGGAACTGATTTACCTAATCTGGCTGGATTGGAACAGCAGGGTGTTTCATATGCTTAGCATCAGGTTCTTGTTCAGAAACCTTGTGAGTGTGAGCTACGAAGTTCCAGCTGTTGGGATTTGCTTAGACTAACATTTTGCAGGGCTAGGATATCTGTCTTCTGACTTGGGCCAATCATTCAAAATTTAACATTTGAAACTACAATGTCAGACTATAAATTACAGCCTCAGTAAAACCCCCATGGCACAATCTGGAAGCTGGACTGTCATTTTCAGAGAAAGCATGCTTTTGTCCACTGTAAATATGGAAGACAAAATTTCTGAGTCATTACCCGTTTCCTTTTTCAGTCATCACTGTTTCTTTGTGCTCACATAGTCTCACAATGAGTAAAGTGATACTCCTGCTTTTTACCCTTCTGCTCAGAAGGATGGAAGATTAGGAAGTTGTAGAGAACTGGTGAAGAATACAGGATAAAAATCCTTACCTTCACCTTGAATCAGTGTGTAACTAATCTGGTTTGAGTTGATAGATTCTTGCCCATCCCTTAAAAGAGAAGCTGAGTGTAGTAATGGTGGTACTTTCTAAAAGTAGAATCTGTTTTTCCTAAAAATAATTTCTCAATGTAAGCACTGTGGAGTACCAGCATGTAATCTTAGTGGAATTCAGAGCTCCTTGTCATTGGTCAGGATGAAGTTGTGAAACCCAAGTAGATATTTTTAGCAGATTTCAGGAAAATAGATTCTTGTAAAACTGAATTTTGCCCTATCTGACAGGGCATTTTGTCTTTGTCCTCTGTCATGTTGTTTGAAGGACAGAATGTAGGAAATAAGCTGGTTGGTTTGTTTATGGCTCTATTGAATGACAAAAGTTGACTGGAAATCCAGATACACTGAAATAGTATTAATGGTTCATGCCAAGGTTCTGGCTTGTATTAGTCATTCAAAATGATTCTTCTTCTGAAAAGGCTAACAAGGAAAAATTTGCATTTTTGCAAAAACTTATACATGATTTGACTTTATATGACTTGAAAAACTGGAAATAAAGTTAACTACCCACATAAAACTTGGTAGGACTGGAACTTTCTTTGGCTTTATTTTATTCCTTGGAATAAAAAGGCATACTCAAATCTGAATGGTAATTTGTATGAACTCTGATGGGACAGAGTAGATAGAGTTGATATTAGAGGATAGGTCTTAGGTTTGTGTCATATGATTTCTTTCAGACCCTCCTTGTGTCTTTCTCAACCATAGTATTTTTCATAGCAGTCAAGCTGAATTTATCAGTGTTTGTGCAATTAAGTTCCATTAATGCACAGATTTTTTTGTATATTTGTTTTAGCTGACAAAGTTATGTAATTTCTGGACCTGGTTTAAGTGGCACAGTGCAGCACAAATGACCCATGCAAAGCTCTGTGTTGAAGTGCTAGAAGTTTCTGGTACCCGCAGCGACTAGTTTAAAGCATGTTAAAGCAGTCAGCAGTACAAACTGTCCTCATCTGGTCTCCCAAGAATGGAATATTTTGCAGTGGTTTTGTTACTGAAATTTGTTTTGTCAGTGTCTTACTGATAGGTCTTTAGCATGACATTTGGTGTTGCAGCTGACTAGCATGGTGTACTTTCCATCAGCTCAACCTGACCCTGCACTGATTCTTGAAGGGGAGGGCAGAGATATGCAGCAGCTGACTTGGAGTGATACCTGCAAGCCTTTTCTGAAACCAAACATAGCCTGGTTTTCAGTTTTGAACGGCATTTCACCCTAACACCAGAAGCATCTTGGTTAAAGTGCAGTCTATGAATGTAGCAGTTCTTGGCGTCATTAGCATTAAGTGAGATTAACTTGAAGGCAGTGGAACTGTTGATTCTGCCTTGGGCTGTCTTCCAAAGCAGACAGAACTGGTTCCTGAACGCTGTCTGTCTCTGTGGCTGAGGCATTAGTGCAGGCAGATGTTGGGTTACCAGTAGGCTTGAAACCTGTACTTCAGAGCTGATGTACTAGCAATAGTTTCAAACTGAAAGCTGGTCATCCATGAGCTCTCTGAAAATCAGGGCCACTTTGATTGCTCTTATGACAGAGAGCAAGAATTTGGTTTTTACCATCTCTTGCACCAACTCTGTAGTTCAAAAAAAAATCAGTATTTTCTTCAAATAGAAACTGTTAGTTTACAAAACAGAAAATGGTGTTTTTCTAAGGATACCTTAAAGAACCATTGAGCTGTGTCTTATGGCCTTCAAGTCTAGGGTTTTATTTCCTCTAAATATACTCTGTTCTGTTTTCTATGTGTCTGTCATGTCGAATAAGTAACAGACAGTGGGCACAGGACCAGGACTCATGTCCCATGCATCATGTAAAACAAAAGAGGCAGTTCTTTCAGTTGCGAGACTGGTGTGCTGTCATGGGCTTCTTTTGCAGTCACAAAAGCTGGAGTGGAGGTGCTGGAACCCTGAGATAGAGTTGCAGTTTCTAACTCAAAGCTAAAGGTTTTCATCTTGCATATCGTATCTACTCTTCTGGTCCCTACTTGGTGTCCTCAGTAAAGCAGCCTCAGTTTTCCAACTTCTTGTTGCTATGCCTCGGGTTCCTTCTGAGCCATTCCCCATCCTCCCTCCTCTTTTCCCTTCTTTGTTGCCTTTTTACCAGTGCAGCATTCTCTTCCATTCTGCTCAACCCTACCATGTCCAGGGTCCTCCTGCCTGCTCTGGCATTACAGCTCTGCTCAGTGTCGGAGATGTAGACGTGAGCACTGGGACTGGGACATTCAGGTCTGCCATCTTCCCTCTTGCTGAGCCGTGCTCCAGCCCGTGAGCAGTCCCCAGGACTTGACACTGAGTGCACCCTCAGCAAGTTTGCCAATGACACTGAGCTCTGTGGTGCTGTCAACACACTGGAGGGAAGGGATGCCACCCAGAAGTACTTGGACACACTTGAGGGTGGGCTGATACAAACTTCATGAAGTTCAACAAAGAGAAGATTGAGGACCTACACCTGTGTCAGGGCAATCCCAGGAGCTCCTACACATTGGACAGAGAAGTGATGGAGAGCAGCTCTGCGGAGAAGGACTTGGGGATGATGGTTGATTGCCAGCATGAGCTGGCAGTGCACTTGCAGCTGAGGAAGCCAGTGGAATCCTGGGCTGGATCAAAAGAACATGACCAGCAGGTTGAAGGAGGTGATTCTCCTCCTCTACTCTGCTTTTGTGAGACCCAGCTGGAGCACTGTCTACAGTTCTGTTGCCCCCAACATAAGAAGGACATGGAACTGTTGGAGCAAGTCCAGAGGAGGGCCACAAAGTTGCTAAGAGGACTTGAGCACCTCCCCTATGAAGACTGGCTGAGAAGGTTGGGGCTGTTCAGTCTGGAGAAGAGAAGGATGTGTAGAGACCTCATGGCAACCTTCCAGTATCAGAAGGGGGCCTACAGGAAAAGCAAAGAGGGACACTTCCTCGGCAACTGTATGACAGGACAAGGGAGGATGGCTTCAGACTGGAAGGGAGTAGGTTTAG
>JAWWEE010000085.1:32031094-32050969 GCA_035221455.1 Xenops minutus
GTTATTCCTCCCCAGGTGCAGGACCCTGCACTTGCCTTTGTTGAACTTCAGGTGTTTCTGCTCTGCTGATCCCTCCAACCTGTTGAGGTCCTTCTGAAGGGCTGCACAGCCCTCTGGGGTATCGGCCACTGCTCCCAGCTTTGTGTCACCAGCACCCTTGCTGAGGAGGCATCTGCCCCTTCATGCAAGTCATTGATGAGTAAGTTAAATGCTACTGAGTCCGGTATGGAACCTTGGGGGACACCACTAGTGACAGGCCTCCAACTACACGCTGTGCCACTGATTCCAGCTCTCAGACCTGTCATTTAGCCAGTTCTCAATATATATTGTCTATAGAAGTCAATAATACAGGCCAGCCATCTCAGTGTCCCACCTACAGAAGATGTATCAGGAATTTTAAAAGTCTTGCTAGAAGGTGAATGACTGCTTGGGTGAAAGGATGATCCTGTAATGGTATACTTGTGTACACTCCAGACAAAAAGATAAGAGTCTAGAGAATTGGGATGGACTGAGCACACAAGAGATCATGTGGTTTATTCAGGGAAATATACCCTCTGTTCTTAAAAGTCATTGAAGCTTCAGTTGAAATGAAACACTCTCTTCCTGCTAACACCATTTTGCAGATTTTTTCACATAATTTAGTGAAGAATTAAAGATTTTATTACTTACAGAAAGAAATAATTAACAGGCAGGACATTAAAAGAAAGAAAAAAAGCTTTGCAAAGATCAAATAAATCCTTTAGTGTTGCATGCTCATCTGACTGCTTGAACACCACTCTCTAGAGCTCAATTTTTAGCCTACTGAGTTTTAGGAATTTCACAGAAGTTCAGCACAAAGCAAGTTATATTTCTATAACCATGATAAATTAGGAATAATTACCCTCTAAGTGACCCTTATAAGTTTCCAGATGCCTAGAGTAGAAATCTAGGTCACTATTTCACTGAGCAATAATGTAAGACATCAGTACACTGCTGTATTCCAGGTAAAGTAAATTGCCCTCTTCCCACCAAAGTCAAAGCAGTGATCCTACTCATGTCCATGAGCTTGTTCTGAGCTTGTCTGAACTTCTTCAGTGATATGTTTTCTATGAAAAAACTAGAAGGCGTTTTTTTATATTATAAAGAAAGCTTTTTAAATAGTATCTTTACTTAGTGACTTGCCTTTGCCTCTTGTTCATTATAATGGAATTTTTTAAAGATTTCCTTTTATGTGGCAGGAAGACTGACTCAATGTATTTTGGATATCAGTGAGAGGAAATTTATATGAAACACAGTATGTCCTTCATCTTAACCAACTACCTTGGGCAATTCACTGCTACGATTACTAAAAGCAAATGGCCAACAAGTCAGCTCAGTAGCAGAATAGCATGGGTATCAGCTCGTATATAAAGTTTATTTACAAAGCTGCTTCTGAAAATTTCCAGAGAACTATGGAGAATTTCCTATCACAATTTAGGAGAAGATCATGGTTTTACATATCCTTTGGGTGGATTTTTGGGACTAATGTAGCCTGAAATATAGAAGTCACCCCAGGCCAAGTTCCTGAAAAGGTATCAGATTATATTAACAACATACTGGGAAGCAGGTATTCAACCCTACTGGCCTTGATCTATGTCACAGGAACAGGCTTGAAATAACACTTATAAAAAATCCTTTATAGAGGTACATTGGAGGGGAAAAGTAAGCTTCATCAACTTACTATTGGAGACTTTTCCTTGAATAATTTTTTTTTTTATTTGTGAGGCATATACTGCAGTAATTAAGCTGCAAAATTAAGGGAATGTGCTTTACCCTTAGTGGAAATTAACATTGGTTTTCTCCAGGCATTCAATCACTTAACTCAGTTGTCTTTTTATATTATTCAAATATGATACATATTAGTTAAACATAAGTGGTTGAAGAATCATGTTGCAGAATGTCTCTTGAGAGAGAAGTATGTTATAAACATTTCTACTAATGGAATATTTATGTTAATGTAAATTAACTCCATAAGGGTGGCAAATCCTTTAAAAGGTGAACATGAAGTTTCTGCTGCACAGTGGATGTTTTTATTCTTTTGTTACTTGTGCAGCACAAAGAGTGGTGTACAGGCTTCTGCTGCAGCCATCAAGGAATTTGCAAATGCAATTTCTGTGACCCTCAAGAATCAAAGCCTGTCCCACAATGAAAATACAATGCAGATTTGTGTGATGCTGAAGACAGGAAGGATGTTCTGCAGAAATAATTGTAAGAACTGTGATCTGAGAAGAAATGCAAAGTGAATTGAGTTGGTAGGACAGCAGAGCAAAATGAAGTGGAGACAGTTATCATTTCAAAGTGGGTGATCAGTTGCCAACAATATTAGGGATAATGACAAGAAAAACTTCACTTATTGTCTCTGTTTGCTTAGAGTCATGAGATCAGACACTGCTGGGGTGATGCATGGTACTGGTAGCAGACCTTGCTTGGAAAACATTTCCAATGTTATAGCTGAATTCAAGACCCAAGTGCTTTTCAGAGAGGGATCTAATACAGGGGTTACCTACTGGAAGCAACTGCCTTGCAATTCCCTCCAGATAACCTGTCTGCAATCTCTGAGCTTCTGTTTTTCCATATGTGTAGATACATGTATGCATATATATATAGTGAATATATATATTCACCCCTGAATCCTGCCATGAGGGGCGGGTTGGACACAACTGCCTCAGGGATGACAGAATGGAAGAGCCAGTTGTACCATCCTTTGGAAGACAGTGCAGCAGTCAGCAGAGCCATGGCTGTTGTAAGAGTCTCCAGCATGCTCCCTTTGCTCTCATGCATAAGGGAAACCAGAAGCCCTGGAGGTCAGGAAAGTGCAAAGTCCAGTGAGGTTGTGCCCAGTTTGTCTAAGCATATGGGGTTTACCCAGCTGCCTGTTTTGAAGTTGCTTTTCAAGGGTAAGGACAACCCACTAAAAACTGTTCTTCAGCGGTTTTGTTTGCTTGTTTGTTTTTGCAGTATACAAATTTGTTATCAAAATTATTTATAATGCATAAAGTGCTCTTTCAACTGTGTTTTGTTAATTCAGGAGCAGCAGTGATAAGATCTAGTTCTTTCCGAAGAATTTGGTATGAAATATCTCCCAAATGGGATCAGATTACAAAGGCAGTTCAATTCCCAGTTAGGATCTTCAGTGAAGTGGTTAGATTTTGGACAGCACTCAGCATCCAGTGGGTCTGGTGTTCATTTTCAGAAATGGGAGCTGGTGAGCACTTCTGAAAATGTAACCTTTTGTACTTAAATATTTGTGTGTTTTCTCCCAATCCCATTTTGCATGGTTATGTGATATTTTTTCATTGTTACTTTAGGAGTTTGTTTCCTTGTTTAATAAACAAAATTAAATAGTTCTACAAAAGTCCTACTGCATTTCTGTGTATTGGGGTTTTTGTATTTTTGTGATTATTCATTCATATTTTTATGATTTTTTGTTATATTTAAGCCCCAAGTGTTCATAAATAAGTGCATAAAAGAAACCACAAATACCATGATGACTTACACAGTAGTGATAACTCCAAGTACAAATACTAAATTTAAGATGTAAGTTGTTATTTGTACAGCCAATTAACATGAATGGCAGTAAATCCACAAATGCATGCTGAACTGGGATTTTTGCACATGTAAATCTGTTAGCCTTAATGCCTTGTTCCTTGGGTAAATATGACAGCCTTATGTGACTTATATATTTCCTAGGACTACAGATTACTTTCTTCCACTGGAAATCAATATGGTGGCCTAACTGCATTAAATATTCCTCTCATCCAGATTCTTCTTTGATTATGATTTTATCTCTTGAAATATCTCCCATTTTCTGGTGTTGTGGGAGTTGTTATATTTCAATCTCTGATGGACATCTATGAATACTTAATAAAATATACACCATGTAGCAAGCCTGATATGCTGATGATGCCAGATGAGTCAGACACCTCTAAATCATTGTCACCAGTGTCACCTAACTCAAGTTGTCTCTATAATCATCTTTACCCACAGCTGTCTTCACCCTGACAGCTCTGCTTCCAGACTTTGTGATGCTCACCATGCTTCTGACACTGACGCTTTGCATCTCCCAGCTTCTCCCTACCCATTGATGCCATTTATGAGCTTCTTATTCCAGAACTTCCCAAAGAGCTGCTTTCTCTACTGTGCCAAGAAGGCACTAATTTCTGCATTAAAATGTTCTCAGCAAGAAAAGCCAGCTTCAGTTATGATTTCTGTTGTTCTGTTCTCCTTTGTCGTCTGACTTTTATCACGTTACCTTTGTCCTCCCTCTGTCAAGTTGAATTCTGAAGTTTGGATTTGTTTCTGAACAAGTATCAAATCTTTTCCTTGCCACTGTAGCATGTCTGGCATGTACTGGAGTGTTAGTTTTGATACAGGTAGTGATTAATAGTTGCAACAATTCATGAACTGCTACTAATCTATGTCACTGTCATGGTGACCTCTATTTAAATCTTATGAATCACTACCTAGGCAATAAGCATGGTGAACTTGCGAGTCAAAGTGAAGGTGAGAAATGAGCTCTGACTTCTTTTCTCTAAATTCTTTTTAAGTGTTACCTCATCTTCCCATGCTACCTCCACACCCTTTGTTCATATACTCATTGCCTTTTTGGTCAGACTGAGCTCAGTGTGTCAGGGACTCTTTATGCTGTTGTTTACTGCTGCACACTCTTAGCACAATGGTCCATAGCTTGCGTCCCCACAAGGTTCCTGATTGTGATGTTAGTGCTTTGCTGTATAGGATATAATCAAGGCAGTGGTGGCATGAGATGGAGATGCATGGAGGCACTATGCTGATCTTTGTTCCTTGGACGTTGTCTCTGGTTCAATCAATAGAAAGGGGTGGGTGGGATACAGGTGGGATGGGGGTCTTCAGTTCCCCCCACCTCAGCTGAGCTCTACCCTTTCACATCTGTTCAAAGGTTCATTCTTTAGATCAGGCTGTCTGGTCCGCTTTTGCAAACGCTCAGATCAGTTTCAGCATATGAAAAAAAGAAAAGGTCTGGTTGCATGGATCTGGGAAAGAGGTAGCACTGCATAGCTTCAACAGAAAGCTAACCTTTCTTTTCACTGTTCTTATGCTTTTTCCCCTCCTCCCCCTGAGCCCTGCAGAGAGATTAGCAATCAAACTGTAAATCCCTCAAGTACAGAAATTAGTAAACCTCCCATCCCCTCCCCAAGAGGACATATATGCTAACAACAGCCTCATTCAATCTGACACCTGTTTCACTTTAAAACAGACCACTATAAATAGAGTGAATGTAACCCTAGGTGGCATTGCAAAATATGGAAAATACAGTTTACAACCCTGAGAAGAAGGGGGAGTAGAGAGAGTGGGGGTGGGCAAAAAGACACTATACCATAAAAACCTGGCAGCTTCGTGCAAGTGCTGTTGCTTTTAATTTAAATGCTCATTTCTTATTCTATTTTCAGATCCTCTCTGGGATTTTAGGAATGTTGAGACGTGCTGGTTATAAAGCCCTAAGTACAAAATGGTCACGGATGGCTGGAATGAGGCATGTTCTAATGGAAACAAATCACTTGTCAGTAAACAGCCTTCAAACTTTTGAACAAAAGCTCAAAAGGGTCAGGGAAAAGACATGTTTGTTGACTCAAAATGGCTGGATGCAAGTCATCAGAAACGCATAGGCTTCAATATTATTCAGGTAACTCTTCAGGTCTGTGTAAAATTAGAGTTTTAAATGAGGTTAAATACTTTGATGGCAACCACAAACAGAATGAGCAACTTACATTAAACAGAAAGGTCACACATTATAAAGTATGCATAATACTAAAATGTAAAGCACATACATCACAAACCAGCTGCAGAATGGAGGTCAGTTGTGGGAACTGCATTTAGTTGTATAGACATGAATGTTTATGAGGAGGACCGTATCTACTGAAATGCTGTATCTACTGAAATTTAGGAGAGTGACCATTATTCCTGTAGGTGTCTGTGATTCATTAATGTTTTTGTTACGTAAAATAGTGTAGCTTAGCTTTATAGTGACTTGTTGATAAGTCTGTTTACTCAACTCTCTGTAGGTTTTGACTCCAGATGAAATTCAGCAATGCAGTTGTTTTTTAATATTTGTTTGCAAGACCAATAATGAGGTTTGTGACCCCTGGACCAACTATGATGAGGGATCAGCTCTTCTTTTTTCTGTGTAATGTTTTGTGTTGCTGTGTAAAATGAATAATGTCGGTCTATAATAAATTGTGTAAGGTGGATGAATTATAATCTTTGTGGAACATCATGTTGAATCTCCTACTGTAGCTTGGTTTCATAAGAAAACAAGGCTTATGCAATCTTTCTGTAGGATCAGTCTGTCTGTCTGCTTGTCGCCCGCACAAGCAGCTTCTGAGCTTGTTCAGTCTTCAGTGTTTGCAGATAATTATGTTTTGACTAGATTTCTTGAAACTGCTTTCTGTCTAAAAGAAAAGATGTGGAGGCAGTGTGTCTGTAGAGGGGAAGGCAGGTAAAGCAGTTGTTAGATAAGCGGTCAACATGGGGGTCCTTAGTACAGTACACATTGTTTTGTGCATACAGTGGGGACTGATGAAACAGGTTTGGGCAGAGGTGACTGGGGAAAGAAATATGAAGGGACAAAGATTTGACCTCCATTAGTAACCAGGTTTCATTTCAGTGTTCATAGAGTAATTTCATTTTCATATGGACAACAACAACAGAAGAAAAGACAATTACTCTGTGTGGTAAAATGATATCTGTGAACTGCAAAGCACAGGGCAGTCTTTTGGTGTTTCTGAGGTTTACTCTGCTAAGTAAACATTGTTCTGCTTTCAAAAGGAAGAAACAGGCACTTTCTTCACAGAGTTTTGACTTGCTCAAAGGCACCAAATGATTCAGCAGCAACTAGGTACAGCATACAGACATGGTAAGGTACCTTAGAATAATAGAATCATTTGGGATAGAAAAGACCCTTAAGATCCTTGAGTCCAAGCATAATCCTAACAGTGCTAAGCCCATCACTAGACCATGCCCCTAACCTCCACATATACATGTCTTTTAAATACCTCCAGGGATGGTGATGACTTTACCACCTCCTGGGAAGCCAGTTCCAGTGCTTGATAACACGACTGCTGAAGATATTTTTCCCAATATCCAATCGCTTCCCAAGCTGAGGTGCAAGTTGAGACCATTTCCTCTCATCCTGCCACTTTATAACATCCACCTAGCTAAAACCTTCTTCCAGGTAGTTTTACAGAGTGAGATGCCCCCTGAGCCTCTTTTCTTTCAGGGTAAAAAACCCTTAGCTCCCTCAAGCTGCTTCTCATCAGACTTCTGCTCTAGATACTTCACCAGTTCTGTTATCCTTCTCTGGACATATTCCAGGACCTCAGTGTTGTTATTGTAGTCAGTGGTCCAAAACTGAACACAGGAGTTGTGATGTAGTCTCACCAGTGCTGAGTACAGGGACAAGATCACTGCCCCTTATCCTGGCCAGTGTGGCCAGCAGCTTGAACAGATCTTAATCTACCGCATCTCCTAGCCATCCCAAATATTCTCCATCCTCGAGACCCTGGAGCTTATCAGTGCTTCCATTTCCTGCCTTTTGGGTTGTCCTTTGCATCCTTTAAATCTGCATCTGCTAGTATGCAAGAGGAGAGTGTTTCCTGTTCAAGCCCAGCACTCTCTTGCCATCCACAGAGGCTGTTGTATGTGTTGCCATGACAAGGAAAACATCTTCCAAATACCACTGGTTGTTTTGTTTTTTTGACAGAAATTAGGGCATACTGCTGAAGAAGGATTGCAAAGTAGCCTGCAGAGAGCTCCAGGCATTATGGACAAAAGCACTCCTGGTACCTGAGTTAGCTTTGCTTGGAGTTCAGTTGGCATTGTCTCTAGTCTGTTTCTGTTCATCTGCCTCAGAGAGGGCAGCTAATATTCATACTGCTCTTCTTTTGTGAGCTGTCCATCATGTGAAGGACATTCTGAGACCATAGAGAGGAGTGATCATGGAAGACACTCCATGTCTTCTCTTTATACGCTACACTGCCTGGATGAAAACTTTTCAGCAGTTTGGGTTTCTCAGCATTGGTGCAGATGTGTTTGCAAACACCTTAGGATTTAGGAATGGCATTGCCCTTACGTGCAGAGCACTGCAAGGTTCCTTCTGCACCACTTCAGTTCTGTGCTGAACCCAGATGATCCATTGTAGACTCCTCTGGGTCCTGGGGTGAAGAAGGCAGGAGATAAGGAGTAAGAATTACTGCTAGTGCCGTGGTTTGTATATAGGAGTGCAGAGGCACTGGGAAAATGCCAAAGGGTCGGGAGCAGTGGGGAAGGCAAATGTACTACTGCAAATTGCTGCTGCATCTTCCAGTAAGAGAAGCTGATTTCTCTTTGCCTAAAGGAGCATCAGATGGGGAAAAGACTTAGAAAACATAAATCTTGATACTACATTATTTTCTGGGACAGAATTATGCCTGCTGCTCATGTGACTTGAATTTAATGTACATTCACACACACACACAGAGGTTTTGATTTTTATCACATGGCTGCCAAAAATAACAGTGAAACATATAAGTTAAACATGCTGTTACAACACAATGGCACTTCATTACTGTTCAAGGCAGCTCAGATTTCCTTCTACGCGTATCACCAGCAGGGAATAATGGAAGAGTACAGAGGGCAAATGAAAGAACAATGCAACTTCATGGCATTTTATCCTAAATGTCAGGCATGCTCAGTGTTCCCTGGTTGAGTTCATCAGTGTGTGGATTTAGCATCTTCAGGAATTATCTCTCTCAGTGTTCAATTTAACATAAATATGGTAATAAATTGTCTGCTCCTGGAGTTTTTTTCCAAATTACATCAGTTGGCTATAATAATTTCTCTCCAATCAGCACAGTCTCTCCTTTGTCACTCTTATTCTAATCTTATTTTCATAACTTGCTACTTCTCTGACTTTCAATTAACACTTCATTTACATTCTTTAGTTAGACACTGTAGGTGTAGCTTTTTGAAATTCTTCCCTAATGTGACTTTAGTGCTGTCACTTCAATTAGGGGCATGGTAATGACTAACCTCTGCTCCTGTACCTCTTTTACTGTGTTGCATAATGATTTCTCAGAAGTTCTGAATTAATGCAGGTCAGTTGATAATTTGGGACTACATGGCAATATGATGCCTGAAAAAAAGTCCATTTGTAATCTCAAAGGTCTTATGGCAATGTTTCATAACTTGAGGAACATAAGAGCTCATTAGCTAGAAGTCTGTAGTGTGAGGATGAGTAAACATGATTAATATTGCTGGAAAAAAAAAAAAAAAAGCTGTATTTCTTAAATACTCTTTTCACAATACAACATTGTACTAGCTCCAGGTACTGGTAGATGCTACAAGGAAATGCTTCTGCTCTGGAGTCCTGTTTCCAGAGTCCTGTCACTTACCAGCGCTCATCCTACATGTTGGCACAGCACAACCTCTGTTCTGAGTTTCCTTTCTAAATGTGACAGGTGTTCTGCTGCTGTAGAAACTCTTGCTGTGCTGTTTGCTCCATTCTGGCCCATTCTAGCCTGTATGCCATCCAGCAGTTGTCAACAGGCAAAGAAGAAAAAGTAAAATTAGTTTCTTTGTAACTAGTTTTTTTGGAAGTTGATGGAGAAAAACACAGCAGCTAATACCTATAAATTGTGAGTACTTTGTAGAATATAAGATTTACTTTTTTCACCCTCCTAACAAGATATTATTTTTTATTATTTCATTATGTAATGAGAATTCAAGATGGGATCATGATAGCAAGACCACAGCAGTTATCAGGGAGTGTCCTGGAGCACTGAGTAGCTGGTGTGGTAGAGAGGGTTGTTATGAAATAGTTTTTAAAAATAATTCTGGAATCCTACTCCTCTTTCTGCTTATTTTAACGTTCGCATACAATGTGTTGAATATCTATGTCCTGAATTTTGCTGCTAGTGGATCCTCCCAGCTGGTCTGTCCAGTTACTCTTGACTAGTAGGATCAAGTTTCCGTGTTAAAACTTTAAAAATAATTTAATGATAGCTATGTTTAGTGACATCATTTTAGCTGCAATATGACTTGACTCTCCCTTGCACTCTGCCTGAGACCATACAACAGCTGCGTTGTATCCATGTATGTCCCATCATTTCAGGCACAGTCAAATTTTTAGAAAGAAGGAATTAATAGTGTCACTGATTACTGCATCTCCCTCAACTCTAGGGGCTCTAAATTAACTATACAGATGCTTGAGCCTTCTTCAGTCTTTATAGATATTTGAAGAAAAATTGTTAAAATTTTCCTAAAGGCTGTGCTGATTCTTTTTAATAATTTTATTCCTTTTAGGATGAAAACCACAAATTTGGAGGCAGAGAATTTCTTCTTAAAATACTGTATTTCCTTTATTGTCACTTAAATGCTGCAGGGCAATATTAATAGGTTTATTCTATTAATGAAGAATAGTGCTATTGAAATAATAGTTGAAATAAACTGATCTTTCCATTAGAAAGCTTTTGCACAGAGAACCTCTGTTGTTCAGGGACAATTATTTCTGGAAAACCTCCTATCACCTGCCTTTCCTACCTACCTGCTCTGCTATTTTCATGCTGTTGTGGTTTGTTATCACTTGGCATGTTTGCAATTCGGTTTATAGTAAGATAAAATGCATCATAGCTACTGGCCAGAGTTTGCTCTTAGCTACACTGCTGACAATTTAGAATAAGTTGGCTAGTGTCATTGATAGATGCTGAGCTATGAATAGAACTTTTCTGCCTTTTTCTGTCAATCAGGATTTTTTTTTTGGTCATTTAAGAATACATTCCTTTTATTTCATATATAGTGAAATAGGGCCAAAATCAGAATATTCTCCCATCAGTTAAGAAAAGCTTTTATTGCAGATAATGGTGCAATCTCTGGATATGAGTGGAATGGCACTCCATAAAAACATAATATTGAGTGTGTTGTCTCATGTATCTCTAACTGGCATGTAATGTAATGACATGTTTGTATTTCATGGGACAGCTAGTTTAGAAAATGTTGTTGAAAGTTTTATACTATCTTTACCATGGGAGAGATGGGAGAACTATGTTTCACCACTCTAGTTCCAGTTTGAGTATAGATCTGTCATAATTGTAGACCTCAAGTCTGTGTAGCAAAGATGTCTGAGCAAAGTCCACTCAAGGCCATGCATGGATTTAGCTGTCCCTATTGTCTCTCCTTTTGAAGTCCAGGTTGCAGAATGATTCAGTAGGTAAATCTGGCTGTGCTGTCAGTTTCATCCTGGAGAGGGTGATTTGTTTTTAATCTGATGTATGTTACAGGCATTCTTGAAAAACCTGTGCTGAGGTCTGGTGGTGGGTGATAAAGTTGAGGTATTAATAAAGAGAGGAGGTGATAATGCAACCTGTGTGATGGATCCTCAGAGCTGTGGTCTGTATTCTCAGAGGGGCAAGCACCTGCCAGGCTTCTAGGAAGGCTGTGTGGTCTACCACAGCTGACTGCTGGCTACTATTCCCATGTTATTATAAAATTCTTTCTGGTTAATCATAAATTCAGTTAAAAGCTATCAAAATAGTCTGGCATGGCTTGTCAGACACAGTATTGTGTCAGGATGCCAAAAGATGCTTTTGCTCACAGTTTTCTCAGTCTTCTTTTGTAATTGTAGACAACTTGCTCCCACCTCCACTCAAAACAAATCCATTGTCAGTTCTACTTGTTAGATAGAAAAATTGCTTTGGGAAAAGGCTGTATTTCAGTGTGTGCATGTATGATGTTGAGAGAGGCCATGGCTGAGACAGGAATCTCTAAAAGGTATGAGCCTCTGTGCTATGTCACTGTTACAGTGCAAAATGAACTAGTGTGTCCTTGGATCTTGAGTCCCCTGCTCTCTCTGTAACCTACAGTAGGTTTGGGAAGTGGCTCAGTAAAACCAGTTTTCACAGAAGAAGTCGGGTCTCCAGGGAAGAGAGTGAAATGAGAGGGACAGGAAGATTGATGCTGTTGCCTGAGTTAAGATGATGAAACATCGTAAGAGATGTGGGGTTGCAGGGTAGAGCCTGGTTTGAGAGCAAAAGTACAATGGTTGCAACTGACATAATGTGAGATGGCAAGTTGGTGAAGTGGCTCCAGTAAGGATCAAAATATTTTGCCTGTCCTCTATAGCCACAACCAACTCAAACACAATTATCTGGTCTGAGCCTGCAGGGCTTAGGGATCATAGTGCATGAGGCCTTTGCATTCCTCTCAATTCATTACTGATCATGAATGCAGAAGTGGAATTGAATACTCCCTGCATTGATCCCAAGCCCTATGGGATAAAATTGGAAAGCAGATAATTAATCAATTTCTCTTCTTCTTTACTGAGTTGTAAGTGTAAAGAAATTCAGCTGCAGCTGGAGTTAGGATATTACAGAAATGACGGTAGTGAGAAGAAAACAAGGCAAATATGTTTTTCAGTTTCAACAAGAGGAAAAGCTGGGCAACTTCTTGAGAGCATTTGTTCAGTTTCTTTTAAAAATTTAAAGAGTCAAGAAAAGAGTGCACAAAATATTTTAATAATATCAACACTTTATTTTATTTCCTAGATACCTTGTTATGTTCTTCATCCTCCATTGAAAGTAAAATGTTGGGAACTGACAGAGTCCAGAAAGCAGCAATGACAATCATTAATGCATAGTGCCATTTGCTTTACTGGTAAAGTGGTTCTAACTGACTGATAGTGTTGTGAAAGGGTCAGTTAGCATTACAGATGTAAGTGAAATATAGATTAACAAGATTAAGATTATTTAATTGCCAGACAAAAAAAATCTAAGATACATCATATAACAGACAGTAGAGAGGTGAGGATTTAGTCACATTTATTAACATTTTTCTAATAAAATCACTTCATTACCTACCATGAATTTTAAAGGCAATGTTTCCAAAGGTAGGGGGTGGGGGAGATTTCTAATACACTGCATAATGGTGATATAGGCTGTGAAAATTAGCATGAGGCATTTAAAAGGAAAAGTTTAGATGTGTCCAAACAAACAGAAGCAGGCATTTGAGTTCCATAAATAAATGGACACTGCAGGCACTTACCTGCATTTGTGAATTCTGGCCCACAATTGATTCTAAATGGGTGATTTTACACAGTAAGAAAAATCGTGTTTGTTAGTTACTCCACTCGCTCAACTGATTTGCCTGTGCAACTGTGGTTACCTTGCCAGTTGGCTGACCTGCAAGTCTAGGTAAGTAACACTCAGAGCAGAAACTAAATGTGACAGAACGTGTGAAAATGAGCAAAGGACAGCGCTTCTGTAGCTGCACTATCCAAGCAAGCAGTGCTTCTTAGCTTTAGTGGATCACCTACAGCCCTCCTCCCTCACATTTGAAGACAGGTTACTTAATGAAATAGGATACTAAGGATTGTGCATGTATCCAAAAGCAACATCAATCCATTGCAGATTGGTTTTGCTGTTTCAGAAAGCATGTTCACATATGCAGCCTTGAAAGAAGGTGGGAGTGAAGCCAACGTAGAATTAACCACACTGAATAACTTGCACATTTTCAATGAAGTCTTTCATGTATTCTCTGCTTTCCAAAAGTGAACAAGGGCCAAAACCAACCACATCACTTGAATTTGCTATAATGAACTCCTGCTTCTCTGCAGTCTGAATCTAAGCCACTATCCTACACTTACCACATCATAAGAAACCACTAACCTTAACCATGAGACCAGTACATTCATGTCTCTACAATATGTTCGTTACATTCACATTAATAAATGAATATAATGTTACGATGCCTGTGCCATTAAACAACACCTGTTTCATACAATGGAAACAAGGCACTCCATGATTAAATATATTATCTTCTTAACAAAGAACTGCACAACTGTTTGGCTAGAGCTGTGAAGCAAATGGTGTATTTACATATGAAAAGAAATTTGTGTACATTTGATGAATGACAGGATAATTGCTATATATGGCAAAGAAAAGGGAAGTAAAATGTTCCATATATTCATTACTGCTATTGCAAGTAAGTTGGAAAGGCCTTGATATAGCTATGAATGTACCTTTCTTGACCACTGCAAAACCCACACAGGCAGCATCACCAGATTAAGTTTTAATCCTAGAAATCCTAGCAGGAAAAGTTCCACTATGTGTTCAAAATGGGTTTTGTCAACTTGAATTTCAAAGGTCTCAAGTGTGGGTCTTCCACCATTGCACTTAGAAGCCTGATCTGGATTTTAATAAATTCCTGACAGTGATAATTTTTTTCCTTTTTATTCAGTGAACATTCTTCTTTTCCCTTGATTTAATTCATGTTAATCTCACTATACCTTTTAAACCACTCACAATTATGGGCCCTAGCTAAGCAACCCCAGCCCAAACCTCTGTGGAATCAGTGCAGGGAAGCTTTAAAGTGGATAGAGCAGACCAGGCAACAAGCTACAGGATAGAAAAAGATATGTAATCAAAGGGTTATAGACAAAACACTAGGTAAAGGCAAGAGAAATTGATGATTTTCTACTTCAGTCACCTCTGCTGCACACATGTGCATGCACATACACAGATTGTGGAGGACAGGCTTTTCATTGCAAATTTCCCTTGAAATTTCTGCTGGCAGCAATTATCTGGAGTTAAAAGCTAGACACAGGAGTGGAGATGCTGCCCTTCCTGCAATCCAAATCTTAACTGACCTGATAGGAGGAGGAAGATGGCAGCTTTGGTGCAATACAGTCATTGAAAAGGTGAGAAGTAGCAGGTGAAGAGAAGGATCCTGGATGGGTGGGGAAGAACAGTAGGTTCTTGATTTAGGACTATCCGTGTTTAGAGGTGTTGATCTGACTTGCAGAAATGCTAAATACTCACAGCAGAAACCAATGGCAGCAAGAAGTATATTCAGCAAACATAGAGTGTTCTCAAGTACTGAGAATTGTAGCTGGCATCTCAAACTGGCCACACAAATTAGCTTACAGGACAGACAAATTTGACTTTTTTCTCACTGAAACACATCTTTTTGTGCATCTAAAAATGGTAGTAATAACATCACATTTTAATAAATGTATTCAGTTTTATTTAAAGAAAAAAAGTGGGCAAACAAACAGGAAATAGTGTAAACATGTTGTAAAAGCCAGATAAAAGCCAAAGAAAAGGAAAAATTCTCTCTGCTTGAAGGGTTTGAACGACATGCAGCAAATGACACCTGAGATTTCATGCTGAATGACTAAGATAAACTTAAATATTGAGTAACTGCCCATAGAGTAGAATCAGGGAAGGTTCCAGCAGAAGAATGTCTGACCATGTTTTGTATTATGTACTCTCCTATAGGTATGAGATGTGTAACTGAATGTGGCTGCAGGAACTGAGCTTCGAGAGGACAGGGGGCAGGGCTCAATTGAGAAGCAGAAGAAAACCTTAACACTGTTGCTTAATTTACACATGTTCGAGGGCTTGATTTTGTGAGTCTAATTACTCTTTTCACAGTTTTCTTTTCCAGTGCAGTTCATGGGTATGGAAAACAAAGAAAGCACTTTCTGAAAGACAGCTGGCCCAGCTGGTTCCTCAGAACATATAACCACAAACCAAACCTTGCACAGTCAGCCTACATTAATCTTTGCTTTGGCTTGCTTAAATTAGTGACCCCTCAAAATGTGGTGGTGTATACCAACCTTTTCTTCTATAAACAATTTCCTCCCAGTTGATTTTTGTATCTGGACAGCATAGTGTAAGCTACATAAGTATCAAGCTGCTTGTGGTTCACAAACATACTCAAGAAATAGTGATTGCCTGGTAAAGATTTTTAGGCTGGCAACTAGGGGTCTCTGTAATGAGATCTTGCACGTTTGTTCATTCTTAGAAGATCAGAATGTTCCTTGCCAAACCCTCAACCTTTAAGTGGAAATAGGACATATTGCCCTTCCAAGAAGACATGAATAGGATGGTGCAACCCTTGTGACATAGGCAGAGGCAAGGAGGCCTAAAAGAAGCAGGTCCCCTCATCTAAGAAGATGTGTAACCACAGTTTTCCTCTTTTTACTGACACTTGCCAACAGATTTGTGTGTTTGTGTTTTGGAACATAATGCATGGCAACCACATGTGGGCAAGCAAGACGAGCTACAACTACTACTGCTTTCGTACCTGCTGAATAGAACTACAGCTCATAATAATGTTATTTGGTCTCTTTTCAATCATTCCTCACTTTGTTTATTAACAAAGTGCAATTTCTCACAATAATAATGATAACTCTGATATTTAAAGACACAGCATTTTATCAAAACTTGAAACTGTAGATATGCCAAACAAATGTCTTAAATATGAGAACGGAAGAAAAAAGGAGTGTGACTAGAATAGGTAGAGTAAAAGAAGAAGTGACTGTACTGAATTCTTTTTTATGGGTTTGAGTTTTTTTTTTTTCCCCTGGTGTTTCATTTCTATCCCCACTTATCTTTTCAAGGTTATTGACATTTGATAAAGCTGGTAGCAGCACAAAAGAGAAGGGCAGATATTCTTCCTTCTTAGATTATTGCCAAATTCTGATCAGCACAGAATTTGTTGCAGCAAATGACCTTAAGAATAAAAGAGGGTAAAAGGAAGAAATTTTTGAAATGAAAAATTTTGCAAATTAAAAGCATAAAAAGAAGAAATTTTTCAAATTGTCAAATGAAAAGTTGGCCTGTTGGAATTTTTAAAAGTGCCTCAGGTCTGCCTTTGAACAATCGAAGTTTAGGTTATAGTCACGAGTTAAGTAACGTTGCATTGTGTTGAGATTAGTATCAGACTCAGTATGTGTACTAAATTCCCATTCTCATTTGTGATTGTTTGTCACTGTCAAAAATAAGAATAGCTCAGAAGGAGGAAATATTCAGTAATTGGTTTAACTTTAAATCAGATCCACTGCCAGAAAAAGTTACCAGAATAATACAATTTCTCCTGCAAATGTTATTCTTCTCTTCTGTCCTTAGTTAAAAAAACTTTGTGGACCTAGTGAAAATATGTGGCCATATTCAGTGGAAAAAGTTTTGGGTATTTTGTTTAAAAGAGAGGACATTGTGTTTATTTCCCTAGATTGATGCAGAGATGCAATATCACAAAGTAACTCTTGTTATGTTCTGGCATCTTTGGCCAATTTTACCTTGAGTACACAGTTCTTAGTAGATGATGGAGTAACTCTGTTAGTAAACAAATGAACAGAAAGGATGTTAATGCTAAGATGACCCAAGGAGGCCAGCTAGAGGACAGAAAAGGCACTTTTGTCCCTCTTCTACTTAGTCCAGTCAAAACTGAAATCTCAAGATTTACATGGTGTAGTATCAGATATGCTTGATGCATAGTGGTCATAGCAGAGTAAAACAGCAGATGTGATGACAGGCAGCCTTCAGCTGAGGTTCTCAGAAATTTATGTGGCATCAAAGCATCCCTGTCTCAGCAGATGTCCTACTCCATGAGCCAGATAGGCACCTACAAGCTGGCTCCCTGGCTGGCTTTTTCTCTGAGGCCCCAAGCAAAAGACAAAGCTGATTAGCTTGAGATCCAAGAAGAATGCAGTACTAAGCACTACCGATAAATTAAACTCATTTACATTCTGCTCATAAAGATTCTTCCTTGAAAAGAAAAAGTTTCAGATGTATTGTCTGCTCCAGATGTATTACACAATTTCTCCCCTGCCCCAGTTAAGGTTTTCAGTTGAAGAAGAGATATGTAGCTGGAAAAAGCTAGACCTAGACTTTGAATTACAGTGTATAATGTTGCTTTCTCAAGTAATAAAGACTGGGCACACCAAATTTGGAATGGAAACAACAGGGAGTTTCAAGCCCTTACAAAAATTATCCAGCAACAGCCCACTTACAAGGCTGGCAGAAGGAAACACAGAGGATGACTGCTATAGAGCAGTATGCATGTGCTCATCTTTTGTGGAAATTTATGTGTCTTCTGTAGCATTTTCATGTACTATATTTTTCAGTCGTTCTTTCCTGTCAATTTTTACTTGAAAAAGCAGACTATTTACTTCATCTTTTTAATCAGAAGGATATTGTTTCTTTCCCTTTCTGTGTTTTTCAAGGTTATTTAAAATAGATTTTAGTGATTTTAACAGACATGAAAAATGTCATATTGAAAACCCTGACAATGAAGTCCTCCATTAGTTTTATTTATGAAATTATGACAAGACAGTGTTGTACACAGGCTGCAGCCAGCAGAGCTTCTGAACAAGTCAAAGGCATGTTCTATGCATATGAAAGTAATTCAGGGGTTTTTTTGTTTGTTTCTTTTTGAACTTTCTTCCACATCTCCTAATGATGGCACTATTGGCATTACCCTGATACCACAAGCATGTCCTGGTAAGGCATATGTTGTATTCCACTTAGTAATTATAATGCCAGTCACTAATGACCTAAGATAGCTTAGTGCAGTAGTGAGTACATTTAAAAGTATGTATTAATTAGATTAATTAGATAATTTCCCCAAAAGTAGTCAAAAATAAAATCATAAATACATAAAAATTTCTGCTGCCTCATATCCACTTATACACAGATATGTGTTTTTGTATTCATACAGTTCCAAGTGATGTGGTGATTGTTCCAGTGAGCACAGTGGTAAGATAATTGCTTAGAAATTCATATTCAGTTCCAGTAAGTGACAGTCTATCTCTTTAAATATGTTAAGTAAACAGCTTTGCAAGATTACTATCCATGTTTTTAAAAAATCATCTCTTAGGTTTTTCAACTTAGGAATTAAAAATCTTGACTGTTTTAATGTCAGTTTTAAAGGGCTAGAAAAGCTGCAAATAGTGTATGCAGTAAATCTGTGCCATGGCAGAAACAATCAGAAGAGTAAAGAGTAATGATTAAACATTTAATCAGAAGCATTATACTTTGTTGTGCTCTCATTGTAGCTGCAGGAAAAGATGCTGTAACAGATCTTTAAATAGAAAACCTGAGGCTAAATTCTATTTCATCCATCAAAAGCAGCTGCTAGGAGATGACCTAATTTTAGTGGCTTATCAATTCCTTAGTGCTTGTTGGTTGATGTAACTTTGATCCTCTGATGCTAGATGACTTTGTGCTGAATATAGCTAGAATTTAATGTGAATCTTTTGGATGGCTGCCCAGCCAAGCTGCATAATCCAAACAAAGAGAGCAAGCAGTACATGATTCAAGCTACTCACGTGTACAATAATACAAATATATGTATCCTGATTCCTTTGAGCAATCGGCTCCATGTCACCAAGCACATATTTCAAATACAATGTCCTTGTGGGGTATTTTTATCTGCGTGTTTTTTTTTTTTTTTGTTTCTGTTTTTGTGTGGTTTTTCTCCAAACAATGATCTGCTTTTCATTGGAAAAATAACACAAGATGCAGTGAGTCTCAGCTGCTGCCAAGAAATAATGATAGAGTCAATAATTGCAGGACATTTTTAATGAATGTTTTCCAAGCAAATCATTGCTATTTCAAAGGGCTGTTATTTCTATTTATGTAGAGATTAGCCTACACGTTATCAAGGAGAGTGAATGGTTCTATGGTTTTTTTTATCATTAGTTCTTGTAGCATTTTTAAGGGATATTTTTTTAACACCAGAAAATGTCTTTGTCTCTCTTTCTAGCTTACTCTTTATCTGGACTTGTTTTCCTTTCTCTCCTTCTCTTTTTGGCTCTTCACTAAAACCATCTGTGACACACATGCAAGTTGATGGGTGTGTGAGCAATGCTTCACACATATTTAGTTGCCCTACTTGGCATTATTTGCTAGTCATTAAAGATTATGCAGGAGTTTTTCATGTCCCATTTTTTTATTCTCTTAGCAAATTAAGGTAGGAATAAGAATGTAGTCAGACTATTGCACAGGGTTGTGGGTTGGTTGGTTTTTTTTTTGGGGGGGGGAGTGTTTTTGTCGGTTTGGTGTG
>JAWWEE010000085.1:32051069-32071235 GCA_035221455.1 Xenops minutus
GTTGTTGGGTCGGGTTGTTTGTTTTGGTTTGTTGTTGTTGTGTTTTTTTTTTTTTTTTTAAATTTCTTGGAGAGACTGCGTCTAGAGTTTAGACTGGGGAGGATTTAGACTAGGAGGATTAGACTGGAAGGATTTCTGGGTTTTCTTCCTGGCACTGACAATCATGCATTGTGTGAGCTTGAGCCAGTCACTTAGGGCCTGTTTTTCACACTCCAGTTGAAATAAATGGAAACTGCATGTGCTCAGCACCTCTGCAAACCAGGTCATTTATCTCTCCTTTTATTTATGCACTGATAAATATAACAACCTTTGCTTATGCAAACTGGATAGAAGGATACAAATATGGGCAGTTAAACATGCAAATCCCTCATTTTGATGCACAACGATCCATTTCATACAACCGGGGATTTCTACATTTGCAGGCCCTGAATTCTTCTTGAAAAAATGGACCATAAATGACAAAATCCATACACACTTGTTAGGAAGGCACAGCTGAAAGAAATATATTTATGTAGCTTCTTTTGTATAGTTTCACTTCTGTTAAAAATACTATTAACTATAATAATAATTTTAGCCTACTTTATTACTGGATTAAACCATGTTGTCAATGTGCAAATGCCTTGGGCACTACATGCTAATTGTGGGTTATTACACAAGACTCAGTGTTATCTGTTTGACACACTTTTAGATTCTTAGGTGGGCTTAACTATCCTTTCATGGTACCTGCATTTCTTCAGTGACAGTAAGGGTGTCCAAAGTGGCTGCCCAGCAATTCAAGATTGTCCCAGTGAAATGCCTGTAGTGCCTTAGTATGCCCTCTGGACATATAGAAAGGACCAGTTCTGGCAGAAAAATCAGGAGAAAGTAAGTAGTCAGATTAACAACCATTTTCACTCTGCCTACCACTGCTCAAAAAAAAAAAAAAAGGCAATAAGGACAAATTTCTTCAATGGAAATGGATATGATCTTTTAAATGCTACTGTTCCTGATATAAAAATGTCAGTGGCTCCCAGGTCCTGGCTTCTGTGTCCTGCTTGTGCAGAAACTTGGTGGGAGTCAGAAGCACTGAGGTCTTTCTTGCAGTCACAAGATACTGTCTGCCAGCTTCAATGCTGCTCTGCTGCTTCAAAATGATCCAATTTTGGTGAATATAGAATTAAAAAAACTCAAACCCCTCTTTTCCTTAGCTTTGTTGTGAAAAAAAAAATTAAAATAAAATAATTAAATTTTTATGTTTTCCCAAAGTCTCACAAAAACCAGACCATAATAAGGGCATCCTACCTGGAGCTTCAAATCTGGATCTTCCTTGTTAGGACAATCCTGCTGTCTATGTCCCCTTATTTTCCACTTTCCCTAGAAGCACACAATGTTCCCTTTCTCATGGGATTGCCAGCCCATCACACAACTGAAATGCACATGGATGTCATTGATTGCTAGAGGAGGCCTTTATCCACAAGACATTGTGCTTTCACATCTCCAGTGCATGCATTAGTCACAGGCTGGGGAAATGCATTCCTTTTCCTTGCAGGAGATACAAAACTCTAGTGATGGCATAGAGAATACAGAGCATGTATGCAACCCTCAGCTGCCTTTCAGGCTACAGGAATTGCCCTGACCAGAAGATCAACCACTCTTGTGGCAGAAAAAAGAGCTGAATGCACAGCTTTTGTGCTATTGCCCCAGCCTTCCCAGTGTGCCAGTCAGCTTCCCAAACTGAACCTGGTAACTAAAATGTTGTGTGTAACCATGAGCTTACCAGGAGTCTTCAGTGAAACTGGACCAGCTTAAATATTTATGACCCAATCTTGTTCTCACTGGACTTCACAGATTATTAACTTCAATGGAAATAATCTTAGATGCTCTATAGGTGTCAGAGAACAAACAGCTGTTGCCTAGAAAGGAGTGATGTATTTTGAGAATGAGGCTTGCAGACAGGCATTCCAGACTCCTCATGCTGGCCTTTGGCAGATTCTGTGTTCTTGCTGCCTCGTCATCCTCCCCATGCAGAACAGACAGAATTGTTTTGCCTTCCTTCATTGTGGGTATGCATGAAGATTAAATAAATCACATTAAAATTATGAGCATTAAACTTACTATTATTTCATAAAAATATCAGAAGCCTCTTGCTTCTCATCAGTCCCTGAGCTTCTGATGTTTCAGTTAAAAATTCATACTAGTAGGATGTTTTCTGCTGCATTTATGGCTTTATACTTTGTTGAGGATTTTGTGATCCACATTATTAATTAAGAAAGCTCCTACCTTATGTGATATCCTAAAGATTAATTTAATACTTCATGGTAGTAAGTTGATATTGCAAAATGCCAGGCTTTACAACTGTCAAGACCGTGTAAGTAGTTACATCTAATAGAAAAAAGTGCCCTGCTTGCAAGATGAGCTGCTAAGCAGCATCACCAACTGGCCCAGTTGCCTGGTTTACAGAGGAAGCCTGCTGAGGCAAGGATGGGCTGGGAACCCAGATGCATCTCATTGACCTGGATGTGGCAGCTGTACTCTTCTACCTGTACTTAACCCACATTCTGGATATCTCCGGGTGTGGGTTAACCTAGTTGCTACATATCCCTCTGCATTTTTCAAACCTCTTGCAATGTTTGTGAATACAATGTAGATGAGGCTACAGTACTGTATAGTACCTGTGTGAAAACAGGCTTTTAGATCCAGCAATGTCATAACATAGCTGCAAGATCAGATGCAATCAAAAATGTGAAATGACCCTGAAATGATTTTTGGGGGCCAACTTACTCTTCCACTATGCTTGAACTTCTACTTTTCAACAGCCTGAAAGCCAGTTTAGACATGATTACTTGTAACAGAGACATCAGCACTGAGTGTTACTAAATGATCACAAATGAGCAGTTAGCAATTTGAAAGCACTCAAATTCTGAGATGTTTATTTCATGGAGCTAGTATCTTAACTAATGTCTGCTACAGGTCAAGTGGAAAAAAAAAGTGGATATAAAATCAGATATAATAAAAGTAAATACCAAATTCTATCCTGCTTTCTGACATTTATGCTTATTTTCATTTTATTCATGAAGTGCCATGTATAAAAGCTTGTCTTTATAAACACTTATGCTTTGCAGCACTATAGTTGCTGTGGTGTGCTACAACGGAAAACTGAATTATCCTTGTCCAAAATACTATTTGTTCCTGAAATCAAGCATTTGTGCATGGAACAATAGCATAAAAAAACGGGTTTACTTTCAACAAGTGAACAGAGACTTTTGGGCATTTTTTGGCACCTTCTGAGGAAAAGGTCTCATATATCCAAGAACTGTCTGAATGCAATCCTGTGCAATGCACTCTCTTGAGCAGAGAGGTTGAGCCAGATGACCTATTGTGGTCCCTTCCAACCTGACACATTCTGTGATTCTGTGATGTGTGATTAAAGTACCAAACATTGATCACAAGTGCACAGTTCCTTTGCTAGTAGTCCAGAGGTCTACCTGACTAACTAGACTTTTGGAAAACACTTTGAGTAAAAAAATGTGTTTGTTAGTCAAAAATGGGACTCAAAAAAATACCTGGTCTTTACATTCTGCAACATGTAAAACCCGTGGGACTGAAAATACAATGTCAGTGGTGATCTTAGTTCCTTGAAACTTTAGAGCAAATTAATTCATGGCTTTTGCTGTTAAGGCTGTAACAGTCACCATCAGCACTGATCTTGGGCAAAAGCCTAGAAGCCCATGGTTCTTCCTTGGGCAAGAGAGTAAGATCAATGAGTGGTAACTGTGACCTGCAAGGGCCAGCAGGACTCTGGAGGCTGACCGAGTCTGTGAGACCTCTGGACAAGCTTGTTGAAGTTTTCCCTCAGTTTATTATTGGAAATAGCTCTGTGTGGCTTTTACATGATCACACACAATAACCATGTGTGAGCAGGCAGTGAGCCCAGGTCTTCCACACCCTTGATAAGGTAATGCATCTGCTTTCTTACCTTTTTCTGATGTTTTAATGCACAGAAGAAACTGGTACTGAAGAAACGGCAAATCTGCTACAGCCAGTGTGATTCAGATAACTATGAATTTCTTTGCTGTTGTGGTGATCTGCTGTGTAAAAAATTGTAAAAATTAACAGTTTCAATTATGAGGGTTGTCACAGAGTTAGTTACCAGGTCTAGGTCTTCAAAAGGAATTTCTTTATTTTAGTGCTTGGTTTCTTTTTTTTTTCCCTCATGCTTGAGAAAATTCAGGAAACAAGACCTGTGTTATTTAAGAATGCTTAGTGGCTTTTTTGGAAGGAAGTCCCAGACTGTGCTACATTACCATCAATGGACATGAGAGTTAGGAGCCTAATTCTTTTGCAGCAGGGGAGATTAGAGCATATTGTGGATATGATTTCAGTATATATATACTGAGTTTCCCAAGGGTATCTCATCAACAGCAACTTCAGAAGTTACTTTTATGCTGCTTCCACTCAGCTGACAAGAACACTTGACATTTTGAGAAGGTTTAGAACAGAAAACATTAGCAGTTCGTGTTGATCATATAACTCATTGGCAAAAACACTGCTGTTTAAATATCATGTTCAGTCATCGCTGGATTGCAATCTAATGAGCGTAAAAGATGAGTACTTCTCAAAAGTGACTCGTCTTGTAACTTTTACAGTTACAAACTTGCAAAATGAAGAACAGGCATATTTACTTCTCCCCAAATATCATTTCCAAGGACAGTGTCCTTTTATGCCTTGTAAAGGCATTCTAAAGAGCTGTAAATAAATAGTCAAGGTTTCTGCTCAGTGAAACCTCAACAGAAAATCTTCATTATTATGAACAGAATGAATAATCATGTTAATGGTATGGTGACCAAGTATGTTCTAGCTTGTCTTTGAACATCTCCAGTTTTATGGATATATTTAGCCATTATCAATCAGTAGCGTTCCAGGTAGGTCCTCAAGTAAAAGGAAATGTGATGTTCTCTTTCTTCCAACTGACATAATAGCTGCTTGACTTTTCCTCTAATTGAACCAACTAGTGTTTAGAATTTGCTTTGGCATGGATCAAGGAATGGGATTGCTGATGTCTTTAATTTGCTTGTTTATTTAACTTCCCAGTACATAATCAGTTGTATAAAAATGACCTTCCCTAAATATATCTCAGTGGCTATGTTACATTATACTAATGACTGCAACACACAGAAAGCCAAAACAAGCACTTTGCCAGTATCAACAGAATTTATGAAAACAGAGTTTGCAGCAATGTATGAATTATTGCTGCCAGCTTGCAGTTCCCAAGTTAACTCCTGATGAAGTTATAAATTGCAACAATGAGAGCTGTTTCTATCTTGAGTCACACTGTGGGCCAATTTCTGCTGTCATACCTGGAAATTAAAACTATTAGAATTGGATGGTTCTATTTCTGTCCAGCTAAACTCAGAGTTATCCTTCCAATATCCTCTAATAATGATGGTGCGAGATGGACAAAGGCATAAATGGTAATTTCCACCCTATGGTTGCAGCCGGTTCAGGTACAGAGAGGAAAGACAACTCAGTAACTCAGTCTGGGAGTTAACTTTCACTGAGATGTGTGGTTCAGAGCTTTGTTCACTAAAAAGGAGGTAAAGGAAATCTAATTTCAAGCTCTACTGGAAATGGATGGGAAACAAACAATATCTGAGAGATGGTAAGGAAAACTAGGTTAAGGATGGGATAGGGTAAAAATTAATGAGAGATATAAGACATGGGGGGAGAAATGGAATTGTTTATCTGAATCCACCCTAAGTGTCTTCAGAGACTTCATTCCAGACCATCCTAGTTTTAGCTTTTTAAAAACAAATCCTCTCTCTCATTTTAAATAGGGGTATGCTAGAATTAGAAGCACTTATCCAAACCATCCAGGCTTTAACTTTCAGGACTCAGAAAAAATGGAACCTGGAACTGAAACAGCTTTGGTTTGGCTTTAAACCCAAACCACTCTTACATCTTCCCCCCACTCCCCACCTTCCCCCCCCTGCCATAGTTAGGCTAAAACCTCAATCAGAGAACTAGCAGTGCATGTATAAAACCAGCACACAGTAGGAGAATGAAACACTAAACACTAAAAGAATAACTGCAGTTCAGCTACTTTGCCCTATGCAGTGCTGGCTTATGGGAAAAAGGAAAGATAGTAGAAATGTTTCCACCGAGAAGCAGTTCTGGAAAGAAGCAGGATCATTTTGGGAGCATGAAGCTGTATTGATGTAGCAGTGAGGCTGTCTCCACAGACTTCTACTGATGTCGCATCCCAAATCTATCTGTGATAGATAGCTTTCATTTTGTCTTGAGAATAGCTGAAAGTTTGAAATCTTTTCAAGTGTATTATGTGTACCCTTTTTCACTTCATCACTTTGCTTCATTACTGTGATAATCTGCTTCACTGCAAGTGTTTATAGAAAGCTTGTTCTCCAGGTTAAAAAACAAAAATTGCTTTCATCATTGGGCTTCTTCCAAGCTTCATCATTAATTGCAAATATATCTTCTTAAAATCTTTTTTACATAATCTTTTGTTTGGAAACTTCACTATTTAAAGGCCTGGGTAACATCATAATTTGCCAAAGGCCATATTGTCTAAGGGGAAGAGGATCCAGGATGAAATGCTTTTCTTCTTTTTCCACGTGTACAATAATGCCTCATTACTATTATTATTTGCAAGAGGGATGAGTTTCCTATTATCAGCATATCTCCTGTACTGCACTTTCAACATTTAATAGCTGTTAAAACAAATACATTTTAAACATGTTTTGCTACAGATGAGTTTGGATTAACTCTTTTTCAATCTCTAAAATTTTTAGGACTTTTTAAACAGTAATTTGCCAGGACATTTTTCAAGTTTCTGGAGCTTAGCTATTCTAATCATAATGTAAGCAGTATGAGAATAATGCATCATGAGAATATTCCCTTTTAAGATATATCCACTACCAAAAAAATTATGTGGAAAAAATTAAAAATATCTTAGAGAAATTCCAGGCAATCTTTGTGCATCTGTGATGAGATAAATCTCTTTTTTATGAGCATTCCACTGATCCTTTCCAGTTCTTTTTGTCTTCTTTTCTGTAATATTTTGCTGGAAAATAGTCGCAAACTATTTTGTCTTTTCCAGAAAGAATATGGAAGGTTTGTTGCATCTATCCCTAGAGTGTCTTGTTCACAGTTTTTATTGGAGAGAATAGAAGTCATATATACTTCAAGTACTGCCCTGCACAAGGTCATCTGGATGCTCTAGGTCATGTTTTGAAATAAAATTGTAGCACAAAATTTTAAAACATACCTAACAACAACTTCCTCACTATGGAAAACATGTACAGAACGATGATGTGTATGAAACAGTGATTCAATATTAGTGTAATTTCCTGTAAGGAAGAGCCAAATTTTAGGACACTGCATAGAAGACAAACATTTTCTGCTGACTCACCCTCATCTTGCTTCATATTTGTATGTTACAGTATCTCTAGTCAGGATCAGCCTTGGGTAGATGCCGCTGCTGATACATCAGTTCTGCTTTAAATACCTTCTATGGAAGGGGTTTACACCTGCATAAGTGAGACAGGAAAGTAGGTGAAATGTCCAACTGTTCTTTTACAGTCTTTTTCCTGTGTAGGAAGCTCTGGGGTTTGGGTTGGGTTGGGTTGGGGTTTTTTTATAGTTTGACTTGACATCACAGACAGACTCATGGATGGGTATATATCAAATACATATATTCCTCTAAGAACAGGTGGGAATAACTGTAGGGACTCATTACTTTTATTGGTCCACTGTTGTTGCCAGAAAATTACATGCTGCTTTTCCCCAGCCTATTTTGAAGTGGAAGAGCTGCCAGAAGCTTACCCACTGTTTTCACATAAGTAGTATATGATCTCAGAGGTGGGAGTTTTGGGGTGACACATCCATTCATTCGCATTTCTGGGGATGAACCATTTGACTTAACCCAGAGAGGGAGGCTGTTTAGATTCACTGGGGACAGAGTGCAGCAGTGGTGGCAGGAGACAGTGAAGTACAGGCTTACCTGGTGGCTTACTTTCTTGAGAAACCAGGGTTACTCACTACAACTGGAATTCCAATCTACAAGAGAACTGGCATAGAAAAGAATTGTGAGGAAGCGACCTCAGATAGTTCTGATATTTCTGCCTATCCTCTTCTGCTCTAAGTGTTGGAGCATGCTGTCCCTCTGGCTTATGATAAAATTTCCTCTCAAATGAAGCATCTAAATCTGTGGTGGTCTCAGGGAACAGAATGACATGTGGGAGTTTGGTGTCCCCCTAAGTAAAAAGAGTGAAGGTGTTGGTTTTGGGGGCAGGTGCTTCTGCTGTTGCTGATGTGTCTTGGTGACTCAAAAAACTTCAGGTATGACCATTCTCAGGGAACAGAGCAGTTCAGCTTCCTGGGGGAACACTCGCCATCCTCTACTGTCCCACGTTGCTGGCAGAGAGGCTGGGAGTACTGCCTTAAAACAACAGTCATTGACCTGGTTAATTTCTAGAAAGGAGAACACCTCATCCAGGAGGGATACAAGAGTTTTTGGAAGAACACCAAGGTCATTCCTGGACTGAGACTGTGCACACCACCACAATATAAGAAAGATATTAAGCTATTAGAGAGCATCCAAAGGAGGGCAATGAAGATGGTGAAGGGCCTTGAGGGGAAGCCGCATGAGGAGCAGCTGAGGGCACTTGGGCTGTTCAGCCTGGGTAAAAGGAGGCTGAGGGGAGACCTCACTGCAGTTACAACTTCCTTGTGAGAGGAAGAGGAGTGGCAGGCACTGATCTTTTCTCTGGGGGACTCGAGGGAATGGCCTGAAGTTGTGTCTTGGGAGGTTTAAGCTGGATATTAGAAAAAGTTTCTTCCCCCAGAGGGTGGTTGGGCACTGGCACAGGCTCCCCAGGGCAGTGGTCACAGCACCAAGCCTGACAGAGTTCAAGAAGCATTTGGATGATACTCACAGGCACATGGTGTGACTCTTGGGGATGGTCCTGTGCAGGGCAAGGAGTTGGACTCAGTGATCCTCGTGGATTCCTTCCAACTCAGCATATTCTGTGGTTCTGTTACTCTGAGGAACAAAAGTTAAGATGCTCTTGAGTCTTGGCCTGAGAGTGGAAGAATATGTAGCAACATTAAAGCTAGTTTGTCTCTGTGTGTAATGTTCTTTGTTGTGCTAGATAATTTAGAGAATTACAAACTGTATTTATAAATAAACAAATCAGAGCACGGCTGCAGGCACAGGGAGAACAAATACGCACATGTGATGTTACGCAGTAAATAATAGGATGTTGTCTTCGTGATATTGTGGCCACATGCTTTGCATGGAGGACTTAAACATCTAGTAGAAGTAAAATCCATTAGGAAATGTAATTGTTTCCTCATACTGGCTTTATCCAAGCCAACGCATTGAAAATAGTCTGTTTCATTCTCCAGGCATTCCTTTTGAGAATACAGGAATTCCCCCCACCGCAACCTTAGCACAGGAACATGTTGACTTAATGCTCTCTTTTCACTAACAATTTTGTATATTTGAATTTCTCGATGTACTTCTGCTGCCATCTTAATGCAGATACCAATTTGATCTTGAACTTTAGGGAATGGAAAATCCTGATAAACATCCGGGCTGCTGTGATTGCAGAGGACAAAGCCTTTGTAGTAAAATGTCTCTGAAATATGCCCATGAGAAGTGTTTGATGTGCTGTAAAAGACATCTGTCTGGAAAAAAAAAAAAAAAAATGTTTTTCCTCTTTGGCTTTGTTGAGCAGACTGTGGAAGTAAATGACACAAAGTAACCCTTCTTTTCCTCTCCTACTGCCCCCCTTTTTGTTTGATCTTGCAGTGATGTGATAATGGTGAGTCTGTAACTTGAAAGCAATTTCTGTAAAGAGTTACAGCATGAACAGAGGGGGTTTTATTTTCTGCTGCTAAAGGGAGATCAAAGTATGATCTACAGATTAGACCTGTTTTGAGAGAGAAAACTGAGCAGCCTATTTCTTCCTCTGTCACTGAGTTGCTTCATCAAACTGGGCAAGTCATTTAACTTCTCTGTGCCCTGGACCTTTGCTGTGTACTGTAGCATTCAGCTCTTGCACTAGCAACAAACATTTTGCATGGCTTAATCATAAATGACTGCCTGTGTGGTAATTAGCCTCAGTCAGTGCAAAGTTTATTATACTTGTTGTCAACCTTTACACCAGTTCAGGGGACATGAGGGCTTGCATTTTGATTTACTTTTGGTCACAGCTTGCAGGAGGGGAAGGAAGAAAGCAATGAGATCTGCAGAGGAGTTGAATGCAATGGCACAGACTGTAGGCTGATGGGAATTTCTGGGCTCAGGGCTGTACTTTACAAAGGATGCTGGCATCAGAGAAGCATTATTACAGTGTTTTATATTGGCCTGGATGAGTTTAAACAACCAGTTGAGCTATTAGCAGCAACGTACACTGTGCAGGCCAACTTTCCAAATAAGTCCTGTGTCTCACACTGGCTGCACTTGACTTTTGGTCACCAGGTTTTTGCTGTTTGCTACTCAATCTGGTTCAAATAACACTGGTTGAAGTACGCTGGCTTCGTCTCACAGCTGTAGTTTGGAGATAGTGCTTGCTTGTGAGCTCAAACTGGCAAATCAAAAAGTCAGATTTGTAGTCTGCCAGTGTGCTTGCATCTGCACAAATGCACAGTCTGCTGAAAAGCAATCAACTGGCCAAGCCCTCCAAATACTAGGGTAAAGCTGTGTCAACAGTTGTCTCCCTGACAACCTTGTGAGCACTCTTACACGTGGAAGAAATCAGTCAAAATCAGTCTAGAATGAAAAGACTTGTGGAAATCCCTCTGCTCTAGACAAGGCTGCAGTTTTGCCATCTGTAAAGAGAGAAAGATGTCAGGAGTATCCCATTCTGTGGCAATACCGAAAATTTAATCTGTAAGTACATGCAAAGGACACGTGATTAAATTAAAGGTACAGAAGCAATGCAATAATAATCTGTGTGTGAAAGCAGGCTCACATCAATTCTGCATTTTGTATACAGGCAGCGTAAGAGAAGAAAATCTTTTCTGCAAAATGTCTGCAACCTGTGTCCCTGGAGTACCAGTAGGAGTTGAAGAAAACTTCCAAATGTTGTATGCTTCTGTGAGGGAAACAGGAAAGCTGCCTTATCCCAAGGTACCAACAGGGAAACCCAGGAACAAAGATATTAACAGGCTCTGTGTATCGTACAATGTGCTATTTTTGTTTTTTGATGCATCTGAGAAAGAAGCAAATTCCCTTAATTTCCCAGCCTGACACAGCAAAGCAAACCCCATGAGTCTCTCCAGCAGTTGCAACACTGTCTTCTTGCCCTCTGCCCTTTGTCCTTCTAAGGGAAAATGTTGGGTGGCATACATCATTTAAATAGTTAATGAAAGACTAGCCTCTAAAAGCCAAGAGTTGCAGTTTTGGGTTGCAGGAGCAGACAAACAGGAGGGCAGCCTTTCATACCAAATATCTGAGAGTACCTTATTCAGGGAAGCACTGGCAGACTATAAAGTACTCTGTTAATTATTGTTGACATTGCACAGAGAGCTTCATGCTGTTCTTTCTCTGCCTGCTTTGACTTAATTTGTTTGAGAAAGTACTTTTTCTGTGCTGCAGATTATGTAAATTCATATACTCTACTGCACTGACAGATGTGTCTTTGTTTTAGAAAAAAACATTATTTTTTGCAGGACTGACTGTGAATGGAGCATTTCACATTGGTGGCTTCCAAAAATATTTATAAAGTGAAGCTGTGCAGCTCAAAATATTTTGCCCTCCTACACTGACATTCACAAGCCTTTACAGCAGTGTTATCAAAAGCATTTGCAGTGGAACGTGCATGAGTTGGCCACAAAAACTGGGTTAGTCAACAAATGACTAAAAAGTCAGTTCTACCCCACACAATGTGTAGCAGAACCCAGATAACACAACTGTAAGTAACAGGGCAATTATTCTATATTGTGGGTCAAAGACTATCTTATAATGATCCCTTGGTCAGATGCAACTCCTGCATCTGAGGAAACAGGATGAAGAAATAGAAAGTGACTAAAATTCCCCCTTCTTCCTCTTTCTGCTGGTAAAGTACAGTTTGACTGGTCACTGACAGAGCTTATTCTGAGGCATGATAGCTGCTCATGGCTCTGATAGTCTGGCTGTGAGTAGTGGTATTGTTTACCTTCCACATTTCCATTCCACTTCCACTGACCGTTGCCTAGGTGTCCTTCAGTTTGCTCTCCCACTCGTTGGTGCTTCCTAAATGTGCTTCTAAGAAATGAAGCATTCACTTGAGTAGAGAGAAATGCTCCCTATGAACACATAAGTGCATCAGACTTACTGATAGGTTCCATTATAAATTAAAATTACCTCTCTGCCCATTGATTGTATTGACTTCCATAGTCTTCACCACTGTATTGAAACCATGGCTTCCCACATATTTTCTTCTGACAAGGAGTCATCCAAGAGAACTACACCTGCAATCAGTGCCCTCCAGCTGCAAGTAGAAGAGTGTGTCTGACTAACTTCAGTAGCATAGGGACAATAATTGACACGCTATTATTTGACTGGTAAAACCATATGTATTCCATGTCCATTCTCAGCTTTGTGCATTTCCATCTTTTAAATTTTAAAATATATAATGAGTAGCAGCAAGTCCAAGGTATTCTACTTATAAACCCACTAACTAATGTTAGCTCCATTGGCTTGGTCAGTCCATCCCTGTCCCAAGGAATTGGGGACACTGGGGCTATGTACTATGCTAAAACACTCTGATTCTCCTCAGGAGGCAAATGAACAGAAAAGATATTTTAAATAGTGTGAAGTCTCCCTAGCTGAATTAGTATAGCAGGAGTTCAACAGCATGAAGAGGGAGGAACTGTCCTACACTGTCCTGCCTTCCCAAACATGAGCTTGTGATGATGAAAAAAGGTGAGTAGCTTTATTCAAAAATGAACAGGAACTCCACTAATCCCCCTTCTTCATTATTTAGGAGATAGAATATTGTTCTAGTATGCCCAGTGATTGCATCCTGAGTAGGCTGCTATTTCCTTTTAATGGGCATAGAAGTTTCTTCCCTCATAATCCTTGCATTGTTTGGACACATCCCTTTTTTGTACATCTGCATTTTTCCATTGCTAGATGATTATTTTTTTAATTGTTGATGACTGTGTTAGCCTTTTGTGTTAATTCTGTGGTATTTAAATATGTCAAAATGAAAACTGTCTCAGCTGAAGATCATTTTCAGAGATCAGTTGATGATTCCTCCCCTCCACCCCCCGCCCCCCGGTTAAAAAGCCACTTATTTTGGGCTCTTTTGGTGCATTTTGGAGGCTTGTGCACTGAAGCTATTTCTCAAACTTTGAAACAGGAAAGAACACACTTTCAAGCATGTGTTGCCATGTATTTTCTACCCTGTTGCTTACAGCTTGCAGCAGGTGAAAAAGCAGTAATGGGTGACCAAGACTGCAGTAAAAGGAAGAAATTTGGAAAACAGCAGCACATGTAGTCTTTTGTATCTTATGAAGTATTAATTTGCTTTAATGAATTTGTAGCTTAATTAAAAAAAAAAACAAAAAAACAGAAACAAAACAAAAAATTCCATTTTCCGTGTTGGTCAGCACAAAGTAAGAGAATGCTAATAATTTTGATTAAAATGTTATTGAAGAAGCTACTCTTCTAGTATTTTGTGAACTTGGCTTGAACAGAAATGAGATACAGAGTGTGCCTCTAATGTAACCATGGCAAGGGAAGAGGAAATTAATACGACAGATCATTTCAGACTATCTGAAGAACTGGGTTATAGGATGAGTGTTGACAGGGATGTTCTTCTGGCATGAGGTAGCCCTCCAGATGAAGGATGATGTGTAACTGAGCAGAAGACACTTGTTTTTGATGGCCAAGCCATAACTATGAAGTAGGCTTCCTTTCCTCTGGGCCCTTATCTCAGATTTCACCAGCTCCTACTGCAAGTGAAGAGCACCTTTTTTTGACCTTGGCATTTCTGGCATAAATGTTTAGAGGCATGTAAAATCTCAAAACAAACACTCCTCTCCTTGGAGAACAGATAAGTGAAACAAACACGTAACAGATGATAGTGACATTACTTAATGTATGACTGATTTGCATGTATATTCTGCTCTCACTGAAGTTGTAAGTGGCTACAGAAGAAAAACAGGTCATATAATGACACCAGTGTGCCTGATGCATTAGGGAGCAGGTATATAGGCATATGCCTTGACACTGACACAATATTTGAAGATGTTTGATTTCCCAAGAAAGGACTGAACTTGCATGCAGAAGTTTTTCAAACAAAAAAAAAATCAGTTTCAAAATTCACCTCCAGCCCAAAAAGTACAAATGAGTTTCTGCAACCAGCTCATGAAATGTTCATCTTCCCATTGCAACATGGTGTCTTTGTCTTGAGAAAGCCTTTTTTGGAAAACATTACTTGGGATTGTGTGCTTATGATTGGTAGGTCTATAGTCCCTTATGTGAACCACCTTTTAATGAGAAGAGCCATGCCACTCTCCCTCATCAGGTGGGGACAACAGATACCTAACAGCAGCAGCAGGTGTGTAATGCTCACTGAGATGTCCAACTGCATGGAGAGATAGGAGAAGCAGGAACTGGCCCAACTGGTTTTTGAGGCTCATTTAGGGGCTTTCTGATGCTGGGTCTTGTTCAGGCAGGTTATGAAATCTGCTGTGACAGGATGGCTTCAACTGGAAAGGGTCTTGCACTCACATTTTTAAAATCTTCTCTCCCATTTTTGTCCTAATCCCTTCTCCCCTTTTTATAGAGTTTTGTTTGAAAGAATACACTGGCAATGCTGAGTGCTGCATTGGAGGGAGGCCCCATTTAAACCGGCTCCAGATGTGCTCGAACTGGCCTGGCTGTATGCGCTGAAGAGCAAAGCCTGCCTCTCCGGCTGGGAGTAGGCACCCATGTGCCAGGCGATGCACGTGGCTGGCTGCCACAGTTACTAACCTAGTATTAAGTGCATTAATTGTGGACATAAACAGTGTGTAGTGCCAAGCATGTCACAAGCTGATTATAAAAGCTGTAGGCAGAGTTTCAAATTGTGCTTCACTTCTAAGTTCCAGCGCCTTTCCCTACTCCCTCCCCCTCCCTCTCCGAAATTCCTTGAATGTGTCTGTGTATTTTCGAAAATACAAACTTGTACCGAGCGTTAGAGCCACCAGGTTGTAAACACTGTGAGTACCTGCGAATGGCTGGGAGCGAATTTTCTGCAGGCGCCTGGAGGCAGGATGGGAGTGCCTGCAGCCCCTGGCGAGGGAGAGCCCCCGCCGTCTCCGCCTGCCCCCTTCCCTGTCCCGTCCCGTCCCGTCCCGTCCAGTCCCCTCCCGCTCAGACGCTGGGCGCAGCTGACCTACTTTTTCTGCATTTCTCCCCACACTGCCCAGACCCCTCCCCCGCATGGGGCTCGAAGGCTTTTAACCCTTGGGAGAGCAGCAGCGGCCGCAGCGCCCTCGCCGTGCTGTGGTCCCGGAGGATGGAGCCCAGGGGCGCGGGGGCGCGGGGGCGCGCCGTCCCGGCTCGTCGCACTGAGCCACGCGTGGAGCGCTGCGGCCGCAGCACCGCCCGCCGGGGATGTGCGGGCACGAACCGCCGGCTGCGCGCTCTGTTCGCCCCCTCACTGCCGCAAGCCGCCCCGGCACTGGTGTGGGCTCGGCCGCCAGGGATTCGCCCGTAATTCTCACAGTAACGAATCCTTAACAAAACAAATATTATCCGTAATGAAATACGATGTAACTAAAATTCACAGAAATGGTGCTGTTGCTATTTCTGTGCAATGCAGCCCCACCTTCCTGGAAAGGGACAGATCATCAAAGCGTTTTGGAAAGGCTCTGCCCTTTGTGGGTCATGCTCTGGTACTTTGTCTGGGAAAGGCTGTATTATTATGGTGACAAAATGCATCCGGCACACCATACATCGAATACTGGCTTGGTGTGAAGAGTACGTGGAAGTGCTTTGCATTTGCCCATGTGCTTAGCACGGTCAAATACTGTTCAGTAAGATACTCAGCTGATAAATTGTAGCTTAGTTTTGGATTGAGCTTTACCTTTCTGCATTTCTGCTAAAACAGTGGGTTCTCCTTGCTCTTTTTAGAAGAATGATAGAGGAAATACCCTTTACTTGCACAAAAGTTTGGAAAGGAAGAAGACAATGCCTTAAATTTTTTTTAAATATAAAACTCTTCCTGATACAGGCCAGAAGTAAAATGTTCTGAAATTAAAAATTTGGCTTGGATATGCACCTTTTAGTACACAACAATCTTTCTTTGAAAATTGTCTGCTGGGTTTTAGTAAAGCTTATGGGACAACTATAGAACTTGTCAGCAAAGCATTTCCTCAAGTATATAAACATGACTGAGAGTACAAACAAACTCCATTCAAGTACATGCAGATAAAGGACTAGGCATTTTGTCCAAAAAAGCTATGTCTTCCCTGTTGCAGCTGGTAAATCTTGGAACAAAACCAAAACTGTTGGGAAAGGAGTTTTTTGGCAGCATGGATTTCATAGGTCCAGGACCAATGGGCAGCCATAATCAAGCTCTGTGGGTGATGTGACCCCAGAGTAAAGGCTATGGGTCTCTTTTGGCTGATGTGTTGGTGAAGGATGGTGTGGATGGGCAATGGGCCCTATTTCTGTTCTAGAGGAAGGCCACTTAGAACTTTAGTGAGGGCATTCTCTGTGTTTTGAGAGTGTACTGTCTTGTGTGCTTAGCTGTGCTTCATTGCTTTCAGATGTTTCCAACCAAGCATATATCGACTGCTAGTGGCCACTGACCTACTTGTAACCTGTATTTTGAAGAAGTTTTATTCTTAAGTGGAAAGTTGCAAGGACATCTGAGCTTGATCTTCCCCGTCCCACAAAGGAGACTCCTTCAGTCCAGCCTTGGGCTGTCTAGTGGTGTTGGATTATCCTTAGCTAATGTAATATTGTCCTGTTAAGGGCAATAAATAAATCCCCTACTGACTGACAGATTTTTCAGCAGGTTTAATAAGAATAGCTGCTAAGTGTCAGTGATAAGGCTGGTCATTGGAAAGACTTTAGGGTACTGTCCACAAGATACTGGAGTAATTCCTGGAAAAGTAAGATTTTATAAAGGGGTTATAGATATTTTTTCATCGAAATGAGTAAAGGTGCTGCTGCTTCCCATATGTCTTTCTCAAAACACAGTGTAAGTATTGGGTTGCAGATAGCTGTCATCCAGAAGTAAAAATTAGAAGGACTACTGGATACAGCCAAGTGCAACTCTCTACCTCCTTTGCAGTTGTCTCTCAGTAGCTATCCTGGTTACCAGATGGTTCAGTCAGGGTTTGTTTCTCTTGTTTTCAAGCAGCTGTATGCAAGTTGCAGTAAACAGTAATACACAGGGAAAAAAGAATTTGCACTTCACACAGGGAATAAATTTTAAGTACCCATCCAAGCAGAAAAATTAAGATTCTGTAGAGTAATTTGTGGACAAAAAAATCTCAGTTCAAATTTAGTGATCAGTTTATTATCATAAAGTGATCTTCAGTTTTCTTTTACAAATTATTTTTTACTTTATTAATGATTAAGTAAAAAATGAGTAATGACTGCAGGAGCTGATCTTAGTGACAGAGTTCACGGGATAAACTTACTAAGGGGAATTTTTTGCATGCTTTTAGGTTAACCCAGAGAATCTGTGGTATGGGAAGTAAAAATGATGTTGAATGAGTGCCACCAAGTGTCTCCTGCAGTATATGAAACCCCAGATCTTAAGTGGAAGGAAAAACAACATTATAGCACAAACTTCTCTAATTTTGAGAGGGACATCACAGAGGCAGCAAAGTCTGTTAGAGTGAGAGGAGTTAAAATTATTTTTCCATTGAAGTACAAGAGTGATCTCTGGAGACCTGATAAAGGTGAAATGTCTGTGGTAGGGGCAGAAATACAGACATCATGCTGGATATCTAACGAGTTTGTCAGTCTATTTCATTTTATGTATTTTCTGAGTGCTCAACACTGACAGTGCACTATCTGTGGCTGTGCTGTATTGTATCAGATGATGGTATCATACACCTATTCTCTCATTAGCAGGGCTACTAGGTGTTACAGGAACTAATACAAGTTACAGATTCAGCAATTAATATCTCCATTTGGCCCTCCTTTGGCTATTATTGCTTCCAATGCCAGCCATATCAAGAGATGCAGTGGAGGCAAGACCAAGACTTGTGTGTATGTGAATCAGAGGTTCAACAAACAAAACAAGTGTTGTAAAATGTCCTGCAAGGTGGTTTCATCCTGAGTTCTCTGTAGATTAAAATGTTCTGATGGATCTTTAGATTTTCAGTTCATACATATGAATGTGACTAAAGAAGGAGGATTTATATCAGTTTTAAAATTCCTGAATTTCATTTGATTCAAGCAATGAATACCCAAGTGTGCCAAAACTCCTGTTGCATTTCTCTATGCTGGATGTTGGCACAAAGAGTGATACCAAAAAGCCATTTTACATTGCACACATCATCTTGGAGTTCATGGCCTGTATTTCCACACTGAAGCCAGAGATCATGTCCAAAACAGCTACACAAAGAGCTGTGGTGGGTGTAAAACTGATTATCTCTCCTCAGCAATGTGAAGTGCCTTTTTTTTCTGGTGAAACAGAAAAAGGGGAGTAGACTAGGACAAGGGCCTAGCCAAAGAGACTGTTTATTGCAGGGCCTGGTAATTTACTTACTTGGAGATGGCAGAAATATTTTAGGTCACAAAATGTGCTGAAGCCTGCATACAGAATTTGAACATTTTTTTTACTGGAATATATTTGCATATGGATAAACTGATTAGTGCTGTGGTACATGACACCCATTAAATTTGAGTGAGTGCCAGAGAGTAAAAGAGAACACTGTACATTTTGGTGACACTGGGCAGTGAGTGAGCAGCAGCAGCAGAGTTTCTCTGTTTAATCAGCAACCCATTTTATATATTAGGACCTTTCTGCAGAAGTTAATGGGTGAACACACTTCTGCTGGACAAACTTTCCATTGTAGCACTCTCTGTCCTGCTGTTTTACTATTTCACTATAAATTAACTTAAAAGAGTCATGTTTACCACTGTCTGAGCATGCTGTAAAAACCCTCACCTTTGAAACCATGTGTAACTCTTCTTTGCAGGAGGAAGGGTGGAACTGTACAGGAGAGAGACAGAAATCGATGTAGTGACCTTGAACTATTTGGAAGCACTTTCATTATTTGTATGGATGATGTATATTTTGTGATTGCTATGGTGTACAAAGGGGGCAATGGTCAACTCATTTGGTCTCACTACATGTGAAATTTATGCTATTGATTTGGTATTTACCAGTATGCAGCGTTTGCTAAGCATCACTGCATGGTGTGCTAGAAAACTAGATTGCCCTGTGGTTTGGATAGGTAAGTCGAGGTTCTAGAAGTATGTGAAAAAGCTGAGAAGTACCTTTGTAGGTTCAGATAAATGTCTAAGCTTTGGTTTAGTCAAAATTAACCTTCTATAGAGACCACTAAGTAATTGCCTGCCCTTTTCTTCTTGTGTCCTTGCCGAGCACAATAGACAGAGTTATTACTATTCTTGCCTATAATTCACCAATTGTCTCAGTCTACAAGCATTTCATTGTTTCTAGAACAGGTGTTAATATACTGGAGAATATTTCTGTCAGGCTGTGCTGTCTGGGCACGATCTCACTGTTCATACAAGAGGAAAAATAAAAGCTTCTTCTCTGAAATGGCCAGTGTTACTACAGTTTCAGAAGCACTCTTTGGTGAGCTGAATAGAAGCAAATGGCAAACTAAAAAGTGTTGCTAAGAAACAAATCCAGATGATTCCAGATTTTATATTAAAAAAAAAAAGAAAAAAGAAAAAAAGGACATGCTAAACCAGACTAATAATTTCCAAAAGGAAACTATCAGATAGATATTCTTCTGTTAGCCAACAATGCAAATTTACTAAATAAGGAAATAATACAGAAGTATGAGGTTTAAGAGCCAGTATAATGGATAAGCATGAATGAGGAGCCTCTCAAGTGGAAAAGTTTTTGCACAGAACTTATAGTAAAATTTCTACTTTAATAACATCTGTGGAAAATCACTGTACTGGTTTGAAGGTAAACCAGCAGAAGAAATGGACCCACTACCAGAGAGATTATGAGTCAGAGTTACAATTTA
>JAWWEE010000085.1:32071335-32084383 GCA_035221455.1 Xenops minutus
AATAGAGGGGGTAGAATACATAGCTTTTATTACTCCCACCCAGTGACAACTGGTCCCTCCTGCTGAACTAGGACAATCACTTAAACAAGTAGCACAGTTAATTGGACATGTTGCATTGGTGGGCATGAGGTGGAAAACCCACAGTTATGGTCTGCTTTGACACAAGGAGAGTTTGTGTCATGTGATATGTGCAGATGTACCCTATAAGGCAATCCCACTCTCCCAGTCACTTATCTGTAGCAAGAGATACTTTCAGCTTCCACTTTCTAGCTATTCAGTAGGCATAAGAGAACAACCTTACAGCTGTAGCTGGTCCCAGATACTTTCCTCCTTAATGCACACAGCTTTAGGTGATTGGTTTCTGTGTAACCTATCAGTATTTATTCATGTTTCTACTCAGCTGACTGATGAGGTTTGGTTTTTCTGTGTTTCTTAGTCTAACAATGTGGGTTTCCTCATTGCATGTATGAAGGACTAGGTTAGTATTTTAATATCTGGCTACAAAAGATCAGAAATGACACAAACTAGTTCATGAATTGCCGATACCCATGTAAGTCCTATATATATGTATGTATATATATATAAAATATAAAATCTTGTACTTATCACAACTTACTACAAGAAACATTACCTGTGAACAAGTAAGTGAACCAAAGTGCAGATCACTTGGCACAAATTATCAGAGTAGAAAGCCATGCAATACTTCTCAAAAAGAAATGGCCAAAATGTTTTTGGTCCTGGAACCAACTATGGTTAAATTAGGTGTTGTTTGTTTGTTTGGTTTTTTTTTAACTAAATGACATGGGAATATTGATATTTTTTTTTTTACTCTATTATCCCACATTTCTCTTAATACAATTATACCTTTATGTATCTTCTTGAAATATTTTGTGGGGTTTTTTTCTCTAAACCAAGGAGTATATGTGGGGCTTTTTATTACACAGAATTATGTTAAAATGTAAAAATAATTTTAAATAATTACATGACATGGAATTTTCCTCCTCCAACAAAGAAAATATTTCCATTTTTAGCTAGCAGCAACAACAAAAAATGTTTATTTTGTTGAGGACAGCTTTACTAGCACCATGCTAATTGATGTTTAATCCAACTTCTTTTGAAGTAGTTCAGCTAAAGGTCTTTGGAATGGACTCTGAAATACTGGTTCATATGGAAGAAGATAGTAATTTTGACTTTTTTTAGTCTAAGTTTTATTGTACCTCCCTTTGCCTGTAGGATGAAAAAAGTTGGTGTTCTTCAAAGAGCAGTTTCCTTTTATTAAAATCTGAAGTCAGAGAAACACAGCTTTCATTGTGCTTTATGCTGTCTGAGTCATGCTCTTGATGGATCATTGATCAACACTTTGTCAAGCCTGGACATGGTAAACTAAAAAAGCAACATGATGAATGAAAGTTAAAATGTGTTTCAAAATATAATTTCTTCTTATGATGAAAATGAAGTAAAATATTCCACCAGCACCTCAAATCCAAGATAAAACTACCAAGTTAAACATGAAAAAGTTTAATTTAAGATTATATTCTGTCTGCCATATAGACATTGAAGAGAAAAGTCAAAAAAAACCAACACAAATCAACAAGTGGACAATGTTACACTAAACAATTATTCAAGCACCTTGAAAAATAAAAAGGTTATGGTATCTGATGATATTCCTGGGCTAAACTGACTCTACTCTTTCCATCTACCTCAGTCCAGATCTTTGGGGACAGTGTCCAAAAAAGAAGAAGGAAGTTCTGTCTCCTTGAATGTGAAGTTCTCAACTACTTTGATTTTCTCCTATATTCAATCTTCTGCTTTAATTGTATTTTCCTTTATTTTTTAAGATATCACATCTGGAGGTAAGATGATATTCTTCTTCCTTTACATGCCTTTTTTTTTTTTCCCTTTATTTTTTTTCAGCTATAAACCTCGTATCTCACACTCCTTCCCAAGGTGATTATCTGCATTTACCTTCAGTTCTACCTGTGTTCTTGTAGTTTTGGACTATAGGCTCTCCAGGATAATTCCTTTTCCAAAGAGCTGTTCAGCATGGTCTTGACTAGGTTGTTAAACATAATAGCCAGGAAATAATGAATAATGAATAACTTTTTTTATCTATAGTAGCAAAGACGAATTTTAGTGAGACCATTACTTGAAACAGGAAGGATAATATTTTACAAAGTTACTATGAGGCAGCTGCCTTTAACTAGTGGCCTACTAGTAACACCTTGTGACCAGTGTTCCCAGGAGTGGCAGTTTCAAAGGTACCATGGCAGAAACTAAATTTTAAAAAAAAAATATTTCTGGTTCATGAATGCTGTTGTCCTAGCACTGAGACATGTGCTTCTTATCATCCATCATGTACAACTTTGATGTACTCATTGTTAGATTATGTGATTAATTAGGTGACCATGTGTGGGTCGTCAGCCTGACAGTGTCCCGCTGAAATGGTGGAGACCCCCAAGAACCCTGTGATGGTCCCTGCCCCATCTTTGTTGGGCTGCTCCAGAAGTCAAGTACTGGACAGATCCATATTGTGCATCTGTGTGTATATTTTTCCCACTAATGGACTGTCACCCTGACTGATCAGCAAGGGAACAGGATGGGATTGATAGTGTTTGTGTCTGTATCCGGGCTGAGCAAGCCTGTATGTGTGATTGACCTTTTGGGCATATACCTGTGCTTGGCCTCACAGCTATCTGGGCTGAGACACGTGGGATCATGTCAGCCTGACCTATCAGGCCACCAGTTCTGCCAGTCCCAAAGTTTTGTAAATCTTTTGCGTGTCATTATGCATGTCTGCTCTTGACAGAGAAAGTGACACAATACAGAAATTCCAAGATACTTCAGATGTCTTCAAAACAATGTCTGAAATCTTAAAAAGCAAATAATGTGTATTTATATGTTTTGTTAAAAAATTTTTGTTAAAAATTTTAGTTTGCATGTGTAAGGTTACTAGAAGTATAGTCTTTGATCCTAATTAATAATAACCTTTTAATAAGTGGGGTTTTGAATGAATGGTGACAGTTTCCTTAAGTATGTGCTCAAAGGGAACTGGGTGTTTACATAGGCTAGCTTAACTTTCTTGCATCCCAAGAAGTCACATGTAACAAAATCCTTTAATAAAGTTGAGATGCACATTATTTTGTTTGGTGGATACTGTTGCCCCCTGGAGGCCATTTCTCAATTATCACAATATTAGATTGGAACTTAAATTAAAACTTAGAAATGTTTGCTATTATAAACAAAATATTCCCTTTAGCAATTTAAAATATTGTGACTTTAATTAAAAGGGTTTATGAGCTTATCAGAGAAATAACTGATTTCTTAGTATGCTAATTATTTTTCTACATTTGCTGTTTAGATTTGCAAATTGCTAGACAGTAAAATTTAATTGCTTTTTAAAGGAGGTGAATATTTAATTTGAATACAGTACTTGGGAAAAATAAGGATTTTGTGAATATGTGTGTGTGTTTTAAACAGTGTAGATAATCAGCCTAGGGAGTATTAGTGTCTCCACATGCACTGTAGACATGTTTCTATGCAGTGCTACTACTGCTCATGTAAGTGGAAGAAAAGGACAGTGCATGGGTGTCAGCAGAGGCAATACTGGACTTCAATCAGGCTTTGTATGTGCTGTATTGCCCCTCATTGGAAACAGCACTAAAGTCTAAGACTGCTCATGGAGCTAAGAAATTTGCGTGGCCATTGATAACAAGGATTCAGTTAATGGCCAAGTAGGCAGTGATTCAAATGTCACATTCAGCTCCTACTCCACTGCGTGGCTTCCTGGCGAGGGACCCCTGCTGGACTTCTTTCTGGAGGCACACAGCAACGGTTCATTGCCCCAGAGTGTCTCACAGGCCTTCTAGAGTGAAAATGAGATTTCAGCATTTGTGTAAAAAAAGCATTCTCTTTTTACTGCATTTCTGGATCTGCTAGAAACTTTAGGCTCATTACAACAGTTTGGTGCATGGCTATCTGCAGCTGACATTCAGGCTACATATCAATGAATGTCAGTTGCTGGCCATTAGAGTAAAATCTGAACTACCAAGCCAATTGCACTGGTAATAGTTAATTGGGCTGCTCATGCATAAAGGTATTTTTCTGTGTGAATGCAAGCATATTTCTAAACGTGTAGTTGCAGACATTGCCAAACACTATCACTAGTGGTATGAATTAAGTATTTAATTTATTCATGTCAAATTGTTTAGCTTTTGTAATTAGTCCCTTGTCTACACTGGTAATAGAGCTTTTTTTCTTCATAGGTGCTGTACCACTCACCCTTTTTTCTCTGCTGGTGCTCTGATTTCTGCTGCCTCCTCAGCCCTCCAGGGTGCTGGAGTCAGCTTTGCTATTCTTCACTAAGCTTCCTGCCCTGGTGAGCACGAGCATTTCAGCGGACAGCTATGCCCACAAAGAAATAACCCTATGCTAGCATAGGGAGTATGAGGACTGTGTGTGAGGGAAACAGAACAAGGACAATGCTGTGTACTTCTTCTTGTATGTATTGTCTAACCCCAGTGAGGCTGATGTTGCTAGTGGTTAATGAGCCATACACCAGGACAGATTCCCAGTTTTAGGCCCCTTCTTGGTATTTGGCTGTTGCTTTCCATCCTCACATTAATCCCATGCTGCAGAAAGGCTGGCAGCTTCCTGGGCAAGCATATAGAAAGCATTTTTTTCTCTTTGCAATCTCTTGTCTAAAGGCGCTAAGCATCCCTCTTTCTCCCACTCTTTCTTTTCTTCCTCTCCTCACCATGGGTTCAGTATTCCCTCTCTAAGTGCAATTCACTTTATGTGTTGTAATTAACCTTTATGCAAAATGCAATCAAGTCTGTTGCACTGAGCTTTCTTAGCACTTCATGTAGGCTGAGTTACAGCCTTTAAAACTGCTGAAAATCAAAAGATTGCCTGTTAAAGAGTGCAACAACTGGACTTGTTCTGGTTATTTTCTGTCAGCAATACCAGTACCACATGCAGCAGGTTCAATTATTATAATAAAGCAAGGTAATACCTATTCAAATTATTACTGTTTTTTGTGGGTGCACTTGGGAATAAAGGTTTTATACATTCTGAGATGCTGGGAATTTGTACGTAAAGCTCTTGATATGCTTACTAATGAATTAAAATAATTCAATTTTCCCCCTGTGAAAATGCTCAGTCCATGACATAGCTCAGCAGTGTTGCTATACTGAAAAATATTTAAATTTGGAGGACAATCTGATTGTTTGAGTCTTACATACAAATGCTTTCCCCTTGTTTTTACGTATCTCCTGCATACATTAAAGTTTAAACACTTATATGTAAGCTGACATTAACTGTCTCTTTCTGTTCCTTCCAAAATTTTAGTTTTAGAAATAAAGACATACACAGACAGAGAAGTTCCTTAATGACTATACACATAGAGTAAATGAGGTTACTCCTCAAATACCCCCTGCATTCCTGCTGCAGAGGAGCTGGCACAGCCTGGGCTGATGGGGCTCCTGGCTGAGCCCCCAGATCAAGGGATTTCAGCAGCCACTTTCCAGACAGTGGCAGAGAAGGACACCAGAGAAGCAGGAGGATGTAACAGAGAGGGAAGGAGGGCACTGCAGAGACTTGCACCCTGTAAACAAGCCGCTTCAGGAGTGGGTGGAATGTGCAGTTCATCCTTAAGAGAACATCTCCCAGAATTGTCAGAATAAGTCTGGTTGGTTGACTTTAGATTGGGGTGAAAATGGGTTTTTAAGGGGTGTATGATTAAGTTTCATGAGATTAAAAATGGATGAAATATCCATCTGCTATCCAAAAGGAAAAATACAAATTTATGCATTATTTGCAGGCAGGAGTCTTAAAATGGTGAGCAAATGTTTAGGTTTCATCTGTGATACAATTAATTTTCTTCTGGTACAGTACTCTGGTTTGAATTCAGCATGAGAATGGTGTTGATAACACACTGGTATTTTGGTTGTCGCTAAGTACGGCTTCCCCTAAGTCAAGGACTTTTCAGTTTCACATGCTCTACCAGTGAGCAGGTGCATAAGAAGCTGGGAGAATGCACAGCCAGGACAGCTGATTTGAACCGGTAGAACATCATACCCAGTATATAAACTCGGGGGAAGTTGTCTGGGAACTGCTGATCGCTGCTGGGAGACAGGCTTGGCATTGCTCAGCAGGTGGTGAGCAATTGTATTATGCATCACTTGTCTCTCTAGGGTTTTATTTTTCTCTCTCTCTTTGCTGACTCCCTTTTCATTGCATTAGGTACTACAATTATATTATTATATTTTATTTCAATTATTATACTGTTCCTATCTTAACCCACAAGTTTTACCTTTTTTTTTTCTTATTCTCCTCACAACCCACTGGTGTTCGGGGAGCAGTGAGTGAGTGGCTGTGTAATACATAGTTGCCTATTGGGGTTAAGCTGTGACAGGGAAAAATCATTATTTTTGATTTAAAAATGTCATTTTTAGCCTTGGTATGCTTGAGACTTTGGACATGACAACACTTGAGAAGTAAAGCCTGCATATGAAATGAGGCCTCCTGGGAAAGACAAAGGGCTCAGGCTTAGAACTGAAACTGGAGGAGAGCGACCAAGGTCAGGGTGGCTCAACAGCACCATCTGCAAGATGAGCCCACTCAGCTTGCTCTCTAATGAATATGAACAGAGAGCCTTTAACATAATATTTAGCCCACAGAGGGTGCTTTCCATGAGAGTCTTTGAGAAACCTGAACAGCTATTTTGGGAAGGGTGAGGCATGGAATAAAAATTAGGTGTCTCCCCACGAGGCAAATGCGGTCTCAGAGATAAGTAATCTGGGTGTGCTGACTTCTGCTGTATATTTATTCTGTTGGTTAAAAAGCAGAGGAAAGGCGAAACATAGATCTTAAAGCTGTATTGCTTTGGAGAGGAAGTTAAAATATAATAATTTAAAATATCATAATTTCAGTTTGAAATATGCCTCTTGTTCCTGTTAAAACCTCCAGTTTTAGGAATGGGGCTTTAACAGTAATCAAAGTAAGGTTTAGGCTAACCATGGTATCACTGATAGTTCATCCCACCTTCTGTTTCTGCTCTGTCCCCAAAATGCAAACCTTAAGAGGCCTATGGGCAATGATGAGGTGAGAGGCGCCCTGTGTGCATGCTGAGTCGTGTTTACAGTTACAGAACTATGACCGAAGTGTGCTCCTGAGATGTGCTTATTGCTCTCAGTTACAAAGGAGAAGGAAGGAGAACTAAACCTAGAATGCATCTTCTTATGTTGCTGGTGGAGGGCGAGTATAGCTACTGACAGAAGGCAGGTGAGAGAAAAAGGTATTTGTAAATAACAGCAAGGAGGAATTCTAAATTGGAAGAACTAATGCTGACCACAGAGATCTAGGGCCACCATTGCTGACAGCGTGGCTGGAGCTTGGTTTTGTCTGCCACAGCACATGGGTGAGTGGATGGAGGATGATGAGGGACCATGGAAGACAACTCCATGTGCAGGGAGAAGCTGGCCAACTGGCTGGACTTCCAGCACTTTTCTCACTAAAAAGAGAGAAGGGGAAAAAAATTAAAAATAGAAACAACTTAGTGACACAAAAATGTGTCATGCATTGTGATTGCACTAATAGCCTCATCCGAGGATCACTACTTCAGTCTTTCTCTTGCTCTTAGTCAACCCAGTAACCCCCAAGCCTCTGCACAGCTTCCTGGTCTAAGTCCATGTGAATGACTGCGGGAAAAAAACATACAAGACTTTTGGAAGGTCCCTTCACATAAATTGTTTCCAACTAATTATTTGCAGTTTACATGAGCAGACACACTCTACACGATATCATTAAATTTTACAGGGGTGTGAATGAACAGCTGCATCTTACACAATATTTTCTCATCTTTGGATGTAAGACACTGCTTCTTTCAAGGCTATCCTCTAGGCAAGTAACATTATTGTTTCACCCAGCCACAGGGAAAGCTGCCATTGCTTTCTTGAAAAACTACCTCTCTGTAGTAAGAACAGTTTTTCTTCTTAGCTAGTTTACTTTGGCTTTACAGGTAAGGTGTGTGTAAGGGCAACTTGCTCTCACAATAATTCAGAAAATGAATTTATTTCAGAGTTATGATTACAGCTTACAGTGCTAATGACTCATGGCATAGAAATGTTTTCGTTAATGCCTGCCTTCATTGTCATGTTAATGTGGGAACTTACACAGCTGTTAGATCAAAGGCTTCAGGACCTGCCCCTGCTTAGAGGATGGACATACTTTAAGATTGGGCAAACTTAGTCTGGGAGGGATATGGTGTTGAAGTTAGTTTTGTTTATATGCAAGTTGACACAACACAAGGCGAGTTGGTACCTGGGGTTTGATTAGACTTACTGGGCTTTCTATATATAGGAGATAAGGTAGGCAGGGTCTCCTGCAAGGGACTTGAAAGGAGTCCTATATTCCACAGACACATCTAGGTGAATACAAAGATGAGTCAGGACAAAAGTGACCTCAGTTTTTTCCTGTAATGTTAAGTATGAATATGTTAGCTGTAATCTGTATGCCTAGGTGCGATACCTAGATAAAGTTGGCATAGCAGATGTACCTGGAGCAACTGTGTAGCAGACATGGTTGGCCATCTACCAGGCTCTTAACCTCTCCCACATTTCAAACCAAGAGACAGAGCCTGGCAGTTCCTTGACATCTTGGAACAGCTTCACAGCAGAAGGGATATGCCTGTGCTTCCCATTCTGGGCCCCTCCTTGAAGAGAGCTGATGTAAGGATTTCCAAAGCAGAGGACAGATCAAAAAAAAGTGGTGATTCACTTGTGAGAGAGGCTGAGAGAGAGGGAGAGATGGACAGATGCCATGCATCCAGCCCCAGGGCACTGACTGACTTTTCCTAAACTGTCTTGCACATATGTTATTTGTTTCTGACTTACAAGAAGAAACAACATCCAAGTCTGGTTTATTAATTGATAAATGACAAGAAATTAGGTGGCTGCTCTTCAGATTTTTCTTTCTCATAAGTAAGGCTTCCCCTTTCCCCTGCTGCTCAGCAGAAGTAAATAATATTCCCTGGGAAAAATTTCAGTTTTCTTCTAGCTCTTCCTAGCACTTAGCTCAAGGCAATTGATGCCACTAGTCAGAGATCTCCAGCTTAAGTGTCATAAAATACTAATTATAATGAGGCACTTGATGTCTCTCCCGGGGTGTACCTGCTCAAGATGCTGCTGAACTCATATTGGGCTGGAGTTACAGGGACATGACAAGAAAGGTGTTTTGTCATGCTATGGAGGAGGTTAATTAGAAAACATATCACATTATTGGTGAACCTAATTAATTTCATTACTTTAGAAGACAGTACTGATTACATCTGGAAAAGATGCAATAGCAAATTATGGGTAGTTTGGTACAAGACCATTGAAGTTTATGGTTACATGGAAACAGGGTGTTTTGCTGCCTTTTGAGTAATGACAAAGACCTGGATGGAGAGAGCAGCACAGAATATCCATGGGGTGGAAATTGCCTTGTTCTGGTTTCCCCAGACAAAATCCTGAGGATTTCAGGGAGTAAAAGAGAATGTTGTGATTGAGGAAGACTCACTGGTTGTCCCTGTTTGTTCCTAAACAAATTATGTTTGGAGATCACCTTCCAAATGATACTATTTGTCAAAGCTTACTCGCTTGCCCTATGTTTAAACTCTACTACACAGCATTAATGAGCTGAATTCTTTATTCTCTCTGTGGGTTTATAAAGAAATAGATTTTGTTAGGCTCATAGGCTTATATGAGCTCAAAGTTAATGTGACTTTCAGCCATCCTTCTACACCTGTCCTTTGTGAATTTCAAAAGCCATTTTCCCGCCAGCTGCTGAGCTAGTAATATATGTCATTTCATTAGGAAGGTAGATAGATACAAGTTGACATCTCAATCAAATCAATTATTGGAGCTGGGGGTTACATTTAGAAATGCATGAACAGGCATGCTGGTAAAACCACCAAGGAAAAGAGAAAATATAAAGAAAGTCTTTATCTTTGCTATTGCTGAGAACTGTGATAGTTGTCCCAAAGTTAGGCTGCCTTTGGAACTACTGTCTGAATGTAAAGAGAAGCCCTCTTGAGCTAAAAACATGCCTTTTATTTTGTAGTATCTCCTTTATATAACAGATTTATTAAACTGACCATGTTAACTTAATAAATACACTGTTACATCTGTCTTGCTACAGCCCCTTACTAGGAGTGACTGGGAGGCTGGCAGAGCTTTGCCAATGCTGGGAAGTCCTACTGAGGTTTTTGGGGCATTCCTCCCCTGAGTTGCCAATCCCAGTCTGGGTTCTGACAGCAGAGGGTGGTGGCAGGGAGCAGAGTCTCCTGGGCATTTGCTGCCCTGGCCATTGGGGCATGCACCAGAGTGGTGGGCCGGAGGCCTGAGACACCCCACATAATAGTGAGGTTGTATGCAAGTGTCTACTGCTTGAATGGCCATAGAGAGGTCCTGTAATGAAACATAGGAAAAATGATCATGAAGTCTCTTCTAGGGACCTTGATTAACACAATAGGGAAGTTTTAATGTATGAAGTAGTTATTTTATTTTTTTTTTAAATTATAGCTTGATCTTGCCTTTAGAACTTTTGCCATTGTAAGCATGTCAGGCAGGGAATGAGAAAGAAATTAAAACTGTGCTGACAGTACCTTTCAGCGCTGCTGAGGAATCCCACACAGAGATGAGACATGAGTAAGAGACTCAAGGCTATGTTTTGCTCCAGCTATGCAGAGACAATATGCTAAAGAACAATGAAGTGGAGCAATTTGCTTAAGAAAGTCTCTCTGGGCTGTGGGATTTTGGATACATGCCCCTATTCTTTTGGAAAGTAATAACATTAAGTCATGGAGAAGAGAGAGGAAGATACACACTCTTCTGAAAAATGGCCTATGGAGTGTCTGGCTTTTTTCCCTTTAAGTCCAGGGAAAATATTGTGCAATACAGGTGATGGATGTATTGCATTTACAAAATCAAATGATGAAAAGTCAGTTCTTGCGAAACTCAGACTCAGGATGGATTGTGTAAGAGAACTGACACTGTCCATGATCTTATTATGAGTGGGAAGTTGTATATGTGCTTCCATGTTTCTATAGCTCAGGGGTTTGTAGCAGATTGTATCCTGCCTCATCAAACTCTTGTGCTGTTAGTAGAGTTAGGTGATGTGAGAACAATTTCTGTCAGGAGGGTTTGGCAATCAGACTGTCCAGATACTCTGAGCCTTGAAGCATCAGCCTGAGTGCTTGTGACATGTGGAATTTTGATCTACAAAATTTAAAGTGTTCAGGGTTTCACAAAGACTGGGAATTTTATCTTGCATTGTTGAGCAGAATTTCAATAAGACAAATGGCAAGCCTTTGTATGAGCATTATTACTCTTCACTGGATATATAATGTAATTATTTGAGTCTTAAACCCATCAAAACCATTCCTGTGTCAAAACTAATTTCACACTGAATATTTACTTTTTGTTACTGTCCCACATAAATTGCAGTAATGCTACCTTAAATATGTTCTTTTCAATTTTTCAATGCAGAACTGACATGACTGTAAAGCATAGGGCTTTTTTTTTTTTTTTTTTTTTTTTTTTTTTTTTTTTTTTTTAATTCAGTTGCTGAAGATCTGGCTATTCTGTACCTACTAATAAGTCCTGAAGTGTTTATAATCATGCCAAGCTGAAGGCCTGCTTTCACAACCACAAGATGTTCAGGAACACATCCAAAAAGAGCTGAGATCAGCCTACATATGGAGGGTCTCCTTTAGTGAAGAGTACTTCTGTAAACAGAGAAGGAAATCAAGCATGTTAATGTTTGGGGACAAGTTTCTTAATTTATGGAAATCACTGCTACCCAGATGCAGTTGGTGAAGCTATGACAGCTCATTCCCTGCAGTAGATCCATACAAATGTGTATTTGTATGGATAGTGTGGCACAAGCTGAATGTGGTCATCCATGCTGACTAATGTCCTCCCGAGGGAATAGTACACCCCTCTCAAAAACATAACTTTTACAAACTGTGTGCTGCATAGGAACTAGTTGCTTTTTGGTAATGCAATACAAGGACTGCAGTCTGCACTCAGACTTTATTTCTTACCACTTTCTTCTTAAAAGCTCTTAAATTATATCAGTGGTAAAAATCCTATTGCCTGAGAGGAACTATCTGGCCAAACCAGAATACATCTAAAAACTTTGGCATGTATTCTTACACATAAGAATATCAAATAACCTTTTGAGGTGTCAGCATTGAAGACCCCAACAAGCCTCCAGGTCATGCTGATTCAGACCTCTAAAAGGAACACAATTAAACAGGTTCAAAAAAGATTTCAATACTCATACCCATCTCCACATTTCTACAGAGGTTTACTGTTTTTGGTGCTGTTTCTGAAGCAGATCATTTTGTCGTCAGTGTGCATCTGGAAATGGGTTTGGCCCAAATAAAAAAAAAAAAAAAAAAAAGAAAAAGAGAAGGGAAAAATCCATAGTTGTAAGCCAGAACTACTTACAATGAATACGTAAAGGAAAAGTGTTTTCTATACCCTGTTCAAAACAAAGTGTAATTTCTCCACATTGATTTCTATGAATTTTCTTGTCCCTGGTGGATATGACATGAAGAAACAGACTCAAAATAAGGGAAGAAAGACTTAGGCAAGGCATTAAAAGCAGAGATAGTGAAGTGCTGGGACTGATTGCCTAGAGAGGCTTTGGAATCCCCATTACTGGTGTTTGATGTTTATCTTGTCTCATCTAAGATAAAACAAGTGTTTGTAAAGAATGACAGAGATAGTGATTTTGTCCTAAGAGACAGAATGGATGACTTGAAATCACTGCCAGATTCATGCCATCCTCCCCTCTACTTTCCATGTGATTTATGTTTCATTGGGGTTTCTGCCTGCTCTCTCTTATTTTCTTAACTGTGTATTATGGAAGACTCACATGTAATTGCTGGATATTTGAGTGTAATAAGCTGTTTTGTGTTTTCTTTGATTTTCCAACTACATTTTGTTTGTTGTGTATCTGAAATAGCATATGAGATATGTTAAACTGCACTTCAGTAAACCGT
>JAWWEE010000085.1:32094367-32130024 GCA_035221455.1 Xenops minutus
TTCCCCATACTTCTGCATCAGACAGACTATAACCATTCAGCAAGACAGCTAAAGTCACTGTGTTTCAAACTTGTGCTGTGTAATATAAGCTCCCTCTTGACTCTCATTTTAAATAAAACTTTGTTCTCCATCTTCTTGGAGACAGGAAAAGGACAATTTGCATGTAAAAGGACATGTTCTGGAATCAAACGAGGCAGGGAAATAGAACTTGTGGAAAGGATACAGCTCCAGATCTGAGTTTCTATTCACCCTCATCTTCCATCACTTGCAGTTTTCTGGGTCTAGCATGATCTGAGCAGCTCATTTTGACAGATTTAGAGTGTTTCATACATTAATTGGAATCTCACTGCTTTAATGTCTTCATTCAAACATTTTTTATGATGGCACCAAAAGGGAAGTCTTATGTTATCCATAGCTTTATGTGAGGAAAAAAAAAAAAAGAAGTTTATGTTATTATGATAATAGTTCATAAAATCTAGCAGACAAAGAATAATCAAAAATTTATTTATTCATAACAGCAGACACTAATATTCTTGCCTACAAAGAGTTTCAGACATTAATCTTTTCTCCTGAATTTCTGCTGTTCTGCAGAGGTAGTTTGGATTGCTTTGCAATTACAATTTCTCTAGCTTCTTTTTTCTTTTTGTCCTTTTTAGTCTCTTCAAAATACTGGTTTTCCTTAAATAAATAATGCTGATTCCATTAAGATGGTATCAAAGCTGTTTTTCAGCTTTCCTACTGATTTATGTAAGTATTTGAACAGAAGAATTCTGGCCTCTGTTTTGCAGCTAAGCATTTTAATGGTACAGAATAAATCACTTCCTTACAACTAAAGGTTCAGGATTTAAGCAACTTAGCATATCCTTTCATAACTTGTGAATTTCTGTTAATGGTGCAAATTTACTTTAGGAACAGGAGCTTTGGGAACAGGAGACTATTATGTTTGCATGTCTGTTTATATGTAATTTCTATTATTTCAGTAGGATGCCTTTTTTTCTTTTTTTTTTTTTTTTTTTCTCCCTGGTGATCCTCCTCTGTTTCTTCAGTATCTGTCTTATCTAAGATGCTTCAAATCTCCCTAAATGTCATTTTGAACAGAGTTCATAAAAGACTGGCAACAGCTTCAAATACTTAACTAGTTACTTGGGACCAAATCTTTTGGCCTGATTTTGTTGAAAGCTATGCTGCTGAAAGCAGAAAAAATGTGGCACGTAGCCATGAGAGAATTGAAGACTGAAGACCCTAGGAACAGTGACTCAGATCAATCTTTGTATTAACTTCACTGAAGAAACATCTGGAACATATTAAAACACTTTTGTTGTGTGATTTGTCAGTTCTGTCCTATCATTCTAGAGAGCAGCACTTAAAGGCCCTTTCCTCCAGGTTAAATGAATTTAGCAACTGCAAAGTGACATATCACAGGAAATGCGTTTCCTTCAAGAAGTCTGTCGGGGCAGTATGCTGCTTTTCGTGTTAGGCCCAATAACTTTTCATGATTTTATTGGAGAGTTAAAAACACAAGAAAAAATTTTTGTATATAAAATGTGCAGATGAGAACACGAACAGAGATTTTCTAGAGAAATAAATGTATAGAGAAGGTATGAAATTTCAGAATCAAATCTGGCCATCTGCCTTTTTCTTAATACAGCATGTTGGGTAATAAGTATCCCCGACCATGCATGCCTCTGTGTGCGTGTGTGGTGTATGTGCATGCACACAAGGACAGAAATAATGTAGTTTGGGTTTTTTTGTTAAAATTCAGTGACCTCTGGTGGGCTTCTTGCACAACCTGTTGTACCCAAGAGGTGTATAGCTGGAAGGGGACTTTGTCATTTGGGTCAGAAAGAGGTTGGATGAGACCGCTTGTTTGGGCCGTTTAGACCTACATGTGTGCCCCAACTTTCCTGTCAATCTCTGCAGTTTTGGAAACTTGGCTGGTTTAAGCTGGTTTTGTTTATGGCTTTGTTGAGTTTATGGCTGGAGAACCTAAAGGGAAGTGATCTTTTGGTTTATTCATTGTCATATACAGACTGTGAGGAGCAGAAACAAATAAACTGCTGGCATCACAGAACTGATTTGAAATAATTTTGAGCTACATGCCAAAAAAAAAAAAAAAGATGAACTCCTAACCTTGACGTTTATGGGGATTTGGCTATTCAGTATTGCCTTCTTTTTGGGTCCTTCACCTTCACTTGATCATCTATAGCTAGGTATATGTTTTTTTAATCTAAAAAATAGTAATTTGTTGTAACTAAAAGGGGTTCAGTTCAAAAAACACACTCTGCCATAGAAAAGAGACAGCTTTCCACTATATAGGAAAAACTCACCATCAACAACCTCTGCACATCATCATTCCTGTGATGACATCTACAGCCTCATTTCTTCCCCTGATTTTCTTGCACAGAGTGGAAGACTGGCATTCCTGGTAGTACAGCCCCAAAAGAGGCCAACTGGAATATGGAAAGAGGAAACTTTGCATTGGGCTGCTCAGCACTTGTTTAAAATAGAGAAACCACAGTGCTACGAATGTTTCATCTGAGGTTTACATTGGCATCCTCAGTCTTTGTCCCTGGCTCAGCAGCAGCAAGCAGTACTTCAGAACGGCTGTGCTGCATGGCTGTGATGTTGTTGTCACCTCAGCAAGACAGGTCCTGTACCCCAGAACCTGCAGAAGATGGTACCAGGTATTCTCTTGCCATTTCATCCTTGTCTGGAGCATTTTCTCACAGAAGGCTGACAGCTGTCCAGTGCCCTTCTCATAACAAACTGCCAAGGATCAAAGGAGTTTCTCTGGGTGGCAGAGGAATTGGTGATGAGTTATGGTCAGCTCAACAGGAATCCAGAAGGCCAGGGGGAAGTGCAGAAGCAGTGAGCATGCAGCTGTATCTGCAAGCTTTTCCTCCTTGAAACAGGTAGATATTAGCCAAGGTTGTTCTGCTGCTGTGGGTTTGCTGCAACCAACAGCAAGACTGGAAAGTAAATGCCTGATAATTAGTGGTGAGAATAAAATACTCCTGAAGGAAGGCATATTTATACATGGTTCTGAGTTGCTAAGCACAGCTTAAGGAAAACAAATATATCAACCAATGAAGGCACATGAACTTAATCTTACATAATTTTTACAAAATGAAATGCCTTTTTTAATAGTGAATTATCACAGTGCCTCTAAAAACTTGGTGTGACTTGCTACAGTGCAAGTTGAGCCTTATTGGTGGCCTGAATGTCCCAAACCCAATTTCCAGCTACTTTAAGTTTCTTAGCTTAGGAGTGGATAAGTGTGTTTCTTCGTTTTTTTCACAAGTGATGTGTGTTGTTTCTCTTCCTTCCCATGCCACCCTGTCTTTTGGAGTTACTGATTTCTTGGTGACCCCCAAAGGTCTGCAGGCACATTTAACCAGGGAACAAGCATGCTGGCAGCAGATCATCTCCTTGGAGAAGGAGCAAGGACTGATGGCATTTACTGGTTACAGGGATAAACACCTCTTCCTCTTGAAGTACCCATCCCAGTTTGGATGACATTTATGTTAGGTGAAGAGGGTATGGTATTTGGGTTTTCATTCCACAAATGCTTATTAATATATAATGTGTTATAATCAGCAGGGCCCTGCTTGGGTTTGGTGGACAAACAGTAAGACATGCTGGCTTCATGTGGCTGGCAGCATACTTCCACCAAATAAGGAAGTTTTCAAGTAAAAGATGTAGATACCAGCAGTCTCACAGCTGTATCAGAGTCCAGTTTTGTTGTGGCATCTGATGTCTTCATTCCTTTTAGCTGTACTTCAAAGGTATTGGGAGATTTTCTTGGAGGAGGGGAAAGAAAGACAGATACTCTTGCCAACCCAAGCAAACCTTGAGTGCATTTCTTTGTTTAGGCCTCAGCTTCCTTGTAATTAAATGACTCACAAAATTGCTCACATACAGTTCTGCAAACAAACACAAGAATGTGTCGTATTAATAGTCTTGTTTTTTGGTGTTTGTTTTGTTTTTGTTGTTGTTGTTGTTTTGTTTTGTTTTATATAGCTGGCATGGAAAACGCTGTGGGGGCTTTGGAAACAAACTATGAGCTTTGTACTTGTGCTTGTGTAGTGTGAGTTCTGGTTTATATTAACTCGGGTACAATGTGACACTGGAGGGTGAATTTCTGAGACATGATTCAATTTGTACTTTTTCCTGTAATCTAACTTGTATAGCAGTCCAGCACTGACAAGAATCACTATTTGTCCTGCCTATTCCTTATAAGTAGAAACCACAAAAAGATGAGGAATGCTGTACTCACTCCCTATGACAGCTACAGAGTAGACAAATATAAAGGAAGTCATGGCTGATTGAAGAGTTTAAAAATAGTACCTCATTACTGTATGCCCCTGGTGAAGCAGTAATACTGTGGACATAAGGTTTTAAAATAGCCAAACACATGCATGCATGCATGACAGAGTGAACAACATATTTACGAAAGAAATAAAAAAGAGTTTGTTTTAGTGCATCAGAAGCCTGCAAAAAAATGAGGTGGCTCCTCAGTGCAACATGTTCATGTGGGTCCTGTTACACCAATGTAATCTGGTAATAAAAATCTACACCATTTTGTATTTGCTGCCTTAAAGGGGCTATATTGTCTAAAAAACCAGAGACACTGAGAGAAAGAGGTTGGGAGCCTTCCTCTTGGAGGTGACTGAACTTTGCACTGCTTCTCTGCATTGTTCTGTGACTGTCAGAGAGAGAGCATGAGGGCTTTGGAAGAGGGCTGTCTGTTGGTGCTCCTGTTGTAACTTAAGCATGTGTTTATGTAGTAGTCAGAAGAACAATGCCAATGGAAGCTGCTGGAACAGATTAGTAGCTGCACATATATAAACAGCCTAGTTTGGGGGATTTACTGCCAACAGTGGAAATCTTTCTGAAACAAAATGACATTTATAGTCTAGGTGTTTATACCCAACTATGGCTGAGTTGTGTGATTACTGGGGAAAAATGAGGAAGCAGTAGCTCTAAACATGCACTTTTTGAGAAAAGAAACATATAGCCAAGCCAAACAGACAATTTACAACTGCTCCAAAGCAGAGAGGAAAAAATATCCCTAAGCAATGCTCTTTGACAAGCTCGGTAAGCTTGCTTCTCTTGTGCATCTCTTGATGTATCCCTGCTCCCTACAGCCATTCCTTTCCACGTATCATCTGCCAGAAACATCACTGAAAACCAATATCAGTAATTCTTTGTCAGCTGGCCACAGCTTTAGATTACTGGAGGTGGGACTTAATACAGCAGTCAGACAGAAATCATTTGGCAGTATTGATGAAATCAGAAAAAGACATGAAGATACAGCTACAGTGATTGTGTACTAAAAACTGAGGACAGGACACTATTGAACTCAAGTTGGAAAAAATTACAAGAAACTATATGCACGTGTGCATATATGTGTAATGTTTTTAAAGAAAAGTCTTCAAGCTGTGCAAGAGACAGCTGTCCAATTTTCTGTTACCTGTTCTGCTGCTTGGTCATGCATTGCTAGCCTGGCTTCGGAGAACTCTGAGTAGGTGGAGGATTGTTGATCTCAGTTGGATTTGCGTTACATCACTCTGACTATTGCTTCACAGGAATCCATTGTACAACACAAGACTGAAGGAAAATGTGTATGACATAGATTTGTCTCATTTTTCCAGCACTATTAATAGGGTATAATATCTTTCCCTACACACTTCACTTCTCTGGTATTTGTTTCACGCTCCACACTCCTTCCTTTCCTCCTTTTCCAGCTTCAAACCTCCAAAGGTTACCTGGTGGCTCCAGTAAAGGTATAGTTACAACAGGAGGCATTCCGCTGTTGAGTCTTGCCCATCAGCCCTACAATCCCTTCTTTCTAACAGTGGGCCAATGACCTACCCCTGTAGTCACAGCTGTGCCACTGTCTTGCACTGCACCACAGTGTGTAGAATGGGGACACACTCATGGGGAATGGTGATGCTGAGTCTTGAAGTGGCTCTTTTCTATCTGAGTCTGGGATTTGAGTCAGCTTCTGCTTTTGTTTGCTGTCAATAATCAGATGCTACATTTTTTTCTCTCACTAAACTCAGGGCTGCTAATCACAATTGCTGGCTTAATGCTTCTCTGTATTATTCAACCTAGATGCCACTCTCACTCCCTTCTGTGCATGTGTGGGACATAGTCTGTATCTTTCTGCATGGAATCTCTCACTGCTGGTATCACTTAAAAGACAATGGGACACAGAGTCTCAGAAGTCTTCACTAACCATCCACAGTTAGCCATTCACAATATAAATAATTAATGATTTGTCCTTACATGTAACATTGCAGCAAGGAGCAAAGAGATGAACAACTTCCTCCGTGATACACAGGCCCAGGGGCAGCTGGGGCAGAGGGGAGGGTTCCAGGAGTGGTCAGACAAGTGCTTTCTTCCAACTGTGTTTGGGCATTGTCAGCTCCCAGCAGGGTCAGGGCTAAGACACTCTACTGCCTTGGTGCACAACCTAGCCATGTGAGCCACTCACAGATGTGTTTTTATCAAACTTGCAGTGCTGACGTTGAAATTTGAGAGGTGAAAGTTATGGGTATTTCTCATTGTCCTCTTTTTGAACAGTGTTAGAAGGAGGGACAGATTGGACCAGGGCTTTTAAAGAGTTTAGGTGGGTCTTTATGGGAATAGGCTACACAGGAAAACAATCATAGCAGAGCAGTGTAAGTCAGTCAGTGACTGATGCACCTGAAAGGCAAGTAAACTGCCTGAAGAGTTGTCTACCCTTCTGCCTTTGTTGTTTATTATTCAAATTCACATTCAAATCCATTCAGCCTTTGCTTTCCTGAGAACCTGAGCATGAAGCAAAAGCTAAATGAATGACTAAGGTATAACTTTTTATTTCAGAATACCTAGTACAGTTGTCTGCACCTAAGAGGGAGGCTCCATGTCACATAATGTGACTTATGTCCTGCATAGCTGACACCTGTAAGGCAGAAATTCTTGATTAGCTGATACACTGCACTGACTCCTGACACTTCTAGTCTTCCAGATCCAGCACAGTATTGTTGTTAAGCACCATCTTGGAAAAAGTTAGGTGTAATAACAACATATCTATTTTGGAAGTTTCCTGCTAGTCCTGAATAACTCCAAAAGCAGCTCAGGCTTCAGTGGGCTTATCTGTCCTTCCAGGTATCTTTCAGTGTCAAAAGGAAAATCTCAGTCTTCCCCAACAATCACAGTAACTCAGTACACATGAACACTCTGCACAGCATCAGCATTTTTTAGAAAGCATATGAATATTAAAGGATTCTTGTTAAACCAAACATATTTTGTAAAATTGTCTTTAATTTAAATTTAAAAACCTAATCCATTTATTTCACAATTCTTTATAATCTTATTGTAAATTTTTATTATGTAATAGTGAAGTAAAGAATAATCAAGTAACACTGGAAACTGTTGTTGACATTCACTCAGAAAAGAGAAGAAATAATCCATCAGTTCCATTGTATCAGACATCACTTTTAAAGAGAATGAGGAATATAGAGAGATATATCTCTCAGTCAGGAAAACTGAGTACTGTAACTTGTAGGTTAATAGAGATTTGTGCGGCTTGTGCAATTTTTTTATAACTAATATCCCCATAATTGCACATGTAGAGATAACAATTTCTCTGCAACACAACCAAAGTGACAAAGCACCTATATATAACTTTGGCTAGCTTCAATACAAGCTGATCTTGTAGAAAAATGTTTCTTAAACCAAAAAATAAATCATCTTCAATATAAGTCATATTTGGTCACATTTGAAATATGGTCTATTAGACTCAATTTTTTTTCAGTAGTTTGTGGTTTCTGAAGTGCCTTGCACTGGACATCCAAGATTAAACTACCAAAAGTCACCAGGTGTTATTTCACAAACAGACCATAACCTCAGTAAAAAGAAAAAAAAATACAGTAAATTCTACATTTGTTTATAGTCCTGCCTTTTAGGAAAATTATTTCACACTTTCTCACTTCAATTGCTCACATGATTTCTTTGCTACAGAAAGAAATATCACAGCATCCCTAGGAATACCCTGTTCACATGAAAATTAAACACGTATATTCTAACCAGCCATACGCAATAAATATATCTAAATCCTATTCTTTATATTCTTCTAAAATCTCTATCTAGCAGATGCAACATATAGAGATTCCTGAGACATATGTAAATGACAATAAAGTAGTTGCTTGTGAGTAATAAGTGATAGAAATTTTGATGTTGATAATATTTAAAATGAGATTAGACAAGCAAAGCATAAGGGTAAAAACAGAATCAGGAGTTGATTACATTATTTGTAATTACTACTACTATACTTTCAATTTAACAGAGATGCACACTACATTACAGAAGAGCGATAAGACAAACACCTTTTCCTGAGATGGCCACAGGGATTGATATTAAGATTTTGGAGTGGACAAAAAGTAATCTTGTTGTCCATGTGGCTGTTTTAAAATATTTGTGATAGAGGTGAAATTTAACTTGAGAGGTGATAAAGTGTGGTGAAATTCTCACAGCTGCTTTTCAAGGAAGATTTGAAAAGACGATAGAAGTGACTGCTGCTTAAGACAAAATATAAGGAGCTTTGGTACACCCAGATAGATATATGGAAAAGATATGTCTGCAGAAGGACAAAACAGCACAGAGAAAGATAGATTCTGCTCCATCACAGGTGTATTTTCAGGAAGGGAGGGGCAGAGTTTATGGTAAAATCCAGAATCATTATCTTAGGTGTGGTATGTTTTCTTCAAAGATGAGAACAAAATCCTGTGTTCCCAGGTTTCGTAAGAAAAAAAACCAAAACACAACTTCCTGAGGAACAGCTAGGCTCCACACATGAGATGAGGAACAAGAGAAGCTGGTCACGTATAAAGCAGGTGATGATGTTACAAGGGCAACTTTCCAATTCTCCACTGCTTATTTGAATACTAAGAAGAATATGATTTGATTTGAAAGCGGCTTGGTGATAAAACCAAACATGCTGTCAGTCAAAGCAGCTGACAGGTTTTCACAGTGAGAAATGTTTGTGCTATTCTTCCTGGAAGAATTCAATACATTTGAGGGCTAATAATAACAATAATAAGTAGAATGTAAGTTCCAATTCACATTCCATTACAGGAGAGGAAGAAGGTTCAAGGTCATTAAATAGATTTTACAGGACTTCAAAATGTAATGCAAATAAAACTGTAAATAAGATTAAATTGAATGTAGCAAAAGCATAAGCATCTGCTGTGACAGCCTTGCTTCTCACCTCTAGTCCTCTACACTTTCAACACTCTTTCCAGATTTGATACTGTTCAGAAGGCAAGAAAAGGCAACCTTACAGACACAAGGCTCAGCTCTGAGTTTTGCAAGGTGAAAACCTAAGTTGAGAAATCAGGGTAGTTTGGTTTTGGAAACTGAACTGCTTCTCAGAGGGTCCTGGCTGGAGACAAGGAAGCAGCTGTTCTTCAGGCTATTAGTGGGAAATGTCGTAATAGTAGTTACGTAGTTTCATCTCGACTGCAACAAATCCTGGTCGGTCATCAACGCTGTGGAAAGATGACAAGTATCACTGCACAGGAAGAAGCAAGCTGTGAGCGTGTATGGGCCTCAAAATTCTTGGGACTCTGCTTCAGTAATAGCTCATTTAAAGCTGCTCACAGTATTTGAAGGCTACCAAAATGTTGATACAAAATTGACGCCAGGTAGCAAATGCCACTACAGAGCATCCAGTGAGTGGATTTACTCTCATACCTGTTACTTTGTGGTTGGTGAAGGTACTAGAAGAAAGAAATGGTAAATCAGCTCTGTTTAATATTCTACTTCATTTACTTTAGCAATAATCTAGAGAAAAGAATATTTGCAATGCGGAATCTGTCTTACAATGGATACTACAGTCACACAGAGAAGCTTAGAACCACTGAGAAGAACTTATCCACATACTATATGACTGTACTCTCTGTCTTTCTTCTATATTGGCAACTATTTCTTTATTGAAGAACACAAACTGACAAGCCCTTAGAATATCACATTACATATTGTGATAGTTACTCTGTCTGACTGGAACTTTCTTTTCCAGAATCTTCCTTCTTTCTAATAATAAAGATATTTGAGTAAAAAAAAAATAAAAATCAGCATGCTTTATGTTTATTAATCATAACAAAACCTGATCCATTTCACTGTAGAACTGTTACAGAATTCTTCAAGTCAAACCAAAAGGCAGAAATTATTTTATGGCTGCACATGTTTTTCTAGAGCACAAGGTGTAATAAAGCTAACAAAGAAGCAAGGTACTTAATAATTAAGTACCATGGCTCTTTAAATGTAGACTTTTGTTTGACACACACATTCTCCAGATGATGAACTGGAATAATAAGTGACATTACAGTCACATTGGATGCTTCCTGGAGCTATCCTACAGCTAAAGGTAATTTCAACAAAATAGTTTAAAATGATAAATCCTAAAACAGTTTTAATAAATTTTTGCAATATACTAATTTTTAAAATCAGGTACTTTTTTTTTCTTTTATGTTTCATAATTCTAACTTCTAAATTGTTAGCAACCAAAAAAAAATGTTTCTGGCATATCAGGTATGATCTGAAAAAATGTTTTGCCTCACACTGATAAGAAGTCAATGTAGGATCCAATCTGAGTATATAAAAAAAATGAGAGAAGAGGAAAATAGGTCAAAACAACTAACTATTGAGGCACTATGACTGGGAAATTTCAGTAAAGACTTGGAAACAAAGATTAAACACAATATAACCCAAAATGAAACAAAAATCTTTGCTTAATTTCAAACTTTCTTTTGAAAATATATTAGACTGACCTTTTTGTGGAACTATTTTGTTTTTCTGATACCCTATATTTTGTTTATAGCTGTTCCAGTAAACTCTGTTGTGCAAAATCAGCTTCTTATAGTACACTCTATAACTCAAATAATTTTCACCTGAAAGTGTAACTGTTTGGAGGATGGTTGTAAGGAAAAACCCGAAAAGGTGTATTTTGAAATAATCCCCTCACCCTCTTTCTGCTATTAATCATGTAGATTAAAATATATTTCTATTAAAAGAGCATCAGATCACACTCACTTGTATGTCCAACACAACTTCATTAGACTGTAGACTTCCATTGGGCAGACTTCAGGACGTTCCATTCGTTCTCCTCTTTCAATCATCTGTGCAACTTCACCACCTTTCATTCCCTGAAACAGGGTGACCAGAACAGCCAGTCAGCCAAGCTGCAAATTATTACAGTATACATGCTAGTATAAATCAAATAGAGGCCTGGAATTGATTTTTTGGCTATAATTTGACTTGTTTGTTGCAATAACTCTTTGTAGATAGGAAAAGGCATTGGTTCAAATTTGATCTGAATTTTTACAGAAAAAAAATGTCCAGATAAAATCACTCACCTTATATGGTTTTTGCCCATAAGAGAAGGCTTCCCACATTAAAACCCCAAAACTCCAGACATCACTTTTGCTAGAAAATTTGTAGAAATTCATGCATTCTGGAGCATACCACTTGACTGGCCATTTTCCATGACTTTGTGCCTAAAATGTGTCATAACAGAAAGTAAAAAAAAGCAGGCTAGAGACAATGATAAGTAGTAATCAGCACTGGAATGCATATAAGACAAGTTAGCTTAGATTTGCACACTTTTGGATTAAATACCATAACATTTCTGATGTACTTAGCATTAGAGAGAATGGGTAACAGCCCTTCCAACAGTATTACAAGATTGTTCCTAATCTTCCACTTTCAAAATAATGCATTGAGAGGAAGTCTGTGGTAACAGAAAGCTTAGCCAAATGACATTAATTTAAAGTTTGTCTTTAAAATTAGTTTTTTCATTTAGGCTCTCCACAGAGGGTAAGTGATCCATGCCCAGACTTGAAGTTGAAACTCTATTTCAAAGCACAGTGACTGCCTTGTGGCAAACTGCAATTTGATTAAATTATGCCATAACACTGCACTACAACCACTCAAGTGTCAAGCTACCCTAGCACAGTACTAGACCTAGTGATAGAAAACCATTACATCCTGTGGAGCTGTAAAGGGAATGGATCTTTGATACTAATTCGCAAGTTTCTGAGATTGAGACTGACAAGTATCTCTGGCTAGGCTAGTGGCAGTGATTTAAAATGGCTTTTTTTGACAGCAGTTATTATTCCTATAAGAAGGTCATCACAAGGGAGCATGTGCTTCCTCCTCCTCCTCTGCAGTGTTTCATGGTCTGGTTTATCAGTTTTAAACAGCTGATGAAAGGGAATAGGTAGGTGGAATAATTTGATCTGCAAGAGTGATATATCAGAAAAAAAAAAGGACACAGACATGACTACAGTCTATCTCTCACATCTTACCTTATTAAATGTGGCAATTATTTTAATCCCTCTAGCTGTACAGATGTCCAATGATTTTAAACCAAACTAAACAAATTTAGCTTGCGTTAATTTATTATTTACCAATGGTATTCTTTCAAGCCCCTCTCTCCCTCACCCAGTGCAGTTCTATTAGTAAATAATACTGTACATTAGCCTACATTTTCCTTGGGCAATGGTGAGAATCATTCTGCAACTGTTCTTCCACCATAAATTTCAACCTTCTAATGACAAGTGTACCAAAAGTAAGTTAAAGTAGGCAACTAAAAGAAAGGATTAGCTTTTTCCTCCCTACACATCTCCTAACATTAATCACATATTTTGAAAATTAGTAACCCAATATCAGGCCATAAAATAATGGATGATATATATATTTTTAATTTTGAACTTGCAAACCCAATGCATTTCAGCTGAAAATAAGCTTATTAAGCTATGCTACTACACAACTTTCATGTCTTGTTCAAAACTTACCTTATAATAATTTTCGTCAGCACTAAGAGCTTTAGAAAGTCCAAAGTCACTAATTTTGGCATAATGTTGGGTCACTAATAGCACATTCCTTGCAGCCAGATCCCTATGAACAAAATTATTCTCTTCCAGGTATTTCATCCCCATGGAAACCTGGTGCACCAGCTCTGTTATATTCTTTTCTGTAACATGTCTGAAAATAATAATTGAATTTTAAAGAGGTCAGTAGTTCATTTTCTTGACTTTTCATGGGGTTCAAATACAAATCCTTACTATGAACTTTCCCATATCATGCTGTGAACCTGATCCACTTACAATTAACTAAGCTTCTATTAGAAAAGGCAGACTAGGCTACTTATGCTGGGCAAGATGATGTGTGGTCACGTCAATAAATGAGCAATTGAAGGGTATGTGACAATTCTTTCATTTATTCTAAATACAGTATTTTGGTAGGAATATTTGACAGTTAGGAGATATGCACAAGATAATGATTTCCAGTGAAGGGTGACTACAATCATTAATTATTATATTAATGACATTTCAATTTACAATTGTCCTCAAAGAAAAAATAAAAGAAAGGACCTGTATGCTATGAAATGGACTCAAGGCTTACATACCTATTTTTTTGCAAAAATCTGTTCAATGGCCCAAGTTCAGCCATTTCCATTACTAACATCCAGGCCTCAGCTTCACATATGCCTATCATTCGGACAATATATGGGTTATCCAGTTGCTGCATTACATTTGCTTCTCTCAGTAATTCATCCTTTATGGCTGGATCATTACTCTCATTCTTAAGAATTTTTACAGCCACTGGCTTGGCACCCCTGCGGAAAAAAAAAGATAAAAAAATCTAGTTCTGGGACTAGCTGCTGAAAAAGCTGTGTGCTAATGCACACAATCTTCATTCCCTGTTTCTGTGCACATAGTACAAATGGTGGCAAAAGACATAATTTACATTCAGACTAGGAAAAAACCCACCATAACAGGAACATTTCTCTGTCAAATGCTCAGAAGACAGTTAAGCAAAAGAGTGAGTATGAAAAGAACCTGAGAAAATTACAAATTGCCAAAAAAATATCTTAAGCCTGAAAACAAATGTACTGGACGAAATTTGCTTGCCCAATCTGGCAAGAATGGCATAAAGCTTTTCTGGCAAGAAAAGCTATAAAGAGCTTTCTAAGCACTGAAGTGTTTTGGGGATGAGACTATAACATGCAGCATTGCAGGACCTCAAGGCAGTGCTCTGAAATCCTGACAAACTAAGCCCTACTTCTGCAAACTTCAGTTCATACAGCTAACTGAAAGAGTGACTGATGAGATCAACACAGCTCAAGTGTGAAACAAGATTAAAAACCACACAAGCTGAGATCAGAGCCCTTCAAATCACTACAGACTATATTAACAAAATAAAAATCCTTTCTGCCTCTGAAAACCTCAGTTAAAGAAATGCCTCCAAGCTTCAAATGATGAGAGTGTATACATAAGCAGTCCATTGCACATAAACAACATACCAATAACATTTTTCTATGAAAATGCATAAACAGTCAGGTATAAACAGGGTCTGTTCCTACTGACATTACATGATCAAAGAGGTTACATGTTCTGTCTTCTTGAAAATCAACATTCCATCTTCAGGGAACTGGCATTTATCATACCTATTTTAAGCAAAAAAATCTCCTTGGTGCAGGCAAGCTGTCCCTGGGACTGTACACTATTTCTGAAAGAGATATTGTGCAGATGGGAAATATTGCATAAACTTCCCATACAAACTATGGAGGAAGGCAGTGGACTTCCCTGTGAGGAAAGTCAATAGTCATAAGGAACACTTCCCCACTTTACAAAGAAAAATAAGTGCATAAGTGTAAGAAAAAATGAGAGAAACTGGTGAATATTAGCCCAATTTACTCAGGTACAATATGTTGTCCAAATGAAATGCAAAGATTACTGCTGCTCCAATAAATAAAGGCTAGACCTTTCACATACTAGACACAATGAAAATAGAAGGAAACACTTACTTTTTCATCTTATAGAACCCTTTCTTTACAGTACCAAAGTTGCCAGAGCCAAGTTCACCTTCCTCCAGTGTTAACAATTTCCTGTCAAGAGTGACATTTTTTGGTTTAATTTCATCTGGATCAGCATATGGGCTTTCATAGACCTCAGTATCCATGGGTAAGGCCTCTCTCTGATCACCTGCAGTTCAAACAATGAAAAATATAGACAAGATTTTAGACATTTTTGCTGACACAGCTAATATGTTCACCTTTTCTATATTCAGAATCATCAGTGTGTTTGTCTTACAAGGGCATTATAAAGAAACATACGGTCCACATGTAGTTTAGAACATCCCAAAACACAGAGACTTCCACCTAGTGACACGTTCTATCTACTGAACATTTCTGCAATGTGAAACTAGGATGTTTCTTGACAGAAGAAGAGTTTAAGTTTAGCCCTTCTTCTTAGTACTTCCCATTAGTTACCTCAGACAATTCTTCACTCAGAATGTTGCCTTATATGTACTTCATTCTTAGGCCCCCCACTTTAATTGCATTTTACTTGGCACTGTGGATGCAACAGGGCAGAATTGTTTTTATGAAATGTGAGGATATAGCTTTCTTAGAGTCAGGGAAATAAATGGTGAAATCTGGCAGTTTAAGCTACCAGGCTTGAATTATGATGGTGACTATACCAATGCATAAGAGAGTGTGAAACACGTGCAAGAAAAAAGAAATATGGATTGAGAGAGACCTCTGCCACAAAGAAGAAAATTGTACTAATTATATAAATTACTCTGCCTACCTCTTTCTGCTTCTGCAAGACCTCTCTTCCTTTGCAGCACGTAAGGATTAAAAGGTGCTTCTTCAGGTGGGTGGCCAATAGTTGACTGAAGCTACAGCACACAAATAGAGTTTTTCTGTTTAACAATGAATAGGTAAGTTCAAAGCTCTTTTCCCCCCACGGTCTAAGGCATAATGAGTGCAAGAGACACAGGTGAGAATCAGAGAGTAAGAAAGGGACCCAAAAGAGTTTATTTCATTCTGGATGTTATTGCTAAAGCAAATATCCAGGTCAAATGAAGCATACACTGCTAAAGCATAAAAAGATATCCCAAATATTTCAGAGCATTAGATATGAGAGAATTAACTGTACTGGGTCATGCACAAATCTTATTTTGCAGTTATTAAATTTATATCCTCTTTTCAAATCTGCCTTGTAACACAAGTAGTCACATGGATTTCTCTTTAATCTGTCCTTCTTTGGTCTCCAAGTTATCTCTCCCCTTATCTAGGCCACAGAGAAATTGCTAGCACAAATGAAAACAAAAAGCAATTCCCTTTTTCTCTTGCAGAAATTACAAAGTGACTCCACTTTAAAGAAGTGGAAGAAACTGGAGTAAAAAGTTATTATTTTAATAGGCTTGTGTAACATCAGGGAGAAACATCATCCACCAGATACTAGGCCACTCTGTCTCCACTGAGAAGAGAGAAAATGATTTAATTAATTTACATGTGGTTCAAATACAATCCCTCTGCCTTTAGTCTTGTCAGAGGTATAATATGGAGTACATAAACGATCCCAACAGAAACATGGTATGTTTTGGAGCTCCTCGGTTGAAGGATGAGTTTAGCTTGTTAAAGTGTACACACTATCTTCTGTCTGTGAGCTGTCAGGAACGTGGAATTACAGAACTTATTTCTGCAGTTTTCTTCCTTAATATAGAATTTTACCACACTTATTAATGACCTAACCCTCCTGGGAGAGTGTTTTAAAATGAACAATCCAAATACTGACACAAATTTGCTCAGCTCAAATAGGAAAAAAAGGTATATTGTACTTGAAAAACACTGGATAGGGCTATTTTGCAAGCATTTGAGTATATAGCTCTTCTTTTTAAAAAAACTGAAGCTTTCAGTGTCTTTTGGTTTTCAAGCAAAGAGAAACAAAGCTCTAGTGGAAGGTGTCACTGCCCATGGCAAAGGGGTTGGAATGAGAGGATTTTTAAGGATTTTACTTCCAGCCCGAACCATTCTGATTCTGTGAAGTTTCCTGAAGTGCACTATTGAATACAATAGATGTTTTATCATTTGGAAACTGCATTTAGTAGGGAAAACACCTGGGCATTACAGACTTTTAAATCCTGATGAAGTCATCTGCCGGGTTGGATGAGGTACAAAAGCTTTCACTATGTAGATTTTACAACACACCATGAGTAGCAGGCCAACTCTCAGCAAGGTTCTGGCCTTGTGGGTTGAGCACAATGACATGAGGCATGGTAAGGGTAGTTTCTGACTTGAATTGCTCAGTCTTGGGAACAGTGTTGAAAGGCCATTTGCTCTCAAGGCAAGCCACAAAAGCTCTGAGACAGCTCTGGGATAGGTCAGGAGACAAACTGCCTGGTGTACCAATCTCAAGAACAAGGGAGACAAAGGCAGGTATAAAATGAGATCCTCAGCTCTGGTTTTGTTTTTCTAGGCTGATACACCTTGCCAGGTTTGCAAGTTAAGAATTCTGTTTCTAAGACCTGCATCACTCCACTTCCCACTGATCATTTACTAACCCAAAAACCCCACTAGGATTGGAACTCAATCATAAATCTCCCAATACAGGCAGGTAGTTTCACTGTAAATACTTAGGACGTTTTTTTCCTACACTGAAAGCATTTACAGGAAAATGTTTATGTTTGGTCAAAAATATTAATCATCTTTTGCAAAGCAAAACCAAATCAGGTAGAATTATACTTCCTGACTCCACAGTGATTTTATTTTGTGCATTTCATAGATCCTGAATTGTTTCAGAATGCATCAAGAACACCTAAGGATTTTTATCTTGTTCCTAGATACTATGACCCGCTCAGTATTACTACTGACTGTAGTCCCACTGGATAGCTTCTTGCATGTATTCTTGCTTTCTACATTAATAATAGTTTATCCTTTAAAAGGGTGATCATTTTACATTCCAAGAGTTATTTGGAATCAATTAAGTGAGTGGATAAAAAGCAATATGGACTGACAATAATATCTGTTGTTAGACAGATGGAAGTGCAAAAGAAACAGGTACAACTTGCCACATTGCATAGGTTTTATGGAATTCTCTGAAGTGTTCAAATGTCACACAGTACATCCCTCACTTAAAACACTGAAACCTTTTCTGTAGTCACAACTAGGTAAAGTCAGACATGCATAGTTGTAGCTTCAAGGTAGTTAAATATTCCTGATCCTAAGTCTCAATTTATGAATTGGTCTACATTGAGCCAGCCAAACATAATTAATATACATCAAATCAATACATCTCAAGAATCCATTCACCAATGAAGAACAGTTGGTAAAAATATAGCTCTGATCAAGATATAGATGAGTCCTCAAGTGAAATATATAGAGATGTTTCTGCTCTTTGCAATTCAGAAACAAAATAAAGGAATCAAAAAGGATTGAATGCTCTTGCTCAGGAACTGCATTAAAAATAGTGCACATCAATTCTGTGCTTATAAATAAAGCTCTGCAGCTGTGAATTGGAAATCATAGTGACACCAAATAAAGTACTTTCTCTTTCTAAAACAGCTGCTAATTTTTAAAAGGATAATGTCTTAGGTATCATTAGTGTTAGCTTGGTTAACTAAAAAAAATGTATCTGTAGAATGCTATTTCTCATTGTTGCAGATTGATTAAATAGCTTGGTAATGTCTTTTTCATTTACACTGCTTCCTTCATCTCCAGAAGGAAAGGGGAGACCTGGCTACCTTGAACATAGAAAAAGCTGATGTTCTCAATTACTTCTGTGTCTCAGTTTCCAATAGCAAGTGCTCCAGCCATGCTGCCCAAGTTGAGAAAGGCAAATACAGGGACTGGGAGAATATGCACAAGTCCATGGGAACTGGTGAGATTCATCCAAGCATCCTTAGGGAGCTGGCAGACAAAGTTGCTAAGCTACTATCCATAATATTTGAAAAATCATGGCTGTCAGGTCAAGTCTCCAATGACTGGAAAAAGTGAAATATGAGGCCCATTTTCAAAAAGGGGAAAGTGGAAGACCTGGGGAACTATAGACCAATCAGTGTCACCTCTGTTGCCAGGCAAGAGAATGGAGTAAATTCTCCTGGAATCTATGAAAAGGCAGGTGGAAAACAAAGAGGCAATTGGTCACAGTCAATATGGCTTTACTAAGGGAAAACAATGCCTGACAAATCTGATGACCTTCTGTAACAGGTCTGCAGCACTGGTGGATGGGGCAGAGCAATTGATACCGTCTACCTGGATCTACACAAAATGTTTGACACTGTCCCAATTCTCTAAATTGGAGAGACATGGATTGGATGGATGGACGGATGGATGGATGGATGGATGGATGGATGGATGGATGGATGGATGGATGGATGGATGACTCAGTGCACAAAGAACTGGATGGATGGCTGCATATAGTTGTGGTCAATGGCTCATTGTCCACGTGAAGACCAGTGAAGGGTGGTGTCTCACAAGGGCTGGAACCAGTACTGTTCAATGTCTTTGTTAGTGACATGGACAGTGGGATTGAGTGCACTCCCAGCAAGTTTGCTGATGACACCAAGCTGTATGGTGCAGTTGACGCACTGTAGAGAAGGGATGCCACCCAGAGAGTCCTTGGCATGCTTGAGAGATGGGCCTGTGCAAACCTCATGAAGTTCAACAAAGAAGTTCTACACCTGGATCGTGGTAATCACAGGCACACCTATAGGTTGGGTGGAGAATTGACCAAGAACAGCCCTGCAGAGAAGGACTAGGAGGTGATGGTTGATGAAAAGCTCAGCAAGAACTGGCAGTGTGTGCTTAGAGCCCAGAAAGCCAACTGAATCCTGGGCTGCATCAAAAGTGCATGACCAGAAGGTGAAGGGAGGTGATTCTGCCCCTCTACCCTGCTCTGGTGTGACCCCACATGGAGCACTGCGTACAGTTCTGTTGCTCCCAACATAAGAAGGACATGGAACCGTTGGAACAAGTCCAGAGGAGGGCCACAAAACTGGTAAGAGGACTGGAGTGCCTCTCCTATGTAGACAGGCTGAAAAAGGTGTGGCTGTTCACTTTGAAGAGAGGGTTGTGTGGAGACCTCATGGCAACCTTCCAGTACCTGAAGGGGGCCTATAGGGAAGTCACAGAGGGACTCTTTGTAGGAACTGTAGTGATAGGACAAGAAGTAATGGGTACAAATTAAAAGGGGGGAAATTTAGGTTAGATATTAAGAAGAAATGCTTTCCTATGAGGGTGATGAAACACTGGAACAGGCTGCCCAGGGAGGCTGCAGCAGCCCCAGCCCTGTCAGTGTTCCAGGCCAGGATGGATAAAGCCTTGAATAATCTGTGGGATTACCTTGAGTAATAGTGGGAGGTGTCCCTGCCCATCGAAGAGGGAGCTGGTACTAGGCAACTTTTAAGGTCCTTTCCAATACGTAACAGTCTATGATTCTACGATTTCTGATTGAACTGCAATTTAATATTTAATTAAATAATATGTACCTTTTCAGCTCATATTAGTATTGGGATTTTTTCAGTACTCAGAAAACCTCAGACATTTTTTCTTTCATTCTGCCAGTTTGTGTGTTCATGGCATGCAGCACCCTGCATGATTTGAATAGGAAAGCAAGACTGACTAGAAATGATGCAGAAGGTATGCATTATTGTATGTACAGTGGTCTGGGTAAAAGTACAATAAAATTTCCTTTTTACTTAACTATCATTTAAATCCAGAGTCCTTTCTGCCCTACACTTTTAAAACAGCAAGTGTAATTCTGCAGATATTTTTCAGATAAAGGAACCGTTATCCTAATACAACCAAGGTATAGGATGAGAGATGAGATAATGGGCAAAATGATCATGGACTTGTTTAACAAGTAAAAATGAACACAAGAAAAGAGTCCACCAGAGGAGCCTATTAAAAATGTCACATATGAATGAAATGGCTCCAATTACTCTAAATCTGACTTTTACAGTAAAAATTAAAACTTTATATAAATAGAATAGTAATATTCTTATGAAAGCAATATGTATAGCAAGTGCAATTTCTTTTCAGGTTAATAATTCTGATTTGAAAGAAACCCGCAGATTTATATGTAGGATCATAAAGTAATCTTATTCTGCTAAAGCAAACTACAGCGAAATACTGAATGACAAAGACCTCATTAGCCAAATCCTCAATGAGCTTTAGCTAAGACATCTCAATTGCCACTAGGTGGCACGAGTTCATTTAAATTGTCTATCAATTACGATTTTTACACTAGTAAAACAGCCTAAATTTTTATCTGACTGCTAAAATTATACACAAATAATGAGTTTGTGAAATTAAAAAAATCTTCCCAAGAATGGGTAAATATAAAAAACATAACAAGCATATATATTTTTTTAATTTACTATCTGAAAGTTTTTTATATAGGAGAAGTAACTGCCTAATTAGCTAGGCGTAAACTCTGCATGTTAGGGTTAATGAATAGTAAATCTTGGAATTGTTCAGACAGGACTTTTGCCTAGAATCCAAAATCTGGAAGTATGATGAAACTTGTAGTTCTGAGTATTCAGGGTTAAGTACATATAAATAGTGATCAAACCAGATTCTTAAATCAGATTCTTCCCTGCCAATATGCTTCAGTCTGTACTCTGTGTATGTTGCCCAGAACATACACAGGTATGTGGCAGCAGAGAGTGACCAGAGTGAGTCACAGGTTATACTAGGAGAACAGACAGCAGAGTAACCAAAGCCATGTCTACAGAATTCAAAACCCACAGTCACTTTTCTGAATCAAACCAAAATGTGTGATAGTAAGGCATTTTATTTCAGAGAGTTTGGAGCAGGTCCTGATACTGCATATGTATTTGTGTAAGATAAATGCACACTGAAAAAGAGATGTGGTCCTGTAAGGGCATAAAAATGACAACAGGTAGTGGCACTTCAGTATAAATCAAACACAGTTTTTCCACTCTGAACTGGATTACGCCTCTAGGGCCTTTCATGCCTGCTCATTTTTGTCAAAGAGCAATGGGAAAGAAATCAATATACACAGAGATTCACAGGTTGAACAGGGACATACATGTTATTCTCAGCATGGAAACAAGCTCATAACTGTATGCTTCAGAACTACATGAATTACCAGATGGCACAATTTTCTGGTCATGCTCTAGCGTTTTCTCTAGGACAGGGCTGGGCTCCCCTTTACTCCCTGATATCTTACCACCTTTCCTATTCTGCTTGATCTTGTGACATCTTACACTTGCCTAAATGTAATTCGATGCATAACAAGATTTGTGCACATAGGTTATGTAAGAATATATGTGGTTGTTATTAACAAATTGTTCCCCAAATGTGCTAAGTAATAACATAAGTACACAACCAAGACAATTTTGTGACTAGGAAGAACAGTTCCAAGTAGAAATATAAATTTGTTCTTCTATAAGTGAGTGGTTTTGAAAAATGTTTTATCACATTTCATTTGCAGACATTGAGATTTCAGCTAATATTTTGGGATGTGAGAAATTACTTAAAAATAGTTCCTCTATTTTTAAAACTTTTTCAAATCTGTTGCTTTAGTTAGAAAATCAAGCCCATAATTATGCAGATGATTAGGAAAGTAGCAGAAAGGCTACAAAACCTTCACAATCTAATTGTTAGTTGTCAAGACAGCAAGCAAAGAGAAAGGGAAAAAAAAGAGTGAAATTAGTTGTGTAAGTCTTTTTAACTTAGTCAAAAACCTAAAAAAAACCTATATATGAGGCACCTTTTTGCTGCCAGCCTTTGGGAAGGTGTACGATTTGAGTCTTGAGATAATTCCACCTCCTGCCCAACTCTAGAAACCACAATGTCAAAGAGGAACAGTAAACATGTCATGAAAATAGCTAAAAATGTTTTACAAAACAGAAGTACACTACAAGGCTAAAACACCTTAAATCTAGTCATAGAGCCTCTGGTGAAAGGCAAGAAAAGTCCTAGATCTCCATATTACAAGAAACATTACCATTTTGTTACTCCAAATTTGTTCAATGGCAAATACTACACAAATCCCTTCCTTGATGTAAAGCTTAGTCCAAGCCATTATACACTAACAGTTTGCAGCCAAATTACTTGGACAATCTGCCATGCAAATCATCCAGATCTTTCTACAGTGTTCACTCACTTTCTTAGCTTCAAAGCAACTTCAGATTTGGCCATGCTAAGACTATTCGACTAAGGCTTTAGAATATCACCACTGTACTCAAAATGTACTATATATCAAAAATACATATTAAAAATATTGATAAATTGGTCAGGATGGAAATACCAGCATTAGATGGTTGCTTAGAAGTGGCCATTTCCCCCTTTTAGTTTCAGCTTTTTTCATATTTTTTTCCTCTAATCTTCCTTTTACTTCTATATAATAATCAATCTTTACTCACAAATCATGATCATGCATTTTGCCTCACTCTGGATTGTTGGACAACATTCTTTGATGCAGTGTCAAAAACTGGTGAAAGTATTCCATCTGAGACCTTATCAGTGTTGAACAAGCTGGAAACATATTGATGTTTCCCTTTCCTCTATTAGCATGATGATTGCTGGTCCTTGTTCCCATTCTGATTCATTGCAGGCATCATATCCTCTGGAAAACTGACTCTGCTCCCCATTCTGTGATCTACATCTGACTGTTAGAAGTGCAGTATCTTGCACTAGTTTCTAATGAACTTCACCTTTTTTTTCCGGGACATTTACCCGGTTCACCATAATTATTTTGAAACCTAATTCAAACATTCAAAATCTCAATTTATGTATTTTGGCAATCCTTTCCATAAAATAAACAAACAAATAAATAAATAGATGCAGGAAACTAGAAATGCCAGAAACTCTTAAAATGAAATCTTAATTATGATGGTGCAAATAATGTGAACATAGGTTGCATATCCTCCACATAAGATTGTATTTGTATTGTATATGTTTGTGATTGTATTAGTCCTTTTCAGGCTGTGTTTTTGTTTTGTAATCTAAATCACTGTATTTGAGGTGTATTAAAAATCTTCATGAATGGTCTTCCATGAAATACTACTATTGCATGAAGATATTAATGTATGAAAATCTGGAAATATTAAGTGAAGATATTGAGCTCGAAAAAGAGCAATATTAATTTTAATGTTTCCACTTTATATGGTTATACCAAAGGAAAGTTACTTAGCAGGCTCATTTCATAAAACTCCCAAAGAAAACACAAAATTCAGATTTCAGTTTTAAGAAGTTCACAATATTCAAACATATTGAAGCCTCAAACAATATTTTAGTAGACAATTTGCAAAATATGCAGGCTCATTCTTACCTTTGATACTTTTCTTTCTAGCTATCTAGCAAATATTAAGCAGTAGTAGTTAAGTTTACACTTAAACTGTGACATTTTCTGTGGATAATATGAAATGTATGTAGTATTCCCATACTGAATGTGTTTGCTCCATCTCTACAACTGCAAATATACCAGATGGTATATGTGTGATTTCATGTGCTTAATGGACTTCATGGACTTCCTTGTAAATGGCACAGATCCAAACCTCAAGGCAATATTTAATTAAGAAAAAAAAATTATTTTGGTTGCATAATTTCCAATTATTTAAAAGGGCACCTGATTTCCAGAAGTGAAGGTATGAGAATGTTGTTCACAGACCTGCAGGGACTCAATAATACTGAAATAAATACAATTTCCTAACTTTTTTTTCTGTAATGTGGCACAACATCAAGATGATGACCTAGATGATTAAGCTCTATAGGGAAACAACTAAATTAAATTCTTTACTTCAGATGAGATCAACTACATCTGAAAAAGACAGTGTTGTGTGATTCTGTGTATGTGCCCCACCTTTGGTGGCTCCTCTAATCAATGGACTCTAAGAAGTCAGACAATTATAATAACAGATTGGCTTGCTCAGTCTTTATGGAGTTGATGAAAATCACCCCTAATTCATTGCACAAGGAATCAAACCCTTGTGCAACATCTGATGTCAACTGCATACACCAAATGTGATAATAAATTAAAGTTCCTTTTCTGCTTCAGCCACCAGATTCTCAAAGTGAACAATGTAAACAATGCAGCATCTCTCCCCCTTGGGTTGATACAATCATGAAAGAACAGGATCATCAATGACGAATTTTGCCTATGAAAAATACTGGTTTTTTCACATACATTATATGTATAGAAGAAGTTCACAAAATTAAATGATGACTACATCTTGCAATACACTGATGAAAGCAATACCATGCTAGAATATGTTAAGTTTCTTTTCAACTCACTGCTTTTATCTCTAGAAAAATGAACGCACAGCTGCAATAGTATAAAATAATTAGGATTCCCAGAGCAGTATGTGACTGCAAGCCTTGTCAAATAAATGCTATTGCTATATCACCACATACTCTTACCTTGGGAAGGGTTCCAGGAGGAGAAGGATGAGTATTAAAACCAAAATTATCTGTAAAAGAATCAAATGTTGACTGATACTGAGCAAGGTGAGAAATTTGAGTAAGAAGGTAGAATTTTACATAGGGAACCAACTTTCTAGTTTTTAAATTATATTACAGTGTTTCTCTTGGACCATCTTCTTTGTTTTTGTCTCTTATATGCAGCAGACTCTGGTACTAGCTGCCACAGAGACAAAGGTATGAGCAGTGCCTAGATGATTCAAAGGGGCAGAAAAAGTACAGGTGGGAAAAGTATGTAATGATTCAAAAGAGTAGGAAAATAAAATTTAAGGGTTGGACTTGAGGATCTAAAATATATTTTCCAACCTAAATAGTTCTATTAATCAATATTACCTCACCATGGCACTGGTATCCAGTTAGAATGATAGAAGAAGGCCTTAGAGAGAGAACACCACTTCTGGAAAAGCACAAGTTAGACACAGACCAGTCAGAAGTATCTCTTTTCCCCTTTCTGTCAGGGCAAGAGGAAGGACAAAGTCTCTTCAGTATGACATGACTTTAAAGAAGAAACAGGATAAAAAGCATACTGAACCTTGAGACACTTCCCCTCATCCCTTCTCCTTCCTTCCCCTTGTTATTAAGGAATTCCTTTCTGACTCCCATTTCCAGCAGCTGGTGCAGCCAATCGCTTGTTCTGCTCTGCTCTCCCCAACATCAGAAGTAACTCTTCATCTACCAGCAACTTACCTGCTGGGTGCACCCAACCTGAATCCCTACAGCAGCACTGCTGATGTGCCTGCTTCAGCATTTGGAGAAAGGGTCATTGGAATAGTGTTGGAAAGACCACCCTTTTCATGTGCATGGTTCAAGTAACACACACTGCCACTTTGAGCAGCATAGCACATTTCAGATCCAGCATGAATCTGAATTGGTAGCCTGAAGCTACGGGATCTGCCTCCATCATGCATGGTCTGGCAGATATTAACTCATTTGAAAAGCGGAAAATCTGCACCCACCTACATGGCAAGTGGACAAATACACACATCTTTATCATAATTATCATGGCTGTTTATACACATAAAAATAATGGAACAACTTACCATTTTCTGAGCCAAGTTGTGGACAAGGAATGGTAAGAACCCTTAATAATCCATCTGGTTTGTATGAATAATGCTCAACTAACTAACAGAATAGAGGGGAGGAAAAAAAAAGGAAAGAGAGAAAGAGAGATGAAAAGATAAGGATGGTACAATTAAATACATTGTCTCTTCAGGACTATGTGTATATATACAATCATTGCTATATATGTTACAACAAATAACCTTGGCATACATCAGATCTTTATTGCACATATTCTTATCTCACCCTTACTTCTGTTTAGCAGGGGTGCATGTTTCTGAAGTAACCTTGTGGATGAACCCGGAATGTGATCCAGGAATTGGATTTGTAAGACTCAGCATTCCCCACCTGATTCTGCTATAAATAGCTTTGTAATTTTGAGCAAATAACCCTCCTTGGAACACCTCAAAAGGCAGAAAGTATAAGAGATAAAAGAAAAGCTAAAGGGCAAGATAATTTCGAGACCAATAGATACACTTTTCAAAATGACTGCGACACTCATATATACTTCTGGACAAGACAGCAGAACATCTGGGGCAGTTCCCTGATCCCAGATATCAGGGTAAACCATGCACTAGATGTTTTAACAAAATTAGGCTGTTGGCTCTCAAAGGAAGCTAACATCACGAGGGAAGCTTTAGAACACCTGTTGAAAGGTACAACTGTGCTAGAAAAAGTAGCAGAACCGAGCAGCAATTGACCTTTTATTATTAGTCAATGGACATGGATGCAAAGAATTTGAAGGGCTATGCTGCCTAAACTCCTCCTCGCATTCAGAATCCATTCATTCAAAGATCAAAGCAATATAACAGCTAGTGGAACAGATGCAGATCAAAGTAGGTGATGCAAATGGTGACTTGTTTGGGTGGCTACCAAAAGCAAAACTGTCGATGGGCCTTAGGAGATTGTTGGTACTTGTTACTTTTGGGATATTGAGTTTTTTCATGATTTTGTCAGGCATCCCTTGTGTTACATCTTGTGCACAAAGAAGTGTCATTAACGGTCTCTCTGAGGCTTTTCCAGCTTTGCTAAACAGAAAAGGGGGAGATATTGGGATATAACTGTACACTAAATGGAAAGAAGGTCATGAAGCACCTTGATGTGACCGGAATAAAAGGAGGAGAATCACAGAAATAAGGACTGTTCTTATCAATAAGAACAACTTTTGTGTATCGCATTGTTATGGGTTCCAAGTTTTATAACGTTGTTGTAAAGTTAAAAATAATCATATTTCATACTATACAAAATGGAGTTTGCTTTCCCCTTGTTTGTTCTAGTCACTGATTGGTTGATTTCTGCCGCAGTGGAGTATTTCTTTCTACAGTAATTCCCAACTTCTTTTACCTTTTATGGCAATGACACACCCAGTTCTTCCTCATATGTGAGAGGATTTGCATGCTCCTCCTTAGTTCAAACCCTTTCTAGAAAGTTCCCTGTTCTACCTTATAAAAGGTGGACATTGCTGTAATAAAGTGCCTTTCCACCTCACCCTTAGCTGGAGGCCCGCTCTCCTTCTCTTCCCTACACAGGTTATGTCACTCACCCTCTTTTGGTGTTTGTTTGTTTGTTTGTGGGGGTTTTTTTGTTGGTTGTTTTTTTAAATTCTTTGGGGTATAATTACAGTGCAAGAATTGTCCCAGTACGCAATGCTTTCTTTGGATCTCAAAGTCACAATGAGATATATGCAGTTAATAAATGTATAGCAAAAATAGTTGTGGCCATTTGTGCCTTGATTGTCCTCTCCATGTCATTTTGTTACAGACTTGTTACTTCTATTTTCACTTCAATGTATTTGGGTAGAAAGGACACAGCCTGTGAGTGTAAGAGTTGCAGACATTCAAAAAAATGGTACGATAACACAGCTGCTTTTAAACTTCTGGTGACACCAGGAAAGAAATACACAGGACATGTACAAAAAAGCTAAGAATTAACATATGCAAGTAAAGAATCATATTTTAGATTTGTGACGCACTTTACTTGTTTTAATAGATTTTTAAGCAAGAGGACATTTGAGATTTCTGCAGGAATCCCCTCAGTGTTTTTAATTTACACAGTCATTGTACCAGTACTCAATTTTAGTATCGACCATGGCACAGTCAACTATGGACTTCTTAGTTGCTTAATCTTTACCAGGGTCCACACATATTTTGGTGGTAAGCCTCAGCAAACTAAGCTTTTGCAGACTCAGAGGTAGAGAATTTCAAAGCTAAAGACTGCATTATGCATACAGCATCTTAAATAATTCCATTTGTAATTTATAGAATTCTGTTTGCTCCTGTCATAAAGGACATTAACAAAAGACTATACCAAACATAGCCATTACTGAATATGGTCACTTGCAAATGCAAATGGACTTTCATTCTAGAGAATGTTCAGCTAACTGAATAATTAATTACCCCAATTTTGAACGCAGCTGGGCTGCAACATCACATTTAAATATGATTAAACTCTCTATGCTTACATAGGCTTTCTACATTAACATATATTTTCTTCAAGTATAGAAACCACACAAAGTTGGAAACATATGACAAATAACCTGCCAAAACTTGTTGGTTTTAGCTAAAGACTATTGTCACATGGCAAAATAAAACAAAGCTGCCTTTATCTGTTATATGGAAATGTGATGACATATATCTACATGATGTGAATTCAACAGACCTGCCAGAGGGTGTCAAATCTTTTTCCATCTGGTATGGAGAGCTTTCCAGTCTTATCTCTGTCAATACGGTAATGCAGTACTTTTCCATCATTCAGTAGACACAGGGCATAGGAACCATTGCTGTCCCTTTCTCGGATACTGTAGGAATAAAATTTTCAAGGTTACACTCTACTAGGAATGAGCACTCTTTTTTAGCTTTCCTTGAAGATTGTGAATTAGAAAAACCCAACAAAATTAGAACTGCAACTTCTGGAGACATTTTGTTAAGCCCTTCATTTATTTCTTCATGTAATTTCTTCTTAGATAAATTCCATGAAGTTTCCTTTCTTTTTCCCAAAATGCAACAGATGAAAACAGAAAATCCATGATGTAAGGCTCTTTGTTAGGCAGCTACAGAACACTTTACAGTGCACAGAGTACACTCTGAGTAAGTATGCATTTGAGAGATTCTGCAGTGCTGGCGTACCTCTCTTGTATCTTTTACTTTGAAATAAAGAGACAACAGTAAGAGCAGAAAACAAAACCCTGAAAGAATATAATGTGAAAATCAAACACGGGGAAAATCTGTGTTCTGAAATAGATTGCTTTTCCCCACCCCAGGAATATAAAGAAAATCATACATTTCTGTTATCATTAATTCTAGACAATGCTTTGTTGGAGATTTTGTGTAAAAAACATATGAACCGTCAGATAGTATTGGCATGTATATATATAAACTTCACCATGGAGAGATCATGGAATGTAATATAAAAACTGTGTCTAAAATTCATAGGTAGCCAGGACAAACTGCTTCTTCCATAAGACCTGCAGGCACCATCTGAGATGTCTGTAAAGCATGGCAGAGTTGTTTTATGTGTACTCGGGGCTGGTTGACACTGAGACCTGCATATTCTGGTGACTGGACCCAGAGTAGATAGGAATTTGCTACTAGCTCCATCATATTCAGTGCAGCTGACTTCTTCTTCTTCTTTTAGTTTGAGTTGTCTATGTGCACTGTGACAGTGAGACAGCAATAGAGTTAAACTTAAACTGTCTGGCTCCGGATTCTGAAAAATCCGGATTCTGCAACACTGAAATATTTCTTGTTCCAGGGTACACAGAAATCTACTCAGTCTCCCTTGAATTTTTTAACCATACTGTAAAGAAATATAGCAGTATATGCTCACTAAGATGGTAAGAAGCTTTGCTGGTGCAACACTAATAGTTGTTATTATATCTCAAAAGATTGCAGAAGCAAGTATTAAATTCTGTTCTCAGCTGACTCACTCAATGCTGAAGAAAGCTGTGTTTTTTCTGAACTACTCATACACCTATTTTTCCCAAGCAGAGTGATTCTTATTGCCTAAGATGTAGACAGGACACCGGCTGAAGGAAAAGGGAAGTAGGGTCAATTTTTTTTTGTTTTCTGAAACAAAAGTAACTTGCCTAAGTCTCTAAACCAAATTGAAACGCATGTGGTTTTTCATGACAGGTATTTTCTCAGCATGTTGATTTCCTGTGCTGACTGACCAGTGAAGAGCAACGCGCACTGCTAAAATGAAGAGTGACTTTTACTTTGCCTTCCTCTGACTTGCTATAAGCAAATAAGGACTAGAAAAATATTTTCAGAATAGAGGGCATTGTTTCTAAAACAAAAATAAATGGTATTCCATTGCAATCAGACTTCTACTCAGAATAAAGCACAAATAAGACTATAAAAGTGCAATGGATTGTTTCCCAGTAACAAATGTCCTTCACGTCTCATGTGAAGAAAGGATGGCTCTATTGAAACTGATTCTCATTAGTAAGAGTTGTTACTATCCCAGAAATTTTGTAAATATTTCTTGAGAACAAAAGCACCCACGGGAGAAGAAAGTCCTGGTTTCTAAAGATCATGACACAGATCCAAACAGCTCTATCACTATTTAGTGCAGGATTTAAGCAAAGTTCAGATTTAAAAGGTTGTAGTTGCATTTCTGAGCTTTTGCTTTGCCCAACACCACAGCTATGTAACTCTGAAGACATCTGCAGTTCACAGTTAGGGCAACTTCTGTCAGACAGCTCCAATCTCCATTCTAACACTTATGATTGACCAGGGTGCAGAGGGAGCCTTGTTCTCTTGGGGTTGTGGAGCAGGGGTTTTTTAAACTGTAGCCAGTCAGCTCCAGCACAACCTGGATCCCTACAAAAAAACTAAACCCGGAGGTACTACCATCTTCCCAAATGTGTCTGAAGACCATTGGTATCAAGTGCATTGAAGCAACAGCCTAAGTCTGTTGGTTAGTTTTGGCAACCAGATCCCTTACTGGTCCAAAACACACCCTGACAGAACTTACTGTTACAGTCCAAACCAAAAACTTTTACTGCCTCTGGTAACATGGATTGCCACAAGCCATGTTTAACAATTTCATTTTGTTTTTTGAAGACTGTGATAATGGCTCTCTGGGTTAGACTAAGCCTCCAGAACTGCAGCTGGGTTACAGTATCCAGTAACTTACTGTAAAATATAGAATCAAAGGAAAAGGCTGTTCAAACTGGAAGATTATAAACTAAACCTCTTTGAAAGAAAATCAAGCTTTTCACATCTTCTTGATAGTGCTTGATAGTGCTGCCTGTATTACCTGGGATCTTCACATCAGATTTGGGAATTCTCTTCATATATGGAACTTTCCTACTATGAAAAGTAACAACTCTAAGAATGTTGAAAAAAAAATTCAGAATTCCAAATACACACTCTGTTTTAATGTGTGCTGAAATGAAACAAAATATTCACTGTTCTGCAATAAAAATTGATAAGAAAATGTCTTAATTTTAAAAACTGATTTTTTTTTTTTTTTTTTAAGGAAAAGTATTTTGGCAAGGGAGGAAGCCAGCACTGAAATAATAACCTGGTCTTCCATTTCATGCTATTGCAGAGAATTACAAATGTACAGAAGAAAAACATAAGGATAAAAACCACCTGTAAATAAAAAATACTGTCTTTCATCCACTGAGATTAATCAGAAACACAAACAACTTCATTGAGAAAGAAGCTGATTTCGCAGATTCTTTAGAGAAGTAGCAGGGTACCTAGATTTTTTATTACATACATTTTAAAAACAATGAAAGAAGGAAAGTAGAAACTCAAACTGTTTCCTGATGCAATGCAAAGAAGTTTAGGTATGATTTTATATTTCATGCAATCTATGTCTGAGTACTTTTTATGTTTTTCTGACTATATCCCTGATAGCAACCAATAACTATCTGGAGTGTTTTACAGACAGTGTAAACAGCTATCCATTCCCTCCTTTGGTAAATGGAGGGAATCCGTTTTTTTGCTTTTTGCTTCTTTTTGTTTGGAAGCAAAAAGAACAATGCCCAAATATTTTTCTGCTTCCATCTGAAAAACCAAATGATCCTTCTCTTTCTAAAAGAAAATATCCCTGAGGGCAAAAAAAATAAATTGCTATTACAGCATGCCTCATTGACTGCATAGAAAAAAACAGAAGTTGCAGCATTTCACAGTGGAGAATTATGAGGAACATAAAGAAGTAAAATGCTTATTTTAGGAAGGGTGTGAAATTATTCTCCTAAATTATGCTCCTAAATCCAAGGGCATGCTAAAGTTTATTCTTGGCTTTGCTTTGCCTTCTCAGTGATAATGGCTTTGTTAATGCCAGAGATACTGACATTCCCCACTGCTGATCAAGCTCCAGCCATTTCCTGGTTCTCTGCCCTTATGACCATCTCTCTGATAATGCTATTAACAATATGGCTACTCATTATCACTTCAGAGATCTGCTGCATACTGCACATGTTCCAAATTTCAGGGTGATAAGGAATGAACCTAGTGTCATCTGTAAAAGAATTATATAAAAGACAAAATGGATTGACTGCGGTCTTCATTTGCATCTTTTCTTCTCCCCTGTTCATAACATGTTCAAAGCTGTTTCAGAAGTGTCAGCACACTACAGAATTTAAGAGATAGCTCAGCCTCATACTATTGCTATCTACAATGGAATCTAAAAATTCATCTCCTGATAAGGCTGCTGCACAGTTACAAAATACTTTTGCAAGAAGGATTGCATCACATTAGTCTATTTAGCTGACTTCACCCAGCCAGTAAAATACACTATGCTCCACCAAAACCCTAACAAACAGCTTTGCTGTAAAACTGCACCTACAATAGGGTACCTTCTCAGTACAGCTATCTTAGTCAGGGATCACAGCCTTTCTTCACACCTCTGACCTTCTCTGCTGCTGAAGCACACAAAGTAAAGCCAGCCTTGAGAGGTCACCGCTCTGCTGCAGTGGCACTCAGCTATGTACCTAACTGAAATTCAGTGAACAGTTCTCCTGAAGAGTTGTAAGCATTATCCAAGCTGCTGTGGACCAGAAGACACCACCTCCAGAAACATTCTGTCTGCATTCTATCTTGGAAAATTTTTATGGTCATCTAAGCCTAGCAACTGCTTGGCACTTTGAAGAGGAATTTCATCAATAATTAAGATCCCTGAATTGAGGTCACGCTTAGTAAGACTATTTTCACCTTTTTGATGTCAACAACGTCCAGTTCCATTTATGCATACAAACTAATACTGATAGAATTATGTAAAGAATACTTTACAAGGTTACATCAGTCTCATAGCTCAGTATGCACTCCACTAGTAGGAAAGTCCTAGAATAAGACTGTAAGATTAGTGTAAATACAGACTGCTACTTGTACCAGAAAAAGAAGGTTTTGGTCAGAAAAAAGACAATGAAACTCTTACCACCAACTGCACTTCAAAATTTGTTATTTTGAAATGTTGTTACTAGCGTTAACTATTGTGACATGTGGCAATCTTCCATAAATATTCTTCCTGGAAGAGATGGGCACCACCTCCTATTTCATATCATTTCATGACATTGTTTCTATGTTTGAGTTTGAAAACAAACTTTGTAGCATTGACATGCATACTTCACTGACTTTTTACCTATGACAAATACTTTAAAAGGCCTTTGAAAACATCCACAGTTAACTCAGAATTTTTCCTTGGAGGAGTTGCAGTGTTGTCTTTATGATATTATTCACGATATTTTGAATGCAGTCAGGGAGGTTTTCAACTATTTCCATAATTAATATATTAAACATAATTCCAGATTTGGTAACCTCATAGTGCTGAAAAGCAGTGTGAAAGAAATCTAGATACTAGATATGTTCTCACAAAGACTGCTATGTTGGATTTTGTTTTGAGGTAGGAAGGTCAGACAGATGGCAAATTTCTGGTGCAGTGAAGTTTGTTTGTTAAAAATATACAGAAGTATTCTAGCCTTCTAATATTAAGTATTTTTTTCCACAATAAACAATGTGATTTTGTCATATACAAGCATCTCTTCGTGGACTTGTAAAATAGTGTTGGAGTACTTAACCTGATTAAAAATCTAGCTTATCTCTCTGTTCCCAGGTTGTAATTCCTACCTCAACATGCAAACTTCTCTTAGACCTCAAATGTTTTAAGTTTTACATTTCCGTCAGCTACCATGCTTGAGTATATCGACTGATGTAATAAAAACAGTCCCTGAGCAGCTACATGCACAGGCACAAATTCACAGTTTTCAGTTGACAATGTACAGAATATTCTGACAAGCACTGCTGCTGAGTCAGTAAAACTGTGGGATGCCTGTGCCTGAAATGTAAAACAATGCACTGCTCTCACATGCAACAGTTTTACTGATAATTCTTCAGTTAGTCAGAAATGAGAAGCTTATTTCTCAACACCTTCTGAGCAAGCCCATGTTAGCCAAACCACTGCAGAAGACAACAAAGCTCTCTGGATTAGACCATTCTTTTGTTATTTCCAATGAGCCTTTAGATCTATGAATCTCAGAGTTAGAATGGCTCAGGAAAGTGAAATAACTGATTTCTGATGCAAATAAGCAACACATTATTTCTCTTGCTGCTCTGGCTACTGAATTATGGGGCAAATGAAGTTCTCACCCTGTCTCTTCCCTGAGACCGTGAGAGTAAATGGCAGCCGAGTGGCAATCTAAAATTACCAGCCAAGTGGTGCTCTAAGCTGGACATATAGGAAGCCTGTGCAAGAACAATCAGTGAAGTGGAAAACACCCTACAGATGCAGAAGTAAACAGTATTGTCCTTAATGAGAGGGATCCACACTCAAGACACTAGCAGCTATATATTCATATTATTTAAGCTCCAGTGGCATTTCTTATGGTTTAAAAAGAGCCCTAAAGTTAGAATTTTCTCCTCTACGGGTTTCTCTACCTGACATGAAAGCAGCCACCTGAGTTCCAGCAGAACTGTGTAAGATATGCACCCACTGACATAATCAGTCATGTGGGAGAAGGTCTGAATGCTCCCTACCCAGATCCCTGAACATGTCACTGCAAACAACAGCAGAAACACCTCCTAGGCAATCTTTGAGGAACACAGGAAAATACTGGGAAAGAATTTCTATTCAAAACAGTAGGAATGCTTATAGAAGATTAAAAAGAGATCAGTGTTTATAATAGAGCCTGAAAATGTTAAAGGCTGCTAAAAAATCTCACTCCCTTACTCCCAAGTCTATCCCTGTTCTTAAGAAATGTTAGCCAATGAATCCTTTTCTTTGGAGAAAAATTAGCTTAGCTTCCTTTTTTCCTTTTTTTTTTTTTTTTTTTTTTTTTTGTTTGTTTGTAGGGTTTTTAATCATA
>JAWWEE010000085.1:32131258-32170189 GCA_035221455.1 Xenops minutus
TAATATATGTGAATATATATATATATACTTTTAATACAATTGTCTTTTTGGTACTTTTTTCCCTTCTTTCTCAGGAGGGAGAATCTGAGTGGCCAGCAGTTTGGGTTTGGCAGGGAACCAACTCAAACCTCGACAAGAGCAAATAGAGAAAGAATTGGTACTGAAGAGACATATCCATTCTGCACTCACTCCTGGGATTTAACTTTGGACTAGCAGTAAAAATGTCAAAGACTACATAGGTAGCTGTTGATATTTCTCTCAGAAATTATACATCTCTGTGTCTTACTTGGTTATGACTTTTAAGCTACATTTTCCATCATTATATAAATATTTTCTGTTTTGAAGGGGGAGAATGGCAAAAGATGGCTCTGTTATGAAACGGGAGTAAACCTCCAATGCGTTAACTGCTAAAAGGCCAAAACTCTCTTAGTGTTTGTTTTTTCTTTTCTGAGATTCTTGGCATCGGCTGAAACACTGATATTTTTTCAAATGAGGATTTTCCAAAAGAAAAGCTTTTTTGTTAGAAGACTTTGTCTGGCTCTAGTCCTTACAAGATGATGGCTGTCTGTCACTATCCTAAATGACACGTTTGTGGAAAACAAAAAACATCAGGCCAGGTAAATGCAGGGGGTAAGCAGCAGACACAAAGTGGTGCTGTCAAGGCAGAAGCAATTCCTTCTGTTGCTTAACTACAAAACAAAGCACTACCACTGTCCCTGGGAGACAGGGCAGATACCGATGCCAACAGTGGCTAACACAGGCAGCTTACTTGTAATTGTATCGGTCTGCACATTGGGTGCAGGTGGTCAGGCTTTGGCAGAGGGGCTGCAGAGATCAGGGCCTGCCCTGTGCTGATCTCAACAGGTTCCAGCAGGCCCCAGTGGACACCCATGCAGGTGTTCCATGCTTTTGCTATAGTTTCCCAACTTTAGTTAAGTGAGGCTCTTGCTTGGTGCAGAAAGCATCATGCCATGTATATCATACGGGACTGGGTTCTCTCACTGTGAATGAGCCACCTTTTAGGGAATATTCTCATTTGAGATTTATCCAGAAGAACTGTATAGTAACACTGTAGATAAACAGCAATACCACAGAAAAATGCACTCACAGAAATTTTCCATTGTTTCTTGACCCAATGAGGATACGGTGTTCTGACTCCTCTCGAGAGATCCTCCCATGGAACCATGGCATCTTTTCATGGGCTGTAGTGGCAATCAGCTTCTCCAGCTGAGGCTTCTGACTAATGATAGCTTGTTCAAGAGCATGCCCCTAAAGAGTAGTAAAAGCACAGTGGAACAGTCAAACTATCTTCTGCAATAAACATATAGACTCCCAGTCTTCTGGAACTACTTTTTGGACATCCAAAATCTGTATTTGTTGCACGTGAAGCAAAGGTCTAGTTGGTATAAAGATTTTACACCAAAAACTAACATATGGTAATCTAAACATCACAAAACTGGGGTTCTTCCTTTACCTCTGAGAAAAAGTAGAAAAATTAACCAGTAAAATAAGCTCTTAATGTAGCAGTATTTAAACTTAAAACAAAGTCACATTTTTATGCTAATGAGACATGGCTAAACTTAGTGTCAGTCTGAGATTTCAAACTTACCTTTAAATGACATATCCTGTGGCTGTGTACTGAAATAACCTGAACATGCTTTTCATTGTTACACCATGTCTATGTCAAAGACATCAACAAAAATTTCCCCAAAGCAGACAGAAAAGTCCCAAATTTAGAGTGAGATATTTAGAGTAATATTAAACTAGATTCTTCTAATCTCATCTACAACCTACCAATTCTAAACTGGGCCCAGAATCTTGGGGCAAAACCCCCTAGTTTCATCAGTTTTTAACTTCAGTTCATCACCTTTTCTTTAGACTGGACTCAGCAGAAAAAAGACTGTGAGCCTCAGCACTTATAGAAAATAAGTTTCAGCCTTTCCCAGTTTGGGGATTGCTCCACATATTTTACAGATTAGAATTCACAGGGTTACTTGCTAGCAGCAAAAGAGATTAAAAACCTTGTCCAACTCCATGAGTTCATAAAGGTAACTCAGGATGGCACCCCAAGATGAAATAATATTCCTGTTTCGGTCTCCTATGCTAGTGTTTCCATGTTAAGTCTGGCTTCTGCATAGTAATTCTCAGGAAAAAATGCAGCCTGTTGTCCTCCACTTGGAACACTCCTGCTTGACACATGCAGTACCAAAGTATAGAGAGTACTCTACTGTAGAAATTGTTCTGTTTCAGGAATGAGTTTGTTTTGGACATGACCTAAATTAGCATCGCAGAAAAAAGGCCAGCTAAGAGAGGAGGATGTAAAACAAGTCATTGTGTCACCATGCCTGTCTGTATTTCATTCCATAAAAATTCAGAATAAAAAGAATCAAAAAAACAATTTCTGTATCTAAGTTTTGTAAGTTTCAGGAAAACTGCACTTATGGTCAAGTTACTGAATTTGTCAGGGAATAAAAAAAACCCAAACAACTGTTCAAATGCAAATGGCTATGATTCCACTGTGAAAAAGTACTACCCAGCAGCAGCAAGAACTGAAAACAAACACTGCAATCTCTTTTTCTCCTAGCTCAAAGACCACTTCATGGGCTAGATCCGTCTGGTTTTACCTGCAAATTCCAAGTTTGTTTGACATATTCTCTGATGAGGTTCTCTTTCAAATCTTCAAAGGGTCCTGTTTTTGGTTCAATGCCTGGTGGTCGGTTGAAAGGTTTTCTCAGTAGACAGATAAGGCCATCTGCCTCCTCTGAGTGATAGTTAATGAGTTCAGCAGGACTGGCATGTGACTTGCCTCCTGCAATAGCGTATGAACCACTCAGCTCCCTCTCAATTGTATAGTGATGAACCTTCCTTCCATGGGCCAAGGACAAGGCAAAGCCCCCCAAATAATTCCGGCTCTGGCGAAGCAAGTATAGTCCATCACTCGCTCCTCCTTGCATCAGATACTCCTCAGCATCTTCACGTGTGATATTACCAAAGAAGTATGGCAGATTGTTAGCAGGGTTTGCTGTGTTGGAAGCCATGTTTTTAGTTTCCTGAGTAGTTTCTATATCTGAAAAAACACAGAGACATGAGTATCAGTTGAAAAAAGAGGATAAACCAGTAACATGGCAGTTCATATGTGGTATGTTAACAGAATCACAGAATTATTTATGCTGAAATTACTTCCAAGAACATGGAGTCCAACCTTTGACCAATCACCATCTTGTAAATTAGGTCATGGCACTAAGTGCACCATCCAGTAGTTTCTTGAATACCTCTAGGGATGGTGGCTCCATCACCTTTTCGTGCAGGTCACACAACAGCTTCTGTGAAGAAATTCCTCCTGTTGTCCAACCTGAACCTCTTCTGGTGCAACTTGACACTATGTTGGTAATATATATTTTGGTGATACATAGGTTGGTAATTAAAAATCTTTTGGAATGAAGATCACATTCTTATTTTCATCTTGTTTGAAGTTGTCCTTCTAAATCCCAATAGAAATGTCTTCCCTATTATATAAAGGTTTTCTCTAACTGCCCAATTTTCTTTAAGCTCGTTCCCTGTCTGCTCTGTCGCTTGGCCATATAGAGCTCTCAACATTTTCATTTATCTGAATGTCTGTATCCATCCTTTTTATTGGCCTTCTTCAGTAAGAGGAAATAACTAGGTAAGAAAGACTCACAACAGTTTTACGACATTATAATTTTGCCTATAAGACTAGTTTATGCTGGTATGTGGGTTGAGTATGGACAAAAGCCATATCTAAGCATAAAAAGTGATAGGATTTTTTTTTTCAGTTTTCATTTCAACAGCTTATATTAAAATAATACGAAGGCATACTACCAACAAAAACTTAGATGAGAATCAAGTACAGCATCTCGGAAGAAAAATAGTGAATATAACATAAACAGCTTCAGTTCTTTTATTCATAACAGTAAAAACAATCTCTTATACATGTTTAATATCTCCTGTAGATACAGGCTGTAAGAAGGGAGAGTCCATAATGCAAAGGTGTAACTGAGGAATGGAAATCTTACTGTAGGGCGTTTTGGCACACAGGACTTCAGTCTGATACCTTCCCCATCAGTTCTGTTACAGGCAGAGCTGTTTGTACCTACTGCTTAGTTCATACATGACACATCAGTGGATCATAGCTGATTTGCTGTCTCTTGTGCTTGTGTCAAAAACAGCAGAGAAATACCTGTGCTACCCTGCGAATATGTGAAGGGGTGGAGTAGGAGTCGGAGGGAGAGGAATACAAAGTTAAATGAAGATGGCTCACATGGTATAAAAAACTAGGCAGGACAGTCAGGACAGACCACATGTCATGCAGATCTTACGGTTATCTTCTACCTTTGCAAAGAAGGCAGATGTCAAAGTTGTAGAACTAATGCAACCCTACCAAACTGAGCTTTGTGAAGTGTGTTTCTTATTGCTCTTGTGATCTGCAAACAAAAGTTACTGGTTTAAATTCCCACAACAGTCTACTAACATAACCTTTTTTATTAATTGCAAAAGAAATCAAAGAGATCAAAGGCAGTCCTCAGTAAGTCACCAATAAAAATTAATTCTGCATAAAATACTAAGCAAAATCATAATTTTGACTGTACCAGACAAAGTTTTCCTCAGATTTTCATTAAAATGGTGGACAGTGGGAAGAAGGGAGCCTTAGCAAAATCATTAATAATATAAAACAGGGAATAGTGTCTGAAACATCACAGGGTTGTGATGCCATTTGAAGGGACATGGAAAAGCTGAAGAATTGGGATGAAAGGAATTTAATGACGTTCAACAGGGGACACATGCTGTGGATCAGACTTTGCCCATTTTAGAATATCTGCCTTCCTGGCAGGACAGCACCTGACACCATTCTCATGTCACCATGGAAGGCCTGTGACAGCCTGGGATCTTGGTGTTTTTTGGCAGTGTCAGTGCCCCCTCCTTTTGCTCAGGACTTTTGTGGGCACACAAAGGGCATGCAAGCTCCAGGCAGAAGGTCATTCAACTTGTTCTACCAGCTTTGGCAAAGGGGACAACAGCAGGTCTGGGCACTGTGCAATGGCAGCCCCTTCTAGTGCTCCTCTTCCCTCTGCCCAACTGCACAGTGCCATGGGTTCCATAGGAGTCTGTCCTGGGACCATGAGTGCAAGAGCACCAGGCACATTGACTCCTAGCAAGTTGCCTTTTTTTCCCTGATAACTTCTTCCAGGTACTCTGTGCTAACCTGGTGGTGTCTGGGGGAGTGTATGGGGGCTTAGGGTTTTAGGTGTAGCTCCTCTTCTCCAAGGGCCCTCTGGCAGCTTGCCACACACAACTTATACATCTCAGCCTGAGCACTGGGGAGGTGTGGAGGAGATCAAGGCTTTCCTGCTGCACTCCATCCCTCCCTGAGCTCCAAAGGGATGCAGAGATGAAGCACAGCCCAGCCCAGTCCTTGAAGGCAGGCTTCAAGTATCCAGTATCAATTTCAGGAAGGGTGGAGTAGAACAGATTTGCTGCCAGGTTTTAGTAAGGAAAGAATTTGGATGAACAATTGACACAGGCTCTTCACCAGCACTATACTACTTACTAGGAGAAAAGGACAAAATCCCAGTGTGTCTCATCCCAAGAATGGTACTGCACTGCAGCACCTATTCAAGACACTTTACTGATACTGTAGTGAACTAATATCAAAATGAAAAATACCACCACACTCTATCTATAGAAATTTATTTTCACAGAAGTGTTTAATGGAAGTTTCTTTTTGCCATACCTTTAGTTTCAGAATTAAAAAAAAGTTAATGCCTTCATATCTAAACAAGATAAAGAACTTTAGAATGAAAGTAAGAGCTAACAAAATAAAAGTGAGGGGTGGGAGGAGTAGGCCTAGTGGGGATAAACTCACCTTTCCTGGCTACAAAAGTCCTGATGCCTACTGAAATTTAAATTCACTTTGATGTGTTTCAGATCAGGCTACTCCTCGGGGTACTGTTTAGTCTCAGATTAATCTCAGGATTTACTATACACTCTTCAGGATGATTTGTCCAGACACAGGTTCCTAAAACAGAGAGGGGACAAAAAACCCCACTGGTTACAATTTAGATGAAATGCCAGTGATGGTATTGATGAGGGACTGTCTCTTAAGCCTTTAGAATGCAAAATAGAGACATTCAAAGCTCAAATAAATAAGAAGGTCTGCTAAAAGAAGTTTGTAAAATATAGAGAATATTTCTCAATTATGGAAAGAACCAAAGCAGAATTTTGACATTCTCTTAAGATTTCACAAGTCATTTATTTATAACTGTTTCAGACAACAAAGGCCTGATTTACTTTTGCAAAACAAGTTAATGTTGATAGACTTCAAGCAAGGTTTCTCTAAGCCAGGTTCTAATGTGTGAGGAATATTCAGTGTTTAGCAATGGTGGGAAATGTTTGGACTGATGCAGTGTTCCATGGGCATACAAAGAGTCAAATAAACACACAGAACATTAGATAATGGTTAAAAACTTATCGATTTTGTAAGAATTTATGAATTTGAGATGGATGTTCTCTTTCGCTAGACTTTCAAAATCTTGCCTTCGTTTGGGAGTGTAATACTCTTCTAGCTTCAGCAATGGAGTAGAAGAAAATACATTTGGATTCACAGTTTTCTCCTTCTCTAAATTCCTCCAGCTGACAAACAGTGCTGAGTTTTTCAAGTCAGGACAGTTACAAATGCGAGACAGTAAAATGGAGATTAAGTGCCTGAAGGGCTCAATGTACGGCTTTACCCTTGAGAGGGTTGAAGGAATTGCAGCTGATTACCCAGGAGATGTGCTTGAGCATAAAAACAAGAGGGTCAAAAGTGCAAGTCTCCCTTTAGCCGTTAAACTTGATTTTTAAGGAAGCTACAAATGCATGCAAATATGAGGCTTATCCTACTCGGAAAAAAAATGCAAATACATAGGAAAATTAGGTACCCACTTCCCCTCAGGTAGCTTCCTCATCAATATTCAGAAAATGGGTACTCCAGACATAGCACAGGAGTTTAAAATCTCACACATTTCATGCATCCAGGGAAATAGAACATTCTCTCAAAACGGAAAAGCAAAACTAAGAAAAACCCACCTGGAAAGTATTAGAAAAAAACCTGTGCTAACTATACTGCTACCCTTAGCTTAATTCAATTTCATCTTTTATATTTAGACAAGGATAAAGGGAGAATAATTGTTTTATTGAAAAGTTTGCATAGCAAAGATTATAACATTACTTACCTATTGATCTCCATTCTAACATAAAAAAAAAACATAAACCTTTCTAAAAAGACCAAGAGGAATGTGGAAGGAGGCTTAGGAACATCTGATTGATCAGTTTACTCCTCCATGAGCAAAATGACTGAAGTGTGACAGAAGATCAAAAGCCATATAGTGTTGAAACAGTGCTACAAATAAGCTCCTTATTTGAACAGATGGGTTTATCTTTCCTTGTTTTTCATAGTATTATTCTGTGAGCCATGTATGAAAGTCAAGTTTAGAGCAAGCATCTTTTGCATGTATAAGAATGCATAAGGCTCAGCAGACAGTCCTGAATGATGAAAATATGCATACTGAAACAATTTGTTCTAGGACAGGGTGATATTTTAAGCACCAAAATAATTTCAAGAGTTCCCTAGTCATACACAGAAAAACAACAATAATTATAGAACACTGTGAATACGCATTTTTTCTTAAGATCTTATTTAAGTGAGTTTCCTAGAAACAAGATGTATGCCTCTGAGAAAAGCACTACAGATTTTTGTTTTAAGATTCTTCTCTGCATTTTCAACTTATGTAACATACCTGAAAGTTGAAAGGAATTCAGCATGAAGAGATTTATAAATATACACTTAATGGTGACTTCATGTACTATGTTAAATATTTTGGTAGTTTCAGTGTTTAAGTAGAATCTTAACATTATACTCAAAGATGATATAAACTCTGACATACTTACCAATCCATTATAAATTATATATAATTTTTATATATATTATATATATAATTATAAGTCCATTATTATTGCCTCACTTTTAAAGACTATATTTACATTTTTATAATATTTAACAAATAAAATGCATTTAAATTACTGCTCTATTCTAATTTTTTCACCTTTAAAATCACTTTCCAGTGTGTGTAGGGAGCTGAATGGTGGTCTTAATTTGATTCATCAGATTACTTTTATATGTTTTCTTTACCTTTCTGCATAAACAGAAAATTTGATCACTACGCATCTTAGGACAGGGCCTTTTATAAGAAAATTATGCAGGAATAACGTAAGTATTTAAAAGTAATTATGGAAAGGGAATGAAGCAGAATATCATTTTCTCAAGTAATCCAAACTAATTAGAGTCTGATCAGGACACCAGAGTGAATTTTCTGACCTACTCGGAAAAATCTGAAATCCTATGTAATTCAACTCATAACACTGGTGATTTTTCCAACTTGTGTGGACATCTTCAAACTATGTCCCATTCATCACACTGAAGGGGACGTAGCATAGTACCGTCTAAAAAGGAAAACTGACACATGTGGGATCACGAACCTGTTTCATTGAGTATACTGACTTTCTTTAGGGAAGTGTCCTTACTGATCGTACTGATCCTTAGGGCAGTATGAATCAGTCTGCACCTACTATGTCTCTAACCAGCTTACAACCTGCAGCAATATTTCTATCACTCGTGCTTGGGATTCCTTCTCCATGTGTTTTATCCAACTTGTCTATGAGAAGTGTTCCTCATACAATCAAACATGCATCTCTGAATTCTGAATGCTTTTACTGATGACCTAAGCTATACTGCACTGCTTTTTACCTTACTTCAGACTCTAAAAATATGCTTTCTTTCATCTCCAAAGACTTTCCTATTGTTCCACACATTCTCCTGGCCTATGCTGACAGATATATGAAGGATATGTTAGTTTTTTGCAAATTACACTTTTATTATTTCTTCAACACTGATCTCTTTCCTCAACACTTTTATCAGACATACTAGTCTTGAGTGTCAAGCTCCATATTTTACCTTCAAACAGTCCAGTTTTGGAAGCATTTTCCTTTTTTCAGATATTTCTGATTTACTACAGTGTTTCTGGTAGGGTTTTTTAAAACACTGAGATGTATTCTTTACCAGAACTGTAGCGTACTTAAAGTCTGTATGGGAAAAAATAGGGAGTGTGGTAGCTTTGGGCCCATAAGACTTTTCTGCTGGGGAATTTAATAACAGCAACAGTTATTATCGGGACTTTGGGATTGGTCAATCTCTAGTGGGTTAGTGTTAGTGGCCTTGTTAGTACCATTCTCAGCTTAAGGAAAAAAAGAATGATTGCCCTTGTTCATGTAAATACCCAGTATTTTGGCCACATCTGAAAAAAAAAAAGGAAAAAACAAATCCCAGAAAAACCCAACTAACCAGGTGGCATTGGTATTTCATCTACTAGGTTTAGGGAAAACACCAATTATTTCCCCTCCTGTATCAATCATTCATTAAAAAACGGAAAAAAAATATCACAAACATCTAAAATCATCATTAGCTTAAAAAACCCTGTGATTTTAGAAATATTTTCCTTTGTGTTTACTTTCTACAGAAATTTTAATCTATACTGAGGACAGATAGATGTTTTCAACTCCACTGAAATGTGCCAAAAATGTCCTCATTTACTCTAAATTGCGTCTGATATTCTGGTATCAACTGATTACTCCAAGCACTCTAGCTATTGAAATATTTCCTGAGGAAATACTACTTGACTTGTCAACACAATTACTGTCCTATTATAACGCAAAGAGATGCTTTGAAAAAGCACCACAGCATTCGTGTTCTAGTCATGGGTTTTCTGTACAAGCTTCTGTACTGATGTCATGTGGAGGAGCACTGATCACTAAAACCAATTCTTCACTGGTGCCAGGAATCCATTGTCTCTCTCTTCCACATCACCTTTCTTTTAGGACTCTCATGTCTTTGCTAATCTTTTCCCATGTCACAATTTTCCTGTAATAAGATCTTTCAGCTTTGATCTTTTCAAAAGCTCAGAATGCTACTGGGGGGAAAAAAAAAAAAAAAGGCCAGATATTTATGGAGTGCAATAATTCTTTCCTTGGAAGTACAAACTCTGTGATTTTCATATATATTAAAAAACCCACCAAAACAGCAACAAAACAAACAAAAACAAAACAAAAACCCAAACCAATTTTTTTTTCCCTTTAGAAAAGGAAAAAACAAAATCTCACAAAAATATCAACACTTCCTTCTACATCCTCATCATCGTCTGCTAGTCATTCCCTTACCCCCTTTTCATCTTTTACACTGTCACACATTGAACCATTGCCTCTGGCTAAAGATGACTCTTGCCAAAGCAAGCATTTCAGCCTTCATACAGGTGGCATCATTTGTATGAAACCCTCTGGACAAAGTACTCGACTGTGATCGGACCCTACTAAACCACCATATAAGTAAAGGAAAGCATTCAAGGTACTGCAGGCAGACCCTTCTCTAGTATCTCATTTTCTTGCTGTGACAAGATGTGAACAAACTTCTTTGAGCACAGAGCTCCACCAATACGAACCTTCGCTCTGTAGTGACTATAGAAGAGTAGAAGGATAATTTTTTCTTCCCAATGCTGGCAAAAAAAAAACCCAAACTCAAAAAACATGGGCTGGAGTGCAGTTACAAAAGTATTTCTCAGACAGCCCAAAACTACTCAATGCTTCGGGAACTCCTGAGCTTAGTTGCATTATACATATAGTTCCTTTCTGGTTTTGTTTCAAATTTCTTTCAACATTTACAGTAAAAAGTAAATCCCCTTTACATGCCACAAAGGCTACTATGGCTGCACATCAGGAACTGTGAAATGAACTTATGAAGTCAGTGAAAACACATGAAGACCAAAACAAGAAAATTATCAGCTTACTTGAAAGGGCAATCACTAAAAAGAGATGGAACTGCCTACGCAATGGCCTGGATATTTTCATGTTCAAAGTCGCAGAGACATTAAGTATGACAGCATAGCATGTTTCCAGGTAGAACATCTTTTCATTTTTACAAAACAGTTTTTACAGGGACAAGATAGCACAGTAAACCCAAGACATCAGATTTCTCCTCCATTTCCAAATTACTCCAAAAGCTTCTTCCAAGGTTCACTACTATTCACTGTTTTTCACAACTGACAAAGAAGTTGCCAAACAAAGGAGATTGACCAGAATGTTATACCAACAACATTGCTGAATCAAAATATTCTTTTTTTTCCAGGAAGACAAAACCTGGAATGTCTTCCCAATTTCCAAAGACACACAAAAAAGAAAACTGCTGCCCTGAGCACAAAGCTGGTGATACTATGAATTTTTATTACCAAGAGAACTGAGAAAGACTGGCTTCCTTAAGAAGGATCTGGCCCTAATTGTCGATGGTTGCAAAATCAATAATTCTGTTGTAAATCCTTGTGACATTTTTACAAAAGTACTTGTTAACAAGACATGTCAGAAATAAAACATCATCAATCCTAGAAGGATGTTGCTACTATCAAACAGAAGGTGAAAGAAAAGTTCCTTCGGGAAAAAGAAAAATCCCTGCAGAAATTCAACTTTATTACAACAGTGTCTAAGTTTGATAACCATCACAGGACTAAAATAAAATACCACATGCTTCATTCAAAATTTGGGATAAACAATACTCTGGTTTTACTAGTAGGGAGACGTAAAAGATAGGTTTACTTTTACATTCCAATAAGTATCTTCATTTAAATTTTCTTAAACTAGATGTTTAAGTGCTGCACGCTCACAGTTCCAAAGTTATTATAAAGGTATAACTCCCCCCTTCTTTGTGCAGCTCTGTCTGTTTCTACTTAGTTCCTAGTCAGAGGCTATAGATGTAGATAATGGCCTCAGTTTCTCAGCCATGAATATTAGCCGTTGCTTGTTGTTAAGCAAACAATACTTCAGGAAAATATTTGGACCCCGCTATTCTTCATTAATTTGTCTGAAATTTATTGCTCTATCTTTAGAATCACTAAAACATTGCCTCATTGTGAGTCAGAGTGGCAAAATAAGGCAGGTTCCTCTTTCAGACTAAAGCTATTTTGTCCCCTTCAGTATCCTGCTTTATATATAGAGAAATTATTGCAGAAACAAAAATAGCCTGTTTTTCATACACCTAGAATGGGCAAATTTCTACAAAACTGATCAAGCCTTCTCAGTGCCCCTCTCTAGAGTCCATAAAAACCACGTCATGTTACCTTATTCTTTGAAAAATTCCTGTCAGGAGCCTATAGTAAGATTAATTTTCTGCTATAGAGGCACCATAAGCACCAATCTCTTGCTGGCAATTATATTCAGAAACAATTCACACCCTGAGAGTTATGGAACAATGAACACATAACTTCAGTTTTTGAAAGAAAGATGTGATACTAGCTCACATAGCCAGACTGTCAACATTAAGGATCATTTTTTTAAAAATGCCTGCTATAATAAGAGTTATATGACCATAGAATGGTTTAAGTTGGAAGGGACCTTAAAGATCTTCCTGAACAGGGACACCTCCCACTTCACCAGATTGCTCAATGCCACGTCTAACCCAGCGTTGAACACTGCAAGGGATGAGGCAACAACAGCCTCTCTGCGCAACCTGTCCACAGCCTCAACACCCTCACGGTAAAGAGCTTTGAATTTAACAGCTTTTTAATTAAGAAACAGATCAAATACATGTTTCTCTTCAAAAACAGTATCCTCTGGTAATGGCACCAGCTCTGCTCTCCGCTCCCCTCCCACCGACTAAGCCCATTTGTGACACCTGGACCAATTAAATACTCTTGACAAGGCCCTTTATCACTCTGGGCAGAAAGAGGATGCACCTGGCCTCAATGTATTCTGGGCCAATAGGCAGCATTTCCCCATCTCTTGCACGACAAACTGACAGGCTGGAAAAAATAGCTCATAGTCAGGCTTCTTTTCTCATGGTGTGCTGTGCTCTGCATAGCATCAATGGTTACATCAATAAATGGTCCACTGGCAATTGTCACTATGGATAGTGACCTGCTACATTAGGATAACAAAAAGCTTCCTTCATTTGATGAAACTTGTCCCTTGAGAGTCAGTATCAACTGGATTTCACACTAGCAACATCATTCCCTCAACACACCACTGCTTTCAAGTGAACACAGCTCTGCATTCTTTGCAGAAAGCATGTTCCAGTAGTTTGGAGTTCACTCATCCCTTACTAGATTTTTTTCCTGTGCTTCTGTACATAGAAATATATAGATCTGACATTCTACGGATGCTCTCAGTCACACTGGCTTTAGCTAAGAGACAGTAACCTGACTTCAATATATTTTAGTGTGGTCTGGAAAGTTTTGTGGGTTTCTCTTTTCTTTTTTTATTCTCTCATTTATTTTTTTCCTCACCTACTTCATTATTTTATCCAAATGGAGAAAAAAAGTAAGAGGAATACTACCCAAGAGGGTACAAGATAGGTTGTGGCTGATGTATTTAATGATAACCTCTTACTCATTTTACTGAATCTGTTATTTAAAGTAAGGATTTATGATGTTAAAATATTTAAGCAATTGTATGCCTGCTTCCTTGGCACATAACCTACACTTATACTTCCTGAATATGTTTTCTCTAGTTACCCCCAATCACAGTTGTCTTTCCTGTCAATTTCAACTCCACCCCTGACCTAGGCATTGCCTCAGGAATTTACATAGCTGGACTTACATAAGACAGTGCCTGAAGTCCTACTTTTTTACCAAAACTCTTAGCACCTCCCATCATACATGTACTCATTGTCAGTGCTGAAAGATTGCTTCTGCTGCCTCTTTCCACTCTGAAAGGAAAAGTAGTCTCTGGAAATATTGCTGGACATGTCCATTTAGGACACCTGGCAATCTGTATCTGTTTGGAAGAACACTATCCCAAAGAATATTAGGGAAAAGCTGAAGGAATGACAGGGCAGTCCCAGCAGGTCAACCAACACATTTCAACATCAGTTTGTTACACACTGAATGACAGTGAAACTGGACAAACTATCTGTATCATACTGCTGTACCCTGTTTATTTACATTCTAATACATAGTAGTTTTCCATTAGTTGTTCTGGTACCTGCTACAAAGGGAAGGCTCATGGCACTCTGCATATCACAGAATCATAGTATGAGTTGAGTGGCAGGAGGCCTTAAGGATCATCTAGAGCTAACCTCTCTGCTGTGGAATGGGACACCTTTCACCAGATCTGGTTGCTCAGAGATCTGTCCGGCCTAGCCTGGAATACTGCCAGGGATGGGGCATCTACACCTTCTTTGGACAACCTGTTCCAGTGCCTCACCATTCGTACAGTAAAAAATATTTTCCTAACATTTAATCTAAACCTACTCTCTCTCAGTTTTAAGCCATTCCACCTTGTCCTGTCACTAAATACCATTGTAAAATGTCTCTCTCTCTTTATTGCAGGTTTCCTTCAGGTACTGGAAGACCTCTATCAGGTCATCCTGAAGCTTTCTCTTCTCCAGGCTGAAAAATCCCAATTCTCTCAGCCTTTCATCACTAATCAACTTGGTGGCCCTTCTCGAGACCCACGCCAACAGGTCTACATTCTTCCAGTGTTGGGGACCCCAGAGCTAGATGCAGTGTTTCTCGTGGGGTCTCACCAGAGCAGAGCAGAGCAGAGTCAGAATAATCTCCCTTGGCCTGCTGGCCACGCTGCTCTTGATGAACCAGGACACAAGGGGCTTTCTGGGCTGCAAGTCCACATTGCTGAGTCATGTCCAGTCTATCATCCACCAGCATGCCCAAATCCTCCTTGGCAGGGCTGCTCTTGATCTGTTCACCCCCCAGCTTGTATTGATATTGGGGGTTGCCCCAACCCATCCTTCAGGTGTGTCAACAGCACCACTCAGATTGTTAAAATGTGCAATTTATGAGGGTGCACTCAATCCTTTCATATATGTCATTAATGAAGATATTATGTAACACCGGTCCCAACATGGATACACTGAAGTCCCTTTAGAGCATCGGTATCCCTGTGAGTCTCAAAAATATTTTCACCCTTTCTTTCATTTTTAGAAGAGGTATTTTTAAAGAAGTGGCCATTTCATCATTATATATACAGGTACAGGAAGTTATAACCGAATTTTAACTTAGAAATATCAAGAAAAACTATAAAACTATAAACTGTTTATTTCTTTGAGGCAGGTAATATTTTGTGTCAAACACTATGCATTTTTATCAATTATTCTTTTCTACAGCAAACCCTGGAATTGTTTCTTTTGGGTGCAGGAGCATACAGGCTCCTTCATAATTCTTGTACTTGCAATGCTGGTATTTTCCCATAATAAGAAATGCAGAAGTAGGTGGCAAAAGGTTTTCTTCATTTAATTGTATGCCTCCACATTACCCTGTCATGAAAGTAAAAGCTAGACAGTATCAACTATGTAACCTTGCTGCTGGAACCTTAAATTAAAGGAGAAAAATTCAAATACTAACCAAGAACTTTGTGATGAAATTATTTTTACTATGCCCCAAATAAATATTAAGAATTTTGTATTGTAGTATGTTCTACCACATAAAAGAATAGGGAAGGATACTGCAAAGCCCAAGGCCTCTTTTTCTCACAAGAGTGGCCAAAATACTTAAATCCAACTGCAAAATTAAAAATGCTTGTCAGTAAAAATGGTGCAGATATTGACTGTTTTTTTGTGTAAAAGCATTTTTAGAAATGCCAGCTGAGAGTTAAAGTGAACTGCCTTCTACTCCTCCCCCAAGATTTTATTCTTTTGCCAAATGCAAACAAAACTACTGTTAAACTGGACCACAAAATTTATTCCCTATAATAAAATGCCTTTTTATTTTTTCTTAAATTAGAAATTAAGTAGCTGATTCTGTAAATCCTTGCAAGGTGAGAAGTTTTCATTCTTACGACTGAATCTTACTACTGACACTCACAAACACCTGACAAAGCATATCCAGCTTTTTAACAGATACCTTGAATGGTACAAGTACTCTTGCCCCAGTGGAACAACTCAATTAAGCACATGTTTACATTTAAGTAAAAAAGTAGTTTTAAACAGGTCACTGGAATGATTTTTCAGTATTACTCACAATCAAAGATAAGTCTTGCATTCCTTGTAATAATGATATAAACCCAGACAAGTTCCTCTTTTCAGCTGTGCTATTCTGGAGCTAAATACATGCAACTGAAAGCAGATTCTGGCAGAGTCTGTCTAATGTGTATACAACAGATCTGGAGGCACTGATCCAAAAGTCTATAAAGGCAGAAAAAGGAGGACAGTACCTAGAGTCTTCAGTGGATTCAGATGCAAACAAAATTTGTTACAGTCATGGTACTCAAAACAGCAGTGAAAACGGACTCATTGTTTTCTGCTAAATACTTCATATTGAAAAGGATTAGGAAGGACAGAAGAAGTGTAATTTGCAAGAAAAAAAAAAAAAGAATTTATGATTGAGAGACCATGACTTCTGAACACAACATACATTTCAGAAGTGATTTCTCTCACTTTCAGTGCCTCTGGCATAACAGATACAAAAAAAAGGATGGAGGACTAATGGGATGACTCTTCATTTGTTTTTTGGTCATTGGTATCTTCAAAGATGCTTAAAATCAGTTTATAATCTCATCATTAGTCTTCTAATCTGTTATTTTGTGCTCAACATAAATCGCTAGCTACTTCTAAAAATAAATTTCAGTTTTGTCTTCCTGTGACTTTGGATGTAATTCTGCTCTTCTATCAGAACTGCAACACTGTGCAAAAGGGAATGCTGCACAGTTCACCTTTGTTTTGACAGAGTGTTAATATTTTTTTAACAGAAGCAAAAGCAGAACATCATCTCTGTTTCTCTTTGTACTTTGCAGTTATCACAAGTGAATGTGAAACTTGAGGCAATTACATACTTTTATCTATTTCAGACATTTTTAAAGCATCATAGCTGATTTCAAACCTTTAGTTCATATATACAACTATAATCTTTCTCCCTCACAGGATAACTGTCACAATAAACAGCATTCAAACTTCCTTATTTTTCTGTTTATCTCTCAATGCTGAACAGAGGGATTAGGAAAAAAAAAAAAAGAAGTCACAGTTCCTCTAAGTGGACTGCCTTCATTTAACCTACACTGCTACTGTTTATGGCCTCCAAGCCTGTAAAATGACAGTTTTACATGCGGACAGTAGTTCTGTACTGGATGGTTGTTCCCATGGATTATTCTGTGGATTCAGTCCAAGGGCTCTAAGCTTCTGTGGACTAAAAGAACATGAAAGAAACCAAACAGAAAAGAACATAAAGAAAAATTAGAAGATGTTAATGCCCTTAAGAAGAAAAATTTCGTTTTAAAATTGTTTGAAATAATTGTTTTACAATGTCATGTAAATTGGCCAGACTGGGACTCAATTTGCCACTTTTCTATTGGATTGTTTCACTTAACAAAAGTATTATTTATTGAAATAACATCACGTCAAATTAATTTAGCCAACTACAACATAAAGTTTATGCAGTACAATGCTAACAGAGATAACTGAATAATGCAGGCAGAAAAAAAAGGAAAAGAAATTACTCTGGCACCAGGCTTGTCGAATGAACTACTTTCAGCACTTCTAGTAATACACTAGCTACAGTTATTTTCTTGGAAACAGAATAGGGAAGTTTGATAAGAAAAATCCGCATTTTTAAAGACATTTTGTCAGGCATCAAGGCTTTGGCAGGTTATGCACCACTCAGACACAAGCCCTATTTTTTTTTTTTTTTTTTTTTGTACCTAAGGTTTAGATTTAAATTTCGGAGACGCTGGGCTAGTGGTATTTATTTTCCGAAGCGCTGCTGTACAGGCATGTTTCAGGCTGATGGAGGGTTTTCAGCCTCCTGCTCCCTCCCCGACACGAGCGCTCCGCTTTGCGGCCGCTCCCTGGGACCGACGCTCCTGCATCCCGACACGCTTTAGCCATCCCTCCCTCCCGCCCGCAGCGGAGCGCTCCGGCTCTCGTTCCTGCTGGCTCCCTGCGCCCGCCGGCACTCCGCACCCCGCGGGCTCTGGCAGCAGCAGTCTGGCCCCTACGGGCGCCGGGGCGGCCCGGGCGGCGGAAGGGCAGAAGGGGCAGAAGGGTCCGGGCGGTCCATCCGCCGCCCAGCTCCCCGCTACTCACCGCTCCCCGCCGCTCGCTCTGCCCGCGCCGCCTCCTCGTCCCGCCGCCGGCAGGGATGCAGCCCTCGGGCGGGCGGCTCTGCCGTGCCGAGCCGGGCCGGGGTGCGGCCGGCAGCGGACACAGACCCGCTCTCAGCGCCGCCGAATCCGCCGCTTCCTCGTTTTCGCAGCCGCCGCCACTTCCTCAGCGGGGTGTGGGCTCCCTCCTCCTCCTCCTCCTCCTCCTCCTCCTGATGCGGGCGCGGCCGCCGTGCCCCGAGCCCGAACCCTTGTGTCGGGCGGCCGCCCCGGGCAGACGGAGCCCGGCACGCACGGCTGGAGCTCCCCGACCCGCGGCGCCGCTTCCCCAGGGGCAGGGACCGTGTGTGTGCTCCGGACCCCGCGGCACGGGCTGCTTGGGACCCCGGGACGTGGGTCCCCTTGGTGCCGTGCGACAGAGCTGCCCTTGGGACCCGCGGGTTGCCGGGTCCCCCTGGTACTCTGCGGTGTGGGTGCTTCGTGGCGCGGCGGGGTTGCCTCGCGAGCATCTGGCTTCGGAAGATGGACATGCTGTGGGTTAGCAGCACGCTGGGGATCGAGGATCAAAGTGTATGAAGTGCGGCCTTCTCGGAAGGGAAAAACGAGTCTGTGTATGCACACACTGACTGGGAATTGGTGAATTCTGGAATTTTGAAGTGTTATGTCTTTTGGTACTTTGGTGAGAAAAGGACTTTTAGAGAGTTTCCTTTGGGAGCAACACAGGGGCCTGCCATAGTGCAGTATCATCCCTCCTGCTATATTTCACATACACAAAAAATTCCATATTTCGATCAAACATTTTTAGCAACTTGAAGTGTGGAGAAGACTTCAGTGTGCCCAGACAAAGAGCTGAAGGAAAGTTGCTATTCAAGGCTTCCTCTGTGTGTCAGGGAATTAATTTCCATGGCAGAAGAGACCTCACATTCAAAAGGTGCCAGTATCCTTTGCCAGGGAGTGCCCAGGGACAAACTGATCCGGATGTGGGTCATATAGGACTGATGAGTGGCCTCAGCTGAGGCCTGAGTGGGCAAGTCTCCTTCAGCTGTGACTGTGCTGCATGACACTGCATGGTGTCCCGTGATGGGCAGTGCTTGCAGGAGAAAAAGTCCACTTCCTTCTTCCCACAGAAAATTGGTGTAAGCGCTATTGTGAGATACAGACGTTATTTTCAATGTCAAAACACTGTCTCTCTTTCCTTATTGCAAATGGACCATGCACCCACTTTATAGCCAATAGAGCTTCTAAAGTACAAAGCTCTCATATTTCATGCCAGTTAGAAAGCTCTCTGATTTTGGCTCATTTCAGTGACACTTTTAGTAATTGCTGTAGTGGCAGTGCATTTCTTATTGGCAATGTCTACATGTTAGAAAAAAAGATAATAACTTAGAGAACCTAATTCTTGGACTTGTTTTGATGGCACTATTCTATTTCTATCAACATCCACATATGAACAGATCATAATCTCTAGAAAATAGCTTTTGGAAAGAATTTTTGGACTTTTTTTTTTTTTTTAAAGCCTCATATGAAATTGGTGAAAAATTAAAACTGCACAACTTTAAGTTATACGTAAGCAATTGTACTGGACCTGTCTGGGAAGGAATTAACTCTCACCACAGCAGTCAATACAGTGCTATGTCTTTGAATTTGGCTAAAACTATATTGATAATACACTAATAATTTGTCTATTCCTGTACACTACTTGCACAATGTTGAGGCTTTCTCCATTTCTCTGTCCCTGTCCCCAGCGTGTAAGCTAGAGTTGCACAAGAATTTGGGCAGGGACAGAGCTGGGACAGTTGTTCACAACTGACCAAAGGGATAGCCCATACTATGCTTACAGTCAACGCTGCAGGGAGATGAAGAAGATTGGAAAGATGTGAGCTTCTTCCAACATGGCCACTGTTCAGAGACTTGCTGATAGTCACTTTGCTTGTGGGAGGTGGTGAGTGACCAACTCTGCACCAGTTGGTTTAGCTGCGATTTTGGTTGGTGTTTTTTTGTTGGTGGTTTTTTGGTGCTTTTTTTTTGTTTTGTTTTGTTTGGGTTTTGGGTTTGGTTTTAGGTTGTTTGGGTTTTTTGTTTGGTTGGGTTTTTTTGTCTTCACCTATTAAACTCTTTATCTTGACACATGGCTTTTGTTGCTTTTGATCTTCCTATTCTGTCCTCTGTCCTGATGGGCAGGGGGAACTGAGCTGTGTGGGTGCTTGACTGCTGGCCTGGGTCAGCTTATAACAGCAATAGAGGGGAATTCCAGAAGGGAAGTAAGTAATTTTTGGACTGTCCACAGTTTACTTTTTCTTTCATTTCATACAAATAACTGAGTTCTGCTATACTTATTTTTGGTAAGGGGCTCACAGGAGTGAAGTATGTTATTTAATATGTTACATGTAATATTATATATTATCATATCTTAAGATCCATATTATCACTCTGAAGCTCTTCTGTGATGTGTGACTGGCACTATATAAGGACAGTAAACAGTGAAGCAAAATAATTCCTCCCTTTTTTCTGGCAAAGTTTGATCTGTGTAAATCTGGGGTTTCTGGAAAGATTCAGTAAATTTGGGGAATCTCCTACCAAAAGTGAATATGTACAATGGACACTAACAGTTTGTATATAGTCTTCCACTAGTTGTGCAGTATAATACCTGTAATAATTAACTTTTTAATACTCCATGTTTTTTGGGAATATCTGAGGAATTTTCAATGCTTTTGATATTGCTATACAGCTTGAAAGATCTCTGCTTTCAGTAGGCATGATAGTTGGCTTAAATGATTTAAAAGAATATTCACAAATCTAATTTTTTTACTGATTCTAGGAAGCATAATTTCTAAAAACTAATTATGTAATTGAGCCTCTCCAAAATTCATGAATTTGGAATTATACAGTGTATATTGTGTTGTGTTCCTAGTATCTGTTTTCATTGCTACAGGTAACAGAAAATACAAGTAGGTAAGTGGAAATAAACCTTTCTTCAGCTCAGCTACCAGACTGAGACATTAATGTTTATTTCTTTCTCCAGAGGGAATTTTTAAGTTGTTTTTTCTCTTGCAGATGTAGTGCAATTTGGAGATGTACTTTTGCAGACATCATTTGTACTGGTAGAATTTTGCTCCAGCACAGGCAGTACTACTGTGGCTTATTCTTCAGGTAATTGCAGGTTAAAGCTGACAATTTTCTAAAATGCCATCTCCATTTCTATAGTAGGGAATACTGAAGCTAAACTGATGTGTTGTTGTCTGATTGAATATCAAATTCTATAAAATATATAGCAACTAGGGATACAATGCCACTGACAGATAATCTCATTTGAGGTCCAAATTCTTGATACGTGACCATACCTACAGCTAAAAGTAAAGGTCCTTTATGATAGAAGAAATTAGTGTCAGTAAGATGGGACTGTAGGTCTCTACAAAAAGAATGCAGAAGTGACTAATTTTGCCTAAGGCATATAAAATTTTTGCACGGTTCATTGAATTCAGTCATGGTTTGAACAAAAATATATGCTATTTAAAAGTATATTATCCATTTCATTTTAATTTTGATGAAAGCAGTGATTTCATGTTAGCACAGTAGCAGTAAACATTTAGAGAAAATCAAAGGTCAGTAGCCTGAAAGAAGTGTTGTGACACAAAAATAAATGTCCTAGAATCATAGAATGGTTTGGATTGGACAGGACCTCAAAGATCATATAGTTTGAACGCCTTGCAACCGCCAGAGACACCTTACTCTGGAAGGTGTCCTGTGTTACAGTCAGAAAAACTGAGCTGGATTGGAAGCTTCAAAAAGTAAGGGTCATAATCTCATATACTTTGGCCTCTTGCTGTTATCCAAGGAGTTGCAAAGACAGAACAAGGCCCGAAGATATTTCATACATTTTCAATATTAGGTATAAGAATTCCATAACTTACTTATAGCTCAATTTAAGTGGAAAACACAAGTAAGTGGCAATCTCTAGGGGAAACTGAGTACAATTAAACAGAAGTAAACTGAGGCAGATGTCCAACAAATTAATAGAATTTCCTGCTCATTGTGAGAATCTATAAATTATGACTGTTTTGGTTATATACTAATTTACTGCTTTGACCAGAATTGTTAGTAGCAATATTCTTTGCTATATGAATTCAAGAATAATAATCAGAAAATTTATGGCTATCAAGGTATTCTCTTTAATGGTTCACAGTAATTATATCTGTTTTATGTTTATATAAATACAACTATTTTAATACTGTATTTTTGTAAGCAATAGCCACATTTATCACCTTTCCCCTTTATTTTTACCTTAAATCAAGAAAAGAATCATAATGCATGTCTGTTGATAGTTTTGTTCACTAGCGCTTAATAGAAATTGTACGATGTGTTAGATTGTGATAGGAGGAGTTATGATATCTACATTTAAAATGTTATGTGGGACACTGCAGGCTAGGATTGTAGCCTAGTTGAGTAAAGATGTGTCTTGAGCTTACATGGCTTTACAAAATGTGTAGTAATGTTGAAATGAAGACATAGGTTTGGGCCAGTCTGGTTTTTATGACTTCCTATAACATATGCCCTTGGCTAGTTACTGGTCCTAGTTTTTTGGCTTTATATCAACAATGTGTCTTTTAAAACCAATATTAAATAATTGTTTGAGGACAATAACTGAAAGAAGAAAAAGCATATACAATAGTAAGTTATGATGGGACAAAAGCCAGGGTTTTTTAAAAGTACATTGTTCTTTAAAGTAATTACCTAATTTTGGCACAGAAAGTAATCAAGGCAGTGGGCAACAAGGACCTGTTAAATATCTTTTTAAGAAGACTTAAGCAAAACTCTTAAGAAGAATTGATTAGCATTGGTAATCTCTACTTTGAGTGGAAACCAGCATGAAGGTGGGAAATAGAATAAAAAGTGGGAGCATATATAATAACCTTTCAACTGTCAGAAGATTCACAATCTGTGGGGGAAGATTCTGTTTCAACACCATTTCCAGAAGCATTTCAGTTTGTAAAATGCTGGATCTGTACCCTTCTGAGAACCATCTTGTATTGTCACAATCAGGAAAAAAAAAAAAAAAAAAGAACACAGTGTTGTAAGCTGTGATGTTGTGATGTCAGAGCTGAATGTTGCATTGACATGAAGTTAAACCATGAACAGAAGCCTTTTTTCCATCATCAGTTGTGTACTGACGTGTTAGAGCATGGAGAGCACATTTTCTTTATGATGTTCCAGTGTGATTCTGCCTGGTTCCAGGATCACCTAATGGATGGGGTAATCCACATTTCCACCTCTTGTATACTGTAATGATTAGTGCCTAGATATGCATTTCTCTGGAACCATCTTAGAAATATAAAAGCATAGCATTACTGGATGGAAGCATACTGTTAGGGAGAACTGTGTTGGGTGAGACATAGGGTATCTTAGATGTTGTGCCTCCTGGTCATATGTACTGGCATTTAAGCAGCTATAATTTCATTCTAAGGCTATTATATATTCATATGGATAATAAAAGCAGCTACATTTATGTGCAATCAAGGACAAAAGTTAATAGACATAAATGGATGAAAACTTCAGGTCCTTAAGAGATGTGAAACGAAAATAGGAAAAAATGTTCCAATTTTTATTTTCAACTGAAACATGGTAGTATTTACTATAACTTGTAGTTAGTACAAATTAATTCAATAGTGTTGTTTTTATATATACTTAGAGCAAAGCTACTTCAGTATAAACTGAGGTGATGGGACTTTTCTGTATTATTTCTCCTGAATTCTCATGTCATGCCTTTGTTAATGAGCCCTTTTCTAATCCTAAGGATCAGCGAGCAGACACAAGAGAGATACTGCAAAAATCAGCATGGATACAGCTGTAGTTTTATTCTGTCTGTAACACTTGTCAGCTGTCTCTTACAGAGCCAGTCACTCAGTCTTTGCACTGTGGTTGAGGACCTTGTATTTGCTTAAATGCTGTGCTGGCCCAGTCTGCTTTCTGAATTTATGCTTTAAGCTATTAAACCCTTCTAGAAAATGAATTAAGTGTCACCCATAGTGCTCAAAGCTGATAATCCAGGATGGATTCACATTGCTTTCTGAGGAAGCAGAAAGAACGTTCCAAATAGCAAGAAGTACTCCTCTTTGTGAGAACAGGTTGTGGAAATAGCCAGCATGTCTTTCTGTGAAGCCAGTTTATAATTGTCTCAGTATCTGATTGATCAGCAAAGATCAGATATACCATTTCTGGATTCATGCTAGCTCTGGTAGAGCTATGAAGCATTTCCATGTCACTGCACCTGAACTAACGAGTTCTGCCAGATCTGAGCTGACCTTGCATTCCAGTCATAAATATTCTTCCAGTCAAACAGTGTGAGCACCTCCAATTCAGGATTCATTGTCAATGAATCAGGCTACAAAATATTAGACAATCATAACATAAAGTATTAAAAATCTGTTCACATAACCCACTTTCCTGACTTTACAGTCAGAATGAATATTTAGTTAATATCAGAGTTCTCTTCTATAAGTTTTCATTGGTTTGCTGCTGCAAGGTATCTGAGATCTTCAAGCTGAAGCAATATATCTGAACTTCTGTAATTCAAGGAATATTTTAAAATTGCACAAGTGGCACTTTTCAGTTTTCAATGGTATTTTGTTTTCTAAGACTTGATTTAGCACTGACTTAACTTTTCTGCAGCCTGTGTCTGAATAAAACTTACTCTAAAGTATATATATTAAAAAAAAAAAAAATCAGAACTGTTCCAAATGCATTGAACAGCATGGTCTTAACTGTGGTGGAATTGATTTGGGAATCCTTGGGTTGCAAGAATGTCAGCATTCCTTCCAGTCTGTAGAAAGAGCAGAAATATGGCTATTCAAAGGAATATGCCATTAATACTGGTACTTTTTACCTGGTTTTGTACATAGAAAACAATTTTGCCAAAAAGAAACTGTACTTCTAACAGCTATAATTGTGCATGTCATCAAGGTGGCAGATTTTCTGCCAAAACCCAGAAGGATTTCACAATCAGAGTTTAATAATCCTCAAATTTTAGGCTGGTTTTCTGTTTTTTCTTTAATCCGTATGGTAAGAAAGGTACAACACTTGGTGCTCTGTAGGGGTACATATGCACACACATGCATATCTTAAATGTCTTTAAACAGTCTCTAATGTTCTATCTTGGACTAGATCAGTTTGAAGTCAAACATTACTTTAAAAACACTCTTGCCTTTAGAATTATGGAAAACCATAAAAAAAAATCAGCATGATAATATCTTATTTCTTTTTTTTCATTGTTACACTACAGAAAAAGTCCAGGTGGTCTACGGAAGAATGGAAGCCTCACATCGCCATACATAACCTTTAAACCTTTAGGGGACAATCCACAAGCAACATCCATTTTAAATTAAAAAGGAAGCTCCTGAGTGAAAAACAATTAAAAATACTTAGAATAAATCATGAATATGGGACAGTTGAAAGACCTTTTTATCTTCCCTTCAGAATGTGAACATGGGAAAAATAATCTCAACCAAATTTCTGTCAAAGTTGACCCAGTTGTTCACATGAAAACATTTGTAGCTTATTGTGAATTGAAAATGTTTGGGATCACAGTTTTAAAGCAGAAAGCAGAAGTGACGTTAATTTTAATGTTATTTACATTGATGTTATACAACAATGACTTCTCTATGTCTGGTAGACTTCTAAATTAATGCTGTCAAAAATATCCTTTATGCCTGTACTATATGTTGTTTCTAGCCGTATTCACAGTGAAACAAAATTCTTAAGAAGCTGCACAGAGAAGCTGGGTTAATGAATTTTATATGAAAAAGGAAGATTTGGCTAGATTATTTTTAAAATGTAGACATGGTGCTTGAGTCAGAAAGAAAAAAACAGTAGTTACAGAGCAGCTCTGGTGCAGGGTCTTAGTCAGGCACTGTACTGTAGGTATTCCTCATTGTGGGTAGAAGAAGAAGCACGTAACTATGTCCGGCAATGTTAACCACAAATGAATAATGTCCTTTCAGAAGTGTCACAACCACAGCACTTCTAATAGTATGTGAGTGGTAAAGAACTAAGGCATGCTATATGCTAAGTATCAAAATCTGGTTCTACTGTTGTTAGGCTCTTCTCTTTTATTATATTTTTTTAGTTTTTCTAGAAGTGGGATGCAGCAGGCATAAATAACTGAAAGAAAACTGTTTGAAATTTTGAGTTATTTAAAAGGACCCGGTTCCCTTAGCCTTAGATGGGATGGTTTTGTTGGGGTGTAGAGCAAAAAAACAGTTTCCTGTATTTAACGTTTCTCAAGTGCAAATCATTGAGGGTCCATGTGTGAATGCTGTATGTATCTTCATGTTATATCAAGGAAACCCAAACTTTGAGACTAAAGACAGCTACACTACACAAAAAGATTTGAGGCCTGATGTGTTCAAAAGCTTATTGCTCCAAATATGCAAATAGTGTTCAGATCTGGTCTGGGGTGTTGGAGTCTCACTGAGGTACCTGGAGAGCTGCTGCTTGATCTCTAGTCACTGGCCTGATTCTTCTCTTGCAAGTTGTACAACAGCATAGAGCCCAGTATGCTAAAGCAAAGTCTGTATCTGATCCCTAAATAATGTGTTTGCAAGGGTGCAAGACATGGACCATGGGAAACAGAACTTACTGAATTTCACTGGGTTTTTAGAAAGCCATTGTAAATGGATACCATTGCCGTAAATGGTATTCAATTATTCTTCCATCTTCCACTCTTTCAGATAATTTGATGGCAGCTCCATGGTGGTTTATCTTTTTATCAATCTCAGTAGCAAGACAAAAAAGGGTTATAGAGAGATGCTGATGGATGGAGATTGTGATTGCAAGATTACAGGCTAGAGTGACAGCTGTCCTTGCACTGTATTTTAAAGGAGCATTTCCATTGGATTTGTGAAGTGTACTCTATCTTCATTGGGGACTCTACTTTTATTCACTTCCAGACCTTTTGAAATCCAGCTGGAAGGACATGCTGGTTGCTTTTCTTCTGTCACTTTTTTTTTTTTTTAAATAAAATACAATTTTATTTTATCTTAATGAATTATTATTTTCTCTACATGGTCTACAGCATTTACAGCCAAATGGTAATTGCTGTCCCAATTTAATTCATGCACCTTCTATAACTTGAAAAATGGATGAATAAAAACTGAGACAGGTGTTCCTTGTTCTCTGGATCTGAGGAGCCAGACAGGGTGCCGATACCATTAATTCAGTATTTCAGGGAGTTTGGGACATCTCAAAGGTAACACATTTTATGAAGAAACCTGGATGTAAGAGAAACAGTGGACTATTGTGGTGATTTTGGTTTTATGAAGTCAACATTTTTTTATGAGAGATTTTATTCAACTTTTGGGCTATCTCTGTGTTAATATTTTTTAAAATTGCAAAGGTCTTAATTTGCAACATTTATATAGTTATAATTGTAATTTGTTAAGTTTCCTTTAACATATCTTGGCTCATTCATGTTTGAATGCCTAGAAATCTGTGATGAGTGTTGTTTTTATTATACTAGGATTTCATTTATGTATGTATATTATTTTATTGCAGTGGTAGAATCCATGACTGTAGGGATAGTTGATTTATTTTTTTATGACTTCCTACATTCATACATGCAGAATGCTTCTCTCTCTCCCTCTCTCTCTGTCTCTCTCTGTCTCTCTCTCTCTCTCTCTCTCTCTTTCTCTCTTGCCCCCTCCCCAATTTCATATATATTCTTCTTTTGTCATATCTGTACTCTTGTAAGATGAATAAATCTTTTTTTCAATAGAGTAAATTTCAGTAAAAAGACAGTATGGGTTTTTGAACAACTGTGCCATGTATTAATACATACTGTGACTGTTGCCACCTTTGAACTTCTGTCTCCTTGGTGCTGCATTAAACTAGCTAAGAAAAAGAAAAAAAATTGTTTTTTATTGATTACAATAAAGTACAGAAAAATGTCATTTCAGAGCATCAAATATATTTTTAATTGTACCAAATCAATAAACATCTGTGTGAGCTGACACAACCACAAACCCATGTCTGAAATGCAAAGACTAAATTTATTTTGTTGCCTCACTAAGTGGAGGATCCCAAAGCAATACCCTTGCAGGGACACAAAAGCAGGAATCCAGGCACTGTTAAGCTTAGCCCGTGCTAGTGGGTGGTGGGCCTGCTGTTTGCACCCATATATCATAGGCCCGTGCACACCCAGTTTACCATGATGCTGTGATGTCCTCTGTGTTTTTTATGATTTCTGAGATTTGGTTTACTCTCTCACAAAACATGGAGCTCAAACATATCAGTGAGAGGGTCTCCAAGTCTCTCCAAACACCTACGTTGTCTCTACACAGAAATTCTACTTCTCAAAACAGACAGAGATAAACAGGATAAGGCATAATACATGGGATATCCCACACTATTATTCTACAGGGCTTGGTATTCCTAGCTGCAAAGTCACTTGAGAGAATCTATCTCTCTCCTCACCATTCTACTGCTTCTAATCCTCTTGTCCCAACAACATCTGATTCAGAAGTTCTGCAATACTTCATGATGTAACTGCACAAAATAAGCTTCTGATTTACTTTTTTTTTCTATTTTTTGTTATTTATATAATGTCATAGAGGTGCATGGCATTTTAGGGATTTCAGACATTCTCATCCCTGTGGATGTAAAACCAAACCAAACAAATAATAATGTTGAGGTGTGTGGATAGGAACAAGGTGAAAATAGAAAATAGAAAGAAAAATGATGAGAGACCTTACCTAAGGAAACAATATGCATTGATGCATATATAAATATAATAAAATAAAAGGCCACTGAAGTCACAGAACTAACTCTATGAAGTGAAGAAATGCTTGAATTTAAGATCACATGCAGTGTTTTAGGACATCCTTCTTGACCACATCCGTTGTCTGAAATTACATGGCCCACGAGCCATGTTTTCTAGGAGTCCTCAGTCATGATATAGGTAGGGTAGTTTTGCTCTGGTGTTGAATCAGGTTGGGTAGAGGTGAATGCTGCTGATGGGATTAATGTGGAGTTTTTAGCTGGACTGGACATTATTTGATGAATGAGGGTGTTGCCTATGAAAGGACTGCAACGCCTTATATACACATAGATGTTTAAAGGGCAGTAATTCTGCACAGAGTCTTCTCTGTGGTTATTCTCCACCACAGCTGAGAGTACCTTTCTTTGTGTTAGTTTACTGCATTTTAAGAGAGGAACACCCTTCCGCCCATCTCACTCTCCTCTTCCTTCCCTGTACTGAGGGTGTGGTTGTGACTGCCTGCACAGGGTGGTTGGGAGTACAGTTGATGTTCTGTCAGCCTGGATGATAGCTAACTGCACTGCACATTTTGATGGTAGATGGGCATTAAATAAAAATATAATATTGGTGACTTACTTGTGAAATAACCACTAATGCCCTTATGAAGTGCATGAAGCAGGGGTCTTGTGAAAAATTTGTGTTTATACAATTAGGAATTGTGTGCTGTACAACACACACATGGTGGAGTTACAGTGGGTTACACATGTGACTTCAGTCCTAAATTTTATCTTTTGAGATCCTAACTTTGTAACTGTTGTGCATAACTTAGCCAGAATAAGACGAGAAAACAAATACCTTTATTCTAGCATTCTAAGGGGAAAAACATGCTGTTTCTGATAAAGTGTCAATGAAAAATTATGAAGGATTCAATTTTATGCAGACAATGAAGTGTGTAAAAATATCACTGTTAAAGGTCATGGTCTGATAAAGTTATAAGCGAGTGATGTCAGGGCTTTCTGGAAAAGTCATGAATCTCCACTGCTACAGCTCCATCTACAGCACTTGTCTTGTTCTATTTTTTCCTTGTATCTATTTTTTCCCAAATGTTAAAAGATTTCAGAGTTGAGTTCACGACTAGAATGTGAGAAAGTTGAAATGCTAAGTAAGTGCTTAATATGACTTTCCTCTATTCAAATATTCTTTCATGTTTCACAAATGGTCTTGAAAGCTCTCCTTATCAGTTTTAGAGTCTACAAGAAAACTTGTGAACTATGTGATCAGCTGAACTGCTTCTTTCTAGAAGTTCCACCTGAAGAGGGGCAATATATACATCAGGTAAATATAAGTACCATTAAAAGGATGGCTGATGACTGATGGTTTATATAGAAGTCTTTGACTACTTGAAAAAAAAATGCAATATCTCCAGGATGAAAATCATTACCTCCGCAAGGGTATTTAACTGACTGCCCAGTTGGACTTGAAGAAAACAGAACAATGGGTAATGGGATCTATCTGTACTGGGTACTAAAAGCAATTGAGCTGAGTTTTTCCTGAGGCACAATGTTTGAATAGGGTTATGAAGCTGAAATTATGCCTGTTTTGTAATCAGTCAGAAAGCATTTTTTATCTTATACTGTCAGTCCAGTATGAATAGTTACTGCCACGTCCATCTGTACCTTGTCCTTTTGATTTGTTGTCTTAATGGATGACAAAGCTTGATTAACTAATAGGAACTTAGATGCTGAATGTCAAAATAGTGGATGAAATAGGCCTTGGGGTTTAAAACCACATTTGGAATGCACACTTCAGTCAGTATGAGTTGACTGTATACAATATTTAGCTATGCAAATATTTGTTAGTTTAGCAAGAGCAAATATCAATGAAGAAAAGTCAGCTGCTGCGATGAAGAGGACTCCCCTACTATCTTTCTGACCTCACCAAAAGTGTAACTCAGTCACACTAACAGGCAATAACAATGGTTCTCACTGTGCTACAAACTCCTTAGCTGAGCTCTGGTTTAAGAAAAAGATGGCCTTGAAAATTCCAATGAGGCAGAGAGCTGTATGACACAACAGTGCACTTCATCACAGTAAATCTCCATCTACTGCTGCTTTATCTTTAAAACGTGGCAGCTGACATAAAGAAGTAGTTAAAACAAAAAAGAATGTAAAAAGCCATAGGATGTTTTAAACTTCCCTAGTAGCAGTGACAACTTCTACAGTCCGTATCTCATACACTTAAAAAAGTGTGATTGAGTACATCATTACACAGAACTGCAGAGTTTTACACCAATGTCAAGGTAGAAACTTACGGAGCTTATGGCATTTCCATTTTTCTACGCCAAGTATATATCCAGTTATGCCTGAATATAAAGAGTGTTTAGTAAAAATTCTGGGTGAAAAGAAGCTGGAAGGCATTCCAGGTTGGAAAACAATATTAGAACTCAAAATAGACAACAGATTGGAGGAGTGCTTAGGAAAACTAATCCAAATTTTGAAATAAACAAATACCAGGAACTACATGTAGGAAGGAGTACCAATGAGACAAATGAGGGAGAGGAGTGAGTTTAGGATAACTCAGAAACATAGAAAAGTCATCAAGAGGTTACATTTTATGACAGCCTGTTAGCAATATCATGATACTACAAAACACTTCAGCAAATTATACTGGAGAACAGCCAGCAAGGCATATGGAATACTTCTACTCTAGACAGTGTAACTACAGCTGTGGTTGAAGTGCTCTATTCAGTTGTAAGTACACATATTTCCAGAAACATGTAGGGACACTGTCTAGAGCAGAGCAATTTAGAGGTTCATCCAGTCCAGTCTACTCCACAGAATTGGTGAGAGATCCAGGAATCATGCCCTGTAGGACTATTAACATGAAGAAAGGACAACTAAAGGCATGACCTTTTTGTAACAGAAAGACTACAGTAAGATGAAAGTTTTGTCTGTTTCTGAGAAGTAGCTAGGAGGAAAAATAATATGCTTAAGGTGCAATCAAAGATGTCCAGGATAGAAATGAAGAAAAGAATTCTAATAAGAAGGGCAGCGAATAACTGCAATAAATAGTGTGGGCAGGTTGTACAATCATTGTCTCTGAAAGGTTACAGAAGAATTCTGTATATATATATATATATATATACAGAATATATATATATATATATGTACAGAGAGGTATATATATATATATACCTCTCCAGTCCTCAACTGGGAAAGAAGTCTGACATAGAAGACCTCTCATTCTTCCTTTCAGATTTAGTTCTCTTCAAGTTTGAACATGGGAGATTTTTAAATTTTACTTCTAAAGTGAATTTGAGATTAATAGAGATCCATATTAGATCACTTTTGGTTTCCAGCAGGAAGTTTATGACCTTATGGGAACTCCTAGCCCCAGCCCCAGCCTCAGCTTAGCTGTTTTCTAATTGCACATGGAGAAAGTTTTTTGCCTTCCTAGGTTCAGAAGTCCAAATCAAAATCTTATTTTGCTAAACAGATGTAACCTAGAAAATACTCTCAACATGATATTTTGGTAACTATTATTCTGGAAGTTACAAACTGCATAAAATAAACTGGGAAGTATGCCAGCGTAGCCTGTACCCATACACTGGTAACATCACTTTTCAATGATTCCTTCTATTACATCACATCTTTCAGCAATATTGCTGGAATAATGCATGGCTTCACCTTTTGCAATCACAGGCCTGGGAGAAAAGATGAATTGGGATACAGTTCTGGGTGACAGAATGAGTGTGTTGTGCTTGGAGGTAATCTACTTGAGCAGAACATTTTGTAATGTGTTGTGATGCAAATTTACACCATTCATGTGCTGCATGAAGGCTCCATGTTAATCCACACAGAAAGGGTGAGAGTCATCCCATCCAATTTCAGACATTTTTCATCATCTATATGGTATGTATATCTAATATAGATCAGCCATCTAGAATCCAACAAAGGAGAAAGGCAGTGCTAAAAGATGATTCATCACCTAAGTGCAAGAACTCGCCTTCTGTGTATCTCACTCTTTCTCTCTTTAAAAACTGGAAACAGGTTAGGCTAAATGCCTAACTTCTGAATGGCTGAAGTTATGTGAGTGAGATGCCATTGCAACTGGCTAATGAAAGCCTAACTACAGGTTTATCTGTGAAGCCATCTCACTTATAGTTAGGAACTTACACCTGTAGATCACACTGTTGGAAAAATACCAAACTGAAGTTATTGGACATGCATTCTGACGTGGGTTTACTTTTCACAGGTTTCTAAAATCATGTCCTAACTTACATAGATTCTTATATATAAATGGTTGATGAAAGAGAGCAAACTAGAAGAGTAAAAGCTGTAGACTATTCCTTGCTCTTGGAGTAACATACTGAAGATAAATATTTGTGCTGATAAAATAGATGAAGTTCCTAACAACTATGATTTTTTTTTTTCAAATAGTGAAGCAGTTTCTCCTTAATTGTTTTTAGACAAGGACTGTGATTAAGATGACAAGATTGTACCTTGCATGAATGAGTTAATTTCTTTCAGTGAAGTGTGGGAATATTCACCAATAATTGAATAAAAGAGTATGTTCTGTTGACTATGTGCATTCTTGTAAGTTACTAGGGACACTTAAATATTTAGTTAAAGCTAAGGATTGTGGCACTATCAATTTATTTATAAAGTAAGTGTAGATATTAAATATTGTACAATGTATTTCCCTTGGTAGTTGTGAAGTTCAGAGTGCAACCTTTTTCAAAGAAGAAACATATTAATATCTTCAACAACCAAACTAATTTGTATTGTCCAAAACCAAAGTACTAACCTCTGCTTTGAGCTACACTATTTGCAATGCAAAAGGAGGTTAATGAACTTATTAATTAAATGTGTTTTGCAGAGTTTATTTTGACACTGCCTCTGCTGTCTCTAATGTCTTAGCTGGGAGGTGTGTCAACAACAAATGTAGGTTCAGATTTTGCAAGAATTAACATGACAAGCCTTTGTTCTTTCTGTTCTTCCTCTGCATTTTTTTTTAATGTTTATTTTTTAACATGAATAGAAAGATTACTAAAGAATACTGTCTTTCCGAATATTTGGTAAGAAAGATACCAATATATTTTAATACCTTGTTAACCAGAACAAGTCACAATGAGTAAAACCAGTGCTGAGAACACCAGGATGTGTTAGTTGTTGCTAAGCAGTGCTTACATGGTGACAAGGCCTTTTCTTTTTCTCACACCATCCCACCAGAAAGTCAGCTAGAGGTGGGCAAGAAGTGGGGACTGGGCAGAGCTGCAACAGCAAATATCAACTGAGCAAAGGGATAACCCACTCCATGTAATGTTCAGCAGATAAACTAAGGGGCATATTCCTGTGGGGTCTTCTGCTCAGGGACTGTATGAGTTTTGGTCTGTGGTTGGTTAGCAGTTGTTTTCAATTGCATCACCTGTCTTATTTTGTTTTTATTTCTCGCTATTATTTTCACTTTCATTAAAATATTATTATTATTAATATTTTTATTATTTCAATTAATATTTTATTTTATTTTATTTTCATGATCAAACTGTTTTTATCTTAACCCACTAGTTTTCTCGTTTTTACCGTTTTGATTCTCTTCCCCCATCTCTCTTGAGAGGAGTGACTGAGCAGATGAGTGGGGACTTAGTTGCCAGCTGGTGTTAAATCACAACACTGAGTATTGCTGTCTCTGATTTACTGGGAAAGATTCTTATTTGGAATATTGTCATACATATCATGATAGCCACAGTCATTTGACAGTCAGCAGAGTACCAGATAAGTGTTAAGCTCTAAAGCAGCATTGCAGAGGGCTCCTGTAAGATTTTAGTGAATTCATAGCAAATACTTGCATAAAGTAGAACTGGGTAAAGAGCCAAAATATTCTCAAATCTCTGTTCCCAAATGTGCACTTTCACCTTCAAGTTTACAACTTCTTTTGTAATGCTCACTTCTGCAAGTTTATTTTTGTTCAGTTCATCCCTCTACTTTTATGTGCCACAGCTTCTAGTACCTCTATTTTGGGAAACACTGCTTTTAATGCAATGTCTTAATTAGCATTTCACACTGTAGAAATTAACACAATAACCGAACTGGTATCTAGAAGGTGGCTTTTATAGATACAAAATAATTGTTTCTATTTAGCACTTGTGTTAGTCCACTGGTACCTGTACTCTAAAATTTGTTTATCTTCTCTGTCAGCATAAAGTATACTCTGCTGTGTCCATTAGGACACAGCCTTTTATCAACATCAGGGAGATATGTTGATGGCTGCTATTCAGAAAAGGCTTGAAATGAGGACTGAAAATTCACCAGTTCTAAGAGTTACTTTTTTTTTTTCATATGGTTTAAAAATTACTTCCACAATCAGATGTCTGTAACAGTTGCATACATACATACATACATTTTATAATACTGTCATCACCGAAGTACCACTTAATGGGCTTCATGGAGTCTACTTCTTTCCTCACTGGGAGGAAAGTGCTCTCCTCAGTGGCAGAGTACTTGCCTGAAGTAATTTTGTTTGGTCCCTTGCATAATTCCCTGTGAGGAGGAGGGGCGGGTAAGCATAAACTACTATTCTAGCAGGGAACATCATACTGAGATTTCTGTGAAAAAACTTAAATGTATGACTAGCAGCATTTTTATCCAGTTACAGCATATTGTAATCACTTATTAATATTTCTATAAAGTATGACCACTGAAAATACAGTCCATTTATTTAATCCATGTTTTATCATTCTGGGCTGGTCAAAAGGTAAATTTATTTGTTATCAAAAGCTCTATTCAGAGCTGAATAATATGGGACATAATGTCTTGAAAACCATAAGTAATCCTTTTAAAACAAAACAAAAAATATGCTTTGTAGCACAACATATTTCAATACTGAGCAAAACTTGGCAGGGTAAGCCCTTAGTAAGCTTTAGCATGAGTAAGATATATTGAATATCAATAAGGAATTTCCCATTCACCTTAAAAGGCACAGGAGTCCACTGAGATACTGTGGGAATAGACCCACAATATCAGAAGTGGAACAGATCTTGCAAGAGATGGGTTTCTGGTGAAGATGAAGAAGTCAACCAAAGTGCCTTTTAAACCTGAGGGTTTTTTTACTGTATTGTAAACTGGAGTGTTGTATCTTCCCCAGATCCCTGGAAGGAAACCCCTTACCTTCCTAATTAGTATGGAAGCCTTGCCAGGCCAGGTAAATCCTTCCCTGATTGGCCTATTATTAACCCTTCCCCTTGAATCCGATTGGCTGTGAAGCCTATAAAAGACCTGACCAGGTGAATAAACTTTCTCTTTCCTTTCCTGCGCTTGGTGTGTGTGTGTGTGCGTGCGTGCGTGCGTGCGTGCGTGCGTGCGTCTCTCTGTCTCTCTGTCTCTCTGTCTCTGTCTCTCTGTCTCTCTCTCTGTCTCTCTGTCTCTGGGACATCTGGGGGCCACACGGGCTGAACACGTGGCCCAGGAAGGGACGGGGAAAGTGGGGAGTGAACCCAAATCAGTCACTCGCACTGGGGGTTTTCAGTTCCAAATAGTAGTTTCTTTCTGAAGACTGGAACTAGTTTTGTTCTTTTTTCCAGATAAGATGTAACTCATAACCTCACCTGGTGTTTGGAAAAATATGGGCCCTGGCCTCTCCTTTTACGAAGGTATACAGGTAGTTTCCAGCTCCACCCTTAGTCTCATGGGATTTTTGCAGGTTCATCCCTAACATATCTACTTTCATAGTTTCTTGCTTATCCTGACAGTTGGTTTAGCATTTTGTAACTAATTATAATTTTCAATAATTGTTCATATCACTTTTTCTTTAATTATTTTAATATTCCCACAGGAAAATGAGATAGCAACAACAGAATGAAGGGAAAAGCATATTTCTTTGAAGTTTTAATACTGATGCATTTTTTGTGTACCATCAAAACTTCAGCTGGCGGTTTGTGTCAGCAATCTAAGAATCTGACTTTGTTACAAAAGTCCTTGGGTCCAGAGCCTTGGGAAAAAAAAAAAAAAAAGAAAACAAAACCACGAGGATTTCTATTCCCACAAGCTCTTTCCATGGAAAAGCTAGTAGTTTTGCCTATGGAACACCAAATAAGAGCTAGCAATTTGCAAGTCATTACTTGAGAGATTTGTGGAAGTCGTGAGGAATATTTACGTCAACTGAATTTTTGACATCTGACATTTTAAAGGCTATTCTACCTCATTTTCATATAAAGACAAGAGACAAACGGAGGGGTACACCTAAGTTTAAGAAGGTGAATATGATTTGGTTTTCTCCATAGTCAAAGGGGAGTGAAAGGCCAGTACTGAGGTACTTCTGGGAAGAAACTTACTGTAATTTGGAATTGCCCCCTTTGGAATAGTCTTTCTGTTCACGACATAGAAAATCTTGGACAATCAGCCTCATTTTATAAATAAACTTATGTGGTGAGAAATTCCTTTTAGTGGGCTTTCATTTTTGTGAAAACATGCTTTTTGCTCAGATGCTCTGAATTACGATTTAAGGGGCAGAGGAAGACACAAGAATTCTTCTGGTTTGAATTTCACTATACATTGCAATCCATATATATAAATATTTTTATTCTATTCTATGCTTGTAACCAATGGTAGAAAATCCCAGTATAATAACAGTAAGTCTTGATTTGTAACAGGGTTTCAGTGTCTTAAGCAAGAAGACTTTTTTCTCTAAATTTAATAAAATTTCACTGATGCTGAGCCAATATTAATTATATTAAAAAAATAGTGATCCGTCAAAGTAATAGATATAAAATTATCTATTTTTTTTTCCAATGGACAAACCAGATGGCCCAAAAAAAATCTTTTATCAAGGTCTCTACTAGTCACTGAGAATAACCATATTACTGATATTTTGTCAAAACATCCAGTTTAAGATGTCTCCCAGGAATAGCTGATAAGTTGTGACTGAACTGTTCATTTCACTCTTGAAGGACAGCTTTCATAATTCCCTTTTAACACACTTTATCATAATTGTACTATATTATCACATTATATCATGATTTTTCAGTCATTATTTTGCATGTGCTGTTCATGTTCTTCGTCCAAGTTACCGCTCATATTGATCCCAGTGGTCTCCGAGATGCTTCATTGTGGAGGTCTGGAGCATTCCCAGACCCTTTCTGAACTTAGGCCAGAACCAGGGCAGAGTGGCAGATGGACATCCACACCAGGGGCCTCACTTTTTTCTGGGACAAATTAGAGCATGGGGAGATGAGATGAATGTCCTCTTGGGTTTAATCCTGAGATGGCTTTGGGTTTGGGAAGTGTCCACACCTAGAGGATAAGGCTTGGAGGAGTCTTTAATATTCAAGATTTCCTAATAGAGCTGGGCAAACTATGTTCCGAACTATGACATTATCTAAAGTGCTTCAAAATTAGTGAAAAAAGTATTTGAATGGTTTGAAAAAATAAACTAGATCAAATGAAAAGTTTCATCATCCTTTTTAATTAACTAAATACATATATATTTATCTTTTTTATGCTTTAGAACAAAGATAAATCTAGACACAGCACATAATTTTGAATTGAAACCTTTCATTTTATTGTGTAAGGCTTAGATAATTTAAAAACTTTGTTTACAAAATTTGGATTTGCAAGTATTTTAACTGCCAAATTTTGCCTTCAATCAACCATTAAAGTGACTTTCTCCAGCAGGAAAATATGCAAATAAAATTTCCCAATTTCACAGCAGTGCCAAAGGAGCTATCAGCTAAGAAATGGTACCAGACAGGAAAATGCACACCTCTTGATGCCTTTCCAGCTTCCTGGAAAATGGAGGTGACTGTACTGGGACCTCCTCTACCTTCAGGGGATTGTTATGCAGCCCACACTGGGAGGTGCTATGGGAAGAAGAGTTCCCTGGGAACATTGGGGAGTGATGTTGTGACGCAGACCTGAAGGGAAAAATAGGGACGGACCACTCCACACGAAATGCGGAATAATGTGAAATGGCCTCTTATTAAACAGAGTAAAAGGGTTTTATAGGGGCTAGCTAGAAGGAGCTAGAAACTAGGCGTGGTTCGGGGAGGAGAT
>JAWWEE010000085.1:32170289-32186844 GCA_035221455.1 Xenops minutus
AATTAGTATGCAAGCCTTGGCCAGGCCAGGTAAATCCTTCCCTGATTGGTCTATTGTTAACCCTTCCCCTTGAATCCTCTTGGCTGTGAAGCCTATAAAAGACCTGGCCAGGTGAATAAAGTTCTTTCTGCTTTCCTGCCCTCGGTGTGTGTGTGTGTGTGTGTGTGTCTGGGATGTGTGGGGACCACACGGCCTGAACACATGGCCCGGGAGGGGACCGGGAAAGTGGGGAGTGAACCCATATCAGCTGTTGCAAGATACCTCCTCCATTAGTCTACACTTTTCTGAGCAGCATCACAGAGACAGATTTTTTCACTATGTCCTCTATATCTGTTTGATGTCATTTTAGTCATGTGAGATGCTTTGCTTTTCAAAATGGTTATAGAATCTGTTACTGCATTTGATATCTTGCAGGAAAAGCATTTCCTCTGATGCTTCAGAGGAATTGTCAGAGATCTCCGTAATGTGCTGTTTGTGTATGCTGTAGTGGAGTTAGTGTTAGGTAGCAGGTCATATGGTCCCTTACCTCCATTCTGCCGTGCCAGATGTGTGCACTGGGAGATAGCTCACATGCCAAGTTGACAGGGCTATTGCATTATGTACTGTCAAGTGATGTTGGAGCTCAATTCTTCACTCAGAGGTAGATAAATACAAGACTAAAGGAGAAGAACACTGAAGGAGAGGTGAGTGGCTTGTAATCTCACTGTAAGCAAGCCTTAAAAGAAAAAGCAGGCAGTGCTCCAGATCTCACTGCCTCCAGATCATTCCTGAAGATGTAGGGCTAAACATAATTTTTAAAAGTTTCTGTTTCTTCCTCTTCTCCTCCCAACTTGAAGACTTCTGACATCCTCTTCTCACACCTCTTGTTTTTGGCTCTAGTACTGACAACATAAAGCCTGAAAAAACTCAGCTTGACCTGGGTAAGTGAGTGCTTGTCTAGGGATTCCTTGATGGAATCATCTTCTACCCTCCCTAAAACCTGTTTCCTGGTGTACTGTGCAGTGAGATTATCTTGTGTTCTACAAAAAGAGTCCCAGTGCACCACTATTCTGTTGACAAGCCTATCAGTCTTCTTGTATATGCAATAGGAGAAATCATGTTTGGTAAGCCTGGCTCCTAAGTAATCTATAAAAATTTAATTGCCCACATTAGCCAGCAGTTGACATATCAGCACAATGGGTTTGGATTCACTTCCTGCTTGCTTTTTGGATTCTCTTCTTCAATTAAATGTCTAACAATGCAAAGCCTTTCTCAACCATTAGATGATATAGAATATAGCCTGATCTGTGTGTTATCACAGAGGAGAAAATGAAGGTTTCCAATAACTTGAATAATAATCCCTGTAAGTAGTACATAACAGTGGAAAACTACAATTTCATATTGAAGAAATTGAATGCCGATAAATACATTGAATATTCAATGTAAATTGAATATTCAATATGAAGAGTAAAGAGAAACATTTTGTTTCAATTTTACCAACTGACACACTTTTCTCTGACAAAGAAAATAAAAAGGGTTTTTTCCATTATTGCATACCCATTCTAGAAATAAAGTTTTGTTCATACTCTCTATATGTTACATAATGTTATTATATGTTATATAATTTACGTTCCCTATTGTATCTTGTTTATAAAATAATTTTGTAAGGCCTGTAGAGGAAGCTGTGTCTTACGTCTTTCTTTTGGAGTACTCCGTATTTTTACTAGGCTTTTCTGTAGAATTGTTAGACTCTGTTTTGCATATGTTTATATAATTGGAATTATTTAAGGCAAATTTGCACTTAGATGTTTACATATGACCATGTGATCTGATTTTTATTTATATTTCTTGATTTTCATTTGCCAGACAGAACATGTTTTTTCAAATATTGTTTAGTTAATATCAGAAAGAAACTTCATGTTCCACATTGAGTGATTATCTACCAGCCAGAGACTTTGTCACAAAAAACCATTTATTTTGTACATGTAGTCTAGCATGACTATGACCTTCCAGTGTGTATGCATGTGCGTGCGTGCGTGTGTGTGTATGTGTGCATATGTGTGTGTGTGTCATATCCTAAATCGGTTGCCAAGGTGTGATAGAATAATGCAAAGAAATATCCTGCTGGTTATATTCCACAGTGGGAGTTCAAGTGGATTTCTGGCTAAAAATTCAGATCGTAAATTAGAAAGATACATGAAAAGTAGATTTTGAGGCATACTTATTGTGATGTTTTCTCTCCTATGGTTAGTTAAGTCAAGTAGGTGGACAAGCACAGATCTTATGATTTTGTTTACGCATTACTGTATCACTTAAGGGGAAAAAACTGCCTAAGAATAGTCTTGTGTCCTATGACTGCTGAAAAATCAATATTGCCACTGAATTGTTTTATGCTGGGTCCTTACCTTTGCATTGAATTTGTACTTTAAATGCAGCTGTTTACACTATGATAGTTGCTAGAGTGAGGGATTCAGTTTTGAAAACAGTAATTAACATAGAGAGGAAATCATTAAGCCTCTTCAATCTAGCAAACAATTAGGGAAGATTTCAAAGAGGTCTGTAGAAGAATGAGTCTCATAGAGTGAGTAAGGGTACCAATTAAAGTTTAGAGGACAAAGGCATTGTTCTTTACACAGTGTGTAGTTCAGCTGCAGGAGGCCTTGGTATATGTTGCTGTAGACTTCAAAGAGCTGGTGTTAGATTAAGAAGCAAATGGTCATGCTTACAAAAGAGACATTCTCTGAAGAGCTTTCAATAAGGTCTTTCTCTTTGAAGATGCCATATCTGAATAAGGACATCCCTTAGACACAAGAAGCTGACAATCAAGAAATGTTCTTGATTTTGTTCTAGATTTGCGCTTTCCAAAAAGTCTTCCCTTGCCGTTTGTGCTTGGCTATTGTTGTGATCAAGAGTCTAAATTAGTTTCTGTCTGGTCTTCTGTATTATTTTTTTCAAAAAATAGAAACTGTCATCTCAAATATTATGTTTAATAACAGAGGGAAATCTGACAGTCACTGAAATATTTTCTGCTAGTAGCAGAACTTGTGAATGAATGAGAGAGCTTATAAGTGAAAATATGCAGCCTGAGAATCTTGAAAAACAGAACACATATATGGCTTTCACTTAGAAAGCTTGTTTTCTTTACTAAAGGGTTAGACTTAGATGGTTCTGCTTCAGACCAGTTAAGCTGGTCTGAAAGAAACATGGGCTACCTTGTGTAGAATGGGAGCATGAAACCTGTGAAAATGCTGTTACTGGTGACCTTATTGAAAATATAATAATGATATTCATAAGGCCTCTTCAAACTCAGTAAGGGACAGACACAATGAATAAATTATGATAATTATAGTGATGTTAAGGAGTCATCTTGCTTTCTCAGATACACATAAAACACTCTTAAAAACTGAGTTAAGTTAAAGGATCTTTGCAGCTTGCTCAGTAGTCTTCATTTGCAACAGTAGACACAAAGTGCCTTTATATTTTGAAAAAAAAAAAAAAAATCATAAACCATGTGTCCACAAGTGAATTGGCTATGCAACATGCTTGCTGTGACAAAAAGTGTGGTATAGCATCCTGTCAATAATTTATACTTACAACTTTCCTTTATAAACTATGTGTTCTTTCAAGCCTTGGAAATATTAACATTTTATGTTTAGGACCTTATCTTTTGACAATACTTCTGATAGTCATAATTTACTTCAGTATCCTGAGATTTTCTAGATAGTTCCCAAAACAACAGTTGGTAGCAAAAATCTTACAAATGTAATGAAAAGGTAAAAACACAGTGTGTACAAAGTATGAAGGCAGAATAATGTAAAGAAAAAAACTGTTAGGGAACTCCCAGCAAAACATACCTTGAAGTTACACAGAGAGAATAGGTTTGTTTCAATTTTTGTGTTGTTGGCATTTTTTTACTGAAGGCCTATTTTATGCTGCTGCCATTGTAGAAAAGATTTGCAAGGAATGAAGGAACCATAGAATGGCCTATGTTGGAAGGGAACTTAAAGATCATCTAGTTCCAACCCCCCTGCGCAGCCAGGGACACCTTCAACTAGACCAGATTGCTCAGATCTCTATCCAACCTGACCTAAAACACTTCCAGGGATGGACCATCCACAGCTTCTCTGAACAGCCTGTGCCAGTGCATCACATCACATGTACCATCCTCACAGTAAAGAATTTCTTCCTAATATCTATTCTAAACCCACTCTCTTTCAGTGTAAAAACATTCTCCCTTGTCCTGTCACTACACCTTCTTGTAAATAGACTCTTTCCATCTTTCTTGTAGACTTCCTTCAGGTATTGGAAGGCCACAATTAGGTCTTCCTGAAGTCTTCTTTTTTCCCAGGCTGAACAATACAAATTCTCTCAGCTTTTCCTCACAGGAGAAGTTGTCCATTTCCCTAAAGGATTTCATGACCCTCATCTGGACTCACTTCAACAGGTCAATGTCCTTCCAGTGCTGCAGACCCCAGAGCTGGATGCAGCATTCCTGGTGGGGTCTCACCAGAACAGAGTAGAGAGGCAGAATCATCTCCCTTGCCCTGCTCGCCATGCTGCTTTTGTTGCAGTCCAGGATGCAGTTTGCACTCTGGGCTGCAAGTGCACATTGCCAGGTCATGTCCAGCCTCTCATCCAGCAGCACCCCCAAGTCCTTCTTGGTAGGGCTCCTTTTGACCTGTTCATCCCTCAACCTGTATTGATACCAGGGTTTGTCCTCACCCAGGTACAATACCTTGTTCTTGGCCCTGTTGAACCTTAGGAGATTCTCATGGCCCTACTTTTTGAGTTTGTCCAAGTCCCTCTGGATGGTGTCTCTTCTCTCTGGTGTGTCAATCGCATCACTCAGCTTAGTGTCATTGGCAAATTTGCTGAGGGTGCACTCAACCACTTCGTCTATGTCATTGATGAAGACATTAAATATCATTTGTCCCAATGGATTCCCAAGGTTCACCACTTGTCACTGGTGTTCATCAGGACTCTGCGCTGTTGACCGTCTGGACCACTTTCTAATTCATCTAACAGTCCAATCATTGAATCCATCTCTCTCCAGTTTAGAGGGAAGTATGTTGTGAGGGACTGTGTCAAAGGCTTTACAGAAGTAGAGAGAATTTACATCTCTGTCCCTTGCCTTATCCACTGATGTAATCACTCGATCATAGAAAGCCACTAGGTTGGTCAGGCTGGACTTGTCCTTGGTGAAGCCATGCTGTCTCTCCTGAATCACCTCTCTGTCCTTCATGTCCTTTAGCCTAACTTCTAGGAGGATCTGTTCCATGACCTTCCCAGGCACAGAGATGAGGCTGACAGGTTGATAGTTCCTAGGGTCCTCCTTTCTACCCTTTTTAAAGATGGCTACAGTGTTTCCCCTTTTCCTGTCACTTGAAACTTCCCCTGACTTCAGTGATTTTTTTCAAATATCACGGAGAGTGGTTTGACAAGTGTATCAGCCAGTTCCCTCAGGACTCTGGGGTATTTCTCATTGGGTACCAGACTTGTGTACATTCAGGTTCCTTAGGTGGTCATGAACCAGACCTTTACTTACAGTGTGAGCAACTTTGTTCTCCCAGTCCCCATCCTCCTTCCACTCAAGTGTGGGAGGAGAAGCTGACATTGAAGACTGAATCATAAAAGTTGTTGAGTACCTCAGTGTTCTCCACATCCCTTGTTACCTGTTTTTCCAGGGAGAGGGTTGTACATCTTCTTTGATCTTCCTTTTCTGGTTAACGCGCCTGTAGAAGCCTGTCCTGTTATTCTTTGTGTCACCTGCTGGGTTCAATTCCAGCTTTGCCTTGGCCTTCCTCACCCCATTTCCTACACAACCAAGCTTCATCTCTCTATATCCTTCCTAGGCCACCAGACCTAGCTTCAATTTCCCATGTATTTGCTTCATTCCATTTAATTTGATCTGCAGTTCCCTTCCTACTCAGCCATGCTAGCCTGTTGACTTTCTTGCCCAGCTTCTTGCTCCTGTGGATTGCTGGCTCTTGTACTCTATGGAAGGCTTCCTAAAGATCTGCCAGTTCTGTTCTGCTCCCTTGTCCCTGAGGGCCATTTCTCAGGAGATCTCACTGACTATCTCTGTGAACAGCAGAAAGTCTTCTTTCCTAATGTTTGAAGCAAAGAAACAAATCCAGTGTCAGAGAGGCATTGAACTGGACATTCTTTTTTAATGCAGCTGGTTGGTGGGTATGGGGTATAATTCACCATACACACCTGCTTTTGCTACAACTTTTGAGGTATATATACATAGTAACTTCTGAAAACTCCCCCTAAAGATCCACCATCCCACCTTGCATCATTAGTGTTCTCAGATTTCTTCTTTATGTTCTCTCCTAGAGCAAGATTGCCATCTAGCATCTCTTTTTCTTGTAGGAAAGTATGAGGAAGGGGCATTGGGGGTCTTTTTTCATCTTCATCATTACAGAATCTTCCTCATGTTGACAGGTTTCCTGGCATGTGTGATTAATTTTTGCTGACTTTTAGCCTCCTATCTAAATTGTTCTAGTTCTTACTAAGACACATTTGTCATTGGCTATAGTAAATCTAAATTGTTCTCTACTTACACAATTCTCTATTGAATTTACATCTTAGGAAAACCAATCTCTATTGACTAGGTTCTATAGATGAATAACCTTTTTAGGTTCATTTTCTCCAGGAGCACCATTCCAGTATTCTTCCATTAAGTCAAGTTTTCTATCTTCATTCTGCAATATTAAACTAATTTAGGGGAAAAACAACTAAAATACCATGAGTCCAAGCCTTAGTTGATTAAAATACCACTATCTACAAGAGTCAGAGTCCACTAAATTCCTAAGATATCTGAGATGAAGACATATCTTTCTTTGAAGTTCAAGGACCAAACTTTACTCCTTACCTGATCCGTATCCCTCAGGACTGCAAACTCCATCAGTGCATGATCACTGAAGTCTAGGCTGCCTCCAATCTTGATATCTCCAACTAGCTTGCTTACTTTGGTGACCATCAGATCCAGTATTGCATCCCCTCTGGTAGGGCTGTCTATTGTGTGGCTCAAGAAGTTATTTTCCATGCATTCCATGAGCATCCCAGATTGTCTAACACTTGCCATGCAACTTTTCCAGCAGATAATTGGGGTGGTTGGAGTACCTCAGCAGGACAAGAGCCTGTGAGCACAATGCTTACTGTAGCTGCAGTAAGAAGGCTTCATCAGTAGGCTCCCCTTAATCAGAGAGATGAGTTTGCCTCTACAGTGTTTCTTGCACATAGACTGTCATGAAATGACTATGATAACAAGAAAAATGGTGCTTTTTTGTTTTTTGAATTTTTTTTTAAACTCTTCTTGGCTTTTTTATTGACTGTAATTTAGTTGTGAAGCCTGCATATCATATTAGCTATGCATCAAGGAGAACACAATAATAGGGGGAAAATTTGAGAAGGAAGCACATCAGTGAAGAGTAAATCTCAAGCAAGACTCTGGAGGTCCCTCTCTGTGTTTTTTTTCTGTGTACAGTTCCTTTCCAGTAGTAACTCATGCAAGATAGTGAAATAATCAGATGAGAAAAAAGCACATGTAATGTTTTGAAACTGGTATTTCTGATGTGTTGAAAAGGTTTTTTAAAACATAGTGATGACCAAATTTTATATGATAGAGTATGTTCACATAGAGTATGAAAGCTCAAGTTCTTAATTCCTTGTAGATAATAAATTAAAAGGTATTTTCTTTTTTCTTCCTAGGATATTTTGTTTTCAGTTTTGGCTTTTGATTTTTTTCATGTTTTGTTGGGGTTTTTTTGGTTGGTTGGTTGGTTTGGGTTTTTTTCTTTTTTTTTTTTTTTTTTTTTTGTGAATTTTGTTCACATTGCATGCTTCTCTAACAATGCACCATGATGGATTTTTAGCTTGTAAATCTCAAACTCTGCATAGTGAAGGTGTTATGTGTTACTTTAAGCAGTTTTGGTTGGAGTGGGTTGGCACTTTATACACATCAATTTACAGTCTTCATCTGGAATCAATGTTTTTAGTATCTAATTTTCCTGAGCTCCAAAGTCTCATGTAACATCTAGAAGTCAGAAGGAAATGTTCATATGGGTTATAATACAAAAAGAAAACATAAAATAAAGCAGTTTTAAATTAAGGGAGTCTATCAATAAATTTTGTTATTGTTTTACCAGTTGGGTAGGCTCTTTTCCTTGCCAATATTCTCTAGAAATTTTGAATTCTCATAGTATTTTATTGAATTTTTCATTCTCTATAATTTGATCAGGGAGCCTGTGTATCATGTCTTCTCTTGATACCCATAGAATTTTGTTAGAATCTGTATGTTATGAAACAAAGAACTATTTATCTCCCCCCCACACCCCCAACTACACTTTCAGTTTAAAATCACTATTTTCTCCCCTTATATTCTACCAACAGTGTGCAAGTTGTGTTCACATCTTATTTGGAGTCTGTGAAGTTGTTGGAAATAGTCTTCAGCTGGTTCCGGACAAGATAAATCTGCAAATTCCACAAAGTAGTTTTTTATGGTAGGCTGGGATGGCTGTGCAGCTTCAACACCAGTACATAGCACCACATGCTCAGAAATCATAACACCTAAAGTCATTAAATAAGGCATTGTAAAGAAGTAAAAGGTTATGTTGGATCCTTACCTGCACTGTGCTGATGTTTTGAATCTTCTTTCTTTCTTTACTTTTCTTTCTACACAAGCCCAAATGCTATTGTCTGTACTGCTGAAAGAGCTACTGTGTTACTTGCCACCTTTAAGCTGATTTTTAATTTATTTGACACCAATGTCAATCTCTTGCTTCTCTAATAAGCCAAAAGAATTGCTTTCAAGCTGTGGAGAATCTGACTCATGAGAACCTTGATTATTACTGATTTGGTAAAAAACATGAACATGAAGGAACCCAAGGTGATTCAAGATGAATGAATGAGGGTTGTCTTTCACATTTCTGCATTATGAAATGATAGGAAAATTATTAATATCATCATTGATAGCAATTTAGAGATATTAAATTATCAGCCTGGGACAATCACTGCATACAAGTCTTCTCTTGTCGATGTCAATCTGAATTGATAAGCAAGATAGTGATGCTCAGCCCTATGCAGTTCTTGAATGAAGAAAATTTATAATGCTCTTGATTAGGTGCATGATTATTTCAGAACCACAGAGTAGCTGGTGGCTACTGATGGCACAGCCCCAAGGATCCCTTTTGTAATTTGCTGTGGAAACAAAGAAACATGAAGTAGTCATTCTGCATCCTGTCAGTGTGGTTTCCTTTTGTGATCAAAGATTCAAGATGGGGCTATGATTCAGACTAGCTATTACAGTTTGGACATTTCTTTGTTTCCTTGGAAGGCAGGAGGAACTAAGTGTCAAGAGCCATGTGCAGCAAGGGTCTATGTTGCATCTGCTGCCACAAGCCTTTGGCTGCCTGTCCTCAGCGCCAGTGCTGTTACTGTGTGCCCTTACATCAGGCTTCTGGGAAAGACCCAAGTAAGAAAGAGCTGGGAGATGGCTCAACAGAGCCTCCCGGCTTTGGCTTGGAAGTCGTGGTAAAGCTCAGGCCCTTACCAGGAGTGCACCCCACCCGTGAGCTTGACCCTTCCTGGCTGCACACCCTCCTGGTGCTGGCTGACAGATCTGACATTTCGGCTCAGACTTGGACTTACCTCAACATTGCAACTTGCCCAGACATCGCTGACCTCTTTGCTGACTTTGATTACTGGCACTAGCCCTGCTCTCCCAGTGGCCAGAGAGGTCATTGCCTGTTCTGCCCCCACCACCCAAGTTATGGGGCAGCCCTGCCCTTGCAGACCAGCTGACCCTTCCTGCTTCGTTGATTTTCAAGTAGAATTGCATGAACATATAGAATACTAACTTTATTAATAGAGTTATTTGAAACCTTGTTGTATGCAACCATCTGTTAGAAATGACTTTCTTATCAAAGGCCAAATCTCCTGTCAGGAACTGTTAATAAGAAAATACTAAAGGAAGAAGCCAAACTCTTTGCTTCATTAATTCTTGACTTCTTGAGGATATTATACCAGAAACTCCTGAACAAAAATGACTGAAAGATGGCGACATTCCACATTACAATAACAGAATATTCCAGTGACTTTATTATTAGTTCAGAAAATAATTTTTACTTTTCTCTAGAATTGTTCCTATTTTTTTAAACTTCAGGTTGAAAAAGGGTAAAAATTTAAAGACACACAAAAAAAAAGAAAGGCTTTAAATTCTAGAAAGAGACATGTCTGGTATGGAGATAGTATAGAAATCTTCACAGAGGTATGCCAATGTCAGTTTCTGTAGGTATTTTGAACAAGCACAAAGAGTTGCTGGAATCTAACTTTTTAGCTTCAGCATTGGTAGGACTGAGTGCAAAAAAAGGTTATGGTTCAATGCATGTCTTATAAAAAGGAATGCAATTTTAAAATGATGGAGATTTACATTTTTATGTGACAATAAGTTTTATTGATTCAGTGGTGTGAGGAGAATCAAACTGAAAATGCAGATCAAGTTTCTTTCTGCTTCTGCCTCTATCCCTATAGTTCCTCCCAGCACACAGCTTGTCTCAATATCAAAGCAAAGACGTGCAACACAGCTGTTTTCAGGGCCCTGACATGAAAATATGTGTTATTCTTTAGGGACTGTATTTCCCAAGCCAGTGTTCCCATTGAAACTCTCCAAATGGTGTGCTGCTCTCCATCCCCTCCAGTGGGATGGAGAGGAGAAGTGGAAACACAAAAAGTAAAGATCATGTGTTGAGATATGAAAAGCTTACCAGAAACAGCAATGAAATAAGACAATGAACTGTAAAAACAACAGTACTAACAACAGAGTGTACAGGAGAAAAGGTGAAAAATTCACACTTGACTGCTCACGCTGAAAACATGACAATAGACAATACCTAACCTCTCCTTCTGCCATACTACGTGACCCAAACGAGACTCCTTCCCCCATTCCCACAAAATGATGTAAGGTGATATAAAATAATCTCTGGGTTCTAGCTATGGTCCCTCCTAGTTACTGCAAGAATTAATTCTGTCCTGGCCCGAATGAGGATAGTGTGGGATGAGAAAAAGATGTATAAAAAATCCTGGAGGTATTTTGTCATCAGTGACCATTACAGTCCGTCAAAGCATTTTGCAATCAGCTGTTCCCATGTGAAGACAGGAAGACATCTGGTGAAGAATTAGTGTCCAGATGGCTGTTCCAAGAGCTAACAAGATGGCTTAATGAAATGCTAAAGGTGGAGGATGCCATAGCCAAAACTTGATTTGATTCATATGTGTCACAAGGGAAAAGAAAAAGAGAGTGCAAATGACTAGCTCATAGAAGAGCTGCTTGCTTAAAAAACATGGAAATACTGCTTGCTAAATTTCATCAATATATAACTCATGACCATGGTGAGACGAGTGCTCGAAAAAGTCACCTTTGTTGTTCTGAAACTGAAACCCAATACCACATGTAAACAAGCACATCATAGAATTGTAGAATCTTAGAATCCTTGAATCATAAAATCATAGAATCCTTGAATCACAGAATGGACTTGTTAGAAGGAACCTTAAAGATCATCTAACTCAAATCTCTTGGACAGGGTCAGATAACTACAATTTCCTTAACCTCTGCCAGGCCCTGCCACAAATTTGTGGATCAAGTGTAGACTAAAGTTACCTGTGTCCAGTCCCATGCCTTTCTGCTAAGGCATTTTAACTTCCATGGAAGAAAGCTGATGAATTCTATGAAATTCCTAGACATCAGAAAAGAGGTCTTCAGAAGAGATAACTTTGATCTTGCAAAAACATTAAGTGGGTTATAAAATGAGTAGGTCCAAAATTATTTTATGCACATGCACATTCTCAGAAACAAAGACATAAGTATTTAACTAGAGAGTGTGGAACACAGAGGATGCAGCGATTTCTTCTGAAGCTCTTAATAGAGGAAGCAATAAACTCTCTTGGGTTTAGTGAAATGATTTATTACTACAGCCTTGCTCAAGTGGTTTGCTGAAAGCAAGATAACTTTTGAGTATCACTTCTCTGCCTCATAAATACAGTATTTGCTGGGAAGAAAATTTGGGACCTGCAACTATTTTTGCAACGGTGTCTGGCAAAAAACTCCCATCAATATTTGCAGGATGTCAGTGGAGAAACACTGTTTGCCATGGCCAAGCAATTTTATGGTCAGGAAGATAATGGTGAATGATGGCTCCTTGTCTTAATATGTAATGTTTTAGCACTTAATATAGTGTCCTGAGATGTCATCATAAGTGTTTTAAGGCAGAAATAGATGGAGGAGAAACAGAAGCATTTTCACAATCTGCAATGGCACAGCCACAGACCCAGGGTCGGAGACACAAGAGTATCTTTGTCAAAGAGACAGGCAGTTCCTGCATGACTATCCAGATGAAGCAAAGGATTCATTATGTTCATTATGATTTTCTTTCTCTTCTGGTAATCAGAGGTGAAAGTGAAAGTTCAGTTTTCTGTGGTGGTTTTTTTTTTTTTCCTCTGCAGAAAGAAATTATTCAGCATTGATAACAGGCTTCTGTGCATGGAAATGGGCAGGAGTTCACCCCCTCAAGACTTGTCATCCACTCTTCAGCTTCCCTTCAGTGAACAGAAGGCCTGGAATCACTGGATGTAACTGCAACAGAGCTATTAATTATTAACACCATCAGCAAACAAAACATGATACATGCAGTTAAATAAAATTAGTTAATTTCCCTTTATGGGTTGAGAAACTGTTACTTCAATTGTTTCCCTTTGGCTGGCTTTCCTCTTTAGCACTGACTCAGTAACAGGTGAGCCAAGGATGGATTTATTCCATCATATATTGATGACTTCTTTTTAATATTTTCCTTAGAACAAAAAGACTGTGTTTTTTTTCTTTTAGATCTTGCCTTATAGTTGACCTTTATCACAAAAAGTAAAAAGCTTTCAAAAATGTCACTGATTTGTAAGTAGCACTTTGACAACTTGTTGACTTGCTTATAGAGAGCTGTCACAGAGCAATAGGTTTTCATTTTTTGACCTGGATTTTTACATGTTTAATTTGGCGAGAGGATGCAACTTCCCTTATTACACCTACTTACACATTCCATCACAGGTCAATATGAACTATGATTAATTAGAAGATGATAAGACTGTTTTGAACTAGAAAGTAAAAGATTGCTTCATTTTATTTTGTTAGAGTTAACCATTTTCCATTTTCTGGGAATATAATCCTTTTTTGTTTCTGTAAGATACTGATAGGACTTATATGTCTGGTTTAATTATAGTCAGCATGACAGAACTGAGCTGGTATGTGATGAGAAATGTATCCCAACCATCAAGCCACCTAAATGGCTTGATGCATATGATAAATACTTTATTGAATCCAAAGCTTCCTTGATTCTTTTTCTAACTATTTCTAATGTTTATTCTGACTCAGTCACACAACACAAATGGCTATAAAAAGAGATGTGCAAAACAACTGACTCATTCAGAAGCATGCCTGTTGCACATGCTTGGTCAAGATTTCCCTGTTGTAGTTGAATAGATACATTTTTCTCTGGTCACAGACTGCAACTGAAAGGGGGCAGATACCAATAAGTGCCATGTAGGAGCCTGAGAAGCGTTCAGTAATTGCAGTTGCAGGTAAGTGAAAATCAGTTTCTCAGCATTTTCATGGAGGGATTGGGCTGATGCACTTTGAGTATGTTTACTTTTAAGTTTGGAAAGAGTACTCATCTGCAGTAACCTCAGGTGATGAGATGAAAGCCGAAAAGCACAGTCTGATCTTCTGACCTCCATGTGATTCTCAAGACTGACTGAAGTAGACTAAGTCTAAATGTTTTCTGTCAAAATCTGTAAATAACACTTAGAGCAATATATTTATGGACTTATTATTTGTTCATATAAATTTTGTTTAAATAGTGAGCGCAATATGTTGGGGAGTTTTGACACACAAGTAGCAGCTGTTTCAAGTGAAAATATCCCATAAAGGCAACTAGTTAAATGTTTCATCATCATCATCATCATCATCATCATCATCATCATCATCATCATCAATTCTGAAGTCCTATTTTTCTTCTAATGTTTCTAATGTTCTGTACTCATAAATAGGCTTGGTATAAGAAGAGCATGGTTTTGGACCCTGATACCATCTCCAATATATGGTTGCATTTTTGGGGGGTTTGTGTTGGGTTTTTTTGTTTGTTTACCTTTGTTTGGGTTTTTTTTGTTGTTGTTAATTGGATTTTTTTGGTTTTGGTGGGGTTTTTTTAGGGTGGTTTTGTTTGGCTTTTTAGGGTTTTTATTTTGGTTGTATTTGCTAAGCAAATTCTCAAACCTTTGGGAAATGTTAGCTATATGGGTTTCGATTCCTATAAGTGTTCACATTTGATCAGTTGCAGAAGCACATTGTTGGCAGCAGCCCACTTGTTTCTAATTCAATTACATCAGCCATGTTGCACTGCTTGAAGCAGAAAAATATTTAGCACTGCGTTTTCTTCTTTGTGACCATCCTCTCAGATGATAAATAAGATCTGTGCTAACTGTGTTTTCTAGATAAATTTTAAAAATTGCGTGAAACATCCTTTCAAAATGTTGGATTTTTTAATTGGCTGGCCTGTGGATATTGAATACATAAGTCCCCAGTAAACAAGTGCAAGCCCTGTGATGTGGTCGGTAATCAGCACAGATCCAGTGATCATTGTAGCTGAGATTCTCCAAAAAATCAGGCAGCAGCATGTGTTTGATAAATGAGCAAGACACTGAGAAATTGGCTAGATACTTTATTTACATATCTCTATTTGCCCTGAATTTTGAAATGGAGGTAGGGAACTGACAAAGTAGCCATGAATAAAAAGAAGTGGGTGGTTTTTTATACACTATTTTGAGCATAATATGTTCTATTTACTACCTAGATATAGTGTAGTACCTCTGATAGGGTGATATTCAATATTAGAAATAATGGATAATTATCTGACTGACACATTAATTTCTGTTATTGGTTTGCATACTGAGAAATATATATACAAAGATAAATAAATGCATAATTTTAAAATGCAGTCTAATTAGAACTGCAAAATTGCACAGGTATGGGGAAATTTTTGTTATTTCATTTAAGATGCCTAACCATTACAATACATTAATGTGAAAAATAAGTCTGTTCTGAAAAATAATGAAATTGGTGGAACATAGAGTACAATTCCACTTGGTGACATGTTCACCTAGAACTCTGTAATTCAGGCAATTATGGAAAAAAGCCTAGCTAAACTAAAATAAATGCTCCCTACTTTGGCCTGCATACTTCACTGCAGCATAACCAAGTAAGGTAGATCTTACACTGTTTTTCTCAAGGTATTTCTTTATCATCTGTTAAAACTGTGGTAATCTCTGACTTACTGCACTGTTTGTACAGCCTGTTAGAGGCAGAATGCCCTTTACCACATCATCCAAGTAAAAGATGTTATGTCATCTTTCTTCCTGCAGTTGTCTTTCAAAGGATTACAGACACAATATTATTTGCCATTTCTATTCATTTTCTGATTGCCCTTTCACATGTCTTTCTGTTTAGTACATCAATTTGAACTTTCTGGGAGCTGGGCCTTGAAACTCTATTGTGTTTGAAGCAATTTATTCTGTCCAGCAGCCCCCTTTCTGTTTCCTATTATGCACAAAGTTGGTTGTGTTTAACAGCTCCTGACTACAAATTTCTGTTCAAATACACTTCAAATTCTGACACATGTAAGAGAAGCAGATGAAGAATTTTTGTGTAGAAAAATAAATGTTGTGACTAATAAAGAAATATTTTATGATTAAACTTAATCCACCAAACACATTATTAGGTATGACGAATACTTACAGAAAACTCACATTATTCTGTCAGTGAACAGAGTTTTGATGTGGTTGCTGGTTTAACTTGCTCCACTCTAAGGTACTTTGTTATGCAAAAAGGTAATTAAAGATATCTCTAGTGAAAATAGCACTCTGATAAATTACAGAGCTAATTCATTTTCTTGGCTTTGTTTTTTTTCCCTTGGTTTGCAAGGCCAGAATTGTGACAGTAGGGCAAAAAGTGAAAAAATTACTGGCAGACCAGATGAGTACAGGATTAGATTAAATTTGCTATTTTCTGATAGGATGAGAAAGACAAAGAGGGGGAAAAAAACCCCAAACCAAACTTACTGCATTAATGTAGGCAATATCCCTTAATGACAAGAAATCAATGAGAGTGCTGACAGTCATTCTTGTTATAAAAGATGCACCCAAATTCAGAAACTTTTTTTGTCAACTGTTTTGACATTTTCTCAGTTCAAAAGAAAACTAAGACGTCTCTCTGGACTAGGAAGGGAGCTTCTTCCCAAAAACCACCACAACCTTTGAAATTAAGAGACTTTAATCAGAAAATGTGTAGAAAAGGATAACAGTTCTTTATTACAAATATATACACATATATATATATATATATATATACCACCGAAAAAACCCCCAGAACAGAACAAACAGCAGCACCGTAACCCGACCTTTGCAGCAGCTGCAGTCCCGTGCGTGCCCCTGGGTGCAGTTCCACTCACGGACAGCGGGAGGCGCTGCCACCCAG
>JAWWEE010000085.1:32194640-32207170 GCA_035221455.1 Xenops minutus
AATCCTTCCCTGATTGGCCTATTGTTAACCCTTCCCCTTGAATCCGATTGGCTGTGAAGCCTATAAAAGACCTGGCGAGGTGCATAAACCCTCTCTTTGCTTTCCTGCCTTTGCCGTGTGTGTGTGTCTCTGCTCTGGGGACCACGCGGGCCGAACACGTGGCCCGGAGAGGGGACCGGGAAAGTGGGGAGTGATCCCAATTCAGCCATCGCAATGGACCACATACACTGTGGGGTTTAGTGTAAATATTGATCAGTAAATGGAAATAGTGACCTTAACAAACTGATTTGTATCCAGTATATTGTGTGATGGGCACTTATAAAGACAGAAGTACTCAATTTTATTATAAAAGTTTCCTAACAATTTAGAAATTTCACAAAATTCTAATAATATTAAATACTGTTAATCAATTTCTAACAAAGCATAGCCACTTTTTTCTCTCTTTTCAGTTCTATGCAATTTATTGATGTTGAATCACTAATTTACATGTGCATGTGTTTGTGTATGATTTAATGAGGTTTATTTTTGCTACTGCAACAAAAAAAAAAGACAAGTTGAATGTGACCCCTTTTATGCTTACAACAAGGAAATTCTGTTTTTCTCTTCTTTGGTTAGTATAAATGCCATATATATGTATATATATATATTGAAGTGATCATGTTAAATGCTGAGTGCTGCACTCACAGAAAATCAGGTTAAATGCTGTTAGCTATCACATTTCTGTGACAATAACACCCTCCCCTGTGTGCCCCAGAAAGACATTAGAGAACGGAGTCAATGGCCTATCTCCTTCAATCACATTTATGGTATCTGACATCCCAGAAGCCAATAAGGATTAAACCTTTTTTTGCTTTCCCTATAAATCAACAGCAAACAGCTTGCTCCCAAGTGTTCAGAAGCAAGCCCTGAAATTGTGACCCTTCTACAGGTAATAAGGCAAAAAGATCTTCTTCTGCCATTCCATTCATCAGGAATCAGGTCAAATCTTGCAGAATTTTGGTTTAGAGTAATACAGTCAATCATGGAGATTACAGGTCAAAAAAGGTGTCTAAAGAAAACTGTATTCATCATATTGTAGGTGTGAGTGACAAAGTCCAGGCTGAAGTCTAAAGGAGAAGAGAAAGACACTCTGTGGGATCTGGCAATATTTTCTCCAAACTACCACTTCCATCTACAGTCTGTAAGGAGTGGCATGTCTTACAATTTTGCTGAACTAGCTGCTTTCTTTATTGCAAGCTAAGAGTTAGGCAGGGGTTTATTACAATATTTATTTTTTTTTTTAACTTTTGTGTGCAACACAAAATAACCTTGCAAAAAAATCAGCTAAAAGTCCACAGCAAAACTAGTATTTCATCTGTCTACTTACAGGGCCTGAAAATAATACAATATGAGATGCCCCTCTCCAAAAGAACTGCACTACAGAACTGAGCTTTCTCCACAATATTTCACAGAGTAACTCTGGTGGTCAGGTGAGGCTTTCCTGTTAAAACGTATTGGATAAGAGTTCATCTTTCTAATCCAACCAAACTGAGAGGTGGTCTAGAGTTACTTCAACATAAATGAGAACCTCAGTTACACCCAGAAAGAATTTGGTCCCATTGTCGCATGGTTTTGGTGTACATTACTAGCTGTATGTATACTACATATGTTTTCATCATGTTTGATTTATACATAAGATGCAATTCCACCACAGGTAGTCTCCTGCTGCAGTGCATGGACTATGGACTATAATGCTCTTAGCTAAATTGCAAAAGTACAGTAAATAATTTGATTATTATATTTTTGAAATTATATGCAGTAATGACTTGCTAGTTATATATATATATATATAATTTTTTTTTAAGTTTTTCAAAGCAATATGCAGGCACTAAAAAGACCATTACAATTTTATGCTTCGTTTACAAAATGGTGGAAATTGCCTAATATTCAAATATAGTGTACAAATACAAAATACAGGCTTCATGATAAACTGTCCTGTAGCTACTATCATTTCATTTTCATGGAGCAGGATTATAATTACCGCATCAAATCCAGATATTAAAAGATTCACTGCTGCCAATCAGTTGTCCTGGAGAAACACTCTTACTAATAATTTAATCAGAAAAGTAATTTCTTCCTATTGGACAAAAAAATCCAGTAAATCTTTCTGATACTAAGATCTTTTGCAATGTCCTATATACTCATTACCTCATTTTTTAGTCCAACTAGTAAATACAGTATGGGAAAACGCACAAGTATTATTATAAATTTATGGTAACTATTAGACCTTTTGAAGGATAATTGAAAGGAAGAACTAAATTTCTTTATGACAGTGCATAGCTAAGACTGTAAGTTTCCAAACATGCAAGAGAAGAAGGATATATTTTAGCCAGAACTGTGGTTTAGTGAAGGCATTCCAGAGACAAAGAGGTTAACAGAATGAAAACCGTGTCAGAAAAGACAAAATTTGGCTTAGTCCTTGCTCTCTGTTGGCTTCTCTTTGTCAAGATTACATACTGCCTTGCAGAGAGAAAACTCTTTACAAGTGAGCAGCTGTTTCTGATCTTAAACTTTTATAGGGAAACTAAAGACTTTCTCATTTTTCCCTGCTGTATATGGGCCATGGATTGAATTTTGACGTGGAAGCTGTACTTCCAGTGCTCATTCAGGTTTGTGCTAAATGTGCATTCAAGCTTTAGGCAGCTCATATTTTGCTAACTAAGCAATCTTCTTGTTCCTTAAATGTCCTCTCTAGTGTGGATGCAGCACAGAAACCTAACAATCATGTAGCTTGCCTAAGACTTTTCATTGTCAGAGAAGCTTGTAACAGAAACAGTCTAGTAGGATTTTGTGCCCTTGCCCTCTGCACTTTCCCTTTTATGCAGTAACAGATGAGGCATACTGGTACATATTTTGAGGCATACTGGCACACATCCTGCAGTTGCAGAGCAGAGGTCTATGGTGACACTGAGAGAAGGGAAGCTCTTCACTGTGAACAGACCCTGTCCACTTCACTCCACATTAACATACATCAGCATCTGGAGCGATGTAGATTCCCTGCAGAAAAATTTAGGGCAGGAAAATTTCTACTCTGCAGTTCCTCTGCTGGCTGCATGGCATTGAGCTGGGATCAGTTATGTGGGGTCTCCTGCTGGGACCACATGTGAATAATCTGGGTTTATCATGAGGTGAGTGCGGCACACTTGGAATTTTGGAAGTCTATCTTGTCTGGCACACCTGAACAATGCCATTTAAAGCAACAATGTTACAAAACCATTGCTGAGGGTAGGAACTGCCATATTAGTTCAGTAGAGATAGTAAGGGAAATCTCATACAAGTGTTATTTACAGTGAATTGTAGCATGACAATCCAGTAGTATGCTTCTGATCAGAAAAAACCTCATGGTGATTTTGATGAACTAGAGCCCAGGTGGAAGCTGTAGAAGTGGACTTTGTGCCTGTTAGTCAGGTACATATCTTTAGCCTGTAAATGAAAGATTTCTATTCTTTGAACAGGTAAGGAAAGAATGAAGACAGACAATACTGATACTTGTAATTGAAGTAAATTCAGTTGTGGAAAGAATCCGTATTTTGAGAAAGTAAGTTTTCTGAAGTTTGGACATCCATCCTGATGGAATAGGGTTCAAGACCCTCAGATTCATAATATAAACTGAGTGAGTAATATTTGTGGCAAGTCATAACCCCCAAATTCTTCAGATGCTCCCACTATTTTTAAGGAAAATTGAAAGGTGCATAGGTAATAAGGACTCATGGAGGACTGAGATCTGTTAATCTTTGAAAACAATTATTGAAAAGCTATATTCTTTGCAACTACAGAAGCACTTTGTAAACTTATTGAATAAGTGGATCTGGATTCTGCACTCAGGCTGCCATGGGACAGAACCAGAAAAAAAGCACAAGCTAAATCCCTGTGCAATATTATAAATTGTATAGATTGAGCTTTAGTGTGTTGCAGTAATTATACTATCTCATTTTTTTGTTTTTGAGATACTGATTAACCAATTCTCCAAGCACATGGAATCATATTTAGAAAACCAAAATCATGACTTTGCTGTCAGGCTGTGAGAACAGGCCTGCAGCATGTGGTTTGAACCAGATAGCTTACTGCACAGGAACCTGTAGAAACAGGGGTCAGGATTAATCTGAAGCAGAACCACACTAGTGCAAATTATTTCCTCAGAGCATACTGGCCAGGTCATGACGTATACTAATACACATATACTCCGTAAAACACAAGTGTAGAGGAGAAAACTTTTCATCTTTGTGTTCACCAAAAGTGTTAGCATGATAAATTGATCTTTCATAAAAGTAATCAAAACAAATCCATTTTTAAAGAACAAACAAATTAATTTTTAAATGCCACCAAGGACGAAGTTTAAAAATTATCATACCAGCTGTTGGGAGCCAGCTGGTCAACTGGTCAGTCACAGCAAGCCTTAAAACTGAACACTTTCCATACTACTGTGCCAGGGTTGTGGGTGCCACTGTCTTCCACAGGGCAGTGCTCCTCAGGATGGGCACATAGTCTTTTTATGTCACAATTCAACTCAGCTACATTTTGTAAACTTAGAGAAACCATAGTCCTACATATCCCTACTATTTGGTTATGAAGGTAGCATCTCCACACATCTTGCTTGCATATTCATAGAGAGACCCTGTACTCAGCCTTTCTTTCTGCAGTGGGAACACCTTCAGTGGACCTCTTTTAGTCTAGCAAAAAAATGGACTAGGAGCTGCTTTAAAAATAAACAGCTGAAGGAGTCATTGCATTTTACTTATGAATTTTTCACACACACACACACAAAAATCACCATTACAGGTGAATAATACATCTTCATTTACTTTTGTCCTCAAATCTCAGGAATCCTGATTTACACTGCTCTCAGGGCAAAAAGAAGTCTAATCTGTTTCAGATGAGTGAAATTCTGAGGGACTATGCTGGACAAGAGCTATTTTTAAGACACATTTTTCTTTCTACTCTTTTTTTAGTGAATAAATGTAAGACCTAAGGGATTAATTTCTCAGCTAATATAAATCAGCACAGCTACATTGATTTGAATAGGGCTTTGCTGTTTTATGCCTACTGGGGATTAGCCTCACCAAAAGCTTTGTAAGCTTTTTAAAGTTAAAGGGACAGGCTTGTTCTGTGTTTCAGTGCTGAAAAAAAGGGAGAATTATGAGCATAGATTAATGTAAGCTACAGCTTTAAATGATAAACTACAGAATATGTGGAGGCTTTAAAGAGATAATTGTAAAAATGTACTGCACTGGTTGAGAAACCCAGAAAATTACAGGCAATATGTATATATACCTTATATATATATATATTCCACAATTATTCAGTAGGTGGCAGTTAAAAGCCTGGATGAGCTTTGCCGTCGCCATTTAGGCAGTAGCACTATCAGAGGCTGGAGTCAGTCCATCTGTAAAAGCAGAAAGAGAGAGGCTGCAATCAAGCCAACAAGAGCATTATCCACGACCCAGGTACTAGGGAGAGGAGTAGAGCTGCGGAAGCAGACAGCCGGCAGCAGCCAACACAGGACACAAGGGGAAGTCACAGGCAACGGAGCTGCAGCTCCGTTGATTAATAAAGAGACTCCTTTCTGGTGGAGGAAACCCAGGGCAGAGAGGGAGAAGAGCTGGTGCAATGACAGGCAGAAACTGAAGAGAATTTGAAGCTTTCTGTTCCTACACAGGTAATTTTTTTTCTATTGTTTTTCTTTATCATCTTGTACAATAAGCATAGCTTTGCATTGAGATTAGAGGTCTTAATTTCCTTCACCCAAAATCCACAATGCTCACTCAGGAAAAATTTCTGCTGAAGTCGATATAGTTTTGTGTGAGTTACGAGTGCAAGATTTGATCTAAGCTTATATCTTATGTAGAGAACATGTCATGCTACAAACTGGGGCTGGCAAGGAAGCCAGAAGCTGGACATACACTTAATGACTAGTTAACAATACCTTTTTTCTGTGTGCTGGGTTGTTAGTAATGACTCATAACATTGTTTTTTCTTTTTTCAAATTGTCTTTCATTAAAACTCAATGTGTGTTGAATTTTGCCCTTTTTTTTATAGCATTGCCACTGCAATGGTTTAAGGAGAGATTATTTTTTTTTTTAAATGAAAGCTACATTTTAACTTAACTGATGAAAGAATACAAAAATATAGAGTCTGGATGAAATAACACCAGCTGTTTCTTCCTTTGAGACAGATACAACTTTGCAGCATTCCACTGTCAGGCATGAAATATTCTATTTATCAGTAGACTGTGTCCCTCTCAATTCAATGAAATAAAACAAATCATGAAAGACCATTCTGAAGTGTCTGAGAATGACAGAATTCAGATTTGACAACATTTTTTCTCTCTATCTTCCCCATGAAATGTGAATGGTCTATATGCTGCACCACTTAGTCACAGAAGGGTGAGCCCAGAATGGAGCAACAAGATTGGATGTATTTTAATTGAAAGCATTTTCTGAATGTCCTGTTTTCATGAATACCTAGACATATACACATATCTGTGTACACATACATGCCTGTTTATACATGCACACTCATACAGCTCATTAAGGTGTACATCTCCATACCTTTCTATGTCAATGAAGCTGATGAAACTGCTGTTCTGTGTTTCTCAGGTTTTACAGTTTACTGTTCTCTAGATTGTTTGCAGGTTTCACCATTTTTAATTCTGGCTCTGAGGACTATTTTGGCTTCCCCCTTCCTCCCTCCCCTTTTTCGTTTTCTGACTCATGGACCTCACTCATGCTCAGGAGCTGCTCCCTGGAGTCCATCTGTGCTTACTAAATGCAGTAGTGCCCAATTCACACAGAATGGGATCCATACCATTGTTCAGGGTCTATGAAATGTGATATTCTTCCAGGCTGTGTTCTCTCTCTCAAATCACACACCACATTTCTGAGGCCCTTGCATGAAGAACTGTCAAACATGGAACAAGTTCAAACACACAGCTGCAAGTCAGTGGTCCCATGGATCTGGGAGAATGATTGTGATGTACAGCTTTTTATCCTTTGTCCCTGGGAAGAGAGAAGAATGAATGGATATAAATGAACTGTGAATACACTTAGGCTGGAAGGTTTCAAACCCTTAGAGCAGCAAGGTTCTTAAATTACATTCCAGTTGAAGTAATAGAAAGAAAACACTCTAAATGCTTCTCTGTTGCAATTTGATGGAAGGGATTATGTAAAATGGTTGCCTACAAGGGTAAAGCATAAGATTTGGTAATCCAGAAGATCTCTTTCAATACTAAATACCATTCCTACTTTTCACTGAAAGTTGCCTGCATGGAAGAGTCCCTTTACAAATGGGTCAAGGTCTTTGGAAATACAGTTTTGCACATATCTCACATCAGTCAGATGAAAGCATATTTCTGCACTGTGCTGCCCTATTGTTTATCGCAGCAGACTCACAAGCCCTGATGGTCCTCAGACTGAATAATATCCCTTTCTCACAGTGCGGAGCTGAGCTCTTTGGAAGTTGATTGGAGTTCAGGGGCATGGCTCCTTCTGGCCAAGTGATCAAGATGATATTACATCAGCACTGCAGTTCCTGTAGTACCAATAAAATAGTGGACAATATATAAACTGATCCTGCCATTTCTGAAGTTGTTACTAGCACTGTTTCTATTCTCCTTTGAGGATCACCTGATGAATATCTTTGTTTTTTTCTCATGTGTAACCAACACACCTGCCCATGTAAAGGTCCCACCATCATGTGTGAAAAAGAAAAGACATTTTCATTGTGACAGGGTATGTGCTATTGCCTCAAACTTAGCTTTTATAATAAACATCCAATAAATAATATTCTGTTTCAAAGATGCTCCTGCAGAAAGACTGCTTTTAATTCCATATTCCCTTTTCCTCTAATTCCTTATTTTATAAACTTATCCTTTTCTTCCTTTTCTTATGGTTTTATGTGCTACACTGGATGGCATTCAATTCACAGTATACTTTAGTAACTGGTCTTTAATACATAATAAGCAGCATTTGATTGCACTATCTCCCACACTGTGTGTGAGTATCAGGTAATTTCTATATTTAAGCTGAAACAGTATTCACTGTGGGACTGGTTCACTGGTTTGGTGTGTGGGGTTGATTTCAAATGTTTGTTAATTTCCCCTTAATATTTTATATTACTAGGACTAATGGAGCAATTATCAATATTACATAGGAGAAAAATAACTGTTTTGTAAACAAAGTGGATATTAGTGATAGTAATTTCACTTTAAAATAAACAATTTCCATAAACATTCCAGGAAAAAAATATTCTTGGATTCTTTTTCCATTTGGTATTTTTATTTTACACACAAACAAAGTTTTCTAACTATCAATGAACAGATACTTTCACTGCGTTTTTGTTGTGGTGTTAAAACTAAAATGTGCATTAAACGATCTTACATTATTGCTGGAAAAGCAGTGGAAAAGCCTGACTGACAATGCAACTGTGTATATTAATTGAAACAGAACATGTTTTTATTTGCCTTTTTGAGAAAACAAATATTGATTAGTTTTCAACAACAAAATATTGATAACTCTGTAATTCTTGAAATAGATTGAAGACAACCAAAATGTGGAAAAGGGTGTGTCAAGTCTGTGACAGATGTACTTTTTGACTCACATTGAGGTCAGGAGCACCTCACTTTGAGCAAATAATTTTAAGTTGAGTATTGGGCTTCTGTATCTGAGATTAAAATCAGTCTCTCTGACTATGCAGGACTGCAATATGCTGTGGCAGTAAAATTCAATCAGCATCACCCTAACTGCGGGTAATGAAATTGGTTTTACTTGAATCTCAACAAGTTTCAGTGAAGTTATGCTTGCCTTTCATCATCCTCATTTAAAATATACACAGATTAAAGCAATCATATGGCAAGGGCAAATCTGTTCCTGGACTGCAGCTGTTTCCTTCCCAAAATGTCCAGTTTTCTGACTTAAAATTAATCTGAAGTTAAGAAAAGAAACTTGCCCTTTTTAATTTATTTTTATATTCTTCCCTGAAAATTTAAGATGACGCCTTTTATCTGTTCTGAAAAGGCTAGTTATTTGAATAACCAAATATTAGCTAAAATCAAGAGGTAAAATATTGCTGTTAGCCCAAATAAATAACTTTACAGTTTTCACAGTTTGTTCATGTCAACATTAAAATACTATCATGTTACTAAGTATTTTTTAATATTCAGAATATAATTTTTATAATTTTTGTTTAATATTACAAAAAGTGAATTGAGACTAACGTGCTCTAAAGGCTAAACCTACCTTTCTTACTTCAGAATAAATAGAACTGAAAGTTGGGTCAGTGATGAATATTACTATGAAATTGTTTTGCTATTTAATAATAATTAAAAAAAATCAGTGAGGAAAATTTTTCAGTTTTATGAAAGTCCTGAGATACAGATTTGCACATTAATTCTTAAAAATAAATACTCCTTGGAGTAAAAATAAAAATAGATTTTTTTTCCCCAATCCAGGTTATGATAAAATTGCGCATTATAAACAAAAAATAGCTTTTTATGAACATTTAGATATTCCTATCAGAAAGCTATTATTCTATATACCCAACAGTTATACTTTCATTTCTGATTTTCAAAAGTTCTTGGTTTTCGGAAAATTTTCCGTGGAAGCATAGGCTTCTTACTAGTGCCTGAAAACACATCAGCAATGGTATTGCATTATTTAATTACTTGTCAGGGATTCTTTTGCATCCTGAGGCACTGCATTAACCTATTCACAAGTTACTGCCCAAGAAACCAGTTGCAAAATTTTATCAGTTTAAGCCACATTATTTTGAACAGGATATTATTTGGGCTGTTTAAGAGGATCAGAAGTGTTCCAGTGGTCAAGATAATAGTTGAACTATCCTTCCCAGCCAAGCAAGAAAAATAAATGATAGGAGTTATATTCATAAGTCACATGCATTTAACCTTTAATAAATTTGCTTCTGCAGAAGATTTACATAATCTCAAATTAACATTAAGGAATTGAGAATTAGAGTGAAAGGCAAAAGGGCCACCAGTCTTCATACAGTTTCATCCACTGAATAAAAACTAGTCTTCTGTGAATGTACTATTCTTCTGTGTGTAAACACACACATATATACAGAAATAGCTTATTGCTTATGCTGCAATTTTATCTCTGAATGAATACGAATCTCACAATATCTAGAATCACCCCAAATCTCCACAATAAAGTGATTATTTGGGTAATGTTCTTTCTTGGTTTGAGTTTTTTTAGTGCTTTGTACTTTTCTAAGTTTCCCCATCCGGGAAAACTTAAAAACCATAAGTTTTTCCATAAGATGCAGAACCTATTTTGGCTAATGTACATCTGGAGAAGTAGAAGTTCGCTATAACATGTAAAGTCATTGCTCCATGCCAAAAAATGTGTTCTACTATTAGAAAACAGAGGGGCTGAAAGATCAGACTGATTCTGCATTTATATAAATGACAAAGTCCAATTTATAACCCTATTGCTCTACCAAATGGCATTATGCCCTACTTGTTGAAAGGTGAACACACAACACTGTAAGTTGATCTTTCCATCTTTACTCAGTTAAATTAAACTTACTGAAAATTGAGGAAAAACTATAATATTTAATTTAAGTCAGGAAGAAAACTGCAACTCCCAAAGGGAGTTGAATACAGTGTCATTATCTTGACATTTTTATTTCTCTGTGTCCTTTCACAAATACCTAACTACACATATGCAAAGGCTTCTGAGTCATTTATATCTGAATTTTGATGATAAGCACTTTATAAAGACTAAGACAATGGTTTACCAAAATGCTCAAATAGATAAATAAATGTAGGAATAACTCTATTCCAGTCAATGGAGTATCTAACATGCCTAAAGCAAATCTGGAATTTAGGCAGCATCTGTAATGAAATGCTCCATTTTTAATTTTATGATTAACCAATTCACTAAATAGGAAGTGACAACAAATAAGACACGTGTCCATCCTGGATAAACTTAGCATATTATTTCTGTTTCTGCATGAGCATAAGGGGACTGTTATGTGTTTAGTGTGTTCATCTATCTATCCTGGGTAAATTTTTCATAATATTTCTGTTACTACATGAAAATAATGTGGTTTTTTTCCACATGGTAAGTGTGGTCAATGATACTGTGTCTTATTTTATGGTAATCGTTCATTAGTATATGCTGGTTACTCAAGGTTGTGTAAACTCTGGGGCAACAACAGAACAAACAATTTCAGTAAAGCTCTTCGTTCGTTTGGGTCCAACACCTTCTGCATTTTTTGCACATGAACTCTCAGCAAAGACAGAAATCAACAGTTTCTTCTGCGTCATTCATCTTTTCATCACCAGTCCGGCCTTCTTGAACAACCAGTGTCACAGTAGTTAAGCCTGGTTTCAAAAGCCCATATTATCTATTGCTCCCGCAGAAAACATATCTATTTATCATCCCTTCCTTTTTCCATTTATTTCTTGCCTAGCAAAACTATTTCTGCCACAACATTGGCTGGTCATATGTCAGCCAAAAAAATGGTAAAAATTTTCTTGCTGTGACAACTATGTGTTTGGGATTTTTTGTTTTACCAGTGGTTCCATTTGATATGAGAATTTATAGAGCTTAAAATTATTTTGGAAAGGCATTGTTTGGGAAATGAGATTTTCAACATTGGTGTAATGACAATATGACAATTTGCTAAAGTATAGCATGTCATCTACGACTGCAGACCAGTATAGGGACTATATTCTACCTCCTTTACATGCAGATGTTCTTAGAACTGTAAATACAGAACAAATCTGCAACAAATTATTCTGAAATACTCCTGTTCTTACTGTTTCTCTTTGTTAGCCCAGAAGCATGAAGAAAGGAAACCTCTCAGAAAACCTCTCTGAGAGACTCTGTAAAGTTGGTGTCTGATAATCTTGCTTGAAACCTAGACCATATTTGTACTATAGTGAACACATTTATAATGTTGGGGAAAATCTGTCCTAAAATGTAACACCCCCTGCTGCCAAAAAAAAAAAAACCAAAACCAAACCAACAAACAAAAAACGTGCAAAACCCCCCAAACCAAAAGAACTCAATTTTTATTTTTCTTCATTTTTCTTTTTTAGACAATTGAAAGCAAACACTACTTAGGCCAAACTCCTCCAAAGCAGACAGTTTGCTGGCATTCTGGTCATGCAGAGCCATTTTAGCTTTCTGCTCTTAGTCCCACACGGTTTCTAAATTATGAATTTTCTATGCTACTTCAAATAATTTCAACATTGTAGAGATCATAGCTCTAAAATGGAAACTGTTTCAGTTTAAACAAATTGAATTTGTGGTTTGAACTTTTGCTTTCTATGAGCACATTTAATAAGAGAAATGCCTGATTTTGTCGCCTACTTTTAGGTGATCAAGTAAATATCAAAATAAGAACAATATATCAGAGAAAAACAGCAGGTTTAGAACACACAACTTTTTTTTTCTTTCTTTCTTTCTTTCTTTCTTTCTTTCTTTCTTTCTTTCTTTCTTTCTTTGTTTCTTTCTTTCTTTCTTTCT
>JAWWEE010000085.1:32207270-32277320 GCA_035221455.1 Xenops minutus
TCTTTCTTTCTTTCTTTCTTTCTTTCTTTCTTTCTTTCTTTCTTTCTTTCTTTCTTTCTTTTCTTTTCTTTTCTTTTCTTTTCTTTTCTTTTCTTTTCTTTTCTTTTCTTTTCTTTTCTTTCTTTCTTTCCCCACAGAGCATGCTACTTTCTCTGTAACTCAGTCTGGTCACATTCTTTCTGGTAGATGATATAGAATATTAAGCTATAAATGCTTTTCTCTCCAACTATGGTCAAGAACAACATTAATTAAAAGTGCTACCACATTCATTCAAGGAAAAAAAATAATGATTTACACCAGCTAATCAAGAAGCAGACTTTCAAAGAACATTCTGTTCAGCATGCGAATAAAAAATTTCTTTCCATATGGACTAGAACCTCATTTTGCAAGAAAAAGCTATTTTAACAGTTAGTATTTGGCCTTCAAATGTGTCAAACTCTCCTTTGACTTGAAAAGACCAAAGAATCCAAGAAAAGAAAAAGAATGTAGAAGTGAGGTTTGTATTAAAAAAATGAAGACACTGCAAGTAGGAAAGTTTCCATTCTTAAAGTTCATGCTCATTAGCAGATATGGCGAAAATACTCCCTGAGAAATGTCTGTTTATACACATAATGCAGAACAAGCAAAAAAATCCTTCAAGAGCTCTCATTCCCTATTTTATAAAAATAATGTGACATTTTTCACCTCTGATATGGTGAAATGGACATTAACCTTGCAGCCATGCTGAAATACATCTTATCTATAGCTACATTCTTCACTTTCCACCTTGTATCTTTGTATAGTGGTATCATCACCAGATAGCCTGGAAAGACTACTAATTTAAATTGAGGCAAGATTTTAAATTAAAAACATTGCTTGTACTTTATTGGATTTTCATAATAACAGTAACAATATAAACAGACATCTCCTTATAGTTAAAAAAAAAAAAAAAAAAATCAGTGACTGACATGAGATGGTCTTACCTGAGGAAAAACAGTTTTCAGGAAATTAATACACGACAGCTGAAAATTGCTGTATGTCATATGAGACTGACATCTCAGTAGAACATCATAAACCCTTAACAATTGGATCAGTTAAGAAGTAATCAAGCCTCTGACTCCAGAAAGCAAAGGTAGTATCATGTTGTTTTATAAAATGAATGCTACACTAAAAGATACAATCTAGTAAAAAAATGTCAAAGAAATTTACAACCTCAACACATTTCATGGTAGTCTAATAATACAAACATGGTGAAAATCTTTTGTAAAAAAACCCAAGACTGGAAACACTGGAGAGTGAGTGATATTTTTTCTGTACCTGTTTTCAAGTATAAACTGGAAGAGTTTATCCTTCCGACTGTGAGATTCTAAGCTCTTGTTCCTTTAACGGTAGGTATTCAAGGGGATTGGGTTTCAGATTATATTTTTCAGCCATCCAATACCTTTTGCCTGTTTCGTATGTCATTCTTAGTTTAAACACAAACATAAGAGGCAACTCATAAATGCAATTGATAGAAAAATTAGACCAGAAAAAAAAACGATTAAAGATAACAGAGAACTGTGAAGATCTAGTGACTAAGCACAGGATCAGTGACATTGATTAAGTAAATTCTAACAAAGCTTCATGTATTTACTCAGCCAAAGAACATTAAGAGTTTGAACTATAAAGAGCATAATCTGTAATGTGAGGTACCTTGTTTAAACATTTTAAATACATATTTTTGTTACCACTATATAAGAAAATAACTGACTTTATATCTGAATTAGTCAGACCTTTTTCCAACCTTCTGTCAGAAAAGTTGTTTTACCTGGCATGTCAGAAATAACTAGGGAAAGCATGCAGACCAACATAAAGGTCTGCAGTTGAGTTTGCACTGGAGGCAGCAGTTTGTCCCAGTGAACAGCCCATCAAACTCACCTGCAGCAGCTGAACTAGAGTAACTTGAGCTTTGTGCTAGCAGAGCATTTGCAGAAAACAGCTGTCAGCAGAGGTGCAGACTCACTGATTTGCTGAACTTTTCAATAAGACAATTAAAAAATTATTGGTATGGATATATGTTATGAAAAGTGCTTTGCCTTTTTAAGTGAGGGTAAACTGACACTTTGGAATACGATGATAAATTTTCATTGATGTAGTTTGTAATAGTAGCAAAAACAAAAAATAAGGCTTTATTATAGAATAAGTCAGTTTTAATGTGTAAAAAGCAACTGCTATTTTTTATGTGCAGATTATGAAACAGACAAGTTTTCAATGTATGATTAAGAAATGATCTTGTATATCTGAAAAATCAGACTTCTCCCAAGTTAATTTTTCCATACCCATACCAGTCAGAATACTGAAAGCTGATGAAACAATGTCATACATTAGTGTGTTCTGTTGTGGGTTTTTGTGAACATATTTTAAAACAAAGAGATACCAGTAAACTAATATGGCAATATGGAAAGCATTAACAAATAAACACTTGTGTGCAAATGCACCACAGAACAATTTTCACTGCAGGAGACTCTCTGGTCAGATCCACACAGAGAATGCAAACAAATGATAAAAAATATGTAGACAATCTGTTCTCAGTGTGATCAAATAGTCTTGAGTGAGGGGTTTTCCTACTCTTAATTCCTGAGCAGGACAAAATTAGAATAATCTGTAATGTTTATGATGGCAAAATTGAGGATTTTTGGGACTGACAGACCGAAGAGCAACTAAGGTTGTTGTTCCTTTACAGTCACCTAGGCTGGGGAGAAGCAGCCCTGTGGAGAAGGTGCGGGGGCTGTGCTGGGCAGCGCCCAGGGCATGGTCAGCAGCAGCCCTGGCTGCAGCAAAGGCCCCCTGTGCTCTGGGCTCCGTGAACAGGACCCTGGCCAGGCAGCCGAGGAAGGTGATAATCCCCCTCTGCTCTGCACGCACAGAACAACAGCAATGCTGTTGGTCCGGTTTGGGCACCCCCATGGAGGGAACACATGGATAAACTGAAGCAAGTGCTGATGAGAGCACTGAGGTGTCCAGAGCTGCAGCACCGTAGGCTGATGGAGCAGGGTCAGATCAGTCTGGGGAAGGCACAATTTAAGAGTCAGCAAAAAGGGACCTCCAAAACCTACACACAAGCCATCAAAAAGATAGAGTCAAACTCTTCACAGTAATTAATGCTGGGAGGAGAGACAACAGGTATAAATTGAGAGAGTAGTTCAGACTAAGTCATCCTGTCAGTAAATTATCAGTGTAGCGTGTTTCGCAGAGAGGCTGTGGGGAAAGTTGGAGATTTTGACACCTGGACAGGGCAGAACAACCTTATCTGGTCTCAAGGCTGACCCTGCTGGACCACCAGGCTGGACCAGAAACCTGCTCAGTTCCCTTCCAGATGGAATTATTCTGTGATACTATGATAATTTCTAAAGATTTTCTGCAAGATGTCCCTAAGCAATAGGTCTGCTCTTCTTACCACTGTAAAGTTTTCTGATTGTCTAATGTGAATCTCTCTTACAATAGAAGTAATTGCATTTTTAACTGATTTTCATAGTAACAATTTTCATAGTTCATTTTTTTCTCCTTGTCCCATAGTTCCTAGGCTTCATATATGAATGCTTGAGCTGCTTCTGAGGTAGAAAGCCCAGGTTTTCCTCTCTTGCTTTTTTGGCCACAAGAAATGATTAAACTATGATTCTTGTGGTAGGTCATTCTGTGCAGTCCTCTACAACTCTAAGTTCTTTGACTGTTCTGAATTTGCATGTTGGAAGCTCTTAAGTACAGGTTTATTCTCAGTGAAATAATGCATTCTGTTAGCTTCCTCTTGTTCCTCCTCATTTTTTCTAGTTACTTTCTTCGGTGGGTTTGTGTCAGTTTTCTTTTTTATTTGTTTGTTTTGTTTTGTTTTCTAGGTTTTTGTTCGTTGTTGTTATTGTTGTGAGTTTTTGTTTGGTTTTGTTTTTTGTTTGTTTGTTTGTTAACAGTATGAGCTTCTCACCCTTTTTCTTTGTTCCTCAGAGGGTTTTTCCTCCTCTATAAACACATACAGCAGAGTATTTCTGAGACTACTTTTTCTTTCCTTTCCTTGAATTCTTCTCTCAGAAAAACAATTTTGCTTCAAAGCCTCAGGGTGAACACTCTTATTTATCAGTCTTTCATATATTTAAAGAAGTCTCTCAGAGTGACAATTATTGTAGCATAAGAGAGATGGAAGGGGTAAAGCTACCTTCTGCCTGAAGCCAATCTGGGTAGGCAGAACTATGACAGTTCTCCACTTTGCCTTGGGATCAGCATCCCCAGGTTACACTGGTTATTCTGCCTAAGGTATGGTGGATGAGGAAGTACAAGTCTTTCACCCAACGCATTATGTAAAGACAGATGTTTTCAGCTTACTCACACATTAGAATTATGACAGCATAGGATGCCTTGGACAAGAAGGATAACAAAAGAGTATGCTTGAACAATATAATGAAGACTAATACAGCATGGGTTGCCTTAGCTTAAGTCTAACTTGCACAAACAGCAACAGCATCAAAATGCAGAAGCAAAAAATTGTGTGTGAGCTTGCAATGGAGATAAGGTCACGGGGATCCCACTAACATCCATATCTATACAGCATCACTATTCTCCTGTTGCTAGACAGGTAAAACAGAACTTAAAATCCCACCCTGCAATGCAATCAGTTCTTTCTCTGCATTGAAGAAACAGCCTGAAGGCTTTCCTTCAAAGGAAGGAAGGTCCCTTGAGTTGTTTTGAATTTACTGCTACCTAGGCAAAATTGTAACAGGCAGATTTAATCACTTGGTGCCATACTTGGGTAATGTTGCCTTTTAAAACAGCCCATTTTCTTAAGAACAAATACAGATGTAGCAAATTTTGCAGTTTGTTCCATATGTACCCCTTTTATATCTATATTTGGTCTGAAAAGTAATAATAACCTAGACTCTCTAGTTTTAAAATTCTTTTTTTTTAGTGTTTATTTGCTTAACACTCACTAAATATAAAAAGACCTGTATGTGATATGTACCTAATGAGCTGTTACTGATGGGAGGGCAAATTAATCTTCACATTTATTTCAGTGATTTCTAAAACAGCTATAGCTTGTAAACATGTCAAAACATTATAATTTCTGTTGTTTGACAATTATGTCAATATTTGTGGTCCTACTGTTTACATATACTTTTTGTCAAGGGAAACTGACTTCAGAAATCATGGAATTTTGTGACCTTTGACATATGCACTTGCCAACGTTGACAATACATACAAGCCACTAAAAATGCTGTGAATATAACTGCACAATGTCTGACAAGTGTAGCATGTCTCATGTTAAATATCATCTGTTGTAAGATAAGTATTAGGATGAAAAAGCAGACTGAATGTGAGCAATCTGAGTTTATCAAAATGTACTCTTTGATCTGAAATGTAAGTGGAAGAACACATTGAAATGGGGCTCACACTCCCATAGGGTTAAAAATAGGGCATACTTGTGCTACAGCTGAATAATCTGCTAGTAAGTCTTAATTGTCACTCAAAAGAGTTGTCTGGTTGTAGTGGAGGTGAATTCCCTAACTCCTGAAAATACAGTATATTCAGAGTTATTGACTGTATACTCTTGTACACCAATGTGTTTCAACTATGATTTAAGAAAACTTGTTTTAGAGACAGAAGAGTAATCCCATTGGTACAGCTTGTTCAGGTCTTGGCCTTGTTGAAATTCCCAGATGTAACTTTTTATTTCTGTGGATATTAGTCCAGTAGGAAGAACACTGAAACATATTATGTTAATTTATAATCAGCCATGAAATGATGAAGAAGATCTTTTGTTACCATTCGAGACTGGATTACAAACCTTAAATTTACTACTAAACAAATCTTTCTGTAAGCCCCTGCAAATCTTCTTGTATTACTACAACTAGTATGCCATTAATAAAATCACACTGGTTTCTCTTATTGGGAAGGATATGACACATGCATTCTTCACATGTACTTGCATCAATTAACGTCTGTCTTCCTTTTCTTGTCATTTTCTTTCCTAGCATTTTCTCTCTAGCTGATCAAGAGACACACATAGAAACATGCCTGAGCAAAGCAATGATTACAGGGTAGTTGTGTTTGGAGCTGGAGGAGTGGGCAAAAGTTCCTTGGTTTTGAGATTTGTGAAAGGCACTTTCAGAGAGAGCTACATCCCTACCATTGAAGACACGTATCGTCAGGTGATCAGCTGTGATAAGAGCATATGCACTTTGCAGATAACTGACACTACAGGGAGCCATCAATTTCCAGCCATGCAACGTCTTTCTATTTCTAAAGGACATGCTTTTATTTTGGTTTACTCAATCACCAGCCGACAGTCCTTGGAGGAACTCAAGCCAATCTATGAACAAATATGTCAGATTAAAGGAGACATAGAAAGCATTCCAATAATGCTGGTGGGGAACAAAAATGATGAGAACCAAAATCGAGAGGTAGACAGCAGTGAAGGAGAAGCCATGGCTAAGAAGTGGAAATGTGCCTTCATGGAGACCTCTGCCAAGATGAACCACAATGTGAAAGAGTTATTTCAAGAATTGCTAAACCTGGAGAAGCGCAGGACTGTGAGTTTACAAATTGATGGCAAAAAAAGCAAGCAGCAGAAAAGGAAGGAGAAACTGAAAGGCAAATGTGTGGTGATGTGAAATTACATTGCCAGAAGTCAGCTGTGAAGTCTCCCCTGACAATACACCTCTAAAACATATAGACACCAACCAACCAACCATGCAAGATCCTATTTATTAGTAACTGTTTTAAAGGAAATCTTCAGAATTTGAAAAAGTGAGATACTGTGGTTACTATGACAAAAATCAACAAATAAAAAAGCATGCACTAATGAAAATAAAACAGGAAGAAAGGAAATGTTGCCTAGGATACCTAAGTTTGTAATTTGCAGAGAAGAATTTTCATTATTCACGTAATGTGAGAGATTTGGAAAGTCAACTTAATATTATTTTCATTTGCATATAACTGCAAAAGAAAGCACTCTATAATGTCAGAAGAAAAACAAAGAAATGGTTGTGAAGAAGCCTAGAACATACAAGTGCATGCTGGGTGGCATGAATAATTTTCTTTAAGAATGCTGCAATTCTGTGCCATTTTCATTTATTACTGGTGGACAGTGTGCATAAAATAGTCTTGGATCTGACAAATAAATGAACTATTGCACATTAAAAGGAAGTAGGGGTGTAGCAATTAAAAGGAACAAATAATGCCTCTACACCTCAGTGTGATATTTCTTTCTAGTGTGATGCAGTATTTGAACTGAAGGTTGTGGAAAAGACAGTCCCTGCTTGAACGATGGAGATGACCTGCTTTTCTGGACTCACTGCTTCAAGAATGTTTCTGATCCAAGTATATTTCAGAAGAACAGACATTTGCCTGTGGAGAATGTCAGACTCTATAAAAATGGTGTACATATACAAACAGAAAGCTTCCCTGGGGGGACTGACTAGGGAGTCCCCTAAAAAAGCCTCTATTGGAGACAGTTCAAATGCTGCAGCTGGTTAAAGGAACACATGGTGTGACCAGTGAATGAATGGAATGTCTTTTGAACTGTTGAATGGGTGGTACCCTCGGAGAGGAGTCAGTGTATGATACCAAGGTTTTATTCAAATTATCAGAATTACTGAATGATGCATCTTTACATTACTATATTCCAATTAGAATGGGGTTACATTTATGCACTACTAGATCTGTTGCCTTTATATTGTCTGAAGTGTTTCACATTTGCCATTTAAACTCATGATTTGAACTGCTGTGACTATTTATAGAAGCAAATCCTATATTTGAAGTTAGGGCCCACTGAAGTCTCTGAGATGTGTTCTGGGATAATCACTACAGGATTTGGCACATTAAGGGTTGCAGCAGTACTATGTTACAATGCAATACAAAGTTCAGAATAGAAAAAAAATTAAAACGCTCTGTCAGGGGATACTGCTCTTCTCAAAACCCTCAAAAGGGGAAAAATTGTACAAAATATGAGCTTTCCTGGATGTCTCGCCAAAGCTTTTTTAAAAAACTAACATGAATGACTGAAGCATGAATCCTACTGATAACAGAGGCCATCTATGATAAAATAAGCACATACAATTTTTCAAGTACACATTAAAATTGCTTAAGTCACAATCTGCACCTTAGAAACTGCTTTGAACCAATAAAAAAGCCTACCATATTTTTTAGTAAATGTTTATGTCAAGAAACATGGGAAAATTAAGTCAAGTACTAATATTGTTAGCTTGCATGTTGTTGCTTTAGAAATAACTTCCAGGAGATGCTCCAATGCAGTGATTGCGTTAAAAATTGCTATCTTATTTCTCTCGGAGCTATTGCTTGCTTACCTTCCACTTTTCTAACAAATGTGCAGATATTTCACAAGTAGAGTGAAAGTATACATTTCTTTGAACAAGAATTGCCACTAGCACTGTCTAGAAGGGAGCACAACTTTTTTCATTCACTCAAGTATGAAACTCCTACTGATTTAAAAGAGACATTTTTTTGTATGTGTGTTTACTTCGTTGCATTAGAAGAGAAAATTGTAAAAAGCATGGAAAAAAGCTGAAGCTCTTCATTAACAATAAATTCCTGGCTCTTACGCAACACTTTTTCTCCATAAACCTCAAAGCACTTTGGAAAAAGGACAGCATCATTATCTTAACTTCTCAGGTGGTGAAAGTGAGGCATGAAGAGAGAAAGCAACTGCACACAGGTTGCCCAATAGGTTAGTGGTAGACCCATGAACAAAAGCAGATCTCCTCTGTCCCAGTTCAGTGCTCTGTGTTTTCTCAGACTGTCTCTTCATATTCTTCAATAGCTTCTGAAACACATGAATAAGCCTGGTTTGGCTTATACAGCCAACTGTGTCTTTCTTGACTGTCTGTCAATAAATCAAACAGTATTTCCAGATCAGGGATACAAAACATTTAAAAGCACTATGTTTAGTAAGACTTTTATAAATGTTTATACATCAATTGTGTAAAAAAATTTGCTGATGATATTCAATGTCACAGCATTTGATTCCGTGGATGAAACTGGGAAAAAAGCATGATCAACCTTAAGGAGTAATGGGTCACACAGAGAGATCAAAATTAGAGAGGTTGCCCACAAATGCTAACACATGGGTGCCAAAGGTCATCATGCATGGCACATGCCTTAGCAGCCAGCATGGAATAATAATGGAAAATCAAAGATTTAATAAAAGGTTATATAAAGAACCTTTTACCATTATTTATTTAACTGGAAGAATCATTTACATAGTAAACTATCTTGCAGAAGTACAATATAGGGGATCTGAATTACTTAACAAGTACTACCTGCAAAGATATTAGAGTCTGAAACTTGGCCCTGGACTTTTTTTTTTGAATGTGCCTCATAACAAGAAAAGAGTAATTGTATGGCAAAGAAGTATTAAAACATTAGCTGTGAATGTCAGGCTTGAGGACCGTTTTCTTTAGTTCCCAGTTGATTCCTCACCTGCTACATAATAAGCCATGAAGTATTTCATGGACTTGCATGTATAAAAGCAAGACCAGTACAGAAGCAATATTACTCAAGGACCACAGACTCAAAATAGAACGTATTTTATAGCCTTGCATTGCCACCCTAGTTTATACTACTAGATTTTACATATCTTGCATTTGTGTGAGCTGGTTGAAAACATTTGTTTTGCTATTACTTATAGAATTATTTTTTAATATGGAAAAAAGATAAGATAAATAAAGAAAATATACAGCTTTATTACTTTTTGTGTTTTATTTGTGAATGTGATATCAGTATAACAAACTCTTTAAAATGTATATAAAAATATTTAAAACATGTAAAGTCTACAGTCAATTTTAGCACCAGGAAACTAAGATCTAGCCAAAATGAATCTTTAAAATGCATGACTTTTATATGTATCTATGAAATATGAAGGTATATAGTTATAATGAAAATGTGTTCTTGCAATTTCATTAGCAAATACTTTATTTAAAAACTGCATAGGAAGTAATGTGTGCCTAAAAGTTTCCATGTTTGTGGTGATGTTCTGAACATACAAAATAAAGTTTTAAATCTAAATACAAATTTGGGAGAAGTCTTGTCAATGTCTGCATTGTGCTTGTTTCATAAGCGTATTGTATATTCTTAAAACTCTAAAGGTAATTCTCTAAATCAAAAGAGTCTTACAATCAAAGCAGAGTCCCAGAGTCTTCAGATATACAAATCAGTCCTAAGTGAATTGGAGCAGTATTATCTTCTCTAACATTCACCCTTATTTTATTATACTGTGGAAAATACCTACCTTTCAAAGTAATCTACCTTCATAAAAGAAATCCCCAAAACAGTTTATCAGTGATTGTTCCTTTTGGCTAGGAAAAATTAAAATCCTTTGAAAGTGGTCTATATTTTACTATTTACTTAAAAATGAAAGATAAAACTCTGTACCTGTGAAAAATTGAGACTTGCTATGTGGATCCTGCTATTCCTCCTCATTTCTATGAAATTTCTGATGTTTTCCCAAAATTTCCTACTATGGCATTTTTTATTACCACCTGTTGCAAAAAATGTCAAATATAATACTTTAACACTTCTTGCAATTCAGAAGATGAAGTAAAAGCAGTTCAGAGATATAATAAACAATTATTTCTGTATGTAAGCAATAATTCATATTCAACAGAGGAAGGGATCAAAAACCAAGCTTGAATACTTAGGTGTGTTGATAGGCAGTTGAACCAGAGGAGCAATTTTCCTGACTTTCTTTTTTTGTTGTTGTTGTTTTTTGTTGCTGCTCCTTCTTCACAGTGGAAAATATTTTCATTTTAACATGTACCCTCATTCAAACTTGTGAATACTTGTCACATTTAGTTCATTGACATTTCAACTGGCATGTCTTGCCCACCTTCTGTGCACATTTTCTAATTAAATCACAAATTTATTTCATATAGTCCACTGTATCTAAACTCCAGTCCCACTAAAACTTCAAGGAGTGAGATCTGAGCTTGAGTGCCTTGGAAAGTACGTACCTGGATGCTGTTTGTGAAGGATACAGCCTCTTCTCTAAATTAACTGGAGAAATATGGGGTATAGAAAAAGCATTTAGCCTCTTTTTTTTTTTCATATAATTTATCTTGGTCAAGCACTACTTTTTATAATGAGTCAAAGTGGTCCTATTGAAATCATGATCAAACTGAATGTAGTTCACATTCAGGTGCCAAGAAGTGGTCCACAATGGAACCTACAAGTGCATCTATATTCTCAGATCATTGTGCAGCCTGTGAGGGTGGTGGGGGTTGTACCACCACAGTCCATTCCAAAACTAAAGTCAGCCTCTGTGCGCCATTACACATGATGCTCTGAAATCTGTGAATGACACATGCAACTTACTACAGTATTTGTATTCATTTCAGTAGAGAAAGCAGAAAATAAAGAACCAGAAGAGGTGTTCTTTCATAAGATTTGTGTAGGAAATATTATTTATTTTTTTAATATATAAGAGTAGAAAGATTATTCTACCTTAGCTTTCAGAGAGAGATGGGGAGACCTTTGAGGTGCTGTTCACTTTAATATATATCTGCTATACAAAAGCTTTTGTCCAGTGTTGCTGTAAAGATCCTTTGCCTTTTGGATTTCTTTCCTTTGGTGGTTCTGTTCCTGTTGCTGTTCAGACTGGTCTTCAAAAAAGACTGTTGGTCTATTTATTAATTTATAATCATAATACAATAGTACCATATGCTTAGGCATATGAATTTATTTCCAGATTTTTCCTGTGGGCCAGCTGTCCCCTGCACAGTTGGGTCACTGTGAAAAAGGGATAGAAGAATTATAATTTGGGAGGGGAAGTGGGAGCACAGAAAATGGGGATGCCAGAAGATTTTACATTTTACAGAACTTACTATTTCTTAAAAAATTCTGAGATCAGTAAGGACTCCTAAAAGTATTTTCAAAAGAAAAGTCAATATTGAATGGTCACACTGAGCTACTTTAATGAACACTGCTCTTATGGACATCACAATGAGGTAACATAAGGTTGCCTCAAGTAAATAGGTTACACAAGGAGAGCAATTACTGCTCACTCAGTGATCTATTAAAATCTGTAACTCCTTATAAGATTAACTGGATGGCTGACAAAAAGAAATCTAACTGAAACAGGAAAGCCTAATACAGCAGCAAGGGAAAGCTAGATCATTTTATAGAAATATGTCTGTAAGCATCCAAATAATAGTATACTTATATGTGGCTCCATGAAGTGCATGCTCATGTACCAAAAAACAGCAAAAGACTTTTAGAAGAAAGAGGCAGAATTATGGACAGTGGCTTTTCTGGGGGTGCTGAATATGAAGAGAAGGTGAATATATTTAGTTTCAGTGGTAATATTTAAGAAAGATGAGGAAAAAATCAACTGCATATTCTTGACATCATTTGAATAATAAAATCCATTAAGTCACACATCAGTCACTCAGGGCAAGTAGTCAATATGAACACTAAAAAAAAAGGCTTGAGTAAAAGAAATAATCTTAATTTCTTTCCTTCCTTTTTGCTTCCTGTTAAGATCCAGTTATCAAAATGATTAGAAATGCTTCTGCCCAAATTAAGGTGTAAACAAGACCATATGTCAAAACCAATAAATGTGAGGTAGAGAGCGAGATAGAAAGAAATAGGAAAAAGGGCAGGTAGGGGAAGAAAGAGAGGGACAGAGAGACTAAATAGAAAATGTATCACCACTTGGTGGAACCTAGTGCTGTCCCATTGGTCCTCTTCTTCTGGTCTTCCTGGTGGTGAGGGTCCCACAAAGCATAGAGTCCCTTACTTAAATTGTATTGAGGAGATGCCCAGCACCTCCCCTCAGGGGGAAGCTTTGCAGTCTCTTGCAAAAGACTTGGAATTTGTTCCATCACTTGGATCATGAGCAGACCTCTGGAAGTAGAAGGCATCAGGAATGAGTTGGGAGGTGTTTGGGGGGGTCTTTGATGGTTTATGAGCCCTTCTCAGCTGCATGTCACATGAATGCCCCATGTGTCTGTGGTCTTCTTGGAGGTGAGTGTTTACTCCTTTGGTTTGGTGTGGAGAGACTTTGCTATCACACCCCCAAACCCCTTCTTCTCCCTCACCACCCACTGAGCCTTATTTACTTCTCCTCAGATATATTTAAACAATAGTCCTATCTCAAGTTAGCATCACAATTCAAATTCCAGTCAAGAAGCATATTTGGGGCAGGGTGGGGGTGGTGTTTTGCTCATCCCAGACACACAGTTTGACAAATGGTCTTTCTATGATTTTGACAACGTTTAAGACATTAACATTTCAGTCTCTCACACTGGCATAACCATATTTGTTTATGGTTGCTCTTGTGTTTCGTTTCAAAGTCAAATCTGAATTGAAGATTGACTTCATTCTGAGTGTTTGAGCTACACCTAATCATTTCAGGGTCTTTTGCTTACCTAGTGGCAAAAGCTGGATACCATTTTGAAACAGAACCAAATTACCCCTCTGTGGAAGAGGACAATTTTAATTTATTTATTGCTTACCTGAAAACAGTCCAAAATAATGTAGTAATAAAGTAATCAGAGCGGTCAGTAAGCAGCAGTTAAATTATTCTCAATTAAAAAAAAAAAAAAAAAAAAAAAAAAAAGCCTGTCAGTTATGTAACAGCACACAAAGTGTGCCCAGATTGTAGAACTTGAAAATATCATGAAAGACAGATGGATTCACATTCAGAATTTTATCATGGTGGGCGTCAAGGGCTTCGGTGGGGTCATGGGGGTGAGAGGGGAAGAAACAGAAGCGTGTCTCTTTGTCTTCTTTCCCTCCCTCTCCACCACCCAGCCAGACTGCTTTTGCCACAGCCAAAGAACTCATGCTTCTGCTGAAAAAGTTTTAAAGAGCAAAGAAAAAAACACAAGATCACCACTTGGGATACAAATAAGTGATGTTTGTATATTGTGGGCAAGTATGGTGATAAAAAGTGGTTTCAAAAAGTATGCGACTCAAAAGTAATGTATTTCAGTGCTATCATCTGGCTTTCATTGGCTGTTTTAACCTACAGTTCTGCATCAACAGTTACCATAGTCTGAACATTGCTGGGTCAATTAGGTTACACAGTGTTACTTTAATTATGGGAGTTAGATTATTTTATCTCAAAAAATCAATGTTCTGTTGCAGTCAAGAAAGCATATTATTCTATACTATACAGAAGTAGAAGATAATGTATAGTTAAATGCAAGCTTATAGTCAAAACTATATTCTATTTATTGTGTTAATTTCTTTACTTGTAAGTTGTGTTTCCTCAGAAACTTAAAATTAGTGCTGTTTCTACTGGGTCTTTTAATATGAGCCAGTTTAAAAACAGAAACTTTTGTATCAGGACTATTTTCAGCAAAAGATTTTTAAAGTACTTTAAATGGGAGTTAGAATTTAGAATTCAATGCAAAAGTTTAACAGTGATTTGTAGAGACAATACTAGTCATCTTTGTACCCCACTAAAATGTTTTATGGTTTAAAATGTCACTAAAATGGGTCTTTTAGAGTGCAAGCCAGAAGTTTGAATAGGAACAGATTTAGTGTGTATTTTAATTTTCAGGCACATGGAAGTATGTGCAAGCTCAATTTTTCCTGAATGTCAGAGTCTAAACTCATTCTCTAGCTTGTAATAAATGTGTCCCTATGTTTTCTGGATTGTTTTCAATAACATGCTGTTTGGTGTGGTTACAATGGAATTGCTGTGGAAACAAACGGAAGGTTTTTGCATTCTATGGTGTTTCATTGTTGGTTTGGTTTGGTTTTTTGTTTGTTTGTTGGTTTTTTTAGTTTTTTTTGGGGGGGGAGGAGGGGTGTGTATGGGAAACTACCAAACCAAGAGAAAGTTAAACCTATAAGTTACAAAGGGAGCGTTTTAGGAAATATTTTTATTTTCCTTTTTTTAACTCGAACTTTCTTTTTAATCTGTAGCAAAATGACTAATACCTGTGTGTCCAAATTCCTCTTGTATACAACTGGAGCAACTTTTTTTTCTTCTTGAATATACAGGAAACTTACAAAGCATAGAAAATGAAAATATAATTTCTCTATGTCCTTTTAGACATGAGAAGCTGCCAGTTTTCCAAAATCTGTCATCTATTCCAAACCTACAGCATAAGGTTCCCTCTGTACACATCTGTGTTTACTCCCTTGGTTCTCATGCTCTCATTTCAAAATCCTCTGGTGTCAAAATTAAATCTCTCTTCCAACTTCATTTGCTAAGCTCCTAAGCTGTTATGATGAACCCTCTTCTCTGGTGAGGATACTATCACAAAGAAACAGATAGAAGATGCAGAGGAAGTGTGGGAGGGACATACTCCTAATCCTGTGTGTTTGCTTGAGAAGAAATCTACAGGATCTCCTCAGTTCCTCTGAATTTCATTGCGTGTAGGTCACCTGTATCAGGCTCCAGGAGAGATCACTGCACAAGCACAGGAACTGAGCAGGCCAGGAACTACTACTTGCACCAGAGCCATCATGGCATGTATTCCTAATCCCAGGCAGCAAATACCTCTGGCCGCTCTCTTCATCGTAACATCCATCACACACTATTACCCCACTGCTGTTTTCGAGGCTGTAGACAACTTCTTTTTCACAGGTCTATAGTAATGGGACTCATCACCATGAGCGCCAGTGTAGACATTAACACAGAGGTTAGAAAACTTTGTTTAGTTTGTAAGGTGTGACATTATTTCTGTATTCTTTGCAGGAGATTTTCTCTTGAAAGAAAGTCAAAGATGAAAGGTCATGTTAAATGAAAGCCTTCTTCAGTTCTCATTTGAAGACAACTTTCCTGTGAAAAAAAATTTGAAGTTCTCATCTCAATCTCAAAAGGAACAATAACATAAATGTTTACTTTAATTGACATGGCTGTGTTTGCATAAGGGGGAAAGACTAACATGACAGAAAGTCTTAATTGAAGCCTGGTGTGAGAAAGAGAAAAAACAATTGAATAGTAAAACTTACCTGTAGGAGATGATGTTGTCTCTCGATTTTACTTTTAATCCATCATCTGTGGGAAAAGAGGCAATACTCCCATTAGCATCTTTGAATTGCAAAGAAGAAATGTTCAATCCTTGAGAGAATCTAGGGGGGAAATAGAACAAGGTAAGTAGGCTCTGGCTTAGATTTACTCATTGACTGGATGTGTGCTAAGTGACCACTAGATCATTTGGTCTTTGATGAAGACTGCCTATTTTAAAATGAATAAGTAGGTACCACTTTACTTCTCCTAGCCTATGACTTTGCAGGATTAGAAATAGAAATCCCCCAAATTAGTGGGAACAGCTCAGCTTGCCTGATTTTTGGAATACCATATTTTCAACTAGCAAAATTAGAACTTCTGACTATCTATTGGGAAAGCTTTCAGTGGCTTTTGACACATCTAGATAGTTTTCAAAGAGAAAGAGTTAATGAACTTGAATGAGTATTCTTTCTAAGAAAAACCATGTCCAGTGATCTTCAGTGAAAATTATATACTGAACTTCTTCCCTCTAGGATTTTTTTTTTTTAATAATAAAATGATTAGATGTAAGCAATTTCTGTTGATATTGTTGAAGGAGATATCTTTGGCATAATATTTTATATGACTTTTTACATCAATAGACCAACAACAAAATCTGTGCTATTTAGCACCCAGGGAAAATCTCACACAAAGACTTGGGATTGCAAACTAGTATATGGTCAGATGTAATTTAGCTTTTCTGTCTTCGTCTAATGTTTTTGGGTTTTTTTCTCCATCTGAGGCCACATCTTGAATTCTGTGTCCAGTTCTGATGGTGTCAATGCCAGAGAAACATGCAGTTCCTAAAGAGGGGCCAGCTAGGGCTACAGAGATGACTGGGGGACCAGAACATCTGTCTTACAAGGAAAGGCTGATGAATCTGGACCTGTCTGGCCTTGAAAAGAGATGACTGAGAGGGTGCCTCATCAATGTATCTGAACTGAGGTATCAAGAGGGTGAGCCAGGCTCCTCTTGATGGTTCCAAGCAACAGGACAAGAGGCAATGGGCAGAAACTGATCCACCGAAGTTCTACCTGAACACAAGGAAAAAATTCTTTCCTGTGCAGGGGAGCAGACTGGAACAGATTGCCCAGAAAGGTTGTGGAGTGTCCCTTATTGGAGATATTCAACAATTACCTGCATATAAACCTGTGTCATTTGCTCTAGGAGGACCCTGCTTGGACCAGGAAGGTTGGACCAGGAAGGTTGGACCAGATGACCCACTGTGGTCTCTTCTAAACTTACACATTCTGTGAGCCTGTGGTTCTGTTAAAGGGATTGTGAAATACAAAGAAAGAAGATCAGCAAAATAAAATCAATGCATTTCTAGGAAAAAGAAATTAAAAATAAAAAAAATAAAAGGAGACTTCAGCCAACTGGGGAAACCTCAAAGTGCAAACGCTAGAGACTGTGCAGATCATTTGAAAAGATATAAAGAACAATGTGAGCAACATTTAGAAAGCCAGATGATGCTGAACAGATAGAAAAAAAATGGTTTGGTCAAGTACAGAAGAGCCATATGGTAACAGCCATAATAGGCTGCAACTATGCTGCAAGTAAGTGAAGAAGAGCAGAAAAAGCTCTGTTGCACATCTGCTTCTGCAAATTTTTCAGTAGTCAAAGGATGGAAGCACCCAAAGGGAGTTTAAGTGCAGAGACTATGCAGAGGGATCTGTGTCTTTTTGCCCTCATTGCAGCTGGTGGTTGATGAAAACACCTACTGATGGGAAAGACATTCATACTGCTGACACTGTTGATATGGCCCCTAGACATATCCTGAAAGTCCTCACCAGTCTGATTATCTGTAATCCATCACAGTCACTGAGGATAGCTCACAGTCGTCAGACAGAGACAGAGAGAAAGCCAACCCTGAGACTGTATTTTTAATGGTCTTTTTTCTTTCAAACTATGTGCATGGATTTTAGGGGGTTTATGGTTGTCTTTTTTGTTTGTTTGTTTGTGTTTCTTTTTTTCCTTTTGTTTTCCACTGCCCTAAAGAGAAAACTGTTTTTCCTGAGAGATCCTCTTAACAGCTTGTAATTGTTTTCCATCTTTCTTTGCCCACTCTTGTGGCTAAACATTGCATGAGCAAATAATACATACAAGGTCGCTTTCTTCAGGCATTAGAGTTCCTGTGTTACTGTCACTGCATATATGGCAGAAAATCCTCATCATCTACCATTTTCTCATGGGGTTTTGTCTTTTATAGGGTAACTAACACCTTAAATATTCTTTTTTTTACTCATTCAGCTACAAACACATGATTCAACGGGAAGAAAAACTTCTATGTACTACCTACAATATATATAATCTTTAATGTGATCTATGTCCTCTCAACTCAACACTTCTTATCTGAAAGTTGACATGGAAACATGACCCTGAGATTAGTTTAGCTGGTTAGAGCATGATGCTAATGACACCAATGTCATGGGTTTGATCCCTATATGGGTGATCCATTTAAGACTTTGACTCAATGATCCTTGTGAGTCCCTTCCAACTCAGAATATTCCATGATTCTATGATATTCTAGAAAGGCAAAACACAAATATTTTTATACAATAATATTATGGATTGTTTGTTCTTTTCTGTGAGCTTCACTTTAAAAGATACCAGTCTGTTATAAATATTAAATTTTACTCGTGAAATTTCAATTCAGACTGATAAATTACTTTTTCTGGCGTTTGGACATGTTATGGTTTAGGCAAAAAAATCCCCACCTGGCAATAGAGGCTGACAGCACACTGACACTGACAGCATTGTGGGCAGGAAAAATCATCTTTCACTGCATTTTTTATCCTTCATTTCATCATTGAACAAAGAAGTGTATCTTCCAGAGGATTACTTTCAGGATTTTTTTTATCTTTTATTTTTCTAAATATGAGGAAAAGTAGACCAGCTTTAGTAATTTTATGAATCACAAATATGTTTTGCACCAAAATGATGGCAGATTTATTTTATGAGAAATCTGAAGCATGGCTGAATAAGAATCTTAGTACTCTATAAATTACTTTAATGCCATATGGACAATATGATTAGTATAGCAGCAATCTCAAAGGGAGATTAATCATGAAGGAGTCATTGAAAAAAAAACAACCTAGTGAAAACAACAAAATATCTGAAGAGGTTTGTTAACTGCATAGCTTAGATTTTTATGAAAGTATATTTGTGTTACTTACCATCTTTAAACATTCTTGGAAGGGACATTATGCTTACAGGGAAGATTAAAATGGAATTTGAGTATGTTAATTTTATTTATTTATTTATTCATTATTTATTTCTAATTCTGTTTTATTTCTGTTGATTGAGAAAATAAAGACTTAGTTTAACTGGTTTGGTTTGTAATTGTTCTTTTTTCCCTCCATCTAAAGAAAAATTCTTGATGGACTTGAAAAGTGCAAATCACAGTTCAGCCCTATATCTATCTCCCATGTTTTAATGAGCCTGGTCATTCAAACACATAATGTGATACTTTGAGATATAACTCACTCCATTTAAGACTATACTGAACAACGTAGCATATTAAAAATGTTGCAGATTAAAATCTGTCCATTTTTTGTGAATGGGCTTTTTTATTTTTTATTGACAGCTATAAAAGTTAGAGTACATAGATTTGTTAATTGTTCTTATTAAAATTTGTATTGTTACCTCTATTTAGTTACACTGGGCTATTAAGTATGATTATCCACACTTCTGAAAGTCAATTTGCTGTGGAAAAGTAATGTATCTATTAGAATGACAACTTCTTATGTACAGATTTAAATGTACTGTCTAAGACTTTAGAAGAAAACAAGAGCTGTACCATGATTCCCTCAATTGCTTTATATTTTACATGAGGTCTTATTGGTACCCGAAGAGGAAGAACATTAATGTCCAGGTTTTATTTTCTTCTTTTTCTTTCTTTCTGCCTTTTTTTTTTTTTTTTCAGAAGTCTTGTGGCTGTTTTCCAACATCCAGAGTGCTCTTCTGCCTATCTAAGTGATAGATGGTTAGGTCATATTCCAAATGTGTACATAACTACAAAGCTGAGAAGATTACTGAACTCGGAATCAGGAAGATGAATGTGCAGACCCTCCAGGTTCAAAGATTCTTGCTTTCTTATTCACTGCTACTTAAGGGTCTGAGAGAAAGGCAATTCTTTTTTCAAATTTGATAATATCAGACTTTGCTGAAATAGCTACTGCTTGAAATATCACCTCCAAGTACAAATCAAACCCATTGTTTCATTCAGACTTTCCGGTCAATGAATTAGACTGCAAAACAATGTAACATCCAGATACAACTCTTTTAAAAGCAGTGTTTTTTGAGTATTTGGGGTGAAAATAACTGTAGAATATGTCAAAATTAACTGAGGAGCTGTCTTATAAATATTTTTTGAATTGTCACTGACTTATGATGAAGCAAAATACTGATAATCTAGGTCATAATTTTCCATCTAGGTTTGTATGAGTTATGCGTTCTGCTTCTGATGCCACATAGTATTATTTTCTCAAACTGGTCTCAAAGTAAAATACAAAATACCCCATAAACCATTTCACAAAAGCAGCAGGAAGAAAAAAAAAAAACAGACAAAAAACACCCCAAAAACTAAAACAAACCCCATGAAACTTAACAGAGAATTGAGATTTTTGCACTGGTTAGTTACAGACAAATTATGATGATGATGATGATGATAGATGAGGTAATTGAATCTGGCTAGGTAAATTGTTTTCCTAAATTTAGATTCTCCTTTCTGGCAAGCATGTCATGTAGTTGACATGTCCCATCATATGGAGAAGCATATAATTTGTTTGTGGGGTAAACAACCCCAGTCAACAATATACTCTTCTGGGATTATTTTCAGTGACAGAATATGCTAACTGTCACTGCTGTTGGAAGACTGTTATGTTGAAATCCTAGAAAATACTAGTTTTTAACATAGATTCACAGACAAATCCCATTTTAGGTTAAGAAAACAGTTTCACACAAGCCCAGACTTGTTAAGAAAGAAGCGAGACTTTGTGTTGTTTAGCACTCTTTTTATACTGGTCAGTCATGTTACTTTTTCTTAGTTAATTGGTAAGTTTCCTTCACAATCTGAGATAAAGCCAGTGTTCCTGTTGTGGGGGTTCCTACCTGAACTCCTTTGTGTTTTCTGGGGATGTATTGAATTGGAAGGCAAGGTGTTGCACAGTTGATGCCAGGTTTCACTTAATTTGTCCTCATAACGGACAACTGAACTTCCAAATTGAGGAAAAGTAGCAAGTTCATGAGTCAGTTGCTGTCCACATGTCCTCTATGGGGTACAGTTGATTTTGCCAACACAGAAAAAGGAAGGTGAACGAGGATTTCAGCAATTACCAGGACAGAAAGTCTTCTCTGGCATGGGGAAGTAGCCATGCCCCAGGTAAAAGAAGCTTCTAGGAAAGCATGATGCAGCCTAATCTGTGAATCGTAAAGTCTTCAGGAAAGGAGCGAAATGGAGAAGCAGCTGCACCAAAAATGAAACTTCAGGTATTCATAATACATGAAAACTTTATAACCAGTTATTTTCTAAGAGCCCACTTACTGACAGATGAATAAATACAATTATAAAAAAACTTTGGCTGAAAAATACTACCACTTCAACTCATGTCCTATTCAATTACATACCATCAAATCAAGTGGAGAGCTGACAATATCTGACATGTAGAAGATTGTGGCCAACAAACATAATGCTAAATGTCAAGAAGAAGATAATAGAACTGAAATCTCTTGAATCACACAGAAAGATAGTAATAAAACTCAAGGACATCCATTCCACAGTCATGTGTGAACATAACTGCTATCACCCAGCTAAGTATGTTTTTATAGATTTATTTTAGTCAACTATTTTTATTTGTTTGATGTACTATGAGATAAAACAATTACTGCTAATACAAGTCAAAATAATGGTGTCTGCTGTTCTCAAAAGACAGCCTGGATGTGCTCTAACAGGGGAAGGATACACCCAGAAGCTGCCTGCAATTCTGACAGTCTAATTAGCCCAGATGGCTCAGTCTCCAGCAGCATTTGACACGCTTTTGCAGGTTAAGGTGTACCAAAGTCAATCTCAAGCATCACAGCTGGGAGAGGGTCAGTGTGGGGACACACATATACACACGCAAGGACCTATCTTTCGTCGTTGTCACACCATGTCCTCAAGTGCCACGGCTCACACATCTTTTAAATACTTTTGGTGATGGTGAGGCCACCACTTTCCTGGGCAGCTGCTTCCAATGGCTCTCCACTATTACAATGAGGACTTTCTTTCCCAATATCCAATCTAAACCTCTACTGGTGCGACTCAGGGCTATTTTCTTTCTTTCTTTCTGTCACTTGTTACCTGGGAGAAGAGGCTGTCCTCCACCTCACTACGCCCTTCTTTCAGGTAGTCGTTGAGTGTGATAAAGTCCCCCTCAGTCTCCTTTTCTCCAGGCTGAACAATCCCAGCTTCCTCAGCCTCTCCTCTCAAGACTTGGGCTCCAGACTCTTCATCAGCTTCATTGCTCTTCAGATACTACTAGGGGTGTGGTTCTTGCTATTCAGTCAATGGACTTGCACATTCTAATTGTTGGGGAGATAAAGTGCTGTGATTAATTTAAGAAAAACTTCACATAAGAAATTTTAAATAGAAATCTCAGCACTAATATAAAAATTAAATACTGAGCACAAATATTGGAAGCACTTGATGGTATGTGTAAATTCTCTGATGAGTGGGGAGCAGATTAGTACCTTTAGTTCTTACTGTGAATTTTCCTAGATTTTTTCACTTTACCTGAGCAGTTAGAAAATGGCTGGCACGGAAAAGCTTCCATTTGTTTTCTTAAAATGGATTATACTGCTCTGTTGCTTTTATGTTAACATCTTGATGATGTTTTTGTTAACTGACAACTTCAAAAACAAAAGCAAATAAACAATATGAAGAAATGCAAAAGGAACATTCCTTTTATATACTGCTTGCAAAATGTTAATTTTATGATGAATGAATTATTATATAATTGAGATAATCAGAATGAATAAGGACATCCTAGAGTTTAGCTGATGTAGTAAAATCAGATATATTTGTATATAAAATCTGGAAATTATACAGACAGTTTACTAGACATTCACTTAGGTGTACAGTATTACTACTATGCTTAAAGGGTTAGACAAAGGGTTTGCAATTCTAAAACACGAGCCATAGTTCAATAAAGTAAAAGATTAATTTCCATTTCCACAGTGCTATTAACTAATATATGGGGTCTTCTTAACAACATCATTGTAAATGAGACATTAGGATATAATACCAAAAACTAATTTCCATGCCCAGATAGCCTGTTGGATAATCCAGCGTGGGTATAATCCCAGATTATTGATAACTGCAGACTGCAGGATTTCAAGTAAAATGAAAAAACCTGCAGAACATTTTTTAATTAATATTGCTATTCTGTGCATGCACCAATAAATACATTTAAAAGTTTTTAGGGCAAATAAATTTTGAAGATTTAAATTATTCAATCTTTGCTTTTACCCTGCTTCAAGGCAAGAAAACAAATTCCTCTTACACTTGAAATGGGTGACACTGCCTTACCTCACAGATTGCTTTTATAAAAATACTGTAAAACCCACAGCAACAAATCACATGATAATCAGCTTAGTTTAGATTTCTCCTGTATTTCAGAATAACTTATTTCTATACGCTTAATACAGATAAGGTTTCATTTTTGAAACCAAGTAAGTCTGCTACATCCTTAAGAAAAATCACTTCTTTTAATATTTTTCAAATAATTTTTTTCCTCTTAAATCTCTTTGAGATTAAAATACTGTAGCATATGTGACACGATAGTTTGTTCATATTGTTGACTGTTCAGGGACATCCATAAAAGTACAGAAGTGTAGATAGGGATGTTGAAATAAAATTTAAAACTGTGTAATGAATATTCAAGCAGAGGTTTAGTGTTGAATTACCACAAGACCTTAAACTCTGTGCTAGAGCTACTAACTGAAGAAAAATCCAAGCAGTCTAACAAGATCAGAGAACACTTTAGAAACATAGTGCTTTTCCGATTAAAACTAGGGCTTTATAGGGAGGTGGGTGTATATGTGTGTGTTAAATCTTTTTCCCACCTTTATTTAAATGTCTAGAACAAAGGTCAGAGAATTTGTCTGTGGGGAAAAAAAAAAATCAGGCTTTTCATTCAAATCTGAGGAGAGAAAATAAAGAGTCTAAAATAGAACTTGGAGTAATTGTAAAAACATAATTTATTAAACACCTGTTCACAAAAATAGCAAGTGCATGTGTACTAGAGTTATATACACTGCATGTTACTACAGTCTCTCTCTCTCATATTTAGCATTTTTCACTGCAAATAGTCAGAGTAGAGAAGTCATATTACACTCCCTCACAAACAGTTATGAAGGGCAAAGGACCAGATAACGTGGAAAATCTGTAACAAAGTAAAGACTTTTGTTGACATAATGTACTTAGCATGTTAGTTTACACATTGTACTTGATTTTACCAAGGTATAGGAAAAAACAGAAGAAAATTACAACCATGCTCTTACATGCATGCATCTACATACTTAATTAGCCTCCACCCTCAGAGCGTATTAATCCTGTGCAAGCTGCCTGGGTCATGGACAACCTGCTCTTATGTCAGTACAGGTAGGTAAAATCCAGGCTAAGACAAAAGAGTGAGAAAACTGCAACTGGAATTCCAGGTACAATTTACAGGTAAATGAAGAATTCGTTTTTCAGGACTTTTTACTTTTAAGCCTACACATTCACATGGTTGTATGAGCATCTGCTCAGAAATGAGTGTCCTCTACTAAGCAGAAAAATAATACACTGGGCAGGTAATGGCTTCAGCTGTATACAGAATTTGACAAGGAATCAAATGACATAATTTGCCGTCCTTCTGTATGGGAGAATCAGATCTTGGCCAGCAGGACCAGACAGCCGCCGTTGCAATGTTGAAGTAAAGCAACATCGTGCAAGCAGTAGCAGCACATCAGTTATGAAAGGCTGTGAGATGAAGTTGGTGGATAGAGGGGGAAATGCTGACAGTATCAAAATTTTGGTCCATGCAGACAGCCATGGCTGTAACATCTGGAGTGTGGTTTGAGGGTGTTGCAATGCAAAACCACTGAATATATAGGTTGGAAGGCACTTCTGGTGGTCATTTGGTCCCATCTCCTGCTAAAAGCAAAGAAAAGTTCAAAGGAAAATCATGCTTTTCAAAACCTTTTCCAGTGATATCTCCACATCTCTTAGGTTAGCAGTGCCACTGTGGAAAGTTATATTTTTTCCTAGTGTATGACTGGAAATTCTCTTGCTGTAACTTAAGCCTGCTACCTTTCATCATGTTGCTGGGTTCTTCTGCCTCCTGGCATGCCTAGCACTTCACCTTCCACATTCCAGAAATCCAGTACTCTCAGCTTCTCCTTCTAACTGTGCTCCAGTTTCCCAGTTATCTTGGATGTCTTACAATTTATCAGCATCTTATTGGTATTGGGAGATGTGAAACTCAGCATAATAATCAACTTAAGGGTTTATGCATACTGAATAGAGGCAACAATCACTTCCTTAAACCCGCTTCTTACACTTTGCCAGTGCAGCCCTGTATGTAGTCAGCCTTCATTAGTGCACTGCTGACCCATGTTCAACTTCTTGTACACTAGGACCCTCAAAACTTTTTCTTCAAAAACCCTTTCCAGGAGTCATCCTGGAGTACTGACTTCCTCCATCGCATGTGCATGATCCTGCATGTGCCATTGTTGAATTCTGGGACAATCCTGTCTTCCCTTTTCTTCAGATATTAATCTTGAGTCCCCTTTGACCTTAGTCAGTCCCTTTGAACAGCTCTCCAGTTTATAAAATGCACCACAAAGCTGAGTCTAATTTATGAACTTGCCAGGAGCTACATCCCATCATATGAGTTGTTAAAGACATTACACAATATTGGTTTCAGGATGAGACACTGATGAATGCTACTCGTAACTGATGTTTCAGCTGTCAGCACTATCCTTTGACAGTCCAGTCAGTTTTTAGCCTACCAAGTAGTGCATTCATCCAGTCTGTACCTTCCAAACTTGGTTATGAGTATGTTGTGAGAGACCATTCTGAAAGGTTAAAGTGAAGGTTAAAAACATCTGTTGCACTCCACCTGTGAGCTAACACACCAGAGAGGGTAGTCTGGTTGGTCAGGCATAGCATCCCCTTTGCAAATCCAGGCTATTTTCAGATTTGTTCTTTTTGAATATGTACACTTCTGGGTAGAGACTCTGTCTCTCATCTGGCATGCATTCAAAAATAACTAAAGTTCATTTACTCCAGTATTTCCTTCTAACATTCCAACTAAACTGTGTGCTTTGCTTGTGCCCCTATAGCTTGGTGCACCAAGCAGCCAGGAAATAAAATGTTCTCAAAGACGTCTGCAGGGCAGTAAAGGTTCTCTTTCTAGGCCAAGAAGGACTACATTTGTTAATACACTCAGGTATGCATAATCAAGAAGTACTTATTTCAATTTAGGTAGAAAAAGTACTCTTATGAGGTATTTGGCTTGGCTCATGCAAAATGGATTTAGGCTATAAATCATGGAAATAGTCATTATTTTGGATTTAAATAATGGGTTTAAATAATGGATCCATGGGTTTTGGATTTAAATCTTCTCTTTTAAATGGTGGAAGAAAACTATGTTGCCTCAATCTTCATTAAAACATATCAGTAGTTATTCTGATTCTCTATGTCTTGAACCGTTCCACTTACCTTAAAGAGTAGATTATTTTTATATGGTCATGTGGAGATTCATAGGGAAAGTGATCTCACATCCTGTAGTTGCTACATTTTTAACGTCCCGACTGATGGATGGTTTATTTTCAGCACGGAATTCAGAGCAAGACATACCATATAGATGAGAACAAAACTTACAAATCTTACATTAATTTTTAGACTTTTTTTAATTGCACTTGGAGACCAGTCCAATGACTGGAGGGTGAAAAAAAGGCCTGAAAAAAATTTCAAGATTAGATTCAATGCATAGGTTTTTTCCTTTCTTTTCAAATAATCCTGGTTTTCCCATACTTGATCTTAATGGGGTATCTTGCCCTAATGCTTCACAATTTTAAACCTTTACTATCCCTGCCCTTAGTTAAACTACAAAATTTTTTGCATGGGTTGATTTTGCCCACTTAGACTGTGCTGTTTGCATATACATTTCATGTTTTGCTAGAATAATTGGATTAGAATGTTTTACAGGGCTAATGACAGACATTGTTAAACAGAACATTATTTTTCCCTATCTGCAAGTGTAACGGCTCACTAGAAAAGAAAGAAATTGAATTTCATCTAGCAGTGGGACTACCCATCCATTAAAATAGTCTTCCTAGAGATGCAATTAGATGAAATGTGGGGTTTCAAGTTTGAGAGAGATTTATTTCAGTATTTTTCAATTTTGAACCGACTTGGCAGAAAATTCTTTTTTTGTGTGTGTATGTGTATTTTATAGAACCTAGCTTATAGAAATACCCTAGTAAGAATAAGGAAGCTCTGTTTCAGGATCTCCAAGTCTTCTGGTTCTGCAAGAAGGATCCAGATCACTTGGGACTTCCAGAGAGTCCATTGTAATCCAAGAATCCAAAGTCCTGAAAGCCAGTAGAGAATTTCAGAAGGTCAGGGATATCCCACCATAGTCCTTGGCCACCAGGTGAGGCCAAGAGCTCGAAGTCTCCCACAGATTTCTGCCTGTTTGTCCATGCCTGGAAGCCTTGGAGCCAGCAGAAAAAAGATAGGCTATTAGGCTATTCAATAGCTGACCCAATATATTTCTGAGTAACTGGTTCTAAGTAAGTCCCTCTAACAGCGGAAAGCATGCTAAGTGCATCTGCCTGTAGCATGAAGTATGTCTAAGACCGCTGACCTTTCACCTATCTGAGTCTTCCAAATTTGTAGTTAATTTTATTCAATGCTCTTATTGGGTTAGAACTTTGCCACTGTTGTGTGGTTGTACTTTTTATGTTTTGGAACTCTTTCCCAAAGAGTATCTGTCTTTCCATTTGCATCCCTACTCACCTGGTCATTCTGCCAGAACATTGTTATCTTCACTTATTGTTCCATTATTAATGAATGTTACCGTACCCAAATCTTCATCTAGGTCTCCGTATTAGAAGATAAAAATATCACATGATGTGCCTATGATATGTTTATGCCATTTCTTACTTCACTGAAAAGAACTGGCATGTGAGTTTGCAACTAATCCCCAGAACAAAGTTTGAATCTTATACGAGAACTTTAGGCAAAGGCATAGCACTTTGGTTCCTTCCTTCCCCTCCCTCTCACACAGATACTTACAGGTAGGACAAATCAAAATACAAGCCTAGAAGAAGGTCTTTAAATGTTATTCTGGGCTGCCTTTAAGTGATCTAGGTCAAATTACCTTTCTAACAACCTGCAGATGCTCCAGTTAACAGCAGTAATTTAAGAACTGTTTCCATAGGCCTTCTGCAAGGCAGCACCAGAACCTCTGGGTTCTAAGAGCTTGAAGTCACATTCCAGTTTCTAGACTAAATATTATTTACCTTATTTCTAACCTGTCTCCCCATTCTTCTGTTTTAAATCCATCTCTCAACTATACTGTTTATCAGAACAACCAACACTCAATGACTTTCAGATGCTAAGATACACATTTATTCACAAGTAAGTCTCATAATCACCTGCTGATTAACTGCTAGAGCCCAAACTCTTCTTACTCCATCATTTCCCATAGATGATCTCTTACCTAACAGAATTAATCACTATTAGTCTCTAAGAACTTGTGTAACTGAATGCTAAAATGGACCTACGCAAATCTCACATATTTAGGCCAACAATAGGATGTAAATGGAAACAGGATCTTTTTAGCTAATCCTATGATTCTAGTCATGCACGTCTCAGTATCAACTGACTGCATATTCTTCATATATGCATCAAATTTTAACCATTCTCAAAGTCCTTTTTGGAAATAAGTCATCATAAAATACTGACTCAAAAACCGCCCAACTAATGTCCCAATTAAATTCTGGGACTGACCAAAACATATCTTTTATTAAATTGATGATTCCAAATATTTAGACTTTGTCTTAGGATTCTTATCAATAGCCATGAAAACTATATATATCAACATTCACTCTAAAATAGTGCTGTCTACATTAATGAAAAAAAATTTTACTGGAGACAGGAGTCCAGCAAGACAATATTGATTTTGCTGGGGCAGCAATGTTAGGGGGAACATAACAACTAAGTGAACAACATTTGACATATAGACTGTTCATTCCACAAGCAATTGGTCCAAACCAGCCAAGTCTACAGTAGGAAGAGCTTAAAAAGAAGAAAGAAAGGTATGTGGCCAAACACAACAATCAGAGGTTTTTCTGCCTAATTACTATTGAAGTCTTTACCAATAAGCAAAAAAATACTATTTTTCTAACAAGACTGTGTACTGAAGCATAGAAAGATGCTTTCATTCCATGGGTGAAGAAGTTACCACCCTAAAATATGATAGAAACATTGTAAATCTCCATTTAAGTAAACTGAAGAAATAACGAATAGGTGAAAGAAAGCTTGCAAGGTATCAGAACTACATAGAATCATGGACCAGTTTGAGTTAGAAGAAACCTTTAAAGGTCTTCTAGTTTCATCGGCTCTGCCACTAGATTGGGTTGCTCAAAGCCCCATTCAACCTGGCCATGAATATTTCGAGAGACTTCCCTCTCCAGTTTTTTTGTAGGCCCCCTTCAGGTACTGGAAGGCTAATGTAGGGTCTTCCTGGACCCTTCTTTTCTCTGAGCTGAGCAAATCCAGATCTTGAAGCCTCTCTTCATAGGTAAGAGAGGTGCTCCAGCCCTTGTACTACCTCCATGGCCCTCATCTGGACTCACTCCAACAGGTTTATGTTCTTCTTCTTCTGAGAAACCCAGAGCTTGATACAGTACTCCAAGGACAAGGGCAGAGTAGAGAGAGAGAGAATCACCTTCTCTGACCTGCTGGCCATACTGCTTTTGATGCAGTCCAGGTTATGGTTGGCTTTCTGAGCTGCAAACACACATGGCTGCATCATGTCCTCCTGCTATGAGCCAGTTATTAAAATTATTAGAAATGCCTCTGCCAGAATGAAGGTGCAAATGAGACCAGATGCCAGATTCAATATTTAATTATTTTTATTTAATGGTAAATGAGACAGAGAAAGTGAGATAGAAAGAAACAGTAAAAAGGTAAGGGGAAGAAGGAAGAGGGTGAGAGAGATTAAAATAGAAAATGTATCACCACTCTGTAGAACCTGGTGGAGTCCAGTTAGTCCAGTTCTTCTAGCCTTCTTGGTGGTCAGGGTCTCCCAAAAAACATAAAGTCCAATGGGTTAATATACATTCAGGAGATGCCCGGCACCTCCCCTCGGTGGGGTGGGGACAGCTTTGCAGTCTTGTAACAGGCTCTGGATTTGTTGTGTCACTTGGATGACTTGCAGTCTTCTGGTGGTAGAAGGCTGCAGGAAGGAGTCAGGGAGGTACTCTGAGGGTCTTTGATGGTTTTTTGACCCCTTCTCAGCTGCCTTCCATGTGAATGTCCATATGGTCTTCCCAAGGGGGAAGAGGGTTATGCCTTTGGTTTGGTGAGGAAAAATGTCACCATCACAAACCCTAAACTCTTCTCCCTTTCCACCCTCTAAGCTCAGCTAGGGCTGATTGTTAACACAGAGACAGACTTGAGATGATTAGAGAATAGTCCTATCTCAAGTACCTAGGCACAATCCAAATTCCAGTCAGGAGACATTAGGAGGAAGGGGGGTACTTTTACAGTTTGACAAAAGTTTTTCTATGATTTTGACAATGTTTAAGACATTAATAACATCCAGTCCATCACACCTCCACAGCGTTGCTTTGCCCAGCTGGTATCCATGTCTGCAATTGTCCTGACCCAGATGCAACCGCTTGTACTTGCCCTTCTTGAGCTTCATTGGATTTACACAGGCCCTTCTCTCAGGCCTGTCAAGGTCTCTCTGGATGGCATCCCTTGCCTCCAATATGTCCCTGTACCACACATCTAGTACAAACCCCCTGCATTGAGCAGGGTCATAATTATATGAAAAGATAGAATTTCTAAATAAAGCTCCCCTTATTATTTTTCTAGCTTTTACAATTTTTCTCTTTGTTTTTATAGAAGCCAGAAGTTTTCAGAAGCAAAAATAAATAAATAAATAAATAAATAAATAAATAAATAAATAAATAGATATGTATTAAAAAAATAAAAGATAGAAGAGCACAGTATCTGTTCGTATCTGTTCCCACTGGATTTTGTCCTGCTTTTTTTACAATTAACAGCTTTTTTAGAAAAAGCAGGAGAAGGTTGTAAATCTATTATTAGTCTAATCCAGAGTGGGTGAACAATCTGACAAACTTATGATTGTGTAAACCAGATAACCTAGTTCCAGGTTTGACTTCACACTGAAGGAATACTATTAATGCACAAAATCTCTTCTGTTTTAAAACAATTCTGTCCCTCCCCTCTTCCCCCCACCCCTGAGCAAATAAAAGAGATAAATTCTTAGGGAAAACCCTTGCATTCATTATGTTTAAACAAACCTATCTGTATAATATTACTATTTTATTAAGTAACCTAGCCTAGTTTAAGATTGTAATGTGAACATCAATTTGTGGCTGAAGTGAACTCTGTTCCTCAACAGGACTTTTAGGCAAAATATGAGACAAGAAACAGAAAAATTATACAGAGTGCATTGTGGAAGTTATCCAGGTATTCTTGCCCAGGGATACTTAATGAACTCAAGTGCACTTAAGGTTTATGAACACAAAGCTTGTGATAGCAGAAAAAGACAGGACACTTTGATACATATCACATCTATACTTTTTGTAGCATGGCCTCAGCTCCTGAGCAGTTCCTTCTTTAAATGTGACTTAGAATCTGCCCTGTTCTTTTCTGTCCATTGTTGCTCATTCTGTCATACTTCCCTGAAATGCCATGGAGATATTCCTCCTCAGGCAGGGAGCATAAAAGTTCTAATTTTGACAACAATGTGATGTAAGCTGACAATGTGTCATTAAAATGTCATCCACTGTAAACTTGAAAAAGGCAAATAGCTCTAGCTAAGGTTGTGTGGAAACATAACATAGCTCTGCTTCACTGTCTAGAGAAAACATCACTATCCTGACCTGCAAATAAATGTCACTTTTTACCCTTGTTATGCTGACTCAGTTAAAAGCACTAAGCATCTTACTACCATAAAAAGGAACAAGCCCTAAAAGTGATAAAGAATGAGTAAATTAATGGAGGAAAAATAAGCCTATTCTATTAACAAAGCAGTTCAACTCTAATTAAAGCTAGCAGAAACAAACACTCAATATTATTTTATCCCATATGATATTTTTCAGTTTCAGGCTTCATTTACCTTGCCATTGATTTTACAGGCTTTTCCAAGCTAAATGTTACCTTCAGGTTTGATAAGAATGAGAACAAGTTCGTTTTTGCAAACATTAAAGATTTGTCAGAGGGCTTCATTTCAGTTGAATGAGTAACATCCTGTCCTTGTGCACTAAGCTACATTTCTCATCAAAACCTTTCACTCTGTTATGGATGGGGAAAATGGCTGGTGAAACTGAGTGTACAATTTTTTTTTTGTTTTTTAATAACTGCTGCTTTATTCTTTGCTGCTACATGGTATTAAGGTTGTGAAAGAGAGATGTTTTATGTAATAGTTACTCTGCTACATTTTAGGCAGCCCAAGTGTTGACTGACTGGGAAATCCTATGATCATACTGATACAGCTAATAAACTATTTCTCATTTGATAGAAGAGAGAAGAACTTTTTAACTGATTCTTAGCCAGACTAAATAATTGCCTGAAATATGTTGGGGTTTTTTTGCCTTTTTTCTTTTTTTTTTTCTTTTATGTTCTGGATGTCTACCAAATCTAGTGCCAGGTTGAAGAGATCTGTCCCATTTTTATGGTTTCACTTCATCAGTAAATCAGAATTACTTTGCTGGTGTCCATTTACTAAAGGAATGATTTAGATTTGAGAAGTTTTATAATTATACATATTATAAAAAGGGAACATTTGGCTTAATGTTTTAGCATAATTTTTAATTTGCAAAATGGCATCTTTTCTTGCTCTGTTCAGTTACATCAGGTGACTGAGAGGTTTTGAAGCTTTTACAGAGAACCAAATTCTGAAATTAATGCATAACACTGAAAATAAAGGTTTGTACAAAGTGCTTTCTCATCAGAATGGGTAGTGCACAGTGTCCTTTCTTGAGGAGACACCAAGTCTCTTTGCAAGACTCTCTCAAATCTTGGGGTAATAACCTAGCTGGTGCCACCTGAGCTTCCCATCATACTGCAAGAAAAATTGCTGTCTGGGCTCTGCTGCAAGGACTTCTCTTAAACCCTACTACTGACGTCTTCTGTCTCTAATTTTTTTCTTCCCACTCTTCCCCTAGTATTTTCCTTCCCCTTTTGTAGAGCATGCATGACCCCTGTGGCCCTAAGTTTCAAAAATGTCCCTGTGTTTCCTTGCAATACCGCAGGTCATGATGTTCTGTACTTCAGAAAACAAGGAAAAGATATTCTTCTTTTCAGAGTGTTATTTAATCATTAAATTGGAAAAAGGTATTCAACTTCTTTAAAGGTTGCAAGAAAGAAGAAAAAACAATAAGGCAAAATGTGAAAATGCAAAGTAGAAGAGGTAAACTAGTAATGGAAAGGAGTTTTTTGAAAGACTTTGGAAGGCAATTCACAAAATATCTTGTACAAAAAAAATGAATATTACCTAAAATAAAATAAAAAATACTTCCTCTCTTAATACTTCCTCCAGTCTCAAGCTCTGTGAAATACTCTTTCAGAGTCAAATATCACAAGTATTTACCCTTTCAAAATATGAGTGAACTTAGAAATATGTAGCTAATCTGGACACTCTTCCAGAAAAGAACTACTAAAAATTGCACATTAAGAGACAAAAGCCTAGGAAAAATATTTGCAAACAAATACAATATTTGCTGGTGAGCAGACACAAAGCTTTTAGAAAGAAGTATGAATAATAATTCAGATTGATTTCTATCTTTTATTTTTAAGAAGTTTAAGTTTCATAAGCTAATGAATCATTCTAGCTGAAACCTTCTAGCTATTTTCCTTCTGTGTATTGTAAGATTAAAAGACTATACAATTCTTAATGACTAGTTTGATCTAGAAAGAGCAGAGTGTAGGCATATGGCATCCTCATAGAAATTATAGCTTTGAGGTAGAGCACTTCTCATTTTAATTTGGGCAGTACTGATGCTTTATGACTATAAGAAATGTACTTTAAGCCTGACAGTTATAGCAGGATTCAAGGTATTTTGCTGATAATTTTGTCTAATTTAGAGATAGTTGGGACAAGTATAATTTCCCTAAAAAAATGAATTTCTTGTGTAATTATGAGGTAGACACATTCATTAACTGTTAGTACAAATATATATTGGTATAAAACGACCTTAGGAAAATAATAAAATACTATGATTAAAGCAATATTTATTTATGAGGGTCTAGATACAGTTGATTTATAGCTGAATATAGTTTAATTATATAGCATAGCAGTACAGCATTATAGTATTGAAACATACATTTTATTTCAATTTCTTTATGACTCTGAGAAAACTAAACTATTACCAGTGGTCCTGGAAAATCTATTCTATTTGCATATGCTGCTGGGCTAAGATGCAACTGTTTTGCACCAAAAAGGAAAACAACAACAACAACAAAACCCCCAACAAAACAAAAAAACCCAACCAAACAAAAAACTATTCACTTGTAGCATGTTTTCATTTCAAGACTGAATCATTTGACAAGCAGTTCTGAGATAATTAGTTATGAATCACCTCTCACTAGTACAATTCACCATATTTTTTTCAACTCTGTGTCCATTGGTCATTGCAGAGGAAGGCTAGAAATGACATTTGCATGTATCAGAAAATTTTGATTTGTGGATATTGTTATATTAATTACAGTTTCTTACTTAATGACTGTTACTCAAGGTTTTATATTTAGTGACAATGTGTATTTCTTTATCACCTAATAGTTCTAACAAGTCACAACTGCCACATTTGAGCTGACTCAGTTAATTACACTCTTTGGGGTAAACAGTGACAATCTGTCCCTTTGAACAGTTAAGATCCAAAAATATGATGAGGGATAAAAGATAAAACCAGAAGATAAAACCTGAAAAGGCCATGTCAGAGAATACACAATCACATAAGGTCACATCTCAGCTACAAATTCAAGATGGATTAATTCATTGAAATCATGGCAGCCATGCAGCAAAGGCATTATTGGAAGACTCGTTCAGTTCTATTCAACTGTATTTTCTGTACAGCTTGACTTTATGATTTGTTTTTTTGTTGTTTTTTTTTGTTTTTTTTTTTTTTCTGATTGCAAGACAGCTCTGGTTAAGAAAATATCTTATAAATGTCTGGCTATGAAGAAGGCTTTGGGCATAAAAAATAGTGGCATGGACCTTGTGGTTTGAAAGAGGAAGCAAAGATTTCTCTTTAGCACGCAAAAGAGGTCTGTCTGTTCTTCCTCACACAAGTTTTAAATTGAAGCAATGTCACTGAAGTCAGCTAGAGTCACAGTGGAGTGAAAATTTTGTACTTGGTTTCTAAAATGCAGAAAAGACTTACAGATTATGAGCTGGCATTCTGTTACAGAAGAAGAGAGAGAAAGGCAAATAAAAGAACAGAAATATTAAAATATTATCTCACTGTCACAAGATATAGCTCTATAAATCTTGGTACATATGTATAAAAAAATAGGCAGTCTTGGATAGAATATGTCCCCCTTTGTGACTTCAAAATTGATCATATCTAAGATGTGAAAAAGTGTGGTTCACTTCTATTCCCTATTCATTTTTGGTTTTTAAACATTCACGGTTCTGGAATTTAACCAGGCCCAGTATGGAAGTGGCAAAGTATCTCTTTAGATTCTCCTCTAAACATCTCCAGAGCAAACACCTGGACAGGAAAAAAAAAAAACTCAAAACCAAAAAAAATGCCCTTGCTTTTGTCTTAGATGATAGCAAGATTTTACAGGTCTGTGTACTGGAATCCATGAGCTCTTGAGAGAATGGGACATGTAAGCTGAATATGAGTCATCAGTGCCCTGGCAGCCAGGAGGGCCAACCCTGTCCTGGGGGGCATCAGGCAAAGCATAGCCAGCTGGTCCAGGGAGGAGATTGTCCTGCTCTGCTCTGCACTGGGGTGGCCTCACCTGGAATATTGTGGGCACTGCAATATAAGAAAGATATTAAGCCATTAGAGAGCATCCAAAGGAGGGCAACAAAGATGGTGAAGGACCTTGAGGGGAAGCCACATGAAGAGCATCAGAGGGCACTTGGTCTGTTCAGCCTGGAGAAGAGGACACTAAGGGGAGATCTCATTGCAGTTATAACTTCCTTGTGAGGGGAAGAGGTGGGGCAGGCACTGGTCTCTTCTCTGTGGTGACCAGTGACAGAACCTGAGGGAATGGCCTAAAGTTGTGTCAGGGGACGTTTAGGTTGGATATTAGAAAAAGATTCTTCACCCAGAGGGTGGCTGGACACTGAAACAGGCTCCTCGGGGAAGAGGTCACAGCACAAAGCTTGACAGAGTTCAAGAAGCATTTGGGCAATACTCACAGGCACATGACATGATTCTTGGGGATGGTCCTGTGCAAAGCCAAGAGTTCAACCTAGTGATCCTTGTGGGTCTCTCTCAACTCGGCAGATTCTATGTCCCAGCTCCAAGTGCTGCTGCTTTATAATGGACTTAGCTAGAAGTCAACACAGACACCCTTGATTCCTCCTTTGGAACTCATGCCTGAGGTCATCTAAACAGTTTGTGGACAAAACTAATTGCAAATTAATGACTGAAACTTCTCTGGCCATTGTTTGAAACACAGATCACATGTACCATCAGTATTTTCAAAAAACTTGGACTTTCCTTTTTAAAGTAACAAGGAGTCCTGAAATCACAGTAAGATAGAGGCTTTTCATCATAATCTGTATTTCACCTAGAGAACTCAAGTCCCAGCTGCCTGGACACCCCTTTATGGTCTTGCAAGATGGTGGTTTGACAGATTTTTTCAGTGGTGTAAAATGTTGGCATATCTTGAAAGTGCAACCACCAGCAGCATAACCTCAGTTAGTGGGAGTCTTTCCAAATCCAGTGAACCTAGATCTGGTCCCGCTGCAGAGAAAAGACCTGGAGTAGGCATTAGTATCTGCTAATACAAATTAATTGTGTACAAAATTAATGCCTAGCCAGCATGCTTCTGGTGCACAAAAACTCTGAAACTGCAGACTTGACAAAGTTTAACTTCTACTACACATTAACATGAGAGATAAGAAAGAAAGCTTTGCAAAATGACATAAAACAGCAGCAGTAGCAATAAATGTTTTTAGAGTCTCTCTGAAAAAGAGGAAGTTGAATAAGGAGACTATTAGAATTTTGACCTTCCTATAATGAGCTACAATGCAAGACCAGTTAGCATTTCACTGAAGAGGAACAAGTAAATGAAGTTCATTATACAGTTACCCTTGTTTATGTATAAACAGTAACTAGTCCTTTCCCTGATGTTCATAAAATGTTTAAAAAGTCCACTCCCTTCTTCAAAGTTTGGCCATGTTTACAGATAAACAATATTTTTAATGCTAGCTACAATGTGGTTGAATTATCACAAATCAGAATTCATAGATTGTACCGCTGTCCTATTTTATCATTATTGGATTTTTCTGCTGTCTTAGTGCTGAACACATTTTGTAAGTAATGCATAGATCTTAATATTTACAAAAATAAAGATCTTATTTTCAAATATTACGAAATGTCAGTAATTCTTTGGGAGAAGTTGATCTGACTCTTTGCAAACTATTTTCCAAAGATCTGCCTCCCTCCCAAGAGACTATTCTCAGAAGTACATTTTTGCATGAGATAGAGAAGCAGAATTAAATGATCAGATAAGCTACACACTGTGGAGATTACTCATTCCCATATTTAAAAACAATGTTGTATGTAAAAAAGAAAAAAGGTGTTAAAAGACATTGTTGTGCATAATTCAAACTGCTTCTATTCATACTACATGAAGGAAGGGCTTACACATTCTTTTGTTATATTTTCATCATAAAAGATGTAATTGTGTTTCTATAATGTCAGGTCGGAGCTTTTCCCCCCAGTTTTTCACAAAATACTACTCCTTAATGAAAGTCAGTTTTGCCATCAACTCTTATCTGCTTATCTGCTTTGAGATTGAACCTTGTTAAAAACCTCAACCATACTTTAATTTGTTCAGTTGCATTTCCTAAATTACAGATTTTTTTTTTCATTTTGTTTATCCAACTTTTACTGAATTAGTGGTTGCAGTAGACAACTACAAATTGAAATCATTGTTTGCAATTGCTGAGACTGCTTGCTGACTCATTAAAAAAAATCATTGAAAGGATCAAATGGCAAATATCATAAGACAAAACTAAATCATCCTAAATCCTCCTCTAGAAGAGTCATCTTCCTCTCACCATGCTTCAGATTTCACATTGTAAACAGAACATCTCAAAGGAGATGATTCAGAACATTGCCTCTTATCTGATTGACAATTCTCATGTATCAGAATTATTACACCTGCTATGACTTTAGATCTGATACCATCGATCATCAGCTCTGCAACTTGAGGACAAGTATTGCCAGACAAAACAAAGTGAAACTAGATGTTTTACAGAAGGCCTCTGTTTCAATGCTCCTGTTTAATTCTCCCCCGCCCTGCTCCCTGTTTCCCCAGCCACCACATATCTGATTAAACCTTCAGTGCCTCAGGATTAAATGATTAGTGCAAATCCATGCATAAAGGCATAGCCGTCTCTGACTTGCCTTTAAATTTGCATTCTGTATAAGAGAAAACAAAACCACAGACCAAAAAAACATTAAACAAACTAGCATGACAGAGCACTTGCCAAATTCTCTTTTCCATGGGAAAGATCATTACAAAGACTTTGGACACATAATTAAACCTCTTTTCCTAAAAGAAATAAAAGAATGGTCCAAAAATTCTAGTATATATATGTGCAAAGACAGGTGTCCCTTTAAAGGCAATACAAGAAGCAATCTTTTCCTTTTAATTTATTTAATTTGGCCAGTAGTAAAACTAGGAAATCATTGAGTTCTGAATATATTATCTCACAGTGACCCTTGAATGCAGTCAAATGCTTGTTTGCCTACTTTATGAGTGAAGCTCAGGTCCAATTCAACTTGTGGAACTACAGGTATCACAATATGTGTACTTAAAACAGTACACTACAATTTTTATGCATCATTCACTTCTGTTATGCTGTATAACCACTGTATTCTTGTCTGAGCTCAACACTTGGCAGTATTCACTAGACTCATTTGTGCTACTCTTTCTATATTCCTATTAGAAACACAGGAGCTGTCTTTACTAGAAATTACAATGAGATGAGTAAATGGAGTAATTTCCCTTGAAGGTCTTTGGGTTGTTCATGTATGATTATTCATATGGAAAATAAATATGGAACTATAGGAGTTTCCTCCCTTCATATGGAAATAGGATGCACACTCTTCATTATATACTTCATATATTATACTTTCTCAGGACAGGAATATTTTATTAAAATATGCACAGTATAGAGAAACCCAATTTTCAGGGAGAGAAGATATGCCTATATTTTTAAGACTACATGAAAAAGTACTTGCACAAAAACTAAGTTAGCACATGGTACAACCTTATTTGCACTTGCACTCAAGTTAATTCTAGCTGTATGTTCACAAACATCACATACAAACTTTTCATAATCATCGTATTAAATACATCTACTTACATGAGAGATAAATTAAGAAAAGCTAGGTAATAAATAAATAATTCAACATGAAATGTTAGACAATCTTTGGGTTTAATTCAAATAATACAAAGAAGAATGCAAAATGATAACATAAAGTACCTTTTTAATTTTGCCTGTATTCCAAAATGACCTTCATAATATGAATAGCTGTTAAGGAATACTGAACTACCCTTGAGCCTCTCTTTCTTCCATTTCACCTTTGTTTCTTTGTTGCTAGATGATGTTCAGAGCCTCTATAGGAAAATGAAAGAAAGAAGGAAAACTGAAAGGAAAAAGGTGTAATATGTAACATAGAAAAGAAGTAACTGGAAAAGGAAATGGTAGCATATGTAACCAGTATAGAAGAGCTGAGCCAGTCCCTGAGAGAAGTCTGGCACACTATTGTAATAAGTATGTATATGATTCGTGCCAGTAGGGAAACAAATGGTTTTATTGCACCCCTATAAAGAAATAAAGCAAATTGTCGTAAGGTCATCAGTTTCCCTGGACCTTTATTACGGAAGACTTGAATTATGATAGGGTTGCTGTAAAGTCACTGAATACTCTGATTACTCCCAAAATTGCTGTCACCCTTTATCAAGGAATAGATGGATTGTAGTGTAGTAACCAGTTGTAAAAATAACTAACACATATGACTCAGCTGTAGCCATATAAGGAAAAGTATGTGAAATGCATATGTATATGATGTAATGAATATGTATGAAGTGGCCGGATAAAAGCCAAGTACACTCTGTACCTGATACACAAGTTGGTGGAGCGAGGACTCCCTGCTCGTGTCTGGGCCCAGTATTGCTTTTACCATATAAATAAACCTTTATGATAAAGATTTATTTGAGACTCTGTTTCTCACACTATCAATACACAGAAGTGGTGCAATAAGGAATAACTCAATCCAAACAGCTTTGGCATCCTTCCTTTTCAATAACTGCTCAGCTTGCACACCTCAGTTTTGACAGCAGATGAGTTTTAAGGAAAGTGGGGGGTACCTCTGTCAGATCATGGTCACTGTTTCTCCTGTTTCTCTCTAAAGCCAAACAATGTGTCATAGAATGTGGAACAGCCATGCCCAAGCTGTCCTCACATAATGACACAACACAAAGGGGAAAGATGGAGCACATCACACACTGATAACTACTATGGCAGTTGCAACCAAATTAACTTTGCAGCAGAACAGAAAGCAAAGTAAACAGAGATGACACATGTATGAATCCTATAAATAACTGACTGATGAAATGATTTGCTCTGACTGGCTCACTTGACATCAAGCATGGCACATTATCTTGGCAAATATTTAATTAGATGTTGCAGGAGAAACCCAGACTGTCAAGAGAAAGGGAATATTTTTTACTGTTGAAATACGGTATACAGTGTAAAGTAGAAGAAAATAAGAACTCTGTAGACATTATGTTTTCCTGCATCCTTACTATTTATTATCACAGCATTTCCTTCTGTGTAAGCAAATTAATTAGATTCTTAAAATTAAAAGTAAAATTAAAACATATAAAAGACATTCAATTAATTAAATTTAGTAGCTTCATTTTTTAAAAAAACACATAAAACAGTGAAGAAAGTAAATGCACCTCCAGCCCTATCTTTTCATTCTCTGATTTCTACTGTGTTCTATTGAACCCTTCCACATGCAATGTTAAACCACATTCCTGAAAATGTATCTCTGTCTCAAAAGAGCTGAACTGGACTTCAATCCACAATTACCAATAAGTCATCAAATTATACAAAAGAAATATCCAGTGATATAACATCATGTTTGCTTTAGTATGATGTAGTTTTTCACTGCATCAAATCAATTCCCATATGATCTCAGAGAGCAAGGTTCCTTTGTTTTTGAGACCCAATGTGTATGTCAAAAAAATGTGCAGAAGAGAGTCCAGACACTTGGATCTGAATTTCTGGCTCTCCGTCTTGAACATTAGGTAGATGGAAACTATTCTGTCACATCTAGTGACTCCTTGAATAATATTTATGAAGGACATTCTCTTTTAGTAAGAATGTATTGTGGTAAAAGATGGCAACAGAAACTTTTGTTCCTTTTTTGGGGGATTGACCGGTTTTCTCCTTCATTATGCTGTCTTCATTTTGTCACATTTCTACAAAAACCTGATTTCATTTAGAATAGAAATGAACATAGGGAAAATTCTGGAAAAATGCAATGTGTCAGCTAAAACATTTTGATAAAATTTGATTTGACAGTGTTTCACGTCGCCGGGATTTTCCCACCTCCTTAGGTACTATTGTGGTAGCAGTGCAACATCAACCTTTCACAAAACCTTTACATATGAGCAGAACTTGGCTGAAAGGCGAATGCCCTGAAGCTTCTAAGATTGAGGTCCAATATTCTTCAGTTTACAGACTCAGCTTCTCTATGAGTCTTTGGACTTGATTTCCTTTCACAGGGGATCCAGAAAAAAGCCATGGACTCAATAATAGAAAGCTAATGGAAAGACATAGGAATGGAAGGACTGATTCCAGCAGAACTCGAAAAGTAAAGTTTGTCACAGCAAGTGTGAATGTTGCATGGAGGAAGGAAATTACTTAAGTGGGAAAAGTTACATGCAGAATTCCAAGACTAAAATAAGTTTCTCAAAAAAAAAAAAAAAAAAAAAACCAAACCAAACCAAACAAACAAACAAACAAAAATGTCCATGTCTTTTCATGTTTGAAAGGACTTCTCAAGCACAAGCTTAGGTTATGTCAAAACTCTGAAAGTATGATAAGAATACCCATGTGTTTTTCCATGGGTATTTAACACAGGTGCTCTGGGGGTAACTATAGCATAGACAACATGATGCACAGAACTTAGCATAAGCTAGCTAACCATACACTTGTCCAGGATCTGTTTTGGGGTTGCTTAGCCATGATGGTTGCAGAGTCATGAAGCCTTTCACCACTGTATTGTCCAAACTAGTTAAATTCTTAAAACATGTACACTTGTGTGTTACAGTTGTAATTTCAGTAGAAGCACAGACATGGTCTGTCATCCAATATGCATCATTTTTGTTTTACTAAGCAGGTAATGAAATAAAATTATTTACTCTTAAATAATTTTAATATCACATGTACTTGTATGCAGTTCCCCAATAATTTATGCATCCATGTAAACCAAGGAAGAGATGGATGCAAGTACTGGCAACATATTGCAAAGAAGAGCTTACTTTTCTATCTGTGTCACAGATTTTAATGATGTCCTCAGGAAGAGAGAAAAATAGAAGATGAAGGTACTTCTAAAGAGCTATATTCAGCTCAGAGGCTATATTCAGCTAATTAGTTCATCTTCTCTGTTAGAAATTTAGCACCACTAAAAGATTTCCACTTTGTTACTGGTTGTGCATCAACTGCTATAGTCCTTGCATTAATAAATCACTACATAAGGAGTAGATTCCTTATTTTCTGTATACTCCTTATTCCTGGAGATGAAAGTAAGCAAAACAAATGGCAACTGAACTAGAAGCTAGCAATTTGTCTGGGATCAGTCAGAAACTCAGAGAAAGGAACTCAATCTCTTTTAGCTGTTTAGCATCAGCCTAACTTGCAGACCACAAAACCATCCCACCTCTAAAAACATCCAGTGCCCTGAAATGTATTACTTGGGTATCAGAAACCAGAGTGAAAGGCTTGAATTTCACTGGCAAAAAAACACCACCTAAATAAACGTCTAGTCTTGTGACTTTTATTTCATCTTGACAATACAGCACAATCAGCTTGCCTTCACCTTGCAATAAGCTGCTCTGTCAGCTTTTCTTCTCTTTCATTCTTTCCTTGTCCCTTTGTAAATATAAGACTGCAGTACTAGAAAATATGATCATGTTTTTTCTTAGAGTGATGCATTCTGAAATTCATTCTCAAGGAAAAAGCAAGAAAATATGCATTTTATATTAACTGTGTTTTTGCACAAATAGAAATATTTTTCTTTAATTATATAATAATTTGAAAGCACATCTGTTGACAACTATTCACACCTCCTAAATCTCACGAAAGTACAAGCAGAGCTTTGCTAAAATATAAAAACCCCCAAAGCAAAGCTATCTTAAAAATACTACACTTAGAGAAAAATCACTTAGCAGGAATATGGCAGAAATCTGGTTACGCTTGCAGAAGCACTAAATGGCATGCACAATTTACTTCTCATATCCACGTACTCTGTTTATGTTCTGCTGTTTTCAAGCACAACATAATTTTTTCACTTGAAAATCTCACAGGTCTTTCTGCTTAGAATTTAATAAGAACCATTTTCAGCTGCTTGAATGCAAATGAAGGAGATTAGATAAGATGCTTAAATAACAACTGGAGCAGAGGCTGGAAATTAGGTCTACTTTTTTTTTTTTGAGTCAGTCCCTCATTACTAGGCAAGAAAATTATATTCACTCCTATTTTTGTTCTTTGACTACAGGCTATTTAGTAGTTATATGCAACACAGAAGGGCTATGAGCACAAGAACAACCTCTAACTTGTTGATACAGATTCTTGCCTCTCAAAAGGAAGGTAATACTCAAGCCTCTCAGACTAAAGGCTTAGCCAGGCAGAGGACTCCCACACCTCGGGTGAGCCTTTCAGTGGTGAATTTTTGAAGGAAGAATGGAATAAGACCTGGAAATATTGTGGAAGAAATAAGCACTGACTGGCACATTCTCCTAACTTGCTGAATGCAGTGCTTTGTTTGTGTCTGCTCCTCTGTTGTCCCAGAAAAAATAACTCTGTATTTTGCAAGGTTAAAGCACTAAGTACCAAGGCAGACACTTGGACATTCAGCAGTATTCGGACTGGGATGCTCTGTGCAGTCTCAGAAATATAACTACATTGCAAGTAACACAAAGTTGCATTTTAATCCCTAGGAGATCCAAGTTCTGTTTCTAACCATGCTCAGAATTGCACCACATTCCTTACTCTGTAGTGACTTTAGTGCTAGGAAGAATAGAGCAGCCATGGCAGGAGCTCCTAGGGAAGAGGACAATGACATTGATTCTTTTTAAGGCCTATAGTTTTTATGGTCTTAATTCAAGGTCCTTATATAGTAAGGGAATTTTCAAGATAGTGATTCCAGTTATCTAAATTAGCTGCTTACAGCAGGATACTGTGATTATCCACTCTAGAGTGATTAATAGGGAGGAATTACATGTCTAATTATTTATAAATTTGCAATTTTCAGCTACTATTGCAATACGATGAGGTGTCAATATAACACATTTATTTCCTAGCCCTTTTCCAGAAGAGCCAAATATTGTGAAGGTGGAAAGCATAAATAGTTACCCTTTACTTCTCTTTAAAACCTGACTATCAAATTGAGGATACAGAAGGACCTAAAAAATTCAACCCTTGCTAAAACTGATTCTTTTCAGATGCTTCTTGTTGCAGTCTATTAGAGTAATTTCTCGCTCAGCCTTTCCTGGGCTTCCTCATGGCTAAATACAGAACAGATTTTTGCAAAACTGCTTTCATGGTATTTGAAGAAAATCTGAAGGGGTTGGAACTCCAAAATGTAACTGAGGAGTTTAATATTAGGTACACTGTAATGGGCTTTCTTCAACTCTCAAGTGAAGTTCATCTATCAACACCAGAGAATGTCACTGGAAGCTACTATCATTTCTTCAGAAAACACTCCACCCATAGTGGAATACTGTATTGGTTAATATTTATCATTTTTACTAAAGTAAAATAAATGTTTAAAGGTTGTTAAGGGAAAAAAGAAAAAGCCACCACAACCCAACAACCAAAAATACATTTTCATTTATGACTGATACAGAATAAATGTACAAAAAGCAAAATATATTCAAATCATGACTATATTTATCTCTTCAGAACTTTTGTGCTTCTTGTACAAATAGACAGATTGACTGTTTCTATGTAAATTATGATTATCTCCTAGTAAAATTCATACACAAGTTCAGTAGAAGTACAAAGTTAGTATGGATGTCCAGTAATTAAAGTCAAAATTTAAGACTCACTCAACTAGAATGCAGTTTGGCATTTAAATAACTGACCTAATTTTTAAATGAGCTGTATGCATGGAATATCCATAAAGATTAATGTTTTTATAAATAAGATTTCTGTTAAAAATGTTTATTATCATTAAGGATGCTTTTTCTAAAGTAAGCATAAAAGTATTATGGCCTGAAAAAAATCAGTTTCAGAAAAATGAGCAGCTGTGAAAAGTGACATCAGGCCAACAGTGGGAGACAACTTGAGCCACTAAGGAGAAAAAGTGGTGTCTAGTCCCCTCAGTTGTCAAAAGTTTCATGAAAGATTGAAATCAGCCTCCCTTCTTACATCTTTTCTGATTCAGCATACATCACCCAGTCTGGTTTCAGCCTAATAAAACTGTTAAAGAATAATACCAATTTTCAATTTTTATTTTTTTATTTAAGACCATGAGCATCTGGCCAGGCCACTAAAGGTAGAGCAATCTACTTTTTTTTTTTCTCAATTGTGCACATATGTGTATCATGAGCCAACACATAAATCATACAGGGCTCTGGCTACAGCCCTTGAGACTTTGATGACATTAAGTTATGAACTCCAGTTTCCAGAATAAGGATCAATCTGTGTCCTGTGATTGTATATACAGCCATTCAATCATCATTTTCAGTTCTAAGTTACAATTAGATTACCAAAGTCTTAATACAGCTTGTAAATACCTCTGGTTTTGAGATTGTCAGTCTACATGCCCCATTTTCTCCAGTGCTGCAGTAAGAATATATCGGATTTGTCACATCTATGAGAACGTGCAGACTACTGGGACCTTCTGCACACTTATGAAGGGAGAATATGGGAGTATTTCCTAACTCAGAAAGTTGCAACTCCTTTGTTCTGGGTAACAAGAGGATTGTAAAACCTTTCATCTACTTCTTGTCCAGAAAAATGCCTGCTCAGAAACATAGATCCACAGAAAGTCAAATAAGAAATCCAGCTAAGAATGTCACCTCTGAAAGGGGTGTATACAAACTTCAAGAATTGTTTCTTTCCTAACAACTGTATCAAACAATACAGGAAAGTATGGAAATTGTGAACAGTAATAAAGAAGATCACAGTATTTCCTCAACTTTTTTTCAGAGAATACTGTTCCTGGAAAAAAGAGCTATCTAGCCTATATTTTTGGTAGAGCAAAAGATAATTGCTTTATATATTATTTTTGCTGGACTCTTGCTAACCTGCAATTCAATCTACTAGCTACTGAGCATTTCTTTAAGATTTTCTACAAATGTCTACAAATTTATTAACAATATTTGGAGAGATGTAAAATCTATAGCATGGTATACTCAATGACCTGAACACATGACCCTCATCACAGTAAGGTAGTGCCAGCACAGCAAGGGTCATATAGACAGCTAAACCACTTTTCTGTTCTGAGGTTACCAGTTTCTCAGAGACCTGAAATCTCAATAAAAAGGCTCTCTTAGATCGAATCCGAGTGGAATCAGGGCTTTGACCATTTCCCATTTCAATGCTGGCTGTCATTTGTCAGTGTTTCTGGGAGAATGACTAGACTGTGATGTAATAGCTGACATCTGAGGTAATGGGCTCAGGAAAATTGAAGTAAAAAACAGAAGTGTCATAAAGAATGTGATGTAAAGTCCAATTATTAAATTGCATCCAAGAACACAAAAAGAAAGGAAGAAGAAAAGGAATCCCAGTTAGTCTGTATTTTCAGAGGAAACACATTCCTGCTGCCTTCAGCCTGAGGAAGAGAAAGCTGCATAACACACATATAGAATCATTTCTTATCACTACACCACATCCACTCAAGTGCTATAGGCTGTTGGTTTACAGCTGCTAGTGGTAAGTTGGGGGACAACAGTGGTATTTTTGAGCATTGTTTCACTACAAGAGTGTACAGGTAACTATGCTGGTCTTAGGACAGGAAACCTATCCATGCACAGATTACAGAAATGTAATGCAAACAAATGGGAGCCAGGTCTCATTTGCAGAGATACAAAACCAATCAGTGGAAAGAAATTTCTCACCACTCACCCCTCTCTGAATCCATGGAAAAAAAGTGCTTTCTGAGCTAGTCACTATGAATTTATTAACTACACATCTAGTAAACAAATGTAATGACCTTGTGCTCCATATGTGGGTGTTTTACTGCAGTCAAATAACAGCACCAATAACATTAATCTCTTTGGTGATTACAGTGATCAAAGAAACAGAGAAAGATTTTAGGTTTCAACAGGGGAAACTGCTGGTTAATTTGTTTGCTCCCTAGGATGTGTTGAGGGACTAATTATCTAAATCATGATGCTTTTTAAATATCTTTGTGTTTCCTTGAAAATAATCCATTATTTCACTAAAAAATTAATGAGGTAGCAGGTAAATGGACGTCCAACATTAGAAATGTATGGACAGGGTGATTTCAGGCCCTTGGTTTACTTATTATTTTTAAATTGCATGACTGCCTGCAGCCATGTTCACATGATGCAAAGTCTGTAGCACTGCTCACTTTTCAAATTCTGTCTCCCACTACAATCTGTTCTTTGTCTCAATTTGGAATTGCATTGGCTTCTGCTTATACTCCACCTTGACTCTCTTCTCAAAGACTAGCTTTGTTTCTAGATGATATTGGCATACAAATCATGTGGCCCTTTTCCACTGCTGGTTCTTGAACTACACGTGGCAGTTGTTTTGAGAATTTCAGAGGGCACAAGGGGAAACACCAGTGTCACTCCAACAAGTTATCATAAACCAGACTACTGCTCAAGTTCAGAGTACAGAAATATGCTTGGAACAAGTCATCTTGCTAGTCATGATATAGTTTAGGAATTTTGGTTCTTTGATTTCCTTCTATAGTTGATAGATATACTTCTGTACCATCTACTAAGTTTCTGCCTACTAGAAAGTTTCACTGCTGGTTAACATAGTTGTTATCATTTTTGCATTTTGAATTTAGAGATGACTAATGTTTTAGAAAATAGGAAAACAAATTTCAGTGAAGTGCTGTTAAAGACATAATCTGTGAAGATTGTTCTGCAACTGGTGGACCTCTGCTCTCACAGAGGTGTGCTCAGTTCTAGGGATGAATGTAAAAAACAGTAGAATACATGCAAGGAACACACATATGACACCTGCAAATAAAAGATCAACACACGTTTGTTATAAAAAGACAACCATAAATGAAAAGTGGTGGATGAGGAAAGTGGAGTGGAGAAAGGTAGTACCCAGCTAGATACAAGAATGAAAAGGCATACTAACTTTCACGGGAGTGTGACTCAAGCCAAGAGCATAACCTATGGACACTAGCACACCTCACTAGCACAGGATTAAAGAAAATATATATGGATCTCTGAAGAAGACACAAATAGACTAATTCTAACAATGAAAACCATTTTTTGTTTGAACTGTTGAATACATTTGGCTTTGTTTCTTACTGAAAATAGCTTCTAACTAGGCATGTAATGATACCTATGTTTCCTCTGTATGGGTGAAACCCTTGATACATATTCAGAAAGAAATTCTGTAAAAAGGATCCACATCACATTGAGGACATACAATAAAATTCTTATCAAGGCCCACAGTGAGAATAACTAATTGCATTCCTGAATCTGGGCAGCAAAAGGAATGGTAAAGAACTTAGGTATCATTCTATTTTGCATTAAATACCTAAAAGAGAGAGAAAAAGGAAACAAAAGTCCTAGCCTGGTGTTTTGGGTTGGTTAGGTTCTTTTAAGTTGATTGGGGTTTTGCTTGTTTGTTTTGTGTTTGTGTGTTTATTTGAGGTTTTATTTATTTCTGTTAGGTTGGGGTTTTTAACATATGTACAGGATATGGACTATAGGCAATCAATAAAATGAAGTCTGTCTGGCTGAAAGTTCAAGTGTCAGCTGTCAGTTCTTCAAGATCAGCTCTGGCAGGCTAGGAGACTACTGCTTAACACTACAAAAAACGTGTAAAAATGTGTGAAAAACAGTCAACTGGAAGATACAAACAAGAAAGGCAAGGAAAGTGGAGGAATGTAGTAAGAAACCTCCAAACTCTCAAGGGAAGCATTCAAGACATCCGTATACTCTTTTTATTGTACCACGTCCGCTCCATACTAAATCAATAGGAGTAAGTGTAGAGTAGAAATATCATGGTACCCTGGGTTAGCATGAGTGCTCTGGATCGTTTCATCTGAAGTAAGTTCACTTTGTTAAGTATTTCTATATCAGCTATCACACAAAATATCCTTAAATTATTTCAGACTAATCAGTGCAGTGTATACAACAGAGCATTTCACAGACTAGAAATTAGTTTATAGAGTTATTCACAGAATAACTCTGAGAAAAGCACCCTTTACTTATCAAAATTCAATACACCAATGATAAATATATCAGATGGGTATTAGACTAAAAATGAAATATCAAACATCAGCACCCTGTTCCTTGCATCTTCTTCTATTTCATATTCCCTTTTCTCCTTTTTTCTGCCTGGCAAGTGTATTTACAGGTTTTTTTATTAAGTAACCAATCTGAGCTGTATGGGACTACCTTAGATAACAAGAAGAGTAAGTGCATTCCTCTGAAAATCTGCTCTAGGACCTTCATGAGATACCAATCACAAATAGTTTAGATGTTTAGTTACTTCTTTTTCTTACCTTACCATTATAAAGTGTAACTCGCAATGCCAAAACATCAAGGATTGTTCATTAATTTCTTGTGAATACTGTGTTACGTACAGAATAAAAAAATAAAAGTTTGCTGGCAGCCTTGGGGGACTATTCGTTACATCAGAAAGCACAAACTGTATTATAGAGCCTACAGCAGGGATTGCAAAACTCCATTTTGGGGAGAGGGCATAGGGAATAGAAACCAGCTCTGACCAAAGTGAAGGACAGAAAAAAGGAGAAGGCGGCAGAGATTTTTAAGCATGTCTTGGTCTTTATGAAGACTTGAAGTTGTTTACTAGGAGGTGGTCCTACAAAGTGAGCAATACCGTAATTTTCCAATGAAATCCTATGAAATGTCTGTAGATTTAGAATGTGCTTCAAAGTGAAACAGCTCCTACAAATCTTGAAACAGCTGTCTAGGTCATGTTTTTTGAGAATTTATCCTTTAGGGTACCAGTGAGCTTCTGTCTATGATGTAGTAATTTCTAAGACAAAAAGGGTAGTAGTCTAATTTTATAGCACTAGGTGACAACACATCACTAGTATTGCTGGGTCATGTTGGTGAGCTGCTCCATAGGTTTGCCTGTGATGATACAGGAAGACTTGAGGGGCAGTGCAGCATTGAGTGTGGCCAATGTCTTATTCCAGCATGGGTCTAGAATTCCCCTGTACCTGAACTATTTCTAATTCCCAACAATAGTTCATACTGCAGATGTACAGCATTTCTGAAGAAATTGGTTTAATTTTCCTGTTTACTTGTCCAGAAATGACTTTCAACACTGTAAGTCGGTACCCAGGAATGCATGCTTTCCCTTGCAAATAAACAGGGCTGTTTACTCCAGTCATTTTGTAAGACTATACTACAGAACAGTATGTAGCAAACAATGCCAGGAATTATACCAAAAATGCTTATGAGGAAAACTGTAATAGTGCAACAAACATCTTGTACTCATGGTGCAGAAGTTGTGGTTTTATACCTCTTCCAGGCTAATATTAGACTTGCATTTATTAAAATTCTTTAAAAAAACCCCAAACAACCAAAAACACCAAAACAAAACAAAAAAAACCCCACACCAAACAACAACAGCAAAAAAAACAACGGATACTTAACATCAAATAAAGCCTGCTCATAATTTGCTAGCTCTGGAGGCGTTACCTTATGCTGTGTTACAGGTTCAGGACTCTGTGAATTGCACATATTAATTACAATGACTACTGGGAAAACAGGAAGTACATAAAGTTTTATTATTCACTGGGAATTTCTTAGAGCAAGGCAATATTGACTTTAGGGGTATATTTTTAGATAATCTACATCCTTACAACCAACGTGGTGAGAAGTTGCTACAGTGGATCCTGACTAGACCTGTTTCTAGAAATGGGCAGATGATAAGAGTTTTAGGACATCAGAGTAAATGTTATTTTCTTATCCAACTAAGGTAAAGCTCTGGTTTCATTAACTGAAAAAAAAAAGAACAGATGCTGGTTTTGGTGGTTTTTTTTTTTGTTTGTTTGTTTTTTAATTTGTTTGATTGGTTGGTTTTTTGTTTTGTTTTGGGGGTTTTGTGTGGTTTTTTTTTTTATTTTGGGGAGGTTTTGTTTTGGTTTGGTTTTTTTGTGGGGATTTTTGCTTGTTTGGGTTTTTTGTTTGTTTTTTTGGGGGGGCTTTTTGTTGTTTATGTTTGGTTATTTTGTTTGGTTAAGTTTTTTGTTTTGTTTTGTTTTGTTTTCTCTAAAGAAAAGTTAAATAATCAGAAGTGATGAGCTGGCTCCAAACACACACTAGGACTACAGCATTCTCACACTTTAGCAAGGTTGTACATATTTTACCAATCTTGGGCTTTACACCCTCATCACATGCAAGGCAAGCAAGATGCTGCTGCACATGACATGTACTCAAAATTTGCTTTCTAGCATGCATTAAAAACTATAGCATCTGGACAGACATCCATGAATCCCCAGTGATGATTCATGGCCTAGGCAATTGCCCCAATTTTGCAAGCTAAAAATCTAACAATGTAACAGGCTGCTGTTGTTAAAATAATTGTTGGAACTTAATGGACAAGATGCATTTTCAAGCCAAATCATTTGGACATATTAACCCTTGAAGACAAAACCCAAACAAATGTTTAACATTGATTTTAAAACTATTCAGGGCTTAAATCAGATTAAACGAAATTTAAAGAAATAAAACAAAGACTCATTTACTGATGAAGATCTGCTTATTTTGTACAAAAAGTCTCAGGCATTAAAAAAAGAACAGAAGATGTCAAGATTAACATGTAAATACTTCAAATATGCTTTTCTTTTTTTTTATGTTGAAGGCTGCAATTACTTGAGGATATCAATGTCCACTGTAATTCATCTGATGGCCATAAAATAGGCCCTGTATCAACAGTTTCAAAACTTGCTTAGATATCTCCTGAGAGGAAGCATGCAGCCTGTATGTACGGTAGGTTTATTTAAATTTTGTCACAAGGCACTAGAAACTGTATAGCCAACCAGTTTCAGAGGCTGTTTATCATCACTAAAAGTATAAGTCCCCATAGGACTACTTCCTTTTCTATTTTATAATGAGGAAGAAAAGTAAGCAGTACAGAGAATTTTTAGATAAGCTGCACATAATTTTACCCTGTTCTTCAAGATAATCTATTGCAGAACCCAAAAACTGAAAATGAAGCAATTGCCAGTATTTAGAGCCAAATAATCACTCATCTACCTGCTTCTGGCACTATCTTCAATATCACAAAATCCAAGCAGAATATATCCAAAAAAGAAACTAGATTGATTCCGCCCAGAGAAGGATCTGTCTTCACAAAAATATCATATCTGGGAACTTAGAAAGTAATCCATTTTGTTAAAGAACACTTTTATATATAGCTAAAAGTTGAGTTAATTAAACTTCACGAAGAAAATTGTAAAAGAAGAAAAATACTAAATGTAGACTCAAACTGAAAGAGAACAAAAGGAAAGCAAATAGAAATGTTCACCCTGGATCATTTTCATCCTTCATTCCACTATCAGAAGGGCTTAAGGCCCAAAAGCCAAGTAGCTATTTCATGAGATAATGCCAACCTAAAGAAACTCACAGTAAATTAGTAGGCTTGTTGTGTTTCCACATTTTACCCAGCAAGTAAGATGTTACAGAAAAATATTGTGCACATTTTTACTGATGCAAATCAAGATTCACTGTAAAAATCTGTGACTCTATATGAATACACAAAAAACATCTTCAACAAAACCTTTAGCATCCTGTGAGGCTGGAGGAAGGGAAGGTATCTTCTGCTCGATCTGTACTGTCTGTGTCAAGGCAGCAATGTGAACAAATGCTGAGAAAGTGTTCTGCATCCCTGGCAACTCATCAAGACAAGAGAATGTAAAATCTATCCTCAAGGGTGGCATGTTCTGTGTCAGCTGTTTTAATATTCAGAGACTTGCAAGATCAAACATTTTTACTGAAGTAATGGTAACTTACAGACTGGCTGAGACATATAACCACAGTGAGTGAATTGAAAACACTTTAGAAAATAGAACTTTTTTTGTCTCAGTAGCTATCTGTCAAGCATGTAAAACATCATCTCAGATGTTTCTTATTCAAAACAACAAAAAGGGGTCTGTTTTACTTTGTCCTTTTACAAATAATATGGTGATTTTATTTTCCATTTAGCTACAGCTGGCAAAATATGTTGCAACTTACTACAACACCCAGTTCAGTTTTATTTCAGAGTTAAAATTAATTTTTTTTTATCATTATTTGAATCATCCAAAGTGATAATTCTAAATAAAAACATACTTCAGTGTTAGAAAATTAGAAATTACTGAGATGAAAAAGTTAAGGTTTCTATCGGTAAAAGAAATATCAACAGTTTTCTCATGGGTTCAATGAGTTCCAAAATCATGAAACATAATTTGCAAATCTGTAGTAAATAACAATAGAATATCTGATCTCCATGTTCAAATGATCCATTCTATCAGCATTAAGAAGTATAAAAGGCAAAAAGGTAAAGCCTAAGTTTGTCACCACTGTAAAAGAAATGCTATCTCTGAAATTAATTTCAGACCTTCAGAGTTAACATTTGTTTACCTTATTTTGGCTTAGATTTCAGTATTAAAACATGACAACACATTATGAACATCAGAGAGCTTAATCCAGTACACCCTTAAGAAAAATAAAAGAATCTGAATGACCTAAATGACCTGACAAAGTCAGATAGAAAGAAGGTAGACACGTAGGCAGCAGAATCATTCATCCTAAATCACTCCCCTGATAGCTGCAATAAAAGGAAAGGCAACACCTTTCCTTATGTTATTAGACAGGAGCTTCTTTTACTCTCTCAAAGAGAAATAAAAACTACTTGGTAAATTAACAATATGTCATATAAGAAAGAGAAGCGAAAGATAATCACCATACAAAGAGGTAGCACTCAGGGATATGATATAAAATAGTCTTTTTACATCAGCCATGAGATTTTGTTTACAACAGGTTTCCTTCTTACTGCCTCACAATCTGTTTAAAATTCTGTAAAAGCCAGAGTTATTTTGATAAGAGATATTCATGGTACAGATTAAGGTCCTCCTAAGAGGATGAAAATTCCAAAACCAGGCTTTTGTTAAAAATAGAATTATTTTTAAAGGAATCTCTCCAAGGGCCAGCCACATCTTTTGAAAATTTTTTCAGTAGTGAGATAAGGGAGAACTGATAATGCATGAGTATGAATACAGCCCATACATTCAGAACTGCTTAGAAGAGTCTACGGACATTTTCCATACTTGACTGCCCTTATCTAGTTTACTCATGAGCTGCAATTTCCTAGCTATTCTTTCCTGGACAAAGATTTCTAACCAAACAGACATTATCATTTTAAATGCGATGAAAGTAGAAAACACAGCAAGAAGCTACTGATGAATTTGCAATTGTTTTCTTTTGAATGAAAAAACCAAACAAACCAATCCTAAAACAGGGAAACCACTAACTTTTAAGGGATTAGGTTGAGAAGGCCTTTTGGAACGGGTACTATGTCAAAGCCTTTATTTAGAGATCCCATTTCATTTGTAAACATTCACACAGTGTAACTGAAAAGGAGAAATAAATTATTAGCAGTCACACAACAGCATACCCATTTCTTGCTTACTTAATTTCAAGCACTGGAGAATTAGGAAGGACCAGCTACATTGGCAAGGCTGTGAAGCTGCTTTAGGGCCCAAGAAAGTTCCTGTTCATTTTGTATCCTCTCGTAACATGCTTGCACACTCAATCTTCTTTGCCCTCTGAACCATTATTTGCGGAAAACCCACTATGAGTAACAAGGATGACTTAAGGAAAACCTGTTTCCGGAAGCTCCTATAAAAGACAGTTCACTCTCTCTTGCCCTTTCCCACAGCTCAGTGCTGCCAGAGTATCTTCTGAGTGGTTTCTGTATAAAGGAGCTTCTGTGGTACAAAATGGTCTGCAACTCTTCCTCACCAATCACCTTCCTTTGCTTATTTATCACATCCATTTTTCAGCAATTCATCAATCCCTTTCCCATGTTAGTTATTTTTTTCATGAAGAGTTATTGTTTGGCAGTTCCTGTTTTAGTGTTTTCTGCTGAAAGTCCATTTCTGGAAGTGTATCAGAGTTAATGAAAATAATGCTAAAACCTACAGAAGGGGAAGACTTCCTATACTCAGATCTGATTCCTCTGTTTTGCCAGCCAAAATGTATGTTTTCTTTCTTTCAGAGGAAAAGCATGTGGCAAGAGAGAGAAAAGAGACTCTGCTTACAGAGGAAATAAAAAACTGGCAGAGGAAATCTGAAGGCTAGGATCTGTGAGTGACAGATTCAACCCTAGACAAGGGAAGTCTTATGTCAGCCAAAAAACTGGAGTGGCAATGTTGCAAATGAGTGTTAGGTCACTCAAAGAGTCACTGGCAAAGGTGTTAGCAAACGCAGGATTAATATAATAGTGAAAGTACAACAGAGTTCATTGCCAAGGTTCACTTTACTACTTACTAGATGATTAAAGCACACAGAGAAAAATCAGATTAAAATCTAAAATCAATCAATCTAAGATTAAAATCAACATAAATAATCTGTGCAAAAGATAAGGTAAGAAAGGGTAAAGATAAAAGGGAATGAGGGAGACCCTTCCACTGAGTCACAAGATTCAGAGTGGACCCCCTTGCCAAACTTAGCCTCAGACTTGATGGTTTAGGCCTAAAGGCTTTAACTTCACTTAAACTTAACACCACTTAATTGGTAGTCTAATTTAAACAATTTAAGAGTCTATAAAATTTACTATAAGCACAAGAGTAACTCACTTATAGGCCTAATTTACTTACCAATACAATGTACTTAATCTAAGACAGAACAACATACATGTGCTATAACACTTTCACACTTGAATGCACAAAGACCTGAAAGAATGGGTACAAGGAATACCTGTGAAAAATTAACCCTTAGTTCAGTGAAGTACTTATATTGGATGCCTTTGCATTTTCTCAGTGGTCGAAGGGTCGAGCCTCAAGGAGTGGGGTTATTGGCCCAACCTCCATTAGAGGTGTTTGATGTTGGTCCTCTGAGTGTCGCAAACTTGAGATTTCACTGGCTCTGATTTGTGTGTTTTAACCTAGGGGTATATTCTGTGGACTTTTACATTGTCCCAGGTGTGGAGGAGTCAGCTGGATTGGTAAGGTAGGGAGCAGAGCTATTCCTGGCAGTGAATGCCTGGGGTAGGAAACCTTTGTACTGAAAAGTACAAAGTTGGTTCTATCTTCACATGTAACAGCTTGCTGAACTGCGGCATGGGGATGGGACACGTGTTTGGGGGCAGAGAGGGGTGCTGTGAGGACTGGCCGGCAGGGGCAGCACAAAGCAACGGAAGGGATCACTGGACACTGGGGGCCACAGGGTGCAGCCTGCCTGCAGTGCCAAAAGCGGGAGCATGAGCCAAGAGGAGGTGATACTTCTCCTGCTAGAACCCTGTGCCTGGGATGACATAGTCCAGAGCTGCTCTGAAGCCACTGACTACTTGCAGCTGCCTAAGAAATGAATGAGCTGGTGCAAGCATAGGAAAGACATGGAGGGCTGTTTGCAATGTGGAATTCAGGCCACACCTCCTGTAGGTGTGAGCAACCTAAAGCATCGCAGCTCCTGTGAGCAGATGAATTTCTCCCTCAGCATAAAGCAAAGTAATCAAGTATCTGCTCTGATTTATTCCAGGATACCTGCATTCCCACAGACTTCTTGTAGCTGGAAAGAACCATCGCCATGATGCATGTTAATGAGTACAAGGGTCATTACTCTCTGCTTTCACCAAGCAGTAAAACACTCACAAATACAACATTTAGATTTACAGAAAACTGGATTATTTTTTAACAGCTGTGCCAGAGACATTTTACATTAAAGCAACAGCAGAAGAAAGGACTTACATCTACCAAAAAGAGCTTTCTAAATTACATGAATTACTAGGTCTATGTATCATTATTGGTATTCATAATTAATGGAAACGTAACATTTTTTGCTAATGGAAAAGAACCACTACAAAGAGCACTTTGATTGCATTATGTTTATTACCCACCTTAGGAACTAAAAATGCACTTAATCTGTAATTAAGGTTACACAATAAGAGCTTTGTAAATATTGCAGTTGAAAAGTGTCCTCTCAACATCACTTAGTACCATTAGGCAAAAATATTTGCTCTCAGTAATGTCTCTCTGAAGTACTAAAATTATTTTTCTGGGAAAATAAAAAAGGAATGAAAAGAAAAACTGCAGTACTGTATGTAGCACTGCCTTGTTTCTCCACAGCTTTCACATTACTTAGCAAATGCTGCATGCTTAATCAACATTGCATGTGAAGAGTAATTAAAAAAAAAAAGTCTGTGGTGGTCTGAAATTTCTTTCTGTTGAAGGCATGAGGAATGGATCCAAACAGGATGGAAAAATCTGATGGGCAAAAATCAGTTCACAATAGAAAAATCCAAACTTTTTGCCTGAAGCTGCGCTATTGCATGATAGTATTCGGTAAAATGGGTAAGGATGCTTGGTCCGTGCCTTACAGAAGGTAGTCGCTCTTGATTTTGCCCAATGATCTCCTTTGTATCCCCTTGTCATAACACACCCACTTCGACCTGACTTCCAGGCTTTATGCAGAATAGATGGATGTTGGCATAATATAGAAAGCCGACAGAATGTGTGCAAACCAGATCTTTGTTTGCTGTACCTTCTGAACAGGGCCATTACTGCTACCCTGACAGTGCTACTGGAACAGTCATATTCCACAGAAGTGCTATGTTTCTGTCTCATTATGTGCCTAAACAAGTGCTAAGAGTTCCCAGTTTGTGATAATTGGCGACAAAGTCTGAGCTTAGAAAAGCTTTATATTTCAGCTTCAAAAAGAAGGAAGAAGACTAAGTGACATAAATAAGCTTCAAGTTACTTGCAAGTTCTTTGCATAATTTCAAAAAAACTTCTCAAACCCAAAAGCAATGCATTTTTTCTTAGGAGCGAGGAATACTAAAGCCTTAGGCTCAAATATTTAATCATTCTATTCCAAACAGTCTTCTAGTGATGATTTGTCTTCCAAGCATATGAAATTATTTACAATTACATACAAAAAATTAAAAACAAACAAACAAAATAAAACCCTTTTAATTTTTTTTTTTTCATTTTTGAAGATTTTGGTCTCACATCTGACTGATTGATTTACTGAATACGCTTGCAGTTCATACATAACCTAAAATCAGAGTTCAAAGGAAAACACCAACTGGAATGTTTCTGTTGCACTTTGGAGAATGCAGAGTACTATGTGGATGAGCTGCCTGTGCCATGTCTTCATAAAAGCAATCTAATTCCTAGTAATATTGAGGGAGAGAGGAAATCTTCATGATAAAACCATATCCTGATATTATATGATCAAGTAACAAAGAAGGATTTAAGGTCCCCTGGAAGGAGAACTTTGATGACATTAGCATTTGTCTTTAAATTACCCACTCTAACAGCTCTTCCAATGCCAATGATGACTTTGGCACTAGTTTAGGTAGATGCTCCTTTTAGTCTATCTAAATTTCTTCTGAGCCGAGTAAGGAGCTGTTATTTGCAAATTACCGATTCTCTGTTAGCATTTCTTATACTTTTTTTCTCATGGAGCTTCACCAGTGGACAGCAGGGAGGGGAAAACAGCCATGTTTTGAAGCTGCAAGGTTTTTTTAATTATTTTAGACCTTTGAGAGTCTAATAGTAAGACTGACTACAGGCTGTAGGTATTTGGAGCCACCACATGAGACCTTGGTTCAGTAAAAGTATTTTTTTTTTTATTTGGCAGGAACAAACTCTCTGCTTGGGGAGGGGGCAAAGGGTCAGCCCTGGAACTCACATAGCAGGCCTGGAGCCCCATGGGGTCCACATGGCAGCCTTGGAACTCACATGGACTCAAAAGGGCAGCCTGGTAGCCTTCCAACACCACACCCCCTGGAACCCCTCTGATCAGCCTCTGATTTGCTACACCAGCCCTTACTCTGGCCTGAAGGACACTGAATGATCAGTGAGCTGGATGTCCCATCTGGGAGGGCAGACCATGGTAGCCAAAGCACACAAACAGAGAAGAACATGGGCTTCATCTTGTTTTTCTTCTCCATAGCCTGCTGTGACCATGTGAAGACTCTTGGGAGTAGCTATTTTTTCTGATATTCTGATATCTTTCTTTACTTCTTCTTCTCTTAATATCTTTTCTTTACTCTTTCCTTGCATAATATTTTGGGTAATTTAAAACCAGTGGATTGGTTTCTGCTAAGCTATGTGGGTTGGCATGTCCTGTGTTGGAGCTTTGTTGAATATTCTGCTTGGTTGTGCGTTACCACTTTTAAATTTTTGTCAAAATTCTTATTTCCTCCCATATTTTAAAAGTATCTGCTGAGAAAAGTATGTAGTTTCTTCTCTTTAGGCTGTCTCAAGGTAATAAGAATCGAAGGCTCTGCAAAAATTTGTTAGATGAAACTTCTGGAGTCTTGTATATTTTTAAAACAATACTCCTAGTTAAGCTTGTGGGTTTGGGACTGGGGTCTTACACACTGTTTCATGTATTTTCTTTGGAAGTGTGCGTCACTTTTTAAGCAGAACAATTTGTGACTGAATAGACCTTGATGGTTAAGGCCAAAATTGGTGGCATTAGAGGGAAGGATATCTCTCACTTCTTAAGTTCTCTATCTGAATGTGGTCATAACAGTTATTTTTTCCACTCCTAGAGTGCAATCTGTCTCTGAAAATTGCTTCTGGTGCTGTGTGACTTGCAAGGGGTGCAGAACACCATGACAGGGTGTAATGGACTGAAATGTTGGTAATATCTTAAACATTGTCAAGATCACAGAAAGAACTTTTTGTCAAACTACTGCAACCACCAAAGCACTCCCCTCCCAATGCATCCTGACTGGAATTTGGACTGAGATTGGGAATTTCAGATAAGACTATTGTCTAATCATCTCATGTCTGAGAATAAGTAAACAAGGCCTAGGGGGTGGTGGAGGAGAAGGGTTTTGTATGCGTGATGGTGAAATCACTCTACACCAAACCAAAAAAAAGTAACAGCCCCACCACTGGGAAGGCCACATTCACACAGGACATTCACGTGAGAGGTAGCTTTCTTAACTACCTCTCTATGGTCATAAACCATCAAAACCCACAAAATGCTCCCCAACTCATTCCTGAGGCCTTCTACCACCAAAGGACTGCACGTGATCCAAGTGAGTGCAATAAATTCTGAGTCTGCCACAAGAGACTGCAAAGCTTCTCCACCAAGGGAGGTGCCAGGCATCTCCTGAATGTATATTAATCCATTGGACTCTATGTTTTCCAGGACCTCAGCACCAAGGAGACCAGAAGAACCGGACTGGTGTCACCAGGTGATACATGTTCTATTTTAATCCTTTTTCATTCTTCCTTTCTTCCTTTTCTCCTTTCCTCCTTTCTTCCTTTCTTTCTTCCTCTCTTCCTCTCTTTCTCTCTCTCTTTCTCTTTCTCTCTCTTTCTCTCTCTTTCCCTCTTTCTCTCTTTCTTCTCTCTTTCTCTCTCTTTCTCTCTCTCTCTTTCTCTCTTTCTCTCTTCCTCTCTGTGCCTCCTCCTTTTTCCTGTTTCTTTCTATCTCTCTTTCTCTGCCTCAAAATGACAATTAAATAAACCCCATACCTATTGACTTTGGCATCTGATCTCATTTGCACCTTAATTCAGGTAGAGTAATTCCTAATAATTTTATTAACCAGATCATAACACAAGGACGGAGCTCTCAGGGAATGTGAGGAAGGACAGAAGATGCCACAGCAGGAATTTGGGCAAATTTATTCTCAGTGTCTCCTGCCATGGCAGTGCTTCTAGATAAACTTATTTTTTTGCCCACTTAAATGTAATCTCGTGTTTAAATCCAACACATATCATACAGCAGATTTATCTGTATGTTAAAAAGGCAACAACAAAACCCTGAAATTAGCTGCATTTCAGACACTCCTGATACATGTCAGACTGTCTCCTACTCTCTAGCCTCTACATTTACCAAAAAATAATGACAGGCAAGTAGTCTGCCTCATCTGACCTTCTTCTCAAAGTTCTACTCATGTAGAAATAATACTATAATCAAAAAAATCTCAAAAAATTTTTTACACTCAAGTTTAAAAAATAAAAAAACCCTAACCAAAACCAACGTAATTTTAAAAAGTCAGCCTTAAAATTTCTCAGCTAAGTCAAACTGGCTTCAACTGATGTGTCTCAGGCTTCACATTTCCTCTGTAATCTGGCTGCCTTATCTAATTCTTGTTGTTCTCTTGCCATAACAGGAAGATGTCCTCCACTAAGCAAAAATACAGAATAAACAGGTTCTATTTTAATAAAATTATGTGCTTAACATTAAAACAAAAGTTTCTACTAGTCATTGTCTGCCACAGCTGTCAGAATTGACCACAGAAGACAGCCTCTCAGTCCTTCTTTAGTCCTACACACACGGTGTTAAAAGTCCTGCAGTATGATACTAAATTTAACGTTTTTAGAGATTATTCACAGATTATATCATGCTAGCAGTCACTATGGTTTCAGTTTAAGCTATTTGTCTAATATTTTTCTTTTAAGTTTCCCAGTGGATATGAAGGCTCCGCACAAAAGTGAAACCTGCTTAAAAATGCTTATATTTTTATAAGGGAAAACACTGAAAAGGAGAAAGTAGATGGACCTGATACAAAGCTTTACAGCAAAACAGAAAGGGGATATCAGGATGCAGATTTTTTCACTCACCATTTTCAGTCCTATCTGCTGATGCAGTCGTATCTCTGGATTGAATTATATAGTCAACATAGATGAAGTTCTCAGCAAGTAGGAGGGAAAAAAAATAAAAAAGGAAAAATGGAATAATGTAGCCCACCTATATTATAAAATAAATAGAATTTAAACAGATAGTTCTTCAAAATTCTGCATTCTAATATATTCATAATCAAGGAAAAACAAAGGCCTGTTTCATCCATAAAACTAGAGGGAACGTCAAATTTGAATTTCAGTCTATTAAAAAAATTACCTGTATAATATTCATTGAAAGACCAAACTCCAAATGATGATCATTAAATGTTTTTTGAGGAGAACAGAAACCTGGACGACATAACAGGTGTAACTGCACTTCATACTAATTAAGAGAGAATTTTTGTTTAAACTAATTAGCATTCTATTGGGCACATAAGGTTAGAGCATCGCTATAAAAAAAAAAAATTAATGATAATGAACAGAGAGAACATACTGCTCTGTCTTCAGTGGTCTGTCTCAGTAGACAATAGTTTTGCTATATTATCTTCTTCCACAAAATTTGGAGTATGATACCTTTTCTTTTGTCCTCTTTGCAACAACTGAAAGGAAAAAAAAACAAAAAACAAAAATGGGTACTATTCATATCTAGTTCTAATCTGTAGTTTAATTATTGAGTTCTTTCACTTTGCATTTTATACTGAGATTTCTTTTGGTGACGAGCAGCCAGTCCACTATAGGACGACCAGTAAGTAGAGAGCAGGACAAGAGTAGTGAATGCAAGCACCTTTAATTTTGACTTGATTTTCATCTATTCTCACCTCTTGATCTTCAGTGCCCTTCTAGTTTCACTTGGTTACTCTAAAACTCTGTCGTAAAGATGAATCTTATAAAAGACATCATTTGAGAGTATCAGTTTGCCATTTTGAGAAGTGCAAAAGCAGCCTTTTCACATGATCTTAAGGCTTGTTTTGCATATATTATTCGGAATAGTCAAAGAGACACTGTGTAAAAATGACATTGTGACAATTCCAGACTGTTTTATGATGTCTCCCACACAGCTGAGTGTATTGCTCTTGGGTTACAGACACCCATCAAGTTGACTAAGGGAGGCCAGATGTGCGTTTTTTAATTTTAGCAAAGCTTTTTATACTGTCTCACACAGTGAACAGTCCAGCACACATCTGGCTAAGGGGTCAGGCTCAAAAGGCTGTAGTAAACGCGGTTGCACCAGACTGAAAGCCTGTCACCACTGAGGTTCTATGGGGCTCCATTTTAGATCCATCAGTCTTTAATGGTTTTTTTTTTCATAAATGACCTGGATGCAGAAATTGAATATACATTAATTAAGTTTCTGAATTATACTAAGTTAGGAAGAGTTGTGGACTCCCTCAAGGGTGTATAGGCCTTTCAGAGAGATTTGGATAGACTAGAGGGCTGGGCAATCACCAGCTGTATAAAATTTGACAGAAGAAAAATCTCCTGGGATAGGGTAATACTTCTCCTATTATATTTGGGAGCAGGAGATTTTGTTACAGAAATGGCCATTTCATCTTTACACATTCTGTAAATCAGAATGCTCTGATTTACTCTACAAAGTTTAAACTAGATATGTTTCAGAGACATTTAATGTTTTCATTATGCTTAACCTCTCCCATCCCAAGATTAATTTTAAAAATAGGACCTGACTTTGCAGTTTCAATAGATGAAGTGCAGAAAAACACAGTGGATGGGTTCTTGACAGCAGATGTCATTGTCTCCGTGGTCTCTTGAGGGTGAGCACAGGTCATTTGTAAGGCTAGTTGCTTTTGTTAAACTCTTACCTGAGACTGGAGAAGAGATGATGTTTTATGGTACAAAAGATATGCCAGGTGGAGCAATCATTCTGATTGTGCTGTTGCTGAGTGAACTGGAGGAAAGGCTTCAGAAAGGCTATTTCCAGGGAGTCAAGTACTACAAACTGCCTGCTGAGGAGCCACTATCTCCACTGCCTCCAGAAGAAATGAAATTCACCTACGTCTAAAGTCAATAATAGTTAACATCTCCCTCAAACACAACAGTAGATTTTATTATAAGCTGCAAAAGTAATGATTTTATTATAAGCTGCAAAAGTAATATTAAGAAGACTTCAAAACTAATTTATTACAATTTTAATTTTTATTTTTATTTTAAAATAATATTTTATTTTATTTTAGTAGACAAGATTTTTACAATTAATACCAGTGGAAAATCTTACTGTGGACCAACCTACCAGTTTTTGAAAGTGTAGACTTAATTTCTATTCTGTATTAATACAATACATGTTCTATGACTAAAGGGTATAAACTATAAGATTATACTTGGAAACAAAGTGTAACTGTTTGCACTTGAGAAGCTAAATTTACTCAAAGTACAGGCCATTACAGTGACTAATTGCCGAAAGCACTGTGCAATTTAGTGTGTGGGAATTCCACAATTAGTGGTTCATAAAAACAATCACTGAGCTAGCTCTCCAAATTAGATTTTACCATGCTTACAAGTCAAAATTTACTTCCTAAAGGTATAAGGAAAAAGACAGTAGAGTAGAAGGCATACATACTAAAAAAAAGAGACAACTTTATAAAAATCCCAGGGATTCTGGGATTCTGCTCACATCAGGGAATCCTGGTGTCATAGTTTTTTCTGCCAAACCAGAAGTTTTCCAGTTGAGTCTTCAGTAAGTTCAAAAAAGCTCAGACGAACCCTTAGACTTCCTGGACAAATTCTGTCCTGGTGCATCTAAGACTTTTGATAGACTGTAAAACTCTTCTCCTAAATAAGCTGTCTTTTGTTAATGTCTGAGTTTTTTTCAGTAGGAATTGCTTGAGTCCCTTAGGAAGATTTCCACTAGCACAGATGAATACCCATGATTAAGTAGTACGGCTGGTTAGGAGCAGAATAAAAAAAATTGGATTTAAGATCAATTCAGAATCTGACAGTCGTGAAAAAAATGAAATAACCTTATGTGAAGTACATGGTGATAACTCAAACATATGAAACAGTTTTTCTTTAAATATATTTAAATTCAAATAGCTCTTGATCTACAGATATATTTTTTCATGAAAGTTTTTCATATAATTTATGGCTTAGACCTTGGGAAGTGGTGTTAACCTACAATGCAATATAGTAAGATATTTGCATTTTTCATTGCAGTATTCCAGCTTGAGGGTGTATTTTATTTTTTGTTTTAGAAACAAAAAGATTTTTCTGACGTGGATTTTTAATAGAGAAATTAATTCTGAAAGTGTCACTTCATGTTTTTCATTGACATTGCAAAAAAAAAAAAAGTCTTTTGAACCCCATGTCAGAAAAAATCAGTGTCAGTTTATGCTATGCAACTGCTCTGATTCCTTGTTACAATCAGAAAGTACTTTAGAATGCTTAGCATGTTAGCACTACTTTCCTGTAAGTGCCATCAAGCATTAATCACATTGTGGTACACTGCATATGTAATTGAATTATGTTATCTTGGAGCACTGAATTTTTTTCAAGTGTCAAAACACTGACTTCAGAGATATTAAGGCATTATTTGAATACTATTCTGATGCCTGACTGAATGCCTAGTGTATTGGGATTGTGTGGCCAGTTTTTGGAGTTGAGTGGCCTACAGGTGTGGCTGCTAGGAGAAGCTGCCAGAAGATTCTCCCATGTCTGACAGAGCCAATGCCAGCCGGCTCCCAGACTGGCCCATGGCTGGCCAAGGCTGGGCTAGTCAGAATTGATGGAAATGCCTCTGTGATAACATATTTAAGAAGGGAAAAAAAGTTATAGCACAGATGTAATTGTGGCCAGAAAACAGTAGCGTGAGAATGTGTGAGAGGAACAACCCTGCAGACGCCAAGGTCAGCGGAGAAGGAGGGGCAGGAGGTACTCTAGGCAGCCTAGCACAGATTCCCCTGCAGCCCATGATGAAGACTGTGGTGGAGCAGCTGTCCCCTTGCATGGAGAAGCATGGGGGTGGCAGAGGTCCACCTGCAGCCTGTGGAGGAGACCCATGCCAGTGCAGGTGTATGCCCAAAGGAGGCTGTGAACCCGTGGGAAATCTGTGCTGGAGGAGGCTCCAGGCAGGAATCTGCAGTCCTGTGGAGAGAGGAGCCCATGCTGGAGCAGGTTTCCTGGTAGGACTTATGAACCTGTGGGGGACCAGTGTTGTTGCAACGTGTGGTAGAGTGTCCCATGTCATAGGAGTTTATAGGGAACTGTTGCGTATGAGATGGACTCACTTTGGGGAAGTTCATGGAGAACTGTCTCCTACGGGAGGAAGCTCACAATGCAGCAAATGAAGGACTCATCTCCCTGAGCAGCAGCAGAAAAAACCTGTGAGGAGCTGACTCTAACCCTCATTCCCTACCTATCTGTGCCACTTGCAGGAAGGACGTAGAGCTGGGAAGGGGGAGGGGTCAAAGGAAGGTGATTTTAAGATTTATTTTACTTCTTGTTATCCTGATTTTGTTAGCAATGCATATCCCCAAGCTGAGTCAGTTTTGCCCGTGATGGTATTTTGCGAGTGATCTCTCCCTGTCCTTATTTCAAGTCATGCACCTTTGTTATATTTTCTCTCTCTTGTCCAGTTGCAAAAGGGAGCAATAGAGTGGCTTTGGTGAGTAGTGCCTGTTATTCATACAGGGTCATGACAGAAGCTATCATGAAAGAGAAGATGGGTCATGTTGCCCTGCACAGTCACTGGTTTTTGAAAGCTGCTGAGGGAAGTTATTTTGTAATAAGATTCTCTGCTCTCCTGGTACATAGCTTTTACATCAATGTTACATAATCCTATAAATACAGTTCACTGCTTCTGAGCAGTGACATCTAAGTGTGTTTCTTTTACCCAGATTTGTGTGCCACCCTCATCAATCTGGTAGCTGTGTACCTAAGCAGTAAACATGGTACTTCTACTCAAAGCAGACAAAATATTTCACAGTATTTGTAATTGAAAAACCAATCTTAACTCTTAATCTTCATTTCTCTTACAGCAATAAAACCAAATGAATTCTATAAAGTACAATGACAAAATATCCTGATTAGGTTGTTAGTTTCATACAACAATGAAGTGTTGATTAAAAATTACACAGCAATTAGTAAAAGCAACACTGGAACTAATTACTTCACTTAACATGTCAATGGTTTACCAAGGTGACCTTAAAAGGAAACTGATGAAGATATTTGAGAATTTTACACAGTGTCATTTGGCATTTTTAAAAGCAATACTTGGTAGGATTATGTATATACCTTGGCTTTAAAATCACACTCTGCCTCAAAACCACCAAAATCAGTTGCTCTATTACTATCTCCATGATGTAAGAAACACGCATACTGGACTGCTTGTAACAGTCTCTTAAGTTGTGGATGTAATGTGCTGTTTTCTCACTTTTCAAAGAGCAAACTCAAAATGCAAGGTAGCTTATTCAGTTAAGTTCCTGTATTAAAATTACCTTATGAAAAACTAGTTCTCCAGTTTTGCACATATGCATTGAAAAGTTTTATGAAGTTTGATAACAGTGAACACACAGAATGACTGAGACAAAACCAGTTGTACGATGGATGGCCATCCTTTACTGAACTGATAATACAGAACAATAATAACTCCCAACATAACTAGCCTATTTGCTGGTTTTATTGCTTCTTTTGAGGCTTGAGGCAGTGAAAATTTACTGGACTTAGCCATAAAACTAGATGCAATATAAAGTTTTCAGGATTTTTTCTGGTTAGAATTCTACAAAACTTGCTGATGTAGACAGTGATTTCAGTGGGTTTTATCTATATAAGAAGAGCCTGGAGAAGTAAAGTCTCCCATGGAAAATTGGTTGACTAAGACTTGTTTTCCTCTAAAGGAAGCTGATGCCGCATGAACTTTATGGGCAAATAATTGAAAGTAACTAAAATACTACAGTTTAATGACATGTCACTTGTCAACTGAGCCAAAACACCTCACCATGTCTATGCCCTCCCCTCCATAAGAAAGGTTTGCTCACATGGTCATTATCTTCCTTAACTTAACCCATCATCAATGTCTGGCAGAATCATTTCACAGACTCAGCCATGGCTTTTTTATAAGTTATAACCTTCATTCAAAACATCATATAATGAATTCTTGATTTAAAAACAGGTATCTATATCCATTTCATAGAGTGTCTCTTTGTGTGTCGGTTATCGGTATCTTGGGACAGTATGCTTTTCCCCATTCTCACAGGTGCTAAAAAAACTTGGCTGTTTATTCAACAAGACCATCTGTTGAGGGAAGACACATTATGAGATACAACGAATATATAAAAGGCACTTAGAGAAGAATACACTAACATAAAAATCTGAAGAGCCTGTAAAAATAAATCGTATCTCATTTACAATGTGTGAAATAAATGTATCAGTGCTGTAGAAAGTATTCCTTAACAGTTTAAAAGCACTAGTTTTCCTTTTCAGTCATGTGCTTTATTTCAAGCCACCTAATAAGTTAAAATCAGTCTGAATCATAATAATTATGTGAAATAATGAATTATGTATAAAACCCCAAGTAGTCTTCAGGACTGTACCAGAATATTGCACAGTTCTTGCAACTGAATTCAAGCAATGTTTTTGTAGAACTGGATAAATGTTTATAAGTCCCAGAACCTATTTGTCTTTCTTTGTCTAAGTATATTATTTGTTTAATGCAAGCTGTTAACTCTCCCTCAAATGTTTTGTAATACTCTGCAGAACTCTACCATGAAAATTCATAACTAATGATGGATATTAGAATTTGCAGTACTGTTTTCAGGATATGTCAGTGACTCACTAGATCCTAGCTAACCTTAATTATAACATTATAACATTAATAACCTCCCCACCCCTCATCCAACCCCAGTATACTGGGAACACAGTAAACACAGATGAGAAATCATCCACACAGTAACTAATTAGTGAAGATAAATCCGTCATGTTTTCTGGAAAAATTAGTTCTTAGGTAGCAAAACTCTATTCAAAATTAGACTTTTTAATAACACCAACTCTTTTGCACACTGAAAATAATTGACATATAAAACACAACACAGTCCTCTTTATTGGCACAGTATAGCAAATATCATCTGCATGAGGAAAATACTAGGCAGGCACTGGATATTTATTTAGATTTCAGTTCTACTACATGTGTTCACTATGTTTAATTGCTGAATCAGTGTGATGAATTATTTTTGAGAAGATGAACTATCTCCTTGAATTATTTTAATGACATAATAGCAATGAATAAAATGAAAGTACTACACACAGATCACTCATCTTCATATCCCATAAAAAAATCAAGTTAATAATGTGTTGTCGCGGTTTGACCCTGAACAAACGCCTGGTATCCAGCAAAACTCCTTCAAGGTCTTTTCCCCTCTCCCTTTTCG
>JAWWEE010000085.1:32279856-32323822 GCA_035221455.1 Xenops minutus
GGAAACTTCCAGAGGCTTCCATCAGAAGCCGATCTTCCTCTTATAAAAAAAAACCTAATCAGGGAAACCCATGACATGTGTCTAGGAAACAGAATTATTATTTTCATACACAATAAAACAAGCCATTTCCAAAATTAAAATTTTAAAATTGAAATTGCTAATGAACCATGTCTCTTAAGATTTTATAATTAGCATGTTCTTAACTTTCCTTCTTGGTGGAAGCCAAATTAAATGTACAATATGTCTCTAGTTTTAGGGCTTTTTAACTGAAAGGTTAATGATAGTTTCTGTAGCATTTTTTCATAATAAAAATGCAAAGAAAGCAGAAATGTAAGCAAACAAGCATGTTTGACATTTGTCTGAAAGACTACTTTGCCAGAAATCAAAGCAGTTTAAAAACTGCTACTTGATCATATGGCAGAAGGCCCCCAACTTTTTGCCATCACGGACAGTTGCTGCTCATGCAAACAAGCACTCAGTGAGCCGCCTGCATGATGTGCTGCATAGAGTTCATAAGGAGCAAGTCTTCTGGGGCACTTCCCTTGCAGGCTCACTTACTAGTTGTGTCAGGAAGTTATCTTCCACATACACCAAGAACCCGCTAGACTGCCTCCGTTCTGCTGTGCTGTTTCCAACAGACATCCCGTAAGTTCAAGTCTCCCACAAGAACAAGGGTTAGTGATCATGAAACGTCAGCCAGCCACTTAAAGAATACTTCATCCACCTCTTCATCCTGGGTGGTCTATAACAGACTCACCCCAGAATGTCTGTTGTGTTAGCCTGCCTCCAGACTTTTACTCACATATACTGAGCCTTATCATCTCTGTCCTTAAGCTCTATGCAGTTGGAACATTCCCTAAAGAACAGAGCCACCCCAGCACTGCTTCTCCTCTCCTGTTCCTTCTGAAGAGCTTATAGCCATCGATTGCAGGACTCCAGTCATGTCAGTCATCCCACCACATTTCCCTGATGATAACTGGGTCACAGCCTTCCTGCTACCTATACATTGGTGCAAATGCACTTCAGCTGGGCTATTGACTTTCCCCTCAACACTGGCACACCACCCCCAGGCTCATCTCTAAAGGCTCATCTCATCCCTTTCCCCATTCAAACATAGTTTAAAGCCCTCTCAATAAGCACTGCCAAATCATGGGCAAGAATACTTTTCTCCCTTTTAGACCAATGAATCCCACCTGCTGTTTATATAGGAGGCCTTGCACTGTATAAACCACTCCATGATTGAAAAGGATAAAATTCCACCAATGACTTTAATCCATGTGTTTATCAGCTGGTTTCTCCTGTTGTATATAACATATACATATATATAATTTTAAATGGACTAAAAAGATGTAAGAGATTCCTGCAGGGCTTGGAAAGTTTGCTAGAACACACCTTCCAGGGTAACTGAGGTTTTTATGCTTGGGAAGCAAAATAGAATCATATTCCTAGATGTTATTAGAGTCATAGATGGTAAATTATTAACATGTCCTCCTACTAATTCAGTGGGCAGCATGACAAAATGTTAAAAAAGCTCAAGTATTTTTAAATTAATCACTTTAAAAACTAGATGAATTTCTCCTGTGTTGTAACTCAGTGACAGTTTCAGTCATAATCTCCATTTCCCAAAAACAGTTGTTTGTACCAATATCTCTTTCAAAGCTGCAACAACTTTTGTCTCCATTACAGCTCCTCAGTCATTTACCCCTCTCCCCCTTCCTTCCCCAGAATAATGCATATTTGATATAAGACATCATAGTATTGCAAAAGATTGACACTATTTGGCATAGACATCTGCTTACCTATTTTTCATTTACCTATGATTCAGCAGTATTCTGATTCCTTTTGCAAAACTGCAAATGCAAACTGTCAAAGAAAATACAAGGCTGCCTTCCCCACAGACCCCAAGCTGTTCAGAGCTAGGGTTATTATAGACAATTAAAATCATGACCACATTAGTCAACTCTAGCCCACAAAGCCTTGATATGCTTATTTTCTAGGAAAAAATATAATTATCATTTAGAGCCCAACTGGTAACCCTTTTCAGAGCTTAGACTTCCGAATCAGGCTTCTCCATCCACTGCAGATCAATAATTTAGGATTAATAAAATGGGTGATGGGTGTGGGAGAGTATATACCTTATTTTAATGAAATAAAATAAATCTTTTGAAATGCATAAAGAAGTTTAGACCTTTGAAAAATTCAACCGTTGGTGATAGCATGTGTCTCATTCCCAACAAAATAATTGTAAAAGCAATCAGCTAGAAGACAGAAGTTGTTCCTGGCCTCCTTGGTTTTGGGGGTGGGTGGGGGGTGTTTCATTCTGCACCATCCCATCTCCAAAACACTTTCATTTCCAAGGTTTGGAACAGTCAAAACCCATAAGGATACCCACCTCTTGTTGTTGAATCTGTGGCATAGCAAAAGACAGAATTTAAAATTCATGAGGCCCCAAGATATTCAAGGAAAAATGAGTAATACTGAAATCTGTCATTTGAGGCACTCAGCTGGGAACTAAGTCATTGTTTTTGATTCATACTTCCAGGTCTACATATAATTTACAAGAAATATACAGGAAGACTGTATTTAATTAATTGTATGTGAAACAAAAAACTTCCATTGTTAACTTTCCTCTTCCTCTAGTACCCACACTTTTGAATGCAAGTTAAGGTATTCATCAAAACAGAGTTACAGCTCTGTCAGGTCAGCTGAAATGTTGGTGGATCTGACTGTCAAGATCCAGTCTCCAGCATCAGCCAAATGCAGATGCCCAGAAAAGTGTAGAAGAGCTGAGCTAGCACATATGATGCTTCTCTGTGTACTCAACCAGCCTACAACTATCCTTACTCAGTGACAGGATACAGTTTATATGTCTTCATGATTCTGATAATAGCTCATAAAATTCAAACCAGTTATGTTTAGGTACCTAAATCCTTCTGTGATTCTTGTCTTAGCTACCCAGCTTGGTCTATCTCTATTACCAAGTTAAGTGTTTGAGAAGGCTGTTCTCGGTGTGAATTTTCTTTAGGTCTCTACCCTGAGTCTTATGGGATGCTCTGGAGTACTTAAGGGGTGAGTCTCAAGAGGTTTTGCTTTGGGTGAAAGAAGGCTGGAGCTGTGCACACAAGACAGCAAAGAGAACACAACACATGCATTTTGGATACTTATAGTGCTCTGCACATCCATAGCACATACCTAGGAAAAGAAAACAGCATGAACATCATTGTTGGAAAAGATGGTATGGACATGTCTTTCTTTCTGTGCACCACTCCAAATGCAGATGGACCCACTGAGAGTGTGAGTGGTTTAGTCATATACACCTCTTTAAAAACCTCACCTACAAAATTTATGTTGTCTTAGTAATCACCACAGACACTGATCTTCTAATAGAGGAATTACAGAAAGCTGGGAAAAAAAGAAGTGTAGTGAATCATTGTAAGAGCTATATTTGCAGGAAAGCCTAAGCAAGGAAATAAACTAAAATAAAATAAAGAACATAATTAATCAGAAGATTAGTTTCAATTAAAATTTAAATACTAGACTACAGAAAGATAAAGTGTTCTGGGAAAGGCATTTCTAGAGTTATGAGAAGACTAAGTCATCTGCAGATTTAGACAATTCTTAAGTAACTTGAATTGTCTTATATTAGAAAAGGTTAAATATATGCTAGAAAAAGAGAAAATACTTCCAGTCTCTAGATGGATCAGGAAATATTAAGAGTCTGCTTACTTTAGGGTTCATGCTGGTTAAATGCTGATCACTGTAAAAAAGTGCTCTAGTTAGTGAGGGTAAAAACAAGTATGCGATTGTGGTATGAGTTATAAAAATACATGTCAATGGGAACTTACTTTCAGCTGAGCCAGTTACTCACTGAGCACCAATCCCAGCAGAAATTAATTACAGCTATCTCAAACTTCCCTTGGGATAGTAAGATATACTATTCATAAAACACCAAATTAGCAGCATTAATTTTCTGACATGCTTTCAAAAGGACCTGGTGCAACTTTGTGTCCATTGTCCCTTGGCATATGAAATAGGCTATGTAAATAGAATAAACTGAACTAACATATCAATTCCCATGCTAACATTTCTCCAAAAATTATCCAACAATGTCTCAAAAACCTTTCTGTTTCAGAGGCGTTTTGTTCTTTCAGACTCCCCCCTTAATACCCCAATTGAAATGAACACGCTACTTAAGAATAGTGCTTTCTCATCAGATAACAGATAAATCCTATTCTCCAGTATATATTATACAATTAAGTCATAAATAGTGACCTGTGTCAGCACAGTAGCATGAACAACTGGTTCTTCAGTATTTTACTATTTTGACAGTTATTTTGAGGTCATAAGAATAATATGGCTTAGACACAAATTTTGTCGATTAAAGACACTAAAGAATCACCTTCTAAAGACTCATAATGACATATCAATTTACTTTCAGGCTATATTTAATAAAGTAAAACTCATGAGGTGAGCAGGAGCACATCAACAAGGCAATCAGAACTGAAGAAATACTGCATAAGTCAATGTGTCAGAGGAGTACTTAATTTTGCACTCTGGAAAACAGAAAAAAAAATAAAGAGAGAGAAGCATATACATTTTGAAATGGGCCTACAAAACAGTCTCCAGGCCCATGATCTAACAGAAGTTAGTTGTTCTGTGGGAAGTCAACTGAATGCTGTCTTTTGGTAAAAGCCTCAGAATAATTTTTAAAGTAATCTACAGCTAAAACCTGAGAATTACTACGTAACGTTGTGAGCAAGTATTTTTATGGAGAGAATAACATCAAAAAAGTGCATTTCTTTTTGTTCTCTTTCATGTTTGCTTTTGTTTTCTTTAGGCTTCAACTGCAGCAAAGGCTTTGCCTCTGTATTTTGAGAAAGTAGTGTAGTATTGTGCAGTGCAGCTGAGAATTTTGACACTGAGTAGGAAGAGAGATGAATTCTAGAAACAAACCCAGACTTGCCTTCAGAGTGCTGCAAGCCACAGAGTCCAGAAACGTGTCCAAAATCTTCTGTTACTTTCTCGTCTCTCTTCTTCCTAGAGACGTAAAAGAAACCTGCATGCCTGCTAAAATAAGCTATTTAAAGGCCTTTATATTGTAGCCTTTTATGATTTAAGGAGGGATGTAGGTCCAAGGTATTACCCTGAGCTCTCATCAACATCATGGATTGCATGTATAAAAGCAATTAAGTGGGCCCAGCCAGAGCAAGTGGCTTCTGAAAACGTTAAATGTAAGAAAGGCTCATCCTGCATGCACAACTATGCAAGTCCATCCTTGCCAGGATAATATCCTGTGCCACATTAACAGTCATATAAGGGTAAATCCACATAACCTTTATAGCTAGGCATAATAATTTGCTTTCATGCCTTTGTGTGACAGTCCTCTATCTCGCAGTATGTTAACAGCAATAATTCATGTGCAAATACAGGCAGCTGAGAATGCACAACAGGTCCCAGGTCACCCAAATAGCCTAAACAGTGCTGCGGAGGTCCTGGTGTGAACTCTATACGCATATAAAAATGTAGCTCTCTTTCTGCAAGTGACAGTGTCTTTCATCTATTCTAACAGGCCAACACTTGTCCAATAAAAGTAGTATGTTTTATGAGCTTAATTCATGACAGAGCACAGCAGCATGTCTAGTCCAGGGAATCTCTTGTTCACATATTTCACCTCCAGAACTGATGATTCAAAGTTCAATCAACCATTATCCAGTAACAGGAATTCATTGTAGGTTGATAAGGCTTCCTATTTTTATACACCTTTTAGAAGGTTATTTTAAAAAGGCAGTGTGAAAACACCAGCAGTACTGAAATAATTCCCACTTAACTTAGAGGTATCATTCCTGATTTATTTTTTCGTTATGGCAATCCACAAGACTGTTATTTGAGTCTGTAGTCTAGCCCACACTCGTTGCCTTCAGCTCTGAATCAATATTCTGATTCTCTCCTGTTTCTGCCATGGTGATGTTAGGCATGCATCCCAACCAAGCCACCTGACTGTTAAGCCATCACCTCTGAAGGTATATTCTAACATATGAGACAGAGATTCTATGTAAAGTTATTATGTATTCATCTCTCACTACAACCCTATTTTTTGCTCTCATTGTGTTCATAAACCCAGATAAAGGATGTGATGGCTTTTTCAGCAAATCGGCCAAAGTTTTCAGTTTTCTAGCTTCCCTCATCTTCCAAAACAGCCCATAGTCATTCAGACTAGGTCCTATCTGGAAAAGACATATCCAGTCATTTAAAGACAGATTATTCATCTCGCTTTTAGATCTTCAGTTTATTACTATTCTCCCACAGCTGCTTTCCTGCAACTCACTCTCATCAGAGAAATTTTAGATCTGAATTTATTGTTCTAGTCCATGCCATTCCTCCAAGCCTACAAAAAAAATTCAGGATAGGTTTGTCTCCATGGTGCCCGCTCTATTGGTGGCTAGGCTCCAGCTCAGTGTAGTGGGGTGAACCAGCAAGTCCAGACAACTTTGTTGTGGATTCCTTTCTCCACATTAAGTTTGCTGTGCTATTGCCATATTTCAGGTGATTCAGTAGACATTCATAGAGGAATTGTGATGACATTTTTTAGTTTTTTAAGAATCTAAAAAGTGCATCTATGCATCACATCTAAGACACATCAGTTCTGGCTAGGGTAGAAAAGCATTCAAATTCTGATTGCCTCCACAAAGGTACAAGGGTTTCAAAGAAATGAATTAATGAAAGAACGAATGGGTTATAAAAACAAGATTCTTACAACTTAAAATTCTTTTTCTGCAATGGTGATGTTGATTGTAGAAAGACTTGCTTGTGAATATTTTCAAGCTCATAATTGATCCAGTTGACCTGCTAAATGTTTTGCTGAAGAAAATCATCGTGGAAGCACAATGCAGACTTATTATATTTGTTCTATGTACCATACTCTTCTGCATGGAGTTGCACTTCTTCATAAGTGACTTCAGCCAGTCACAGAATTGAAACTTGAGAACACTTATTTTTTCTCAAGAGAATCTATTTAGAAAGCCCTATAACTGCATTTCAGCACAGACTTTAGAAACAATGAAGATAGAAAGCAAAGAGTCTGAAATCCTACCTTGATCTCAACTTTGTATCCAGAAAACTCAGAATCCAGTTTTTACTATAAGACAACAGTGCAGGTCAAGTAAAAATAGAACTCAAATATAGTCAACACTAGGCAAGAGGAAGCATACAAAAATGATCTGATTTACAATACAAACCGTTGCAACACAAACCATGTTGCTTTCCTTTAAAAGGTTCTGGTTCTATAATTTCAATATAACTGCTAATAAACACTCTGAATCACAAAATAGGTATGACAAATTAAAATTAATTTTTGTTACTACTGTTGGTGGTAACTCTCCTTGCTATTAATTTCATTTTGTAATAGAATTTCCATGAACAAGTTAAGTATTATTTGAATGCAGGGGCAAAAGACTTTTACAATCCATTTTTGTAACTCTTCTTTGAGGCTGGACCAAACCTAAAGCTAACTTAACACAGACTCGTTGAACAAATTGTCAATGGAAATTAAAATTACAAATCATGTAAGTTTACAATTATAAATAATAATTAATAATAAACTACAGTTTGAAGACATTTGTTATAGAAACTGAGTTTAGGTAAAAGGCAAGTCTAGGATAAATATTTATTCCTAACTGCATTGCAGAACACTTTTATCCCTATAGGTTAATTGTGTTTGAGATATTTACTGAAATGTAATTCCCACTATCACCAGACTGCTGTACAGACCACTTCATGAAAACCCATCAGTATGTGTGCATTTAAATGTAAAATTATACTTTTTCATTCCTTTCCACTCTCAAAATATTCATATATATGATTTCTGTTTCAGTGCCGCTTCAATGCTTTTGTTCACATGCAAAGAGTTATAGTGATGTCATTTTCTTATCTTCTGTATTATTGTAGTAATTCACTCATAGAAAGCAAAAATATATTTATTAAAAGGGTTTTCTTAGGTTGAAAACAAAAGCTGAGATGAAATAGCATACTTTCAGTGCAAAGAGTGTGGATTGTTTTTCTTAAACTTATTTGAGCTGTACAGTTTCCAGCAGAAGTTTAAACTATGAGTGAAAAACAATTGTTGCATACATTTTGCAGCCACTGCTAAACCTAGTGTTCTAATTTCACATGCTGTTTCCATTCCACTGTCTCCTCAGCACGCATGAGCATGGTGCAACTTGTTACAGATTGTGGGAAAATGAAGTTATGTGGATTGGAAAAAGCAGCATGGTGTAAGTTGTTGAGACCAGAGGTGGAGAAGGAGATCAACCGAAACAAGAACTATCCTGGAAAAGAAGAAAACATTCATGTCCTGTGGAATTAATGGTTCCCAATGTTTTAACGTTTGTAAATGTAAAGTTAAATGTACATTATATTCTATTAAATGGATTCCCCAGTTCTCCCTCATACTCATCCTAATTCCTGATTGGTCAAGTTTGGCCGCAGCGCAGCCTGTCCTTTTATGGTTATCTCCTCCTCCATTTTCCTTTTATAGTTACTATCCTTCCCTAATTTACCTTTTATGTGAGAGGATTAGCATGCTCCTCTCAAGTTCTGCCCCATTTCCAGAGCATTCCTATCAACCCTATATAAGCCTGATCCCCTCTCAATAAAGTGCTGTTCCTGTTTCATCTTCTTTGGGAGTGAGCCTCTCCTTCTCGCTTAAAAAGGTCTTGACAACAGATCAATAAGACTGGTAATGTGGTGTGTCTCCTCGTGACTACAGAGGCTTAGCTGTTGCCCTCTGACCCACTGCTTGGCTACAGTATTTTAGTTGCATCTAGTAGCTGCATCTACTCATTGTCTTAACACAGTCTCTGATGTACAGCTCCTACCATTTTATTCCACAATATCTTTTGGTCCCAATCTTTAGTATTCGTGTTGTCCATCTTGAAAAGCTATGCATTATAATGCATTTTTCCTCCATCGTTCCATGGAGACCTTTTATCTTGAAGAATTTTAAATGATGGACTGGTGATGTTGCTTCCGCCTTTATTTTCTCAGATATATTCATTTATTCTCTTTCTCCTCTGTTTACTCATCTCTCCATTCTCCCCACCTCTTTGGAAGGCTTTCACAATTATTCCAACTTAAGTAAATGATACATGACTACCTTACACATCTTGCTTTGTTTTTGCTTCACCTTCAAAAAACAAAACACCATGCATAAAAGAAATCTGTTTTCATTTGACAACAAAATTGAAAGAGAAGCCCAAAATTAATAAAATCAATATGAGCATAAAATTAGTGATGCTTACTTGTTTCAAATGACCGATATTTTCAATGGGGGGTGTTTGGGGGGGAAATGGCATTGGAGGACTCCCTCATCAATGATTTTCATCCACACAGCCAAAATTCCAGCACAGTTCCACACTCCCAGGTCCAACTAGCAGTGAGGAGACACATTCATAGCAGGCAGACAGAGCACACATACACACCACATCCCTGCAAATACACATGTCCAGCCACATGAATTAGACACCTAGAGCACTCACATGCGCACAGATGGCCCTGAAGGCTTCATCCTGCTCCCCTCTCCTTCCCTAAACATCCCATAAAAATTACTATTCTATTCCAAAACGCTCTTCCCTGCAACCCACAATGTGTTCCCCACTCCCAGGCAGTAACACACTTCTCACTCTGAAATATTATCTGGAGGGTAATCCCAGTGACTGGTGGGCATTCAGAAGATTTTTATCATTTAACCTACCGTGCATTTTAGGAAATATATATACGTATATACATACACATGTGCACACACACACACACACACGTGACTACATTATTTCTTACCCTTTTTCATGTACTTCAGAGTTCACATACTGCAAATTCTATGTTGCCACACAATACCTGTTAGCTTGCTCAACCAGAGACTGGTCAGTCTTTCTTGACCCAAAGGCTGAGAGAAGATGAAGGTTTAATGAGTCAGTGCCCAAGCATTCTGATCTCAGGCCAGTGTTGCCTCTTCAATGGATCTCTCAATTATTACCAAATGACATGTCGAAACAAATCATTTTCCCCCAATGCCTTAGTGCTTCCTTTTTCTTCTTGTATATTTCTGTATATCACAGAAAGAGGTAGAGATCAAGAACCCTGGAAGGTTTAAAGAGGGACAGACTACTGCTAGAAAGACTACGGAGGCTTAGGGAAAATGTTTGAAACAAAGTTAAACTATATGATTCATAATGCATTATGTAAGTAAGAAAGATAAATTGGAGACATCAGGTTGAATAAATATGCAGAATCTCTCACATATAAATATGGAATTTTTAGAGAGAATCTTCTTTCCCAGACTATCTAGAATTCATGTCTAGAGGAGAATACAGAACAGATGTGATGCCATGTAGCTAGACGTGCTAATATGGTGTGGGAGCAGAAAAATACAACTTATTTTCTAAAATTTGATAATGAGTTGATCAGTGAATCAAGCTAGAGAATTCTGTCTTTAAAATAGGACTTAAGCATGCTGTTTTAAAAATTGAAATCTAGGGCAAAGTGCTAGATTTTATTTAATTTCTTTTAATTTCATTATTTTTTTGTGATTATCTCTGCCATTTGATTATATTCTTACATAATTTTGAATTTCTGGCATACTGTTCTCCATGTTTGCAAACAGATGTGTACCCATAGTGACCCAGAAATGCTGGCAGAAGTCTGTGATGCCTCAGGCTGTTTAGCTCAGTGCTGTTTCTCTTCATGTCATTACATGTTTCCACCAGTCACATGTTGCAGTATTTTCACCTTACAGTCCAAGATGATGTAAAAAGCAAAATTTAAAGATTCATTCTTGAAGCAGAGTTTTTTCTCTTCTCTCACTCCCTATTGACTCACATCCTGCTCTACTATTCAGAAAATAACAAGTCACCTAGATTATTTACAGCCAGTAGTAGTCCCCTGTGGAATCAGGACAAAGGAGCTATTTTTAATGCTTCCAAGAAAAGTATTTCAGAACACAAGAAAATCGTTTACTGTTAAGCTGGTACTTGAATAGCTTATGGATAAATCTTTTCTGACATCTGTTTCATTAGAAGCTTAAACTGTCATTCAAAACCACCCGTATATTCGTACAAAAGATTGGTTTTGCAGCAAGTTTTCTTGTGAATCATGATTAAAATTCTTCTCCATTGTCTATATCATACACAGAATTTTCTAGCATGCACCCACGGACAGCATTTCTTAGAAAGATGATCCCATGGAGAAGACACAGTTGCCATAGCAACATTTTTGTGTTCTGAAATGTTATCATACTACATTTTTTTCATCTTAAGCTTTTGTAGACTGCAAATGCCATGTCTCCTCATTCAAGCTGTCAGTTAATCTCTCCGGATTCATTCAGGATTATTTTCATTTTTGTGATGAAATCCCTCAACATTAAATTATGGGCTTTTCAACTGCTATTGTAAGTCAGACTATGACTGCAAGTGTCAGGCTTTCAGAAGCTGGCTTCAGCTTCATTGTGAAGTCATTTGCCTTCAAATATCAGTATTTTCTGCTTCTGCTGATAAGGGTTCAGAAATGTCTCTTCTGATTCTGAAACAGACTTACAAATAAATTTAAGTAGATCTCTGAATTTTCATATCTCAGCACATCTATGAAGTATAAAGATTTAAAAATATACCTAGGAGATTACTATTTTAATCTTCACTCACTAATATGTTCTACCACTATAGCTTTATTGAGTTATTATGTTGATCAATGAATTTTTTTCCAGTAGCTGTAATAAGCCTTGATTCTGAGCAACCTTTGCAGCAGTGGTAGTGAAGCTGCCAGACTATAACATATGCAGCAGTGACCCTCACTGGCATGTTAAAAAAAAGAGGGAAAAGGAAGACAGAAATGCAAAGATTTCTTGTACCACCTCCACTTGTATTTATATATTTTATGAGCTATAAGTGTCCTCAATATATTGAAGCTTTTTAACGCACAACACAGTCTGTCTGTGTCCCACCTGACAGGGACCCTTTGCTAAGACAGATTCGCTGGTTGAGCAGGAACTTTAATACTTCAATGAAAACTACACAATAGCAAGAGAGACCCTTTTCCACCAGGTCCTCTTAACTGTTATATCGCTGCCAGCACCAGAAACAAACTGGACTAAACTCTAGCAGTTCCCCAAATGATTTTTATTAATACAAGGGTGTGACAATTATTGTGGGTTTCTCGTGGGTGGTGATAACATTAGGTACATGATTATGTTTAATGGATAACACAAAAGACCCTAAAGTAGCCAGCACACAACATACTCTACAGACACGAAAAAGGACTCCAAAGTCTCTACAGACAGCATATCAATCTAAGTTTCAATACAGCATCAAACAGCGTCTTCCCTCTCCAATACTTAAATAACAACAGAAAACTAACCAGAAGCACAACAACCTAAAGCAACAATTTAAACCCATCTGGTAACTCATAGCACAGAGGAGAATTGCACATAAAGATAGCTGTCTCCTATTAATAAAACATGTTAAAAATAATTACACATGTTAAAAGAACACCACAACTAATATAAAGTCCTGATAGATTACGAGATGTAAGGCAAGGTATAGTGTTTATGAAATAAAGATGTTAGCCAGGTAAAATTAGTGGATAAGAGTAATTATGGGGTAAAGATGGAAAGGTATAAGTCATAAAGTAAGAGGAAGGAAAAAGAGAAAACAGAGTAAAAGGCTGCTAACCCCTTCATTGTCCAAGGAATGGAAGGAAGCAGGGCAGCTCGATGGTTACCCCTGCAGAGATGGTAGTTCTTTTCCCCGCCTTTTGCTTATGACCAATCTCTTTTTATACTTTTTTTTTCCCTTAGGTAGTTTGAGTGGCTATAGGCAATAATAGTTCCTGGGGTGACAGACAGATGACATAGGCTTAAAAGCTGGCTTGCTGTGCTTCCATAAGATATAGGAAGAAAGACCATATTATCTCTGTAACACTCCTTTCTTCCTTGATCTTATCAATCAGGCTTGAGCACTTTAAGGAAACTCCTGGAGCCTCTTTGTCCTCTGAAATGGTTCTGGGAGTACCCTTCCAAGGGCGTTTCTCTTAACCCATCAGGCTTGTCAGGCCTACCACGCCACACTCACCATAAACAAATCATCAGACACTGGGAGGGCAAAAAAGTGAAGAGCAAATGGAGTGGAGAGGTTAAAGAATATTAACAGAATAATTAAATACTAATGTGGATTAGGTCTGTGCTCTGCACAGGTTTTTTTTTCATGACTGTTTGGTCTGAGGTCCAGCAACTTCACAAGATCTTGTGTTCCATTACCTTTTCTGCTGGAGCCTCATGTTCTCCTGGCTTTTTCATCCATTAGAGATGTAGCTGGCATTTACCAGGGGATACAGAATGGCACTCTTGGGGTCAGTATTATTCTGTGTAGGGAAATGACATACTGGCTGGGGCTGTAGGTTTGTATCTCTAAGGTCACTGAGTACAGAAGTCAGGAGCTCGTGTTTTCTTCCAAAGTTGTGCAGAATGACCTTAGACACCAGAGAAGCTGAACTCAGATAAGTATCACAGACTGACAGTCGTGGATGCTCTTGGATGCACCAAAATGCCAAAGGGTCAGCAATGTCCAGAAACAGACATCTCAAATTCCAGACCCTACATCAACAGAAGCCCTTTGCCTAAGGCTTTGGGAATATTAACTTTTTTCACTACTTGTTAAAGAACAGTTGAAGATATTGTAAATTTTGAGGGTGTGAAGGGAATTGAGAAAACTCGAATGAAATCTTCAGTGCCCTCAAAACATGATTTTCCCTTGAAAGTTATTTCATTCAGGGAGATTAAAGGAGTGAATTTTAATTTTTTTTATGCAGTCTTTTGATAATTTCCCACTTTTAAAAAACTGTAACTGTTTCATATCTGTACTAATTCAAGTGGAAGGGCTTGTAAGAACAGGGTCATATGCCACACTACTGGTCATGCTGCTACCTCATATATATGTTGTCAGAAGAAAACCATGTCATTGATATAAAAATTCAGAGCAGTGATGAAAATCTGAAAGAAAATATTTATTCTACTTTGCAAAGAATTTGATTGGGAAAAAAAATCTCACAGTTAAGACCTCTGCAAATAGCAGTCTTATCGACCTCGCTTGCTATCTTTCTTTGCGTGAGGTTTTAATGGTTATTTTATTATCCTTTTGTGTCAGTTTCTGTTGACTTGAGAAAATAGGCACTGAAGACTTTAATCCAATTTATGGATATAAACTAAAGAACTTTTTGTTGCATAGAATTTCATCCACGTGCAGACACAGTCAACCAAAACTCTTCAAAATTGTGGTTTTTTGTTTTTTTTTTTTTTAATATTCTCTTACATGTTGCAACAATTTTCCTGACCACAAACAGAATAGAACCTGAAGATATTTCTAATAGTAAAGATAGAAAAAATCAAAGACACTTTTGGCTGTACACCTAAGAAATCCACAGATTTTTGCATGCATCAGGTGGAACTTAACTGCAGAATTACAGTTCATTGGATGTGTAGCAAAAACCTAGTATCTCATCTTTTTCTGAAAACAAGGGAACAGGAGACCCACATTATTTTACTATCCATATGGAGAATTTGTAAAGATATTAAGAAATATATAACATTCTTTAAGAAATATATAACATTCTTTATGGTAACATGTTATCGTTAATACCTCTCATCTTCATTAAGACCAGGAAAATGTATGCATCTCTGCATTTTGAAAGATATTAAATAGAACACTGAATTATAAATGAATCTTATAAATGAATCTTTACTGCATTCCCAAGTTTTCACCATACAGATGGACAATGAGAATATTTTTTGACTAAGGTGAAATGCATTAACATGCATTTTCCTATTTATTAAGGAAAAAAAAAAAGAAAAAGAAAAAAAAATCATGTAAGACAGGGCTGCTTACCTAAAATTCATATGACTTTCTAATTAATCCTGAATAGAAATACAAAACAAAGGCAGTAAGCAGAATATTGAAAATCCTCAAAATATAGGTTCTTTCAAGTTTATGGATTTAGTTCAGAAAAATTTCCATTAACTCATTCCATACTTCATTGAGAATAAGATATTTACTACAGTATAATTGTGGTTTATACAGAAGCATTGAAAAGATCCATCTTTCAATAAAGTGGATGAAATTGAAAAGGACAGGGGAATATGGCACGTATTATTGTAAAGGGAGAGAATTTGTGGTTATCTGAAAAATAATGCAAGTATTGTAGCCAAAGCAAGGAAAAGTTACAGTTTATGCAATATATGTGACAGATTGATCAAAGATGCTACAAGGTACAATTGTCTAGCAGTGACACACATACTCTGCCAGGTAAACCCATTAATAAAGAGTCCTTGGATTTATTTAAATTGGCTATGCAAAATCCGAATTGAGGAAGAAATAAGATGATTTATCTGCATTCATACATGATGATGTCATAGAATGGTAGAATGACCTGGGTTGAAAGGGACCTTACAGGTCATCTAGTTCCAACCACTTTGCCATGGGCAGGAACACCTCCCTCTAGACCAGGTTGGTCAAAGCCCCATCCACACCTGGGCGTGAACACTACCACAGCTGAGACTTCCACAATTTCTTGGGAAATCTGTTCCACTGCCTCACAGCAAACAATTTCTTCTTTATAGCTGATCTAAACCTACCCTCTTTCAGTTTAAAGCCATTCACCCTTGTCCCATCACTGCATGCCTTTCTAAAAAGCCTCTCTCCAAATTTCCTGTAAGCACCTTTTAGGTACTGGAAGACAGCTGCAAGGTGTCCCCCGAGACTCTTCTTCTCCATACTGAACAACTCCAAATTTCTTGGGTTTTCCTTATAGGAGAGATGGTCCACCCTTCTGATCATCTTCATTCCCTCATCTGAACTTGGTCTAACATGTCCGTGTTCTTCTTATGTTGGAGCCCCCCACCTGAACAGAGTGTTCCAGGTGGAGTCCTCAACAAAACAGAGGCCAGAATCCCCTCCTCTGACCTGCTAATCACACTTCTTTTGATGTAGCTCAGGAGATGCATATCCTGTGCATGTGATTCTGGGCCACATGCACATTGCCAGGTCACACTGAGCTTCTTGCCCACCAGCACCCTCAAGTCCTTCTCTCAGGTCTGCTCTCCATCCACTCTCTGCCCAGACATATTTGTGCTTGCTCAGAACCTTGCACTTGGCCTTATTGACTCTCATGATGTTTATACAGCTCCACCTCTTAAACCTGTCAAGGTCCCCCTGGATAGCATCCCATCCCTCTAGGTGTCAACCATATATGCCATCTGTATTGTTGTTTAATTACAAGGTTTAAATTTGTCTGATTGATCATTTGATCTTAGTTAATTTTTTCAACCTTTCTGCCAATAATTAATATCTAGAACTTAAATTATTAAATGACAGTTATAGTCTTGCTATTGCAAAATAAAACTTCCACTTTAAGACGTCTTTCTCACTGTATAGTGAAAGATGTGTTAAGAACGACTGGCAACCTTAAAGCTATTTCCACTGCTGTGACTTGACAATGGAAGTAGGAAGCAGTTTGTATGCAGAAGAGGCTTCTGAAAACTTGCAGTAAAGGGAAAATTGCATAGGGTTAAATAAATATTCTTTTCAAGAAGTCCATGAATATTCTGATCTCTGAAGCCTTTATTAATTTCAAACCAAAAGCAATACTTTCATACTACTTCATAAATATGTATTACATCAGCCAACATGGAAGGTATGCAAGAAATGTATTCAATAGCCTTCTGACAGTGTAGGACAGACATTTCTCTGGACATATCACTGGCCAGAGTAAACATATCAATGGCTAACAATTGTCATCTAGGCTATTCAAAATGCAAAAAAGCGCTAACTAGCAGATGAAGGCAGAGAATAATATATAGCACCTCATGAAAAGGTCATACCTCAGCTTGCACACCGTGCTTACTGCAGTAGGTCAAGGAAATACGGTGACAGCTTACTAATTGTTCATAATAATGTTGAATATTATTCACAGAATCACAGAATATGCTGAGTTGGGAGTGACCCACAAGGGTCCTTGAGTCCAACTCCTAGCCCTTCATAGGACCATTGTTTCAGACCAGAGTCATCATTTAAATAATAAAATTACTTTCTAGGTTAATCCTAAATATGCTTCTCGTGTAGCTTAATTATTTCTTCCTATATTAGTTACTGTCAATAAAACCTGCAGAATGATATTTTTTTCCATCTAGGAAAGTTTGACGTTTTTTAGCTTGAAAGAACCCAGTGTTCCAACAGCAGAAGGATGCAGTTTCAAATCTAGCCATGCAGATGCTATTCTTCTGTTCATACCTGTACACAATAGGTAACGTCTGCTACAGCACTGAACAGATTGCTGTTATCCCAGTCTGACAGATATCTGACAGAGTCAGAGTCTAGGGAAGTGATCAGGATGACTACTGAATGTGGTATAAATGTCTTAGCAGAAAGACAGATTCCTTCTGAAATTTCTTTTTCTGAATTCCTGTCTTCCTGGGGGTATACAATAGGAATTAATTTTCTTAACAATGTTGCATAATGCTTTTGCTCAATGCTTTTTTTACTACTGAAAGCACAGTGCTGTTAGCATCTTCCTACTTACTGTATTTCTATTTAAAAAATAGAGGCCACCTTTGTATTGATAGACACTGTCTTAACAACAGGGAAATATTTTCCCCAAGATCAATGGGTAGGGTCATAGTGGTTACAGATTTCTGTAAACAAAATATTCATATGAATATCTGTGCAGTCCAAAATTTAGTTAAAAATTGCTATTTTAACAGTGTCTAATGCAGAATTATCAAAAATATAAACAAGCAAAGCCACAGGTTATATTTGCAGAAGGAAAAATAACAATTCAACCAAGTAGGAAAAAAAGCTTCAAATTTTCCATCACAATCAATATGTATAATGTTTTTAAAATATTTTAGGGCATATTTTATATAATTATCAGACAGTCTGGTGAAAGCAGAAGCTTGTGATTTTTCTAACTTAAACAGTATTGCTTTACTTTTTCAATCTCTATTTTGTACTAATTTTTACTATATCATCTGTGAGGTTGCTCTGAAGATCAAAAAGAAAAACAAAAAAGCATGGAAGGGAAGTGGATGGACACATATAACAACAACAAGTGTAAGACAAAAAACCCCCCATTTTAAACAACAGAGACTCAGAACTACACATGAAATATGTTAATATAATATAAAAAAGGAAACTATAAGTGTGACATATATAGTACAGCCTAGAAACTTCCCACTAAATACTTGGGTTTTTTCCCCATATGGCATGTCTGCAGTCACCAGCTGAAATCCCTGTAGGCTTATTACATAACATGAACTGATTTGTTGATGAAAGCCAAGAAAAGATTAAAGAGAGATTTTCAGGGTCAACCCATTTGACATCCATTCAGTTCTGTTGTAATTTCGAGTGTTTTCTTTGCAGATCTACATTAGATAGTTATGGTTAAGCTTTAAACATGTTAAAGGCTTAGACAAGTCAGTATCCTGCTATATCCAGGTCTTACTTGGAAGTACTCTTATCCTTTAACTGAAATCACAGTATCAAGAACTGTTGTTTTGTAGTCAATAAGTGGGCTGATCAATTAGAAAGGAGATTTTTGTTATGAACTTACAGCTCACTATCTAGCAACTCCTATAGAGTATCTAGTGCTCTAATGGAAATTATGTTTTTTATTTAAAAAATTGCAGTAGATGATATAGGTGTGTCTTCTTGATTCTGGTACTAAAATGAAACAACATTTGAATGTCTCAAAAGTAAAAATTTATATCTGTATAAATAAACCATAGAGCTGTTGTCATTGATATAGTCTACACAAAAGTGGTATCTGCTTTTTGCATGTGAAGCTGTGGAAAAATGCTTCATAGTGAGTCATATAGCCTGAAAAAAGCTTCTGTTTCAAAGCAACTGAAAGTAACTAGGATTTTCTCAGTAGTTACAGCTGTAAAAAAGCTACAGAATGTCTTGGTAACTTGGAAGTTATTCATATCATCCTCTTGGTTCTTGTGAACTGATTTAAATAAACAGGACATAGTACTGATGGTGCAATAGTGTAAAATATATACATATAAAATACAAGTAGGTATATATACATGATATCGTTATATATAGAAAAAACAGGTTTTCAAGGTTAGAGTTCTGACCATATGACACATATGACACACGTATATATCACATGTATATACAAATGAAGCATCAGAAAACTGCTAAAAATTGTAAATCCCATATGCATATATATTCAAAAATCTAACTTGAAGAAACTAGTACTCAGCCCTTTATAAAATATTTCTTGGCTTATTATTTACATTCTTATAGAGATTGGTAGAAAAAATATCTGTCCTGTATTACTTACAGGACAGTAGGAAAGCATCTGTTCTCCCACATGCATTATATGCTTCAATCACAAATCCCAGAAATTAACAGTTCACACCCGACAAAGAGCACAGATTTTGGCTTTGATGTATCTGGTGGTTCAAAGTGTGCCTGTAGAAATTCGAACAATGTCTGAAGTTACTTACAACCATTCTTTTAGACATTCTCTTAGGAAAAGTAATCTAAGGAGTCCTGAGCTGGATTATATCCAAGTAGGCACCTGAAAGAAAAAGTGATATAAATCTTATTAACTATATCTTGGGATTTTGCCTCTTGAGATATGCTAGACTCATGCATATCTTTCTGGAAAGAGTATCTGACTGCAAGATAGGCTCTCTGTTCCATGGACACTCCACCTGATCAACAAGCTCTTCACAGCCTCCCCTCAAACATTCTATGAAAAGCTTTCATTTGCACTGAAAATACAAAATACTAAACAATTGCATTAGGAAATGTCAGCTGATTTGTCTGCAGTTTCATTAGAGGAGTTTTCAGGAACTTATTGAAAAGGTCTGGAATGGGTCATTATAATGTTTCCAATTCATGTATGGCCATTATAACATTTGCAATGTGTGTATTGTCCCTTACTGTAGAAAGGGAACAACCTTCTCAGAAGGTGGCCCTAAGTTTCTGTTTTACTAATGTATATTCATACATTCAGATAATGAATTTTGAGAAGGGGAGATTTAGATAGATAGATAGATAGATAGATAGATAGATAGATAGATAGATAGATAGACAGACAGACAGACAGACAGGATTGCATTGTATCTATTTCATGCTATTTGAACCACAGTCTTCATGAATTGTGCTTTAAATTTCCACTACAAGACCAATTTGTAGTCAAAGTAAGCTGCAATCCTTTCATATAATTTCTGCAAGTAGGTCAAAACTAGTTGGTGTGAGAATTTTACATTCTGCTTCTGCCTCCAATGCCTAAATGCACTGTACTCTTCATCAACCTCTCTGAAAATTATCCATATTTTAGGTACCTCTGGTGATAGTTCCAAATCACTAAGCAGAGACAAAACTAGCTATTGGACTTCCTTGTTTTGTTCAAAGAGCAGTAATAAAGCTTAGAAATATATTACTCAGAAGAACTATCAGCTTATTTCTTTCATGAAAAGTAAAAGAGTTCATTAAAGAAAAAGAAAAACGTCTATATTCCATCCCTAGTCTTTCATTTTGCTTTCAAGATTACTTATCTTCTTGGATAGTTTTTAATCCTCCAGAATATTACATGTGGGAGAGCAAACCACCACCTATGTGAAGACATTAAAGCTTTACAGCTTTAATACTGAAACTAATCCCCATTTGTGCATCTTATATTTTATAGCACTCATTTTCTTTACAAGCAGCTTTATGTCAAGTCACAAGAGCCATTTAGAAAAATTCTAGAGACCTGAGCTGGTCAGAAAGAGCTAGGGAACTGGTCAATACATGAATAAAAGTGACTCACGTATCCTATCATGCATTGGCACTCTCAAATATCTGTCACTCTTAATTTTTTCAATATACAGTTGAAATCAGGAGTTCACATTAAAAATACTAAAAGGCAATTCACCTGAATGACATTACAATAACAGCTTAAAGCATGTAGTTTTCTGAACCATGTTTAGCTTTTTCAAGCATCCTGCCTTTAGTTATTTTTTAAAAATCTTCTTTGTTAGCCACCTCAAAAATAATTCAAATTAATAATAATAGTATTAATATATTTAATATTAATATATCATAATAATATAGATATAATATATATTATATATATTTATATATATATGAAACCACTCTGTTGTATCATACAAAAAATTATCTACCTCAGTATGCAAAAGAATTTACTTCTTGTCTTTCATGAGGGGGCTGTTTCATCCAATATATTACATTCAAGAAAGAACTTTCTATTTTAATCTTTTATGTGAATGGTAAAGCTATGAAACATCCTTCTCAAAATAAAATAAAATTAAAAAATAAATTCTATTTTTGACTTCTTTTTTAAAAAACTTTTTTGCTCAAAGATACGAAGGAGACTGTCAAGAGGAATGTATATAAGTCAGATGTGAGATCCGAATAAAACAGGAAGTGGTTTCTTGGAAGTCACATACAAAAACCGTAGTAGTTGTTCTGGCTGTGCAATGATTCACATACATGTACAAAGCTCTGTTGCATTAGTCTGTCCTAGTGCTTTTATGTCCTATTACTATATTTCAGTTTATTCCTGCATAATTTATGATCACTTTTCTCCCAGAAGAGAAAAAAATTAAAAATTACTATCTTTGAACGATGGCTTAGTCTATGGCTTTTTTTTATCATTCCATGAATATATTTTCTACAAAACCTCCTAATGTAAATGCCACAGCAAAGTTAATGTTGTTTGTTACAGTGGAAAAGAAAAATTCCTTCATGAAAAGAACTGAAAAAAAAATCAATTGAGTTGAAACCATTAACAACTATTATGTCATGAACAAAAAAAAAAAAAAAAAAAAAAAAAAAAAACAACTGAATAAGAAGGCTGCAAACTGTAGTCCAGCCTGGTGCATACACCACCATCATACCTTAATATGACTTTTTAAAAGTTCCTATTTCATCTCTAACTTCACTCAGATTGTATTCGCTATTCTTTATTGGACTGTTGGTTCTTTGTCGTGTTTCATTTGGGGTCAGGAATATTCTTACATTTTTATGTCATCCAGGATACAAACACAGTTCTTACAGAAAATGCCCCGAGACATGGAAAGAGACAGTTACTAATAATACCATTCAGGAACTGTTTTACATGGAAAATTTTCTGCATAATTCTACATAAAATTGGATTAATCTTCTGGATTATGTTATCATTGACTTTAAGGGAATGAAATCTTTTTATACTATTTAAAAAAAATCAAAACAAACAATCCCCCTCCCCCCACCCCAAACTATGCCAAATTATTAAAGGAACCTTAACTACTCCATTGCACATGCACTGTATTAGTGCATCCTTTGCTGACCTGATCACATAGACAGTGTGCTTACATATGAATATGTATATTCAATATAAAAATCAGCCAGATTTTCAATTTTTGGTTTGACTCTATGATGTCTGATGATTTCTTGACATTATATTAAAATGAGAAATTTATATTGCTATTCATAGCATGTATTTTTCAATATTTTTTCCTACAAGGTATACATCCTTCAATATAAGATGTGTCTCATTTTATCTCTTAGGGACTATATACGACAACTATTTGAATTGATTTTTTTTTTTTTTTTTTTTTAAAGGCAGGAAGGAACTTATAACAAATCTTTTTTACCCTAGTGCAGTTCATAGATAACTACTAACTTACTGTTATGGTGGTAATTTCTGTCTTGTGACCCATCAGTTCTACTATATTGCTGGTTTATGTGATGTCCATCATAGTGGACAGTAATATAATCTAAGGCAAAATTATTTGATTGAGGCATTTCACACCTGAGAGCACCTTTTGGAAATCTGTCTTCTCCACTGTTAGTATTAAACAACTGAGCCATTGCCATCCTCCAAGGCATCATGTGTTTTCATATGTTTCATATACACACATCATCCATGCATGCATTCCTGCTGCCAGCAAGGCAGGGTGAAACACACTGCTGAGAGAGGTGATGCTCCAGTCAAAATTTTAACTATTTGTTTAGAGATAATAGAGCTAGTTGTGATTTATTTGTTATAGGAATTACAGGTCAGCAGGGGAGCACAAGAAGAGCAGCACAAAGGAATTCCAACTACTCCAAACACTAAGTCAGCTTCATTGTGGGTCTAGCTTAAATTTCTTAAAGACAGTTGACATTCTCCAACATTATCAGTAGATAAAACTCATTAAAATTAAAAGAGCAATAATATGTGGTGTTTACCAGAGTGAACAATAAATGGGCACGCTGAAATAAAATTATGAAGCAAATTAAGAACTAATGTCAACTAAATTTCAACACAGCCTTTTTCATTTGTAGGCACTGCAATTGCCTGTTACTATGTACAGTTCTAGGACAGTAAACGAAACTCTTGATGACACTAAGTTTTTCAGTTTCAAGTGAAACTAGAAGTAGAGTATCCAATTGTTCTTTCTTAAATCTTGTCATAGCTTGCAATGTCATAGTTTGTTTACATTTGGACAGATGCAATGCAAGAGGAATTTGAGTTGACACCTCTGCTGACAGAGCACCACACATCCATCCACTCCCTCTCGGTTAGCTTGTAACAGAAAAATATATGTGCTGTACTCAGCTGAATTCTGCTCAACCAACCTGCTGCACTGCCTGCAGGCACTTAAGATGAGTGTAAGTATAGGTCCCTTAACACCTCAGCTTATACTGCACTCAGCTTCACAGAACCGTATGCTTCTGTTTGATATCATCAATTGCCTTTGACCAACTGGCTCCAGAAGCTGCTTACCACTCTGTGATGAACACCGGTCTGCAAGACCTGTGGCTTACTCTAAACACCAATGGCCAAAATTTGAACTTTTTCCAATGTGTTTTGTGAACAATATACATTATATACAGGCAGCGTACATATCCTGTCTGATGTGAGCTGGCATGGCAGTGAAGGGACAGGACAGGCGCAGAGGCTGAAATTATAATAAAGTAATTCTATTAAAGAACTGATAATGAATACTGAAAGTGACTGAAGAAGTGAAAGCTGGAAAAATTACATAGATTTATGGAAGCTGCTGTGCAAAGTATCATCTAAATGGTTCTGGAGAGACACTGGCTTTCCACTGACAGTAACTATACTAACACATCAGAAACTGACACATCAGAGTAAAGATGACAGATAGATCAAATGCCTCTTTACCTTTAAAACGAGTTCATATAATAGTAGAAAAAATAAAGTAATTCTTAAAGCAAATCAAACACATTTATTGCTTAAGAAGTTGCATGGGTAACTTTATGCAGTTACGTAGGTAACAAGTACAGTCTAGAAACACTGCTTCACAAAAAAGAAAGTTATTAAATTATCATATGTAGTTGTCCTAGTTTTGGCCAAGGCCAAGGTTAATTTTTTGCAGTAGCCATGAGGAGGCAAATCCTGGAGCCATGTAAGTATGGCCATGATACCGTGCTGTTCACTACCATCTTATGTCATGGCTGGAGGACAGGGGAAACAGACCATCTCTCGCATCTTGGAAAGGGAGGCATTCCTTTTTTCAGAGGAACAAGCAGTGAACATAGCAGTGGGGTAATGCTGGTCCTGACAAAGACTTTGTCTGACATTGTTTTTCGTTCTCTCAGACTTGGAGGAAAACTATGGATGCAGACAATCTGTGCACCATTTTGTTCATCGTCCCAGTTGGTGAGCAGTTTTTCCCTGTAAATCAACCTGGGTTTATATACTTTTGTTATTACTATTGTTGCTGTTACTGTTTGTTTTCTTATCTCATTGCTGTTTCCAGTAAATATTCTTATCTCACCTCAGGATCTCTGCCTTTTTTCTTTCTCATCTGAGGAGGTGGGGGGAGGGGAGCTGCTGTGTGGAGCTTAATTTCCAGCTGGGTTTAAACTACAACTGTAGTGGTTAGGTGTATTATGTCTATTTAAAGATCTTTACTAGATTTTTCAACATTTCAGTGTTGTTGTGTTTTCCTACTAATAATACAGAAAAATAAACCACATTGTAAGACAAAAAAATACACATTATATCACAAGTGTTAGGTATGAATTAATAAATACAGACACACATATTTTAAGTGCCAAGAGTGGAGTGAGAAGAGATGCATACCAAGAACTAAGATATTTACATCACAGACTACAGAAAAGACTGACAAGGTGTTTTTATCCTGTCATACTTCTACAAAAATTGCCAACCTGAGAAACTGAAAAAAACCTAAACACCAAGTCACAAAGCAAACCAGAGCCACAAGGAAAGAGCCTGACCCAGCAGAACTTCTCTCTGGAAGATTTCTTCACTCAAAGCAAAATTAATGGTCAAATTCAGAAAGAAATGAACTTTAAATCTGAGAAAGCAAAGCAATAAATCTTCATCTCATTTTTTCATGCTTATCTACCATATAAAATAGTTAATTGGTTTAAAATTCTTATTTATATATGAGGCAAAAACCTGACCAAAAATAAATTAAAAAAAAAGGAAAAAACCCAGTGCTCTTCAGAGTATGTACCACTACCAGAGAAAGGCAGTATCAGAAAATTGATGCATCTGAACATTTCTATCAACCTCTTGCTTCTCTCATAAGAGATTCAGGTGAACCTACATTTGATGAAATGGAGTTTTGCTTCTCTAATTAAAGCATTGAAGTGGAAGAGCTGTCTCTGCCACAGAATCAGTGTACAGCTTCAGGCAAAACTGTGTATTTCAGTCCCTCTTGTAAAAAAAAACTGGGATAGCATTTATTTTATTCAGTCTTTTTAGTCAGCAACTGTTAATGCACATTTGTTTGTTGTTTAATACATAAAGGGTGTTTCTAAAGTGCCATTACTCCCCAAGTTCTAACATTTAAAGCTAGCTTCTCTGAAAGGCCCCAAACTCCATTCTCACAACAAAGGCAAATACAGGGCTCCCTTTTATATACAGTCATTACGGTTAATTACAGTATGCACCTGCATTGCTAAAGAACCATTTTCACTGAATAGCAATCCTGCCAGAAGGAAAAACACATCTCTGTGCTGATGATGCCACCTGTTTAACTGTAAAACCTCAAGTGCTGGGTTTTATTCCATAAGCCTACAGATGCCCAGAGACTTTCCTCTGGGCTAAAAAAATGGGCTAAAGCACAGGTGTGTAACATGGCAGCATTTATGTGAATGGAGGGCAAACAGGGCATGCCCAAAGCGTAAATCTTGACCCAGTGCATTTCCATTTCAGTAAAGATACATGCTGAACTGATCCAAATTGTTTCAATACTCTGGAATCTATTTCTCTGATATTTTCACAAATGGAAACATTTCATCTTGCTGGTAAACTCTGGCCTAAAAGGTCAGAATATTGAAGAGTTTCATAATCTGGAAATAATAGGTTTTGACATGCTGTTCTAACAAAGCTGCAATTCTCTTCTTCCACCATGATGCATGCAATTCCATTCTGTCCCATTTCCCAAAACTGGAGGTAAACAAAAGCACATCAGAACAATACTTTCAGAGAGAAGGATGTTTTCAGCAGCATTAACATCAAGCTTTTACGCAGTTCAACTTTCTGAACTATGCATTGTTTTTCAGACATTTTGGTGTGTTTTTTTTTTAAATCTCGTTAATCTTGAAAAGCTGTGTTCTCCTTTCCTCTTTTATCACATATCAAAATTCTTAAGGGCAGGAGAACTAAAAACCTAATTACAGCTGAGCTGAATATAGTTCAGTTGTTTCACAAATTTTTAATTTTTTCTCATAATTGAGAAACGTGGGTATCTATGTAAAGAATAATAATGGAAAAAAGTAGAATAAAACTTTCAAATCTTAGCAAGGCGTGATTCAACTGAAATATGCCAAACCTTGAAAAAATTCGGCATCTTTCTACATTTATCGGTGCTGTAATACCTAACATTCATTTATAAGCCTGAAGATTTTTTTGGGGGGGGGGTTTATTGTTTTTTTTTTGTTTGTTTGTTTGTTTTGGTTTTTTTAGTTAGGTGTTCCATAATTTAACATACAAAGGTCACATTAGGGAAAGAAACAACGTACCACAAAGAAACACCAAACACTCTGTAACTCCTGCCTAACAGTAAAAAGAATTAGATATCTGTAAGAAAGCCTAATTAGGGATAAGGTTCATTTACTCTGTAGTGGATATGACATTTCCATCATATGTCTTTCATGTTCTGTACAGTCTGCCAAATCTTTTAGAAACTTAACATGGGACTTTCTTCAGTAAAAAGAAGCAGCAGTGACATGCAGGTGGCTTAAATATTGGCAGTGTTGTTATAGGTTTTATATTCAGAGTGTTTCATTTGATATGTAATAGTCTGAAGACATTAACTCCAAAGGCAGAATTTCCACTGTACCTGGATCATAAAACCTAGAGCAACACTAAATATTTAGTTTGTAAACTTGACTGAAAGTATGTGTTCCTTTTTCTAGTCAGGAATCATTAATGTGCAAAAACCACTCATTATCAAAAAAATTCCTTTAGTATCAGTTGCTGAAAGGTGCTGATATGCAGTAGAAATATGCAGTAGAAATAAAGGGAAGTTTTAATTATTTATCTGCCATTCTTATTCTCAGTTTAACCACTGTGTCTGGTCAGAAGGACCCATAGCAGCTCAGACCAAAGTCCACCCCCACTAGCATCATCTCTGGCACTGAGCAAGGGCAAATGGTTAACAGCAGCACGACAGCCAAATGCTGACACTGCCCCTGTATACATTTACCAGTGATCTACAGACCAAGAATGCTGTAAGCTACAGATAGTGTCTTTGTGTTGAATCACTCTGGATACATTTTTCTTCTTTGTATAGAAGCCTCCTTATGAACATGGGTAATTGTGTTAGTCTAGCAGAGCCATGCACATCCATATAATGAAATATCAAGGACAGCTCTTGTTTCTAGTATAAGGTAGGTAAGGGGAATAAAGAAAAGCATTCCTAGTTTTCAAATTTCAACTTAAGGGTCACTGTCATTGTTTTGAAGAGGTAAGCATCTTGAGTATGACTTCTGTGAGGAGGTATAGGGGTATTTCAAACCTTGAAAACTGATCAGATGCCCAACTTTTGGAAAATGGAAATAATGCGGGTGAAGGATCTGCAACCAATATTTTTGACAAATAGATCACATGTATAGTGGCAGAAAATCTTATATAACTACCACTTCGTATGTGAAAAAAAAATGCAGGAAAAGAAGTTAAAACTAAAAACAATCCTCTTCTTTAGGCCCACATAAGCACCTGCCATATAAAGACAGGAAAAAACTTGAAGCTAAATGACGTTTTTTCCATCTGACACAGATTTGAAAAACAAGATTAGAGATTGTGACGTCAATCTTGTAGATCTGACATTCATTTTGTAGACAATTGTAAATCCCCATCAGGCTGTTCAAAATACAAACCTTAATCCTGTCTAACACAAAGAATGGTTATGAAATATTAAAAAAAATTATCCATTACAGATGATTTGGTTGAATGAGTTTGTCTTCTTATATTTATTTAGGTCATGACACAGTACTTTGAGGAACTGCATTAATCTGAGTTTTAACTGTGAGCCCCTTCTCTTGCATGTATGGGTATAGAGGTGTTAATTTACTCTGCTTTTACAACTAATGTACTCCTGTTTTGCATTTTCAATCACTGCAAAGCATAATTGTCAAGATTAAAAGCTGGTATCAGGTTAAAAGCCATAAAAAATGAGCATGGGGAAATGACTGTAAAACCCTATCCTCTTACCCTGGAGAAGTTACAGAGTTCTCTGCTTCCACCTTTTGGTAAAAACAACACTCAAAACCAGTCATGAAGCTAATATGCCTGCATGCTCATCTACACAAGTGCTCAGCAAGCAAAAATCCTCATAGTTTGCTGTGACACAGGCACTGAGGTTTTTTAAAACACTCGCAGTCCTTTCCCGTGGAAGCTCCCACAAAATGGAAGGTTTTCCTCAGCAAAAGAGCTGGGTTAACTGTGATGACAGCCCTCATCGCTCAGTGGCAATAGCTGCATTAGCTTGTGGATCCTTGTCACAAGAGTGAACACTGCTTCAGTCACGGGTATGAAGCTATGAGAAAAGCTAACTAGACACTGCATATTTACATAAGGGTCTCTTCCAAGTTAGAAGTGACACATTTTTCCAAAATCCATGTCATGGAGGAAATTAACACAAGCCACTGTCATTGTTTGTGGTGATGAGTCTCAAAAGTACCTTTGATTTTCAAATTATTTACGAAAGCAGTAAAAAGGACATTAAGATTCATTGTTTTAATTTATTTATGTAAGAATTACTCCTTTTATCTAAGGGTCTTGCTTATTGTTTACTCTTTCATATAAACATACTTATCTTCAAAATGCAAAATTCCTAGACTTATTTCCTTCCTTCAGCAGTGATTGCACAACACCCAGTCTCCCAAACATTAGTGGGAATTTAGCTTTCCAGGCCAGCTTAAGCACCATTCTGTAGTGTGCAACTGCCATGTTATCCCTGAAAGGATGTCAAGGGTTTCCTTTGCCTGTGTTTGCTACCACAAATATTTTTGTTCTGCAGTTTCAGAAGTATTGTCATCATCTACAGGACCAAATATGCTCAATTTTTTTTTTCAGGGAGGAGGAAACAGAGAAGTCTGTGTAAAGTATATTTCACTGGTGATCCAACAGTTCCTATTTTTAACACATTGGAGCCAATTCATGCGTCCTCTAATAGTGTCCTCTAACACTCTTAGGAGCTGCTGTTCTGTAACTATTTTAAGATCTTTAAAACACAAGCATGCATGGTGAAACATCAAGTTCAGTTCCAAAGGGGAAAAAAAGCCCTCTCAACTCTGATAGTTAAAATGGCAAACAGTAATTTCTGAGACTTAAAAGGGAGATTACCCACTCAGTTGGACTGGTGGTCTTTTATACTGTATATAATTTTTAATATTGTATATTTACATAGATTGTTGATGGTTCTTCTGTTATCTGCAATTGACAGTGGTTCTTTTGGTTACAACCCCCATGGTTCCTGTTTTCTTGTGAAATTCTTTCTTTCCCCACTGCCTCACTGACTCTTACTTTTCTATTAAAACATATTCAAGATGTTCTTCCTTTTCAATCTGTTCTCCATTTTCTTCTCCCCTCTTCATGTTTTTCCTTGTTATTAAAAATGTTCCTTCTGCGTTTTGACTGTACATATATCTCATCTCATGTCTTCTTTCATTTTTAAAGAGCTACTCACCTATTTTCTTTGTCTCTGAACAGGTTTGGGTTTTTTCTATCATTAATACTTTTGCACAAGATAATATTGTTTAAAATGAAATACTTCATTAAGTACAAAGTTGTCAAACCCCTAGCAGTGGTTTTTAACCATTATCATGTTTTGAGTGCTAGGACAATAGCAAGAAATTTTAGTCTTTCTGCATTAAAATCAAGACAAAATTAAAAAACGTATTTTCCACTAGACTCTCAAGCTACACAGTTCACATAGAAATGTCAAACATTTTTTCTGCCTCTTCCCCCATAGTGCATTGCTAGTTTTCACCTAAAATATCATCATGCTGTTTCTAATAAATTCTCATTCCATTATACAAATATTAAATAACTTGAAAAACTAGTAATAAATGTAGGACAAGTAAGTAATAAGGCTGTTGTAGTAGGACACCAGATAAGGGAGAGAAATACAACGAGAACTTTATTTAGGGAAATAGGAAGGTATTATATAAGTCCTGGTTTTATATTTATTGAGCATAGCCACATACCTTGCTTTCACTACCTAGAACACAAACTATGTTTTGGTGACCTATTCTTTTCCTAGTCCTCTTTGGACCTACTGCTAATAGTTGGCATATTTTCTAGCAAATATCTGACTTTCAACATAAAACCTTTCAGTCATTTCTGGGAAGATCAGGGAAGGGCAACTAAATCATCAAAAGAAGAGGCTGTACAGCCCTTTATCACTCTTAGGCATGTTGAAATCCTACAAACTACTATGTCTTTTTGTCACCTGACATTTTATTATGAATTGTTTTGTCAACCAAATCACAGATGAAATAAAAAATCCTTCTAAACTGTTACGTTGCACAGTTATTTGTATTGTTTTGCTAAGGCAATCCCTGCTACAAAATCCTACAGCGAAACAATTTCTAAAGAATCTCAGGTGACTACAACTTGAAGATACACAACTGACCATTGTGTAAAAATTCTGCATGATTTGTGCAGTATGTAACATTCCAGTAGTATTTAAGTGGCCATCAGAGAGCTTGTGGACCTTCAGTCCAGAGCTGACTTCCCCCGAAATAAACTGTTTTTCAAAAGATTCCTTGAAAACATAACAGCTCATTTTTTAATGGGGAGAATGGCTGGATGGCCAATCTCTTCCAGTTTTAGAACACAGTCTACATAACAGGAACACAAAGGTTTTATTTCTATCCAAGTTTCAACCTGTGTAATGGAGCATTAAAGAGCTTTCCAAGACAGTTCACAGCAGGAGTTTCTTTCCATGCCAAAAATGGCTTTTCATTAATGAAAGTTGCATGCTGTAGTGCAGAGAAAGTATGGAAACTAATCAAAGTAGGATAGTTTGAAAGACATCAGATGAAAAGACCTGGCAGCAGCTTTGAGAGAGGAAGCACCGTAAATAGATTTTCAACTGTTCAACAGACAGTTCAAATGAGATGATTAAGAAAGACAGCAGAACTCCTCATTCTGCCAGCTAGACCCAACTGTGTAATTGCTTTTGTTGCTCACAATCTGTTTACCTAAGAAAGGCAATAAAAGAGTTTCATGTATGAAGTAGTAACTTCCCTAAACACACTGAAATCACCCATATACTGAACTATTTATCAAGATAATTAGCTATAGTGTGCTAGCAACATAAAAATATAAATCACATTTCAGACTGTAGGTTTTTCTTCTTCCTTTTTCTGGAAAATTTTCAGAATCACTTTGGAATGCTGAGAGAACAATTAATTTGTTGTGTACATCTGAACAGTTTAACCAGGTGTATTTGCTAAAGGTTGGCTGAAGAAATTTTAGGCTGTGACTTGTCGATACTTTATAGCTGACCCTTGAAAAGGGACAGTGGGTAAGCAGGAGACCACTTTCTATATTATGATGTAAATCAAGCTGATAAAGATTTTATCAGTTTGTATCCTATTTCATCTGCAGCAAGGCCCGGAGGCAACAACTACACTGAACATTGTACAAATTTATGTAAGAACACGATATTTGTCCAATCACTGAATTAAGTGGGAAAAAGTAGTTTTATCCTTGACATTTCAGACTTTTTTTGGTTCCTTAGAAGAATTCAATCAATTTGAACTATGCATAATCATGACCTTATTTAATCAAAATATATTCTGTATATATTAGTGCCTATCTAAATGAGTGTTATCTCAGGCCACACAGTAAAAGATTCTCACTCTGCAATTTTGCTACTTCAGACCTACTCTTTATCCTCAACCAAGACACAGTCAGTTTGTTTAGGAAAGAATTATTTATCTGCCAGGTTGCCTAGAAAGTAAAGTTTAAACAAATTCACACACACTGAACTTTGGATAAAGCATACTCTAAAGATACTATTTGTGTAGCCTGAATAACACGCTTGTGTGAGACTTAGTTGCATGAGAACTGATGGTACAAATACTAAGGCAATAAAATCTGCTTTCTCTATTTTATATTCATTTCTATTCCTCATGGATTAATTTCAAGGTCTGAAACTAGAATAATAGTGATAGTAGTGGCCATTCATTCTAGCAAGGAAATGACCTCTGAGGAACTTGAATTCTGATTTATATCCTTGGGGTTTAAGAGCACTTTTGCTACTCTTATTTGGGGTGGCTGCTGGAAACAAAAGGAAATTTGACAGGTAGGACAAATGTTATAATGTAGTTATAATTTAGTTTAATTATGAAATGAGTGTCTGAGAATTAAGGACCAGCATCATAGCATTGCACAATTATGACGAAGAGTACCGGACATTAGCAATATAAACACACAGCAACAGTGTGCAGACTTCAGTTGCTGCATGCTGGTTTCAAGAAACATTGAACATGGCAGACACTGGATCAAGAAGACACACTTAAAGCCTAATGTAATAATTCTGTAGATTCCAATGCTCTCAGATAGCAAACCTCTAGTTGGGGAGCATCACAGTGACAATTTAAGTCACTACCTGAGTGCAGTTCATGTATAAGAACACAATGGGAAAAAGGGGAGAAGCATATTTTTTAAAATCAGTAATCTGGTGTCTGATCTGATTTAACAAAAGAAGAGTCAAACTATTAAGATGGAACTACTGGACTACTCTAAAAGCATTCGTCTTCTTAACTATAAAAATTAGAAGAGTCAGAATGTTTGTCGGCTTATGAATTCTTGTAAATTTCAATTTATATTTTACGTTTTTTGTTCTCAAAGTGAGAGATTTACACTAAACCAGAAATATCTTTGCATAACTACTGCCTGTAGTACATACTGTCATTAAAAGCACAGAATTCACAAGTTGGCTAGACACATTCTTCTGATTCAGAACATTTCTCTCAATTCAGTAGAGCTGGTAAGTTTGTGCTGTGGAATCTACCACCTGGTGCTGGCATCACACAGAGTCAGAATTGCAAAAGCTTTCTATCCCATTAAACAAAAATGACACTTTCACTGATGGAAACGTCACACTAAAACCTTGACTTTCAGATACCCCTGTATTATGAAGTCTCATGTCAATTATGATTTCTTATGTCTATTAAATGCCCAGAGTCTACTGTTGTGTATACTTTCATTTCGCCATAAGGCAGTAAATGAGAACAGATATCATTCACTTTTGCAGGAGAATATGATGTTATTAGCAAAACAGAAGAAACAAAATTGAGTCATTAGGCTTAGAAGTGATGAACGTTACCCTGCCAAACACTGTGCCAATCTCCTTGCCAGTGCCAGATGGCTTCCTTAGGAGGCTGTTCAACAGTCCCAGAAACCTCTGAAATTGCTGTCAATCAGGCCAAATTTTATTCTGCATTTTCATTCCATTATTTCTGTGTATAGTTTAATGCTCATATACTATCTGAAAATTAAATAATAAAAATAAATCCTTCTGAGCTGTGAGACTCTGAATCTGTATTTACTTATTTATTGGGTAGGAAGCAACTTGTTGTGGTGGGGGGAGGAAGAGCAGCCTCATAACACACATGGTGTCCTCAGAACACACATGTCAGGGCAAAAGAAGCCCACATGGAGTCAAAAGGGCAGCCTAGTAGCCCACTCACACCACACATCCTAGAACCCTTGACCCAGCCTCTGACTGGCTACAGTACCTCTCACTCTGGTGTGAAGTTACAGTGAGGTCAGTGAGTAGGAGGTCCTGCTTGGGGGAAGATGTGGCCACGCCCACAACAGGCAGATCACATAAAAGCAGAACATGTGAGGCCATCTTTCTTTTTCTTCTCTGGATCTTACTGTTGCCATGTGGAGCCAGACTTCCATAGCACTCTTCAGTTATATCTCAGTATCTTTTCTTAATCTTTTCTTTCTCTCTCTCTCTCTTTACTCCTTTCTCTCTCTCTCTCTCTGCTCCTATGTCTTCCCTTAATTATTTTGTCGTTTGGTTTTGGTTTGTTTTCTTTTTTTTTTCTTTACTCTTAATCTCTTTGTTACTTTGCTCTTACTTAGTATTTTTTGTAATTTAAAACCAGTGGGTTGGACTCTGCTAGGTTGTCTGGGTAGACATGTGCTGGGTTGCTGCTTTGTGGAATGCTCTACTGTGGTTGTATGTTATCCCTTTACATTTTTGCTAAAATCCTTATTTCCTCCTGAAATTAAAAGTATCTCCTGGGAAAATGTATCAGGGTTCTATCTCTAGGTTACCTCAAGGTATTAAGAAACAAAGGCTCTGCTAAAGTTCCCCAGGTGAAACTTTTGGAATCTTATGTATTTTTAAAAAGTAATACTCCCAGTTAAGCTTGTGGCTTTGGGACTGGATTCTTCTATAAGCATCCAACTTCATGCATTAAAAATCATCTAGTTTCAATATCCATCCTTATTCTAAATACTTTTCACGTTACATTCCATCATTTAAACAATGGTCACACTTGAATCACACATTCAGTCAAGGACTTCAGGTATTTCTGATAAAGTTAGCCTATTTCTTCCAATAGCACTTAGAATCAACAAGTCAACCTGCAGAATCCTTAATTATCTCCAACATCTCAGTGACTCCATATTTAGGAAATGGGCTGAGAATGAGATTAAGCATTGATTTTGAAATGTAACAACTTGTCCTGGTTATAATGACCGGGACCAGTTTGTCACTGTGTGGGTGTGGCCTGAGCTGTGTATTCTACATCCTCTATGTCATTTCTGATGAACTGTTGAAATGGATGGTTGGCAGCAGCTGCCCAGGGCACATCTGACACCTCAGGCTACAAGCTGCATGCTTAAGAACTCTGTGAGATAGGGAAGCTTTCCTGTCTTCACACCAGTGACTCAGGTGTGATAACTCCCCTCCAGGAAGTCATTAGCACCTTCACACCCAGCCTGAGGGGTCATGTCTGCTAAGGGGCCATAAGAGTCAAAAATTATGCCATGACTCACAGAGTAAATCACGGACTGTGAAACTGCTCACCCTGGGGGAGGTACTGGGCATTCCCATCTGAACCTAAGCATATATAATCTTGGGGTTTGGGGACTTCTGGTACCACCCGTGGGATTCAGAGGACAATCAGGACCTCAACAGGGCTGTGACTGCCACTCTCGACCAGACTGCGACCATCATCCTCACCAACAGGGTTTTTTCTTTCCTTTTACTTTGCACTCAGGGAGGCCATGTGGTGCTCAGAACAGGGGCTGGGAAGCTCCATTCTCTTTGCTCTCCATGGTGCTGGGGTCAAAAAAATTTTTGTGGGTCAAAAGAATTTTTTATTACTTATCTCTGTATTACTTATTGTAATCTTTTTATTAAATTGTAATTTAGATTTGTAATCTCTTTTTGACTTCATTTCTCCTGCCAGTTTATCTCTAAATCAGCACAAAACTCTGTAAAATCATGCTTCTCACATTTACTGAATGGATTGGAAGGTTACTGCACTTTATGATGAGTGCTAATAAACCTTAGCTGTATATCAGACAGCTAGAATATTTAACAATGGGAGAGGTTAAAACTAAGTCATGATTTTCTTTGATATAGTTTTTTTTGGCCAATTCTTTCTGCAATGTGTGCATGAAAAATACGACATTTACCATGTGTTAGTCGTATACCTTTTTTTTTTTTTTTTTTTTTTCCAGAAGGGGTTGTTTGTTGTAAGAATTTACATGTGTTTATTTTTTACAAACAATGTAAAGTCTTCTTGCACTAAATGTACAGCAAGCACAGTAGAATGATCATCATTTAATATTTTCAGAGATACTCAATGCAAAGGAAACTGTTTTTAAAGACATAATCCAGGAATTCAAATTGAAGGACTGCTGAGAGGGATGCAGTCTGTAAGATAAATAATAAATATGTTAGGAATCCTATGCCTGCAACACAAACAACTTAAAAAAAAAAAGAACCAGAACTCCTCTGTATGTCCAAAACTTGAAAAGTATTAGGCAGAAAGTTTGAATGTCAATCAAATGTTGTGTTTTAAGCCCTTCTCCACTCCAGATGCTGTCAAAGCATCGATTCATTATATGAGCGTAAATATTACCTGAATATCTCTCTCCCAGCTATTGCTGCTCTACTGTTAGCATGGAGCAGCAGTGTATCAAGACTCAGGTAGGGCTGCCACATTTCTCCATGCATTTCCATACTGGCTGGTTATTAAATACTTCATACTTCCACAAAATATGAAAAAAAAAAATTAAATTATCTTGAAAGTTCTATTATCTAATACTTTTTTTGACAGAGGTAAAGAAATCAATGCTCTTGAGGAGCAGGGTTTATCTTTTTTTCTTGGCGCAGGCAGGATATTTAAAGAAATAAAACAGGTGGTCCCTTGAAATTTTCTTTGAAAGGTTAAGTATGAGAATTCCAGTAAGTTGGAGTTTAAGAGACATCATTTCTCTTCTTCATTTTCTGACACACAGTTGTCTGATTCCAAAAACTTTTATACAAATCAGATAGCATCATTTCCATACTTGTGTCCCAGTACACATTATCTGCACAACATTTCCTGGACAAATACTAAATGGGAACTCTTGTCAATTCAAAATACACATCTGTCTCTATGTTCGTAACACCTTCCTTTATTGAAACCTATAGCCAAGAAAAGATAATATTATTGAATATTTCAGATTCGTGGCACTTTTGTTAATTGTTGCTTCTATTTTGACTCATAATTAAAATTGGAGGAAAATTCATTATGCTATTGCTTGTACAGGCAGACACAAAAATGTACTTGTCTTAGAAAAGGATTGATTACTGTTCTTATAAATGACAAACTACATAAAGTGTATGGGTGGTTGTGACTACTTAAGTACATCACTTTATGCTGAAGTACAGGTAGTGTAACACAAAATGATTCAAACAATCCCTTAGAAGGAAGTAAGTTACTACCTTTGTGAATAAACAACCTACTGACAAAATCACAGTTTTGCCTTACTGTGGAGAAAAGTCAAGAAGATGGTCTAAAGGGACTAAATTTGCCAAGCTTTTTTAGCATGAAACTGGATCATAAATCATGAGAAGAACTTTAATCAAGTTTTAAAATTTTTTCCTCATGTTTTAACACATAATTTTCCAGACAATAGGATAAATGGCCACTTTTTTGCACAAAGCAGTAAAGCTAAGAGAAAGCCACAAAAATTTTCAAAACACTGGAACTATTTAGACAAGTTCTGATATTCATGATTCAAACAGATGTACAACAGTTAAGTCACAGGATAAACTAGCTAAAAGGTTCCTGCAAGCTTTCTTCAGGTGAGAAAATCCTGGATCTCTTACTTGTTGTCAAGTAGTAACACCACTTTTATGAATAATTCATGTTGCATAACTGTCGTCTGGATTTCTATCAGAAATACTAATTACCATCTTATCTTAATGCCAAAAGGGTAATTAAAAATTTATTACTGTAAGAATAAAATTTTCTGCAAAGAAAAAGCAAAAGATCAAGTCAAGTTCTTGATTTCTTGTTAGTGTATTCAAACTGCACATGTATAACCCAGAAAATCTCTTTTCAATAACCTACATGGATCTTTGTTTTCAATGAAACTTCTGTGCTTAGTCACTTGGTTAAATAAAGTGCTATTTTGCCACTAAAACCAAAGGAGGAGATAGCATTTTATTTGAAAAGGCAGTAACACATTCTACGCTGCCAGAGGCATGTGTAGCATATAAAATCTCTTCTGGGAAAATTACAGAATCCTTTCCAAACTTTTGAAAGCGTCATTTGATTAACCGTCAGATGCAGTGCTCAGTTCCCTAACAGTTTATGAAGAGTAAACCAAATCACTAACACCACTCAGTATTAATCTAGCAGCTTCCCCTATTTCTTACTAATAGAGAACTGGGGAGGAGGAGAAAAAAGGAAACAGGGTAGCACTCTTGTGCTGCACAAAGGTACTTCATGTTATACATTTTCTTATCCTAAGGATTATAAGAAGAAAGAAAAAACCCATTAAATAAGACATGAATTTCAGAAGTTTATTGGGATCACAATGACTGTAGGAGAGAACCTGGAATACGCTTCAATATTTGCAATAATTTGTAAATACATTAACACAGACCTGGAGGTTCACAAGACGGACCACTCCGCTCAAGGTGGGGTGCAAAAAAAGCTGTTTTATTAAGATGGGTGCCAGCTTATATAGGGAGAGCGTGGAAGGGACTAGATCAGGGGTGGAGTTAAGGGAGGAGTTAGGGCAGGTCTACATCAAGAAAGGTAAAAGGAGGTAGGGCTTCTACAAATAAGGGCAGATTAGGGAGGAGCAAAGGAGTGGTCAGCCATATGTGGCACCACTGCAGTGCGCCACAGGCTGACCAATAGAAAGAGCCGGCAAGCCCGGGAAAGGAGTCGCCAATGATAACAAGGTAACCGATGGAAACTGGAGTACAACAAACCAATCAGAACAATTGAAATAAAAACTATTCTATTACTATTCTAATACAGTAGGAATTCGTCTATCTGTCAACAACTTATTAACAAGACTCTGTCATTCTTCAATGGAAAGTCTTTCTTCCATCCGTAAGGTAGGTGCATTGGTAAATTCATTTCTCTTTGATGCCTTTTTTCTTCTCCAAGACCAGTAGTTTTTACTCTCGATCCCAACAATAAATAAGCTTTACTTAATAATTATTTGTTACTAAACCACTATGAGTTTTTGTAAAATTATATCAAATTACATTTCATAAGGCTAAATATAAAGCTAGATCTTAGGCGGGAAAAAAAATAAAAAAGAAGAAATAAAAAAATTAAATAAACCAACTATAGTTCTTGGAAAAGTACGAAAAGATAAGTTAAGAAACTTTCTTAATGTGCAGGAAGTACAGTAAGAGACAATGAAATTGGAAACACATACTGTTTAAAATAATGTGATTGCTGTTGCTAAATTTTGAACTAGATGGAATGTATTTCAATTGCCTGGCATTTATTTAAGTAATACATTACATCATAATAGATCTGCTATCAGAAAGCAAAATGATCCATAGAGTTTTTTTCAGGGAGGACAGGAGGGGAAAATGGGCATGTCCCATCACTTTAAAACATGTGATAGGTACACTATCCACTCCTCTAACATTATTCTGTAAAAGGACAAAATACAGAATTCAAGATTTTTCTTGTTTTAAGGCAGGTACCTAAAGAAACACCACCATTTCCTACAAGAATTCAACCTTGAATGTCGAGATATAAAACAACAGAAGTCAGGGCTCAGTTTAATATCAAAGGTCTTAAAGCTCTCTGTGAAATGCTTCTCCAGAAATCTGCAGGATAACTCCCTGATTACCATAGAAACAACCTGAATATGTACACAACTTCTATTTCTACCTCAGTTACAAAATGTAGCACCATTCTGATATAGATTAAAAAATTAAAATAGAATTGTATTTTATTCTATTATCTCCATTGATATTGATGTTGTCTCTGATTCTAAAGTCAGATACCTGAAAAATACACGAGAAATATATCACCTCTGAGTATCTTCAGTATTACTGAAAATTGTGAATATAAAATGAAAAATAAATAAAATTATCTGTAATTTGGATTTGTTTAGTTTTGGACTGATACGTTATTTTTGGTGCCTAAGCCAAAGATAAAATACAAAATCCCAAACCAGAAAATTCTGGCCAGGAAAAGAAGTGAAATCAATACTAGTAGCTCAGAACCCTGAAATAAAATCTGATGGATGAAAGACAATTAGTTACTGATGTGTTGCTGAATAGTATCTTTACAGTACAGGTTTTAAATCCCTTCAATGTCATGTCCAAACAATATTCATGGGAGATAGTGTCTCACTGTGATGAGAAATACATGATTGAGAAAAACAATTAGGTTTCCATTTATTTTCAGAAGAACACCTAAAGTCAGAGACCTTGCTGTCAATGGTAATTTTAGTAGTCATTAATCAGCAGGGCTCTGTGTGATTTGCTATGGCACTGTAGCAAGGCAATACCAATACATCTTTTACCAGGCACTTTCCATATGCAGTTTTAAAGAAAATACCATAACTGTTTCCAATGCAAGCCTGTGTTTCTTCCATTGTTTCCATCCAAGTGACTACCTTTATCATCAGTTCCCACTAAGTTCCTACTACCTGTTATACCAGTACCACTGTTTTCTGTCATTGTTGCAGCCTGATGATATCCATTCTAAAACAGCTCAACAAAGAAGTCACTAGCTAAAACCAAAGAGGCCATACTTTGAATGATAGCAGAGCATTGAATTTCCATTTTAAGAATTGCATTTGCTATTAGACGTGAACTATTTTTATCTGTGAAACAATTTTCATAATTAAATACTGAGAAAGAAAATTTTTTCTTTGCTAACTCAAAGACACGTCAGGATATGAATGAATTTTCACGAAAAAGGATGCTATCACTTCAGTTTTATTACAAAGAGAATACTCCCCTAGTTTTAGTCTAAGACTATTTTCCATTGCTGTAGTTTTTATTTAAAGACTAGGATTTCTCTACCTAATACAATAATGTTGTGTCATTAACTTATTGCTACATTAACAACAGTGCCATTTTGCTTGTTCAAAAATAGTTGTATTTACCTCTTGATAAACTGAACAGTAGAAACACATGAAACATAAAACACTCCATTATAATCTAAAGGTTTCAGTTGGACACGCATACTTAAGTGTTCTAACTATTGACAACCTTTTGCACTGTCTTGGTAATGATGTTGAAGCCATGATGAAGAAAGGAAGATAGAGTATGTGGACATAGACCAGAATTATTTCTAAGCTGCTTACATTAAAGAACACATGTATTTTTTTTCCAGACAAACTCTCTCTACCATTAAGCTTCCTTTTACTTGCATTTTGCCTGCTCTTTATTTGCATCTGGCTTGCTAAGGCAATGGTACCCTCTTTCCTCACAGTTGGGACCTATCCAACTTCCAGCAAGAAGGAGGTTATTCTCCCATCCTCCCCTCTTTTTTTTTTTTTTTTTTTTTTTTCTTTTAGCTCAATTAGGCATTGCACAACAGTTTTCTTCCATCCTTCCTCATGGTATTTTTTTGCCAGTTTTCTGTTCTTATTATTCAAAATTTTTTGTCAAACACCTCAATTTATTTAACATTTAACCAAATCCTAAAAGAATAGACTGTTGAGTCACTCAGGCTTTTCCTTTCACAGAAAGACCTCTTAATACCATAGAAGTAGTATTGGTTTTTCATGGCAAAGTTTTGTTAGGTGGGGAAGGCTATCAATGTGGCTTCTGTGAGAAGGTCCCAGAAGCTTCCCCAATGGCCAATGCAGTAAATGCCAGCAAGCTCCAAGATGGACCTACTACTGGCCAAGGCAAAGGTCAATAGCAACATTGGTAGCAACTCTGCGATAACATTTAAGAAGAAAAGGTTAGTGCACAGAAGCAAACTGTAGCCAGAGGAGAGAGGAGTGAGGATATGGGAAAGGCACAACTACGCAAACACCAAGGTCCGTGAAAAAGAAGGAGAGAGACGAGGTGTTCCAGAGGCCAGGGCAGAGATTTGCCTGCAGTGCATGAAGGACCCCACACTGGAAGAAATGTATGCCTGAAAGATGCTGTGGCCCTGTGGGAAGTCTGCACGGAGCAGGTTTGCTGGTGGGACTTGTGACCTTTTGAGGGACTCCCACCATAGTGACCTGTCCCTGAAGAAGTGCAGTTTGTTCCTGAAGGGGAGCACCCTGTGGAACGGACCCATGCTGGAGCAGTTTGTGAAGAACTACAGACTGTGGGAGGACTGTCTTCTGAGGGAGGGACCCAACACTGGTGTGAGGAGTCCTCTTGTGGAGGAAGGAGGAGCAGGGACATGTGATTAACTGACTGTAACCCCCATACGTGTCCTTCTGTGGTGCTGGAGGGGAGAAGGTAGAGAATCAGGAAAAAGTTTAAGCCTGGGAAGAAGGGAGAGATGGGAGGAAAGTATTTTAATATTTGGCTTTGTTTCACGTTATCTTACTCTGATTTGATTGACTTCCCAAGTTTAAATTTCCCAAAGTCAAGCCTGTTTTGCCTGTGATGGCAATTAGTTGAGTGATTCCTCCCTGTCCCTCTCTCGACCTATAAGCCTTTTGTTATATTTTCTTTCCCCTGTTCAGCTGAGGAGGGGAGGGGTTGAATAGCTTTGATGGGCACCTGGTGTCCATGCGGGATCAACAAACTGCAGGTAATAGGTTCCATAAAGAATAAAAACATGAAGGAAGGCACAGGCAAGAAAAGGGTCAGAAAGAAACAATATGATATGCTTGATGGTTAATGTTACCATTGTCATCTCCTTCATTAAATTTTGTTAGGCAGGTCCAAAGAGATGCACTACAAAAATGCAAGCGAGTAATAAGCAAATTAAAAATCCATGGAACATGCCAGATAATGAATTATCAAGTACAACTAAAATTTAAACAGTGATTATTTGTCTTTGCTAGTACTGGCAGAGCCAGGAGCCTGACCCAGACGTCTCAAACCTATCTACATGCTGCATGAGAAATAGCTGAGAAGACCCCTCAGGCTTCTTTCAGAAAAACTTTGTCATGCATATTTTTTGCATTGAATAAAACCCGCCATATCTTTCTTCCATCAGCAGCATTCTCAGAAGCAGACTAGTACAGAAACACCTAAGACAAAAAGAAGGAAGGCAAGGTAAGGTTTGGCAAGGCAAGGCAAGGTTTGGAAAGGGAAGAGAAAAGGTTTGTGAAGGTTTGGGAAGGAAAGATTTGAGAAGGCTTAGGAAGGGGAGGTTTAGGAAGGGAAGGTTTGGGAAGGACATGAGATCTATAATTGTCCTCACTATTGTTTTGAGTATTACATGTCACCAGCTTTGTCAGTCAAATCTATCCAGATGTCTGTTATGTTTTATTAGATATAGGAAAGTGCTATAAGCTATCAGAATAACAAAGTGCATTTTGCAGATATCTGGCATCTCTGCTTGAAAGGACTCAGTCCTTGAAAGTCAGTCTTTAAGACAGGCATATAGAAAAAAATTCTGGCACACAATCTTTGATGGCCAAAGAGAGGTCATTTCTGCAGTTAAAATGATTAAACTCATTTATAGCTATTTATAGTGCATGTATGTACAATTTCAAAAAAGCTTCCTGGCTTTTTCTATCTGCTCTTGTTATGTTCAAATAACTTGAGTAAACACTGTGTCACAGGGAAAAAATAATTCATGTTGTTAAACCAAGTCAGGATCAAAGTGCTTTATTGATTTATGAATGTGTAATTAACTGGCAGTCAGTGAGCTACACTTTTGAGGCAGTATCAGTGATGCAACTTATGAATCACACATCAGGAGCCCTTTAGAAAATACTGAGAAGCACCCCCAAATCTCTGAATGCCCCTTTGTAACTAATCCCCAGAAGTACAATCCCCTACAAGCCTCTCCAGAGAAGCCCC
>JAWWEE010000085.1:32323922-32340085 GCA_035221455.1 Xenops minutus
CAGCATGAGTCCTTCTTGATCCCCCAGCACCTGCACCAGGTGGGCAGGAGGAAAGGCTGTTCACAGCAGTCCTGGGAGAGCATCCTGCCCAGGCAGGCAGAGGCCAGGAGACCCCTGGGTGACTTGTGTGGTGTCAGACTGAGCTTTGGTGGCACCTACTCCTTCAGCAAGGTCCCTTCCACCACTGCGGCCTCTCATGCTACTCCTAGACTCGTTTTGGGGTTGACTCTTTTTTCTTCAAGGCTTCCACAGGTGCTGTTTAAGCCAGCCAAGAGCCATCATCTCCAGCCTGACTAGTTTTAGGCAAACGCTCCCTCGGTGTGTCTGATTTAAATACACCACACTGTCTGAGACTCTCATATTCCTACTTGATCTGCTGTTGCTAGAGAAGTTCATTTGCCAAATGCAGGTGCTGTGAAGACTCTGCACATCTGCAACAGAATTCCACATTAATTTCAAAGAAAATTGGTAGAGTATTTCTGGGTCATGGAGTCCAGCCAGTGCTGCTTTATTTACTGTATGGCATAAACTCTTCAGTAAAGATATTTGAATTCCATTCTCAACAGAAGCTTTAGTGGCATAAAGAACAACACACTCAATCTTTTTTCTCATTAATATGTACAATAGTATGTGCAAGTTTGCTCTTTTTCCTAATAAAAACACAATAGTTCTTTGTAGATTAAAAAGCAACATTCAACCATTTTGTTTCACTTGAGCATACTTCATATATTTCTAAATAAATCAGGACAACAAAGAAAATTCAATTTGTCTTTTGTTCAATCAATGAGGAGATTCTCATTAAAAATTAAGGCTGAAAAATGGGAAAGAGTTGCCATTTGAGATTTAGGTGCACTAGATACTTCTTCAATATTTAGTTTATGTACATATAAAGAGACTAAAATGCAAACTAGAAATTGGATATATTGTTTTCTTTTGGTTTCTTGCACATCTGATATAGTAAGCAAAACAGAATTAGATGCTGGGACTCTGAGGGTCCACTAGGAAGACGCAAGTTACTGAACTAGTCTAACGTCAGCACACAGTGCCAAGAAAATAAAGCACTCTCTGGGGCAATGATTATTGTGTGTGTCGTATTCAGTATTTTGAGACATTACTTTTTAACCCTCTAAATCACTAGATAGCAACAGCGGGCCTATTCAACACTGGTTATGGAAAAGTTGTGGTGAACCAAATTGCAGTACAGGGATTTCAGGACAGACACAATCATTTCTTGGCTGAAAAACAGATGAACTAGATAATTGAACTCTCACCAGCTGGGAACTACTAGACATTGCAGGAACCCAATCTCATCTTAGCGAAAAGAGCTCAGGTAGAAGTAGGTGCTAGAAACGTTAACTGGAGTTGAGTCGTCATATGAAAACAGTTCTTGATAGAAGAGATGTCATAACCATAAGTCTCCTTGTGCTATTAACCAGTACACACTGTATGAACAATAAGTGCATGCATTTGTAACATTGATCCCTCTGCCTCACTGCTCCTGTAATATTGCTAAATTAGTAGAGGCCAAGACCAGCTTCTGAGTGGGCAGATAGTTAATTGGGAAGGAAAACAAAAGGGGGGTTATTGTAAGCTTTTTTCCTTGACTGCTCTGCACCCTTTGGCACAGTATCATCACTTGTCCGTATGACAGCTCTGCTGTCAAGTTCTTCTAACCCAGATCACATTCAGATCAGTCCGTTATCTAAATGGTCACTCAAAAGAAAGATCCAGCCTCACTTTGTCAAAAGGATACAATGATTTCATTGTACTAGTATAATTTATAACTGCATATGGATCATAAAAACTGAAATCCAGACATTAAATAATTACTAGTGTCTCACTGTACTGACTTAGAAAAGTTACAAAGTTTCAGGTGCATTATTCATTTCTCTTGTGTGCAATCAAAAACTGTTAGGTTTTGCCTCGAGAATATAAGGTCTTCTGAAAACAGACAAGCACCAACCCTTCTTGCCTTCTACCCTCTCTACAATTAATGCAGGATGGTTGCCAAAGCAGATGAAAAGAAGTATGTGCATGAAAAGCCTCCAAGGTAAAGTCATCCATGGTGACCCAGATGGTAAAAATTTTTAGCTAGAGATGAAGCAGATATAAATATGAAATACATGACTTCTCCCTGATGCTAGCTTTAGTCACAGTTAGAGTAATAGGAAGGTATGGTGACTTTCTAAAAGCAGCATCACATTAAAAATCCAATATATTCTGGAATCAGGTTCTTCACAGTGACATTCATCATGCAGCAGAGGACTGTCATGGTTTCTGATGTACTGCTAGGAAGGCTATTGAAGCCATTTTTTTCTGTAACTACAGGTCTGGGCTGCATTTACACGGAGCTGACAGAATCATTGCCTCACGAAACTGTAGAATAATGTCCTTTGTTTGAAAATATACTACACTGTTTAAAAGCAGAGCAAAAAAGAGGGTTGGGTGGAAACAATCAGGGTTCAAGAAAAATGGGTATACTACTGAGAAAACTAGCTCTTAAAAATACTGCAGTTTGAGTGTCTCTGACTTTAGGGACCTGAAAGAGCTCTAGATGTCACACAGATTCTGACTTAACTTTTTCTCATTAAAACTCTGCTGGAATTCTACAGCTCTCTCTTCAATTCATTCCACTCTCACAAAACTGAATAGGTATTCCATGTTTACTGGAGAAAAGTTCTGCAAAACATGTGAAACTTCAGTTAACCTTGTACAGTCAGATGTCCTGGCCCAGATTTAAGGATGCAAAAATTTCAACCCAGACTGTTGAGAATACCTGAGAGAACTCACTTACTCCTGCATTTTGATTTGGTTAAATGCAGCAGGGGGAGACAGCTGCACTTTTTCCTTGATCCCTTGTACCCTCATATATGAGCTAATAGAGGTATCTGACAGTGAAAACATGAAAAGCAAGCAACACTCTAAACAGGCTCCAGTTTGTATCTTCTTGCATCTAAAATGATAAAAAAGAATGGGGTTAGCAGTTGTAGCGCACATAAAATCTTTCTTTGATCAGTGCATGAAAACGTTTTCCTGAAAATATTACATTAAACACATTAGGACAAGAAAACTTCTGCCATCCCACAGAGACAACATAACAGGAATGTATAGTGTTAGTCCTATTGTGCTTACATAATCCTTAGTTTTCGTCTGAGAAGACAAAAGAAGGTATTGTGTAATTTGCTTTTCTGTACTGTCATTGTAGTGATGAAGTGTTTTTCTTTGGTGTTTTTTGGTTTTGTTGCTTTGTTGGTTTCTTTAATTTTATTTTATTTTACTGATTCTGTATGTCCATGAACTGCAGTGTAATTCTCAGCCAATTTTGCTTCAAATTACCGTTGTGAATGAATATTGACAAGCTGGTGTGTGATCTACTGAACTTGCTTTCATGGGCTCGTGAACCTTGCAATCTATTTTTTTCCTGATGACTTGAAACTACTGTCTTAAGAACAGGTTTTCACATCAGATAAGAGAAAATGCTGGTAAGAAGCAGATGCTTCAGAGGTGGGGTAAGGTATTTTGTCATGACAATTTCATCTCTCTTGGTAAAGCTGACAGTGTAAAACTACCCACGCCTGCCTCGCCCCTGAAGGGGAGGTATTGAGAACTCGCAGGTAAGCCTGCAGGTAGTTCTCCCTTCTCATATGGCACAACTACATCTGGTAATATAAAACTCTCTCTTGGGGTGCGTATCAGGGTATTCCCATGTAGGCATGAACATATACAACCCCTTGAGCTCCTTGTTGCATGGACCATCATGCTTAACCCCAACAGATCAAGTCTGTGACCATCACTCCAGCTATGCATATGGAAATTACAACTATCAAATCTTGTCACTGGATCTACATGTCTGCATTCTGTCCTCTGTGTACTCTTGTTATTTCCTTCTCTGTTTTCCTTATCTTTACGTATCATCATTGTGATATTTTTATAGAAAATAATCAAGATGGCTACATGCCTCCTTTCTGTTGTAACTAAATTGTTTTAAAATAAACCTAGCTCATACATACAGAAGGCACTTCACACTGATCTACCCCAAGGGATCTATTACAAGAACATTCTTTGTCCTGCCTCAGAGGCAGGTTTTAACATGATGCATACATGCTGACATGAGAATGTAATTTAGGCATAAATTGGGAGACTAAGTCCACAAGAAACAAAGTACTCCCTGAAATTGATGCAAAGCACCTAAATTAGGATCCTGTTAGGAGTTACTTTCTAGAAGAATATCCTTCTTTGTGGACAAAGGAATCAAACCTACTTTCCCCATGTAGAATCATAAAGCAATTTAGGTTGTATAATATCTTTGAGTCCAACCATTAACCCAGCACTGCCAAGTCCACCACTAAATCATGCCCCTAAGCACCATATCTACATGTTTTTTTAACACTTCCAGGGACAGAGATTCTACTGCTTCCCTGGGCAGCCTGTTCAGTGAAGAAATTTTTCCTAATATCCAGTCTAAACCTAGCCTGGAGCAACTTGAAGCCATTTCCTCCCTCTCTCCCTACTACTTGTTACTTGGGAGAAGAGACCAACCCCCACATGGCTACCCTCTCCTTTCAGGTAGTTGTAGAGAGCAGTAAGGTCCCCCCCGAGCCTTCTTTTCTCGAGGCTAAACAACCCCAGCTGCCTCAGCCATTCCTCATAAGATTTGTGCTACAGACCCCTCACTGGCTCCATTGCCCTTCTCTGGACATGCTCCAGCACCTCACCTTGAAGTGAGTGGCCCAGAATTGGACACAGGATTTAAGGTGTGACCTCACCAGTGCAAAGTACGGGGAACAATCACAGCCTTGGTCCTGATGGCCACACTATTTCCGATACAGGCCAAGATGCCACTGGCCTTTTTGGCCACTTGGGCACACTGCTGGTTCATGTTCAGCCAGTTGTCAATCAACACTCCCAAGTCCTTTTCCACTGTGCAACTTTCCAGCCACTCTTCCCCAAAATGGTAGTGTATGCTCATATGTATGACTACAACTCTTTGACAATTTATTTAGCCTCTTGTTCTTAAATAAAGGCTTTATGTTACTAAAAACACAAGAGTAAAACAGAAGGAATGATTTCCTATTTTTTCCCCTAAACTTTCTGATAGTTCTGTCATTGTTTCTTTTACTTAATTGTTAACCAGATCATATATTCTCTACAGAATTTTTGCAGAAAAAACCATCACCATCAAATCAGTTCAGTTTCATAATGCTCATCTCATGGAAGTGAAATCTAAGAACTCCTGTGTGAAAGGTTCTGTGTACCCAGGATTGCACCACTCCACCCCAGCAACAACCTCTCCCACTACTTCCCAAGTAACAAACATTTACACAGTAATGGGGAGATATACCTGCAGGCAGCCAGCTGGTTGAAAAGATCCCACTGCCCTAGTAGTAAATGCAGAAAGTTTATTGCAAGAAAAATACAATTAAAAACATTGGATAAATTCTCACCAGATAATTACCCCAAAGGCCTGAAAGATACTGAGGACTATAAGTATCTTAGTATGGTGGAAGGGAGAAAAGAGACCTACAGTTTTGATTTATGTCACCATTTCTACCCTCTGATATGACCCATTTTCAGCAGTGTCACTGCAGGACACCTATAGTACACAGCCTTGCCCAAGACTACTACTGAGGAATTGAATTTGACCTCAGTGGAATGAAACAAAATCAAATGCTCTGGTTTACTGTGTATGTGCCAATTCCACGTAAGATACCCTATAATGGGGACCAGAAATCTTTAGCAGGTAGGATCTGACTCCTGAATCCATATAGCTACTTCCTATCAACCACACTTACTGTATGTTTTTTTCTCTTCATATTGAATACTCCATCTTCCACTTATTTTTACAGAAGAGGAGGTGTGGGGCAGTGGTTTATAGATTAAAAAAAAAGTAACTGCAATATGCTTGTGAAATATAGTTCACAGTAATGAAAGTCAATTAAACCTGAATTGCATCAGTACAGCTGATCTTGCAGAATCAAGTTTAGCAACTGCCCTGAGACATCAAACTTTCAGGAACTGCACCTTCACGTATGAAAAGTGCCTCAATCACTGAACTGAATCTGCCTATTTCTGTCTAAAGACAGTCATGATTTATGGCACAGTGTCTTACTAGTATGAAAATTCCAATGACTGCACATTTCAAGGAACATTAAATCACGCAAGTCAGGCTTTATTTTTTCTAAGGAAGAGTCTATCCGTTTTCAGTGCTCCAGATAAGAATAGTACTATTGCAAAGATGAAAAAAACTAACTAGTTTTATGGAAATTGTTGGCTTGGAAATTTTAGATAGCAGAAGGAATAACTTAAAGCACAAAAATCCCCAAAATGCTAACCCAAAAATTATTGCCGATAGCTGGTCATGTCCTTTTGCTTTATCTCTATAAATAAATTACAATCTGACTGAATAAATTCTGCCTCTAAGCCTCAGTTTATCTATGGAACAGACATGGATACCTGTCTTGCTGAGAATGGTAAGGATAGCAACAGAAAGATATCCAGAGCCTAAGGACCAATCTCTTGGTTTTCAGGCTAGGATGGGAAACCAGATGTTATTTTTGAAATTCAGAGCACTTATCTTATTGATAAAGGATGCTACATCAGCTGACAGAAGAAAATCCACCATTACTTGTGCAAAGGAACAATTGCACAATTGTATCAGAGTAGACGAACATTCAAGTCAACACTTATACCCTCTTCGGACCACTCTCAGCAGATACCCCATAATTTTGAGGTACTTTTGAGCTTCCTCAAAATCCGTAATGAAAGAATAGCAGTGAGAAAGCAGCACATGCCCTGCTATAGTGGGCAGCTGTAACAAGTACTGACACTTTAATAGCATCTTTTGCAGAATACAAAGACATTACTACTGAATATTCTAACAGATGGTTGAATTCAAGTGTATGAATTCAAATTCCTGCTACCATTCCAATATTTCAAAGGAGATATTACATTGCGGGTAGAGTCTTGTCATTGAAAGTTTATCCAAAATCAAAAAACAAGTATGCAGATACACATGGGATAATTGGCACCACTTGAACTCTTGTGAACTCTCATTAAATTAGTATTCTGGTCAGAAAATGAGCTAAAATAGAGAACAAAACAACTCTGTGGGATTGAACTTTCTGTTTAGAACTGCAGGTGTAGGAACAAACAGAAGCATAACTGTAAGCAAAAATGATAGCCCAGAGATAGAGATATTTAAATTCAAGATGAAACAAATGATTATTTTTTTATTAATGTTGTCAGTGCATCAAATTTATACATCAAACCAAAGGATGGTGCAGTAGGTTGTGCCTGCCTGGATGCTGGATGCCTACTAAAGATGGTTTATCACTCCTCTCCTCACCTGGGCAGGGGAGAAAAAAATATAACAAAAGGAGCTGAGATAAGGACAGGGAAGGGTCACTCAGCAATTACTGCCACAGGCAAAACAAACTTGACTTGGGGAAATTAATTTATTGCCAATCAAATTAGAGTAGGATTATGAGAAATAAAACCCAAGTCTTAACAAACATTTGGCCCCAAACCTCCCTTCTTCCCTGGCTCAACTTCACTCCCAGTTCTCTACCTCCTCCCTGCTAGCACCACAGGTAGATAGGAGTAGAAGTTGTGGTCAATTTATCATATTTTGTACCTTCTGTTCCTTCTTCATCAAAGAAGTGACTCCTCACACTCTTCCCCTGTTCCTCTGTGGTTTCTCAGTGGAGACAGTCCTGCATGAACTTCTTCAAGGTAAGACCTTCCCTTGGGCTGCAGATCTTCATGAACTGCTCCAGGGTGTGTCCTCTGCAGGGTCACAAGTCCTGCCAGCAAACCAACTTCAGCATGGAGTCCTCTTTCCATGGGGCCACAGGTCCTGAGAGGAGCCTGACACAGTGTGGGATTCCCATGGGGTCACCTCCCCCTTTGAGCACCCACCAGCTCCAGTATGGGGTCCTCCATGGGCTGCAGGTGGGTATCTGCTCCACAGGCTGCAGAGAAACAGCTTGCCCCACAATGACCTTCACCACAGGCTGCAGAGGAACATTTTCTCTAGCACCTGAAGGACTTTCTCCTGGTCCTTCTGCACTGTCCTGGGTATGTGCAGAGCTGTTGCTGTCACATGTTCTCACTCCTCTTCTTTGACTGCATCTGTGAAGGTTTTTACCCCTGCTTCTTAAATGCCCTATCCCAGAGGTGCTAGCACCATTGGTAATGTTTCAGCTTTGGCCAGCAGTGCATCCATCTTGGAGACAGCTGGCCTTGACTCCATCAGACACAGGTGAAGCCTTTTCACAGAATTCATCACTGTCGCTCCACCACTACCAAACAAACCCAATACAGAGACAAATCACATCAGCAAAAAAGGTACAGAAACAGCAGCTTATTATTCTCAGAGGTATTCCTCTTTTAGTTTAAGTATTTGTCCTATAAATCCTATTGTGAGTTGAAATCTAAGGTGATTTCTGTTTGTTTAAAATGAGTCTCACACTTCTTCAACAGATTTTATGTACCTGCATGAGAATTTCTTTAAATCTTCTATTTAAAGAGATGACAGCCACAAAGAAAAAACTGTGAGCATGAAAGCTTCTGAAGGAGAATTTTTTTAAGGAACAGGGACAACACAAAAGAAAAATTAGGCTGCAGTGCAGTGATCACATTTTATTCTTGGCCAAGCAATTCCAAGAGCAATTCAAAATACCTCACAAACACAAAACTTCAAAGTTAACTTGCCTACTGATGTTAAAAAGGTGATTTGTGCATTTTGAGACTCTTCATAGGAACTTCACAGGTGCCTCCAAACTGCTGACAGACCTAAATGGGTACGGGACAACAAACTACTAAAGGGTGTAACATTCTTTGTTTTCTGTAAGATGAGATTAGAGATGTTTGCATTTGCCACACTCAAAATTATATAAAGATCTGGAGTCAAGCAGAAGTCACAAAACCAACATACAACCTGCCTGACCTATGCCCAGACATCTAGATGGATGTAGCACTTCAGGGCATGGTTTAGGCTTGATGATGGTGTGACTGAATGATATTGCAGGTCTCTTCTAACATTGTTGATTCTAGGATTGCCCTGACCCAGGTGAAGCACCTGACCTTGTTGAACTTCATGAGGTTTTCATGGTGCCACTGCAGGTGAATGTAGCAGGGTCAGAGAGCCAGGTCCCTGGCTTGCACAGCCCCTGATGCCCCTCCAGACCCTCACCCCGCCCAGATGGAAGTTCATGCTCTCAGCAAGCAGTGGGATGTCTGCAACAGCCCTTCCATTTCAGGTGGGCATTCCAGACTCTGCACACACTGTTCCCATCTGCCCTGCGTGGCGAGACAGCCGGAGGGTTAGCACTCTGCTGCCAGCACTGGGGCAGACCCAGAGGTGACAGCTGACCTGGAGCCTATACAGAATCACAGGGGAGCAACATGGGGTAGCTTTGATCTCCAGATGATAGAAAGACAAATTAGTTGCTGGTAGAATTGTATGGTTAATGTTTAGGGTTTGACATGGTTCACATGATCTCAGACCTAAGGGAAGGTTAAAAAAGCTTAAGGAGAAGGATATACTATACTACTTACTGATAGTAGATCCAAGAAATGCAGAATTTATAGGCCACAAGGACATTTGGCAGAACTCTCAAGGTAAGGACGAAACTCATAAAACCAACTCAGCAACTGTGCTGAAATCAGCTCTGGATGGGTAATCATAATTCCAGCAGAAGGAAATTGTGCTTGCTGACTCACAGACCACCAACTCAAGAAATCCACTTACCCAAAAGAAAAGAAAGACTGAGCAGAATAAATTAGAAAAGGAAGTGGGGGAATCTTTTAGCCAACAGAAGATAGAATGTTAATTGATAAGTGAACCATATAACTTGTAGCCAATGAACATTGATAGGTTTTTTTTATTTGTTTTGTTTTTTTGCCAAAATATATAAATAGTGAAGAGTATTGATACTTGTCATGCTGGCTTTGTGGATTTGCCACTCCACACCTCATTATGTGCAGAACCATAAATAGATCAAGTACCTCAACTCTGTGTGGTGATTGGCTTCTTGCACAAGTGGTGAAAGAAAACTTTTGGGGATGTTTTTCTGTGGACACATTAAACAAACATCCTATTTTTCCAACCTTATTTGCCTGTGCTTGGTCCATCTCTGAACCAAGATGGGTGCAAGCAAAGTACCAGACATTTGAAACTCGATGGCTTCACAGTCACTGGGGCCAAGACAATCATCAATCATCATTTTACCCATGAAAGCCTCTCTGGCAACAAGCAACACATCAGACGGCAAGATAAGGAAGAAACTCATGGATAAATGACCTGCTCAATTCAGGTCATCAGTCAACAACCACTTGATCTGAATTTACTCTATCTCTAAAAGGTCGAGTTTTTTCATGAGGTTCTGAAATTATTTTTTAATTCTGACTAGTGAAAAAGATAAACAGACACATTTTGCTAGAACAAGACTAATTTAATGACACATTACAGCATATTTCAAATCAAGAAGAACATAAAATTACCATAAGTCAAGGAAATAGTGAAGTCTCAAATTCACATAGGTAATTGCATTCAGAGTCTCTGGATATTATTTTAAGTTAGGCAAAAAATGACTCTTGCACTGAAATATGATTCAGAATAAAGAACAAGTTTATGCCCTAAACCACAGACATCTCTGCATTGTATTTTAAATGTCTGTATGTGAATAAACTACAGGCGCAGCTGGAAGAAAGACCTGTCATTCATACAAAAAAGTCTCACACTTGAGGCACTAGGAAGACCTGAAAACAGTCTAGGCTCTTTTTCATCTCAATTCTTTACTAATCTGATAAAAAACCCAATCCAAACATCTAGACAGATTTTGGATTTTCTTGATGAAAACTATGTATTCCTAGAAAAAAAAAATCACCAAGGGATGATGATTATAACTGATTTATTCACTTATATTTCATATTTCAAACATGTTTCTGTAAAGATCAATTTTTTCAAAGGCAAAACCAAATATCTATTATGAAGTATCTGATTAAAACGACAAATCTGATTCCCCTTTGCACTCATTCTTTATAAAACACTGCTGAGACAGTGCACTGTTAGTCCTGTTGGGATGTTCCTTGACTAATGAGGAATCTGTACTTATCATTGGTGCAAATACTACTCCTTACTCTCCATTACAAAGAGCTATTAAAAATAACCTGAAGATTTACCTTTGTCTCATTACTCACTCTATTTAAATATGTATTCAGAGAGATAGAAAATTTGTTTCTGTTTTTGATCTTAAATTCTGCAAAAAATCATTCTTGGCAATCCAGCACAATAGTTTTATGATTTCTGTAATTCTCCTCTTCCAATTAGTCTGTGCATGAAAGCATTCATGATAAGGAAATGATAAATGCATTTTCTAAATTCAAAACTTCAATTTTATGGCAGAATTCAGTTTGTAAAAAACTTAAGAAAACAGTAATTCCTTTATTTTTATTCCTTATGTCTATTAATTTTTATATATTTTCCCTAGACTTAATACACTCCTGGCTTCTACAAGTGAATCAGATGTCACTTGTTTTTCTTCACAAGTGAGCTTGTACCAATTTTTTGCATGTACAAAGTGTGAAGAAGAACATTCAACTGCTTGATTGGCTTAAAAAAGAAATAGAATACATCTTGCAGAATTAGTCTGTGTTTTTAAAAAAGGTCAACAATTCAGTTTTCATTTGTAGACTTCTATGCTTCAGATTTTAGAAGTATGATGGGATTGGACAGCGTAGTTTCAAAATACTAATGTTCTTTTAAATCAGTTACATAATTGTTCTTGTAATAGAAAAAAAATCAAATTTAGACTCTGTTCATATTGTTATTTTTATTGCACACTTTGGCACAGAACTTCTCTACACATAACTGAGTTATTTGCATAGGAAATGGAAGTAATGCTTCTTACCTAGCCACTTCAGCAGACCTTTATTTTCCTTTAATTTTTGCATAAGGAGGCAAAAGCATTATCCAGATGGCCTTGATCTCAGCTGCAGTCATCGCCCAAGCTTGTCAGGTGGTTTTGGGAAACAAATCAGGTAGGTAGAGAAATGCCTTAATATCACTTCCCTTGTACTTTTTTCCTTAGACAACAGGTCTATGAATGATTCAGAAAACTAAGAAGTAGTTACTGTAGATGCTGTGCCCTACAATAATGCATGCAGTTAACAAGTTGGACAATGATTTGATCAAAACTGGCTAAAGCAGGATCTTCTTTACATACACATAAATACCTTGTAACTGAAGATAGAATAATTAGACCATAACAACTTTACTCATTGAATAAAATTACATAAATATTATGAAGTTTTTCAAATAAGAACTGTGTCTTTATAGGAGTTCATATATTAACCGCAGATGTCACATCACATGAAAGACATTTCTAACCTTGATGTTTATTGTCTATGTCTGTTACACTTAATATTTCCTCCTTCAATATTCCCCTTTTTCCTGTTTTTCTTCTTTTTCTACTTCTCAAATACAATATTGCTAGGATTCCTCTGGGTAGATTCTTTGACCAACAGTCTAACAGACTAACAGTACAAACGGCCAGATCAAATGCACTGCTACCATTGCTACTTAATTACAGCTAATTTACTTTCTGTTTCTCATCTTGCATTCACTGCAGCACAGAAACCAAGCAGTCATAAGAACAGAGACATTTTAATACATTAGGCAATTCTAATACTTTCCTTTTTCTTTTCAAATTTAATTTTCTCCCCTTTAGAAATAATTTTGAAGCAGCACCTTTGATGCAGATCAAAGTGCAGACTATTGCACAAGCCTCAAAACCATTTGTGTCCCTATTCCTTCTACATTTTGGAGATTTTTACAGAGCTTCAGTCAATGATGTTTTTGATGAAGCAAGGACTTAGATTTACAGGTATACTGAGAAGAAATATGTATGTTACACATGGTAATTAGCACAAACCATAGTTTTAGAAGTCTCATTTCAGGTTGTCAATTAATCACTATCATTCAAACATTCATTATGACTGTCTTCTGCTTTTTCCAGGGACCTTTGCACATACTTTTTTCCGACTATCACAGATTGATTTACAGAATTACGAAGTTAGTGCAATCTTCTGGAAGGCTACATTCTCCTTTACATTACCACATATTAATGAATTGATCATCAAAATCTGTAGGGTTTTCTGCCTTAAAGGAATTGGTAGATTGTACAAGGATCTTATACACAGAATTCAAAGTAGAAAAATATGGAGAAGGAAAGATTAACCATGACAAACCAAGATAATGCAGCGCTGTCCATGGAGACTATAGTATACATAACGAATGTGTTAAGAGAGGCAATAAAGCATGAGATTTATTTGGAGATACTCAAGGGTATAAGGATACTTTGAGCCAACAAGGATGCTGAGACTCGGTTCTGCAGATGCCCTTAGCAAATGATCTCCTATAAATAATGATTTTTCTTTATAACAACAAGCAGTTTGTTGTTATAAAATATGCAATGCTTCTGCAACTATTGATACTGAAGCAACCTTTTTACAGTTACTGGCAAACACTTGGTTCTCATTACACTCACAAAACTCTACATGTTTAATCTTTCCCACAACAAGGGAAAGACTTTAATTTTTATTATACTCCAATTTCTTTTGAAGTATTTTCCAATGTTACAGGGTTATGTGAAACCACAGCTTCAGAAAGGTGGTCTTCAGTTCAGAGGATGTTAACTAAGATGCTATTACAATTATTTGCACAGCCTTCACCTGTTAGCAGTGCATGACTTGGATCATACAAAACAATCAGGAAAGAACAAAATACTTCTCTTGAATGGCAAAACATGGCGAAAGTTCATGCATATCTGTGTTCTTCATACTCCAGTAGTGCTGGGAATCTGGGCCAACATCTGTTCTTTCCCCTCACTGGTTCCTACTCTGCAGCTGAGTGTCTGCTGTGACTTGGGTCACTACTTGCAGCCCAGAAATTTCCACAGCTTCATGCAGTGTTTGCCTATTGAAGTTCCTTGTCTGTTCTCTCTCCGTTTTAGAGAAATAAGATCCAAAGATGCTTCTCTAATACAAAACTCCATCTCAGGGCCATCCTGAACTAGCCCAGCTTACAAATGAGTCTCTTCTGGAGTCCTACCCACAGACACAAAGCTCGTTTTAAGCCCAGCCACACCTGACCTAATCTCAGAGCTCTTCAATTGTTTACTAGGTTGGAACTAGTGTGCTTCCTGCACCATTTGACTCCCAAAAAAAAAGAAAAACACCAAGTTTGTTTAAAGGGCTATTTTAAAAATATGGAAATTAGATGACTTCTCATCTTCTTCCCCCTCAAATTATTCTTTTAAAGCAAAGCATTCACTTTATTTAGAACAGAGCAGACTTCTTTATTTTAACCTATATTTTGTTGTTGTTTCTGTTAGAAAAACATACCTATTTTTTCTGACAAGTTTTATTCCAGGTAGCATTACGTTGTGTGTTGAGGCACACGACCCATACTGCCCACACAGTACCTCTTCAGCAAGAAAAGGAAAGCAATAACTCATGAGAACTTGCCTGACTGCAAAAGCACGTGGTGTGTCTGGATTAAAATCAAATTGCTCTGAAGTACTTGAAAAATTATAGCTGAATTCCAAGCTGATAGCACCATTAAAAAGGTTAAGTTTTAAGAATAGAAAAATATCAAGAATGAAAAAGAAAGTTAACATTTGAGAGAAACATGGCACTGTGTTATTTTCTGTTGAAGTCCTTGATCCTATATTCAGATGGAATTTTGCTCAGTATTTGTCACCAACAGTTTTATAATCCACTTACTAGTTTTAAAATACATAGGTCTAAACCACTTTCAGCAGTGTAATATTTTCCATCCCATTCTGTCCTTGTGATCAGCAATGGTACATAGAAATGGTAAAGAGCCAGGTGAACAGCCAGATCTCTTGCTTTGTTGCAGGGACTCTTTGCAGCATCAGAATGAATTTAAATTATCACTTGAAATCTACATTTAATAACTATAGCTGTTCAGAACACTTTTAAAACTGATATTTGTCAATAAATGGTATCTTTCTTACCTTGTATCTGTCTTAACTCTATAAATTGTAAACCAAATCCCTTGTAATGCAAGAGGTAATAAATGTTCTCAGAGAGAGCATTTCAAACCCATGTGAGAACACTCTCTCCCACAAAGGTTCAGACTGTTTCTCAGCCAGCAACATGAAGACACAGACTTAAAACTGCATAACTCAGCTTTTCTGAACTTCAGGGTTTGATTCAGCATCTCGCCTGAATTCTGCTTTTCAGGTTTATTTGTTTCTTTTAAACTGGTTTCACTGTCCTCAATTTCATACACCTCTAGTTATAAAACTGATGATAGATGCATCTCTCCAGGACACAGGTTGTCAGGAGTACCTGTTGCCTCTCTGTGAGGCTGGGGCGAACAGTTATTTTGCAAAAGGTGTGCCATGGTTGAAGAGCTGTGTCACCAGGTGAAAGAGCTATGGGAAGAAGTGAGCAGGCTGCATAGTATGTGAATGCTGCATGGAGGAAATGAGACAGAGAGAGACGGATTATTTTCAGAGACACTACAGTCTCAAAACTCTCAAGTCTTGAACCTCCACTGTAGTGAAGAAGAAGATGGATAATTAGTCAGGATAATTAGTCAAAGGGCTGCCAATCAAGGGTCTGTTAAAGGGGAAGGTGGGAGCAGGTCACTGCATGTACTAGGAGGAAGGTTCCTTCTCAAAATGACAACTAGGACTAAAACCTTCTACAACAGTTGTGAGGCTCTGGAACTGGAAGGCCAGGCAACTGATGAGGTGGGGAAAGGTCCTTCTGGAATAGTGGGGCCTCCTAAAACACCACCTTTGCACTACATCAAGATCTTCCCTGTTAACAGGAAAAGAAGGGCAGTTGTAATAGGAGATTCCCTTCTAAGGGGAATGAATGAAGGGCCTGATATACAGTCTCGATACAACTCACGGTGAAGTCTCCTGTCTTCCAGGGGCTTGGGTAAGGGAGATGACTGGAAAACTCTCCAGTCTAGTTAGGCCCTCTGATTACTGTCTGCTATTGGTTGGCCAAACTGGCAGTGATGAAATAACAAAGAAAACTCAGAGGGCAGTCAAGAGAGGCTTCAGGACCCTGGGACAATTCATAGAGGGATCAGGAGCACAGGTAGTGATTTCCTCAATCCT
>JAWWEE010000085.1:32353442-32433376 GCA_035221455.1 Xenops minutus
GAAACAACACCTCAGCCTTGGCCATATTGACCACCATCAATGGTCCACCCTGGCCTCCAATCGGGAGAAATGGAGACGCACCATCCATAATGCTGCTGCTTCCTTTGAGAACACACACAGAATCAGCCTGGAGGAAAAAAGGTAACGCAGGAAAAACCGTGCCTTGCCAGCAGTGCCGACAGAGACTTTCCACTGTGCCTTTTGCAATCGGATTTGCCTATCTCGCATTGACCTTTTTAGCCATCAGCGTGCTTGTAGCAAGCATGGGTAGAGCCCTTGTAAATCTTCATTCTCAAAGCCTAGCCATGATGATGATGATTCACATATATTACAATTATATACAATCAAACACTATGCATCTACAGAACAAATCCCAAAACAACCCCAAAAGGGAAAAGGGGGAAAGGGAAATGGGACAAAAATGGATAAAACTAAACAAAACAGATACACACACTCGTAAACTCAGGGAAAAGCTCAATAAGTAACTAATACAATAAAATCTCACCAAACTCCCTTTAAGAGAAAACAGGTCCTTGCCCTCCGTGCAGCTGGGACAATAGTTTCTCGATATGCCTCAGCTCAGAGAGATAAGAGCTGAGCTGACAGAGACCTGATGTCCCTCAAGCACATGGAAGGAAGAGTGAGGGAGAGGAAACCTTCTTCCATCTTTATATACCCCAGATTATGTGAAGGAAATGGTGTGGAATACTTCCTTAGTTATAATCTGGTTACTAGGGAAGGCCTAGACCAAAACCAGGAAAACTAAACCACCACAGTAGCCAAACCCTATCACCAATAGCCATGAACTTTTTATTAGCTTATCACAATTTGTACTAATAAAAAGTGTTATTCTGTAAATTCCTACAGTGAGTCCTTTAGAAAGGCGCTAACAGTTTGTCAGCAAAGGAATAACACATAGGAGATACCTGCTGAGGGTTTTTTACTTTCACTGTTAGGTGGCAGTCCCCAAAAAGGGTAATCGAATTACCCTAATCTTGTAAATTTGTTTGGTGAAGAGTTCCTGTGCGGAATACCAAATAGACTCAATTAGATTTACATGGTTTCATTTTCAGTGGGACACTAACAGAGAAATGTATTGGGGTTGGGTGTATTCCCCCTTTTGCATGACAAGGGATATAGCAAGAACCTATCTTATCCAGGAGCAGTGTCTACTTAAAGCAATATTTAGACTTTGTCATTATTACTAGAATGTTTTCAATGAGATTTGAGCTGCTAAACATGCATCTTATGTTCAGTGAGAAAAGAGAGCTGGCAGCAGCATGTGGGGCAGCACAGTGGGAGTGGGGGCCACAGTTCTCCAACACCATGGGATGTTCCCTGCTTCAGGGATGCTGCTATGAGAAGGCCTGTGGACTAACATTTTGCAAGATGAATCTGGTCTTGGATGTAAAGTGAAAAGAGCATTTGGGACAGATAGGTATCTTCACATAATTTAGGATGTGGATACGGCAGAGGAGTCAGTAAGGACATGAAAACAGGCATTGTTATGCTGAGAGGGTAAAGAAACTTACATGTTCTTAATATACCTATCTGATGCAAACTCACAAACAGTGGTAATTCTCACATTATTTCATCAAAACCTGGTCTAAAAATAGACTGCCTGAACTTTGTATAGCATGAGGAAGTCCTGACTCCCTGCCTGAACAGAGTCCCAGCAGCTGTATGTACCAGTCAGATGCTGAAATATCTAGCCCTGAAATGGAGCTTTGTAGGAAATGTGTATTATACAACACCCAACTCTTGAACTTTAGTTATGCAACTTGTGCTTTCTTTGTATGTAGTACATTTGAGCAGTCCACAAACCTAAGTGACTGAAAATGTCAGGCTACAATATACCCTTTCAAAGAAACAAATGCAACCCTGGCACACGTGGGGCTACATATCACAAACCACACAGCACAACACTAATCTAGCCTTTATATTTTAATTTGCATTCACATTCCCTTCCCCAGCTGGGCAAGTGTACCCAAAAATAGAACTTACTAGAAAAAAACACTAGAATTAGCTTTCATCATTACTTATATAAAGTACCTGGGTCACTGATACTGCAAATTGTGAATAACGACACCTCACATGATGTGTGACTTAAAACCTTCTCCAGTAATCCCTCAAGTTTGTTTCTTGATTTATGTCCTATATTTCACTCAGTCTTGTCAACAAACAAGTCATACAGTTCCTGCTATTCTTTTCTACTGGAGCAGCATCCATGTTTAACAGGGAAAAGTGGGGGGTATGAAGGAGAAAAGGTTATAGAACAGTGTGTTGCTGCTGCATGAAAATTATATGGCTTCTAATTTCAGCATTTTTGTTCTGTACAAAAGAGCACAAAGGCAGAAGCACTCATTGATTGTCAGGCTTTCTGGAGAAAACCAGTAAGTGAGCAGGAATGAAAGACAGGGGAACAGAGGGCTGTAGAAAGCACGTTGAGTAGGACAGAAATACTTAGACATGTACAGTGTGTTTTCATTCATGGAAATATCACTAATTTTGTAATTAACTGAGCTTTTAGAATGTGTGGTCTTAAAATATGGCCCTGGGTAAAACACAGGCACTGAAGTCCTTTCTGGGAAGCACGTAAGACTATTTTTTTACTTTTGTGAGACACAGAAAAACAGCAGTAGTCTCAGTGATACTGATCTCTCAACACTACAGGGCAAAGCATCTCCCTGTTTCAATCTGGCCATGAATGCATAATTGCCCAGTCACTCCAATGTCATCACTTCCCATGTCCTGCAGCTTTGTCATTGCAAATTCTAGATCTTTTTCTCTGCCAACAAACACAACACTGGGGGGAAAAAAAGAAAGGAAAAAAAAAAAGAAAAATTACATCTACTACAATATCTTGCCACTCAGAAACACATTTCCCCTTGTTTAATGCTCAGCATATGCCAGCATAATTGCATTAGGCTGCATCAGCTGTGTAATCTGACATGAAGTTGCATAAGAAAAAACTGCCTCATGCAATGTGCTGCATCATTCAGGAAATATGAAGACCTTTAGTCAGGAAAACAAATAACTCTAAAGCAGAGCCTTTAATCCAAAAGAGTTTATGCATCAGCTTCACTAAACCTGTCATTGCCTCTTCACATGGCCCATTCCAGCAAAACAGCAACCCCTCTGTAATAAGTAGCTTTTTTACCAGTTGTGATCTGGACTCCACTGTTATTCACACTGAGTAATTCTGTGGCTCAAGGGGGCAGCACTCCCAAATCTGATATTATATTGGCTGAATGAATCTCAGCAGTGTAATAATAACATGTGTTATTTGTTATGTCACATCTATCCCAAATGCTCTTTCCAGCATACATCCAGACCATATACAGCCATGCTATGGACAAATGGACTACTCAGCTTCTGTTAGATTCTGGGACCTTGTGTTATTTCTAATATTTAAGGTAGGGACAGGACTTGACTTCATATTGAAACAATACAAAAAAGATCAATCCCATGCTATGTGTTTTTTATTTCCCAAGCCCGCATCAAAAGGGTGCAGGCACATTTTTGCATGAAAAGCTGTTTGTCAGATCCATGGCTACTTTTTCTCCTGAAGAACTAGATATGAAAAACAAATTCCAGAACTAAAATGATCCTGACCATCTTTGCATTCACCACTTATTTTCCTTCTCTGAAATCTAGTGAGTTTCAGAAAGAAAATACAAACTTTTTAATATCTCATCATGTTTTCTATTCAAAAGTGGCAGAGAAATTTTTTTCTTTTTCACACAACAAAGACCATAGCTGGCTCACCCACTCCTGAAAGACTTTATTTCCAATGAGAATGTAGTCCTTCTTACCAAGTGGGAGTATTATCTTTTGCACAATGCCAGAAATGGAGAGGAAGCTTCTTCCATATGAAAATTTCACTCTCCTCTCACTGATAATTGCACATATATGTGCCTTTCCATTTCTCATGGGGAACAATCACACCACTTTCACTCTCCTGATGGTATAGAACTCTCCCTACTGAGCATGCAATTGTTTAGAAACCATTTCACAGGCAGAAAATTTTATACTGTGCTCCCCTTGTAGTTTGTTTCATCAATCTGTTGCATTTTTGTCTACTTAAAATGCGGGTTCTTTCAGTCTATGAGAGCTGTTTTGCTTAGTGTCTGCACAGTGCTTGACTCTAATGGGCTCAGGTTGCAGCAATTTGTATGGCTCAATCATGGAAATAGCAACTAACTACAATAAGAGGTAATCAATGTAGAAGCACTAGCATTTTATAGGAAAATGAGATAAATGAATATTCAAACCACTGCTCTCATCATCAGAAAGTTGGACAGGCCAGATACTGACTGATTCTGCATCTTGTCACTTTCAAAACTTTCATTAACCGTTTGCATGATGCAGTCCTACTCAGTGTTCATCACAGTTTCCAAAAACATGAGCATGGGAGGAATCATAAGGTTTCTCAAGGACAGGATCTGATATCAAAATCATCCCAAGAAATAGGTGAGGTCACCTGAAATCAACATGATAAAATTCAGTAAAGACAACTGCAGAGGACTACAGTTAAAGAAGCAAAAGAAAATGCACAAGTTTGAAACAGGTAATAACTGTCTGGCCAACATTACAGTGATAAAGGATCTGGAGTCATAGAGGTTTGAATGTAAACATTTGACATTTTTAAATACTAGATTTCTTATTTTTCTACTACAGGGAGCCACCTCATTATCTGAATTAGAATCATAGAACTGTTGGTCATCAGTCACAACTCCCAAGAGAAAAATAGGCTTCAGTTAAAGCATGGGAGACTAGAAAAAAGGGTCTTTAAATATGTGAATTTAACGAACCATAGTGGCAAAGACTGTTACAGTGAAGGGTTTTCTTTGAAAAAGTTCCTTACCTGTCAGGTTACACATCAACCTGGATGACTGCTGGAAGTTTTTTTCCTAGCCATACACTTTTATGCTTCAATAGAGTTGAGTCCTCCAGATAGGGAAATTTATTTCTGTGTGAGCTGCAATATGGAGGGCATGCATTGGCAAAACCACTGGTTTATAATCCCCATTTTACAAGTGAACCTAAGACAGAGCAAGGAAACTACAATGCAGATCCCTGTGGCTTATGTCTTTACTTATCATGGATGGAAACGTCTACTTTCCCCTATTCAGAAACTGAACTCTCTCCAGGTGTTACAGTGTGAGCCTCTACTTCCTGCATATTAATAGAACCTGGTCAAACAAGGAAGGAGAGCATTACTAAAAGCAGAGATTGTCAGTTAGAAAATTAAGACCTAAAAGCAACTGAACAACCTACTGCAATATCAGCTGTGGTGGTAGTTTGTCTCTATCCTGCCGCAGGTACTTGGTGCATTCCCCTGCCTTGCAACACTGTTCACTGAATGCAAGGTCCTTCACTTATACCTGAGGCATGCACTCCCTGAGAATTAACACATACAGGGGCAGCTAGCAAGAAGTACCTGGCACACTGTAAATGCACAGTTTAACCTACTTTGCAGGAAATTGAGAGCATGCTTGTTTACACCTTTAATCCCATGGTATGTATATTTCAAAAAAGGGGCAGGCAACAGTGAAATGCTCTTGAAATGCACCTGCCCAGAGAAGCTATGGACCCCCCATCCCTGCAAGTGTTTAAGGCCAGGTTCAATAGTACTTTGAGAAACCTGGTCTAGTGAAAATGTCCATGGAAGTGAGGCTGAAACAAGACGGCCTTTAAAGTCCCTTCTAACCCAAACCCTTTCATGATTCTATTATTCTACAATGCTTTACAAGAAGAAGTAAGTTATTTGGTAATGTCAATTAGTCATATATTTGAAGTTATTAATGAAACTTTTTTCTTTCAATGTGCTGACCTAAGAGTTCTGACACAGTAGTTCCTAGGTGTAAATAAATACCCCCAAATCCAATACCTTATTGCTAAAGTTTATCCCTCAATAACCAAAGAAACTTCAAATCTATTTGAAGACATTAAAATCAGGAAAAATAGAATCCTCTAACAGGTCAAAGAATCACAGTTCTGAGACAGAATTTAAAATATACCAATTTTTATTTCTAGACCTTTTCCTCATCATATCAACAGCACTCTCATGAAGGAAACACTGAAGTGTCAATCTAAGCACTAGCCTATGTCAAAGTCTTTCCTCTCACCCTACCAGTATAAGTTTTCCTTCCCTGTTGTGGGGGGAACAGAAGGCTTTTAGGCAAAGTTTATTAAAGAAGTCCTGCTGTTGAATCATGAGGTGCAGAAAGGATATCCCATTTTCTAAACTCCTTCTCAGAAAGGAGCCAAGGTGTGGCTAGATCCAATCTTAGCCTCAGATTTTTAATACGATTTAAATTTAAGGAATTATACAGTTGTGATTTAAGCACTTTGTCCTGCCAGTTTTAATGATGGCAAGCTGAGAATATTTGCATAAAATGAATCATTTATTATTACAAATGATCAGAAAAAATTTTCATCATAATTATTTACTATAAAATATAAATGCTAGAACTACTAGTAGTGTTGTATAAAATAGGATAGAGCACTATATTAAAGCAATTATTGAAGTAATTCTATTAAAGCTAGCAAAAAGAAATAATTATTAAATAGATATTTAATGTAACTCAGACATACCAGTTCTTGTGGGAAGATCTCTTCCTCTCAGCCTTGAGGAGTAACCTTCAGGGGCATCCCCATCCATGGGAGCAATCTCTATGCATACACCCCAAGAAGGGTTATGTTAGAAGAACCTGACTGTGTGAGAGTGAACTAGACTTTTGTAGTATACAGTGATTGCTTGCTAGGCACACTCTTACAGGCCAGCTAGTAGTTATCTGCCAAATCCTGCTTCCAAAAACAGGATGTATGTTTGTAGTTTGTGAACCAGGTTGGTTTTAGTATAATTCAACACCAAAACAGCACCCCAGCACCAGCAGTAACTCACCACAAATAGCTTGCTTTGACCATATTCCAGGCCTTATCAGCGTAGAATCATCCTGGCACATTCCCCTACAGGAGCCTAGCACTTCTTGGAGGAGATTTTTTTGCCAAAAAGAACTGTCATTGTCCAGTTGTGGTGCAGGTCACATGGTTCGTTCCCAGGCACCCGGTGCACCCCTGTTTTCACCAAAATGTTGCATACTTCTTCTGCTTTCAGAGAAGGTTTAAAAAATGCACTTGGCAGGGTGGTCTTGACACCAGAGGTCCCCAGGCACTTCCCACAGGCACACTGGACTGTCATGCTGCTCAGAGGCAGGGGAGGTCTCTTCCCACTGCCCACCACTCACCACAGAAGGCACACTCTCTCTCTGGCCTTAAAGACCCTCCTTGGTTTCAGAAGTGACTGCAATGTTTCACAAGAGGGTGGGGGATGACTTATTCCTGAAGCACTAACGCCACCACAATTAAAAGTGCTGTATGCATCTAAGTCACAGCCACTCATAGCTGTGAACCACTTCACCAGTCTCCCACTCTATAGCCTCTTTTAAATGTTTAGGGCTTATGTTTCTTAAGCAAAGAAGTCTCAACATTTTTTGCCAATGACTAACTCTTATTGGTTTCAGAAATTATCAGATAAATTCAGAGTACATGAATAATAATAAAGCAGACACTAAAACTCCCTCTCTGCCTAACACAATGTGCCAATGCATGGCAACATAGTGGATAAAGCTCTGAGTTTACTGATTTGAACCTCAGTATCCCACAGAAGAAAAGGACAAATGCAAAGGGAATTAATTTCAACAAGTAAAAGCTACACAAGATAGTTCATTATTTATGTAAAGGTCTAACTTTTACAGTATACAAAACTGGTGTGGTGGAGCACATTTCATGACATCATCTTTTCTGCAGACTCTTCTGAAAATGTTCATGATGGCTGGGAAGAAGAAATTAAAAATAGATAGACATATTGGGCATAATGGATCAGACACAAATCTAAAGGTATGAGCATGTTTGTAGTATTCAGCAAGATGCAGGATAACACAGTCAACATATATTTGGGTGAGATAGTGTTCACTGCAAGGAAACTGAAGACAAACATTCATTGCCTTCTGTTCCTTCTGTGAATTGGAGGCCACTTTGCTTTCTACAGTCTGCAGCATCTATTTCCTAGGAAACATGGCTCCTTAAGACTCTCAGGGGTCTTAAAGGCCACAAAACAATGCCCTTTGGCTTTCAAAGGCCAACGTAAAAGATTACTATAGCTATATGTAGGCACAACTCTAAGTTCTGATTTCATCTCTCTGCTACTGGCCAGATGGCTGTCTTATGAATCATTTGCTCCTCATCACTTTCTGCATTAAAAAACGATTATTTTTGAAAATAATCAGAGTTTCTTCTGGGAGCACTTTCACAAAAGACAGAACACTTTAATGTGATGAAAGCCAAAATGCTTAGCATGAGCCTTTCCCAAGAATCTTCTCTCTTAAAACTGCCACGGGGATATTAGAAAAAGAAAAAAAACAAACCAATTCTTTTGAACAACAAACATACTTGTATACTCCAGCCACTTGCAGCCAGCAATATGCCAATATATCTGATAATGCAGCAAATCCTGAATTTTCCTGACACCAAGAAATCCCTGATGCAAACTCTGACTATGCCACAGACAGGTCACGCAATCCTGGATGTCTCTCTGGCCCTCTCAACCTCATTTTCCTTGTCTGTGGAATGAAAGCAGTACTCTCAGTCTTGTAATGTGAGTAGGATTACATAAAACTTCACTCATGTTGTAAGACTGAAAGTTGCTAACTACCATTACTAATCCATGGTTTATTATTCTTGTTACATAAAATCTTCCTAATAATTTAAAGAATGAAATTTATTAAGGAATTAACTTCATTCATGAAGGTCTGTCATTAACTTTCCTAGTATATGCTTTTGTCCTAGTAATTTTGAATTACTTCATAAGTAATAGCTATTAAAAATGGGTATTTTTGGCCATATACAAACTTAAAAGGAGATGCTTAGAAAACTCTAGTTTCTTTCTGCCATGGACTACTTTATTTTTTCTTTTTTTTTCTTTTTTTTTAATTTTTAATTTTTTTTTTTTAAGTCTTCTCACTAGACCATTTCAGCCCTTATGGCTTGGCAGTGTTATAACATGTCAGAAAGCAACGGAGTACCAACAAAGTACCAGGGAAGGGTCTTTGCCCTCAGCAATGGGCAGAACTTCAGGGCAGAAGGAAAATCAGTCTCCTCATGCAGTTCTTAGACATTGATGTTGAAGCAGCAGACAGCAAATTGAAATTTTGTTGACTTCACTTTAGTCACTTGCCTTGAAAACAAGAATTTGAGAAATCAAATATAATTCTTCAAGCCATCTTCACCCCCTCTCCATCTTTCCCTTTCTAGAAAAACAGAGGGGAAAAGTTAAATCAGTCTTGATATAATTTGAATGCTACAATTCAAATTACTTTATTTACACTGTACACCTTGCATAGGTTCTATGATCATCAAAGCTGAGGAATTCAGCAGCCTGTAATTGAGAAATCTGGAATTATCCTCACCTTGAACAAGGTAATGTCAATTCTATTACTTTAAGTCAACACATGAGAAAGAGAAGCACATAAAACTAAGGGGTATACTTGCTTCAGCTCTTAATTTTTGTAATGCTGACCTGCAAACCTGGCACCATAAAATCACTGTTAATTCAGCACTGACTCTAAACTAGTAAATCCTGCTGAGAGGCAAAATATTCTGTCTCGGGCTCAGCATGGGACCAAGAGGTTTGCTTGTTTCTGGCTGCCTTAGAGGGTGCACAGGAACACACATCTGCTCGGGCAAAGAAAGAGTAAATACATCTTCTCAAGAACAGCCATTTAGACATGCTTTTGCAGACCTCTTGCACTAGGTCAATAACAGCAGTTTGTACATTCTGTGAAACACTGCAAGACCCGGACATGATCAAGGATACTAAATTAGTCACCTATGTCAAGACTTTGTTTCACTTACACCTGTCACAGGAAATTCAAACACACAAGGAATTTAGCAGCTACAGAGCTTAGCAGCAGATGAGCGGGGATTTGGGGGCTGGCAGAGGTTTTGAAGACATCTAAAAGATGCTTCCAGCTTCTTGTGAATTATGGCCGAAGAGATTTGTCCCTAGTTATCTCAGATCTGTAAGAGAGAAGTGGTATGAAGAGAGACCTCTGGGTCAGTCCCTATTCACTGTATCACCCACACTTTCACAAGCATATCTCAAATTTTTTCTGTACTGCTGAATTTCTTTTCCCCAGTCTCTAATTTGTGTCCTGCAAAAGGCAGAAATGTATTTAATATTCACAGACTTACTATTATTTAAAACCTTTACCCACATACTCTGCATTGTAGCTGCACTTACTAATGAAAAAAAGACAATCATGGTTTGGAAGGTGAAATGCCCTGTGGGTTTTGGTCACATCTTGGTCTGAGTTCACTTTCAGTTTCATGGCCAGGTTTAAATCAAAAAAGCTCACTCTCTAGGCCAGCCACAATTTGCCTGCCATGGTCTCTGTAACTGGTGGACAGATGTGGGTGTCGATTTAGCCCATGCTTCCACATTTCACCAAAACCTATCCAAGTATTATACAAATCCACCAACTCAGCTCAACTTTGATCATAACAAAAGGAGTTATAAATGTAAGGTAGCTGTAGATAATGCATAACCACCAACATTTTATTCCTGAGAAAATAGTCTTATTTCTTAAATTCAGCATTTTAATTTTCACAGATCATATTGGAGTAAGCTGTTACTGCACTCCAGTTTACTGCCACTTAACAGTAAAACTGTCTAAAACACTAAGTAGAGCCATCAGCAGAAAAAAAAAATCTTTATTAATGTGCCAATATGCTTTAATTTTTTTCCTTTTTTCTTCTGAATCAGAGTTGAAGAGCTTTTGGAAGCTTTACCTAGAGCTCTTGCAATATAGTAGATAGCCAGGAGGGTTCAGAGAGACACAGAAATGCTAAGCAAGCATTCTTGAGAACATGGATATGAAAGAATGTCTGTAGACAAGAGAAAAAACAAGTTGGAAATATAAGAAGGGCAATTTCAAGGATAGGTAACAGAACAAGCTGTAAAGCTCATAGAATTCAATTTTTAAGGAAAAATATAAATCATGAACAACAAATAGATAATGGGAACACTTTTCCTCAGACTTCCAAGCCATTTTGAAATTAATATTTCTGTCAAACTTACAGTCCTGCAGTCCTGCAGTCTGCTTTTAGTAGCTCTAAGAAGTTTCTAAGAAATGCATGTAAAAGTGACACAAATGAATACTGAGTGTACAACTGGAGAATATAGTTTTACGTTTCTGAACATGAGGGCAGTCTAGGAGCACTTGAAAGCACAGTGCAGTGTGACAACAATCTCATATGATGCTGCTGACCGGTTATCTCTTGAATTTCCAAGAAATGAGCAATGTTTTCAGGAAACATCAATTAATCAGAGAGAAAGGAAAGGAGGCATAAAAGACCAATCTGATTGAGAACTAGAACCCTCTGTTATCCATTAATTACTACAGGTATCATGCTCTCACTCCCCTCTTAACTTCTAATGGGAACTGGATACTTGAACACATGAACCTCTTCTAAAAATCTGGTGGAAACTGCATTATATTTTAATACTAGCAAGTCCTCTCTGGTAAAGGACCAAGCATTTGTTTTCATCTTACTTTCTAGTCATGGCTCACTTGTAGATAATAGGAACATTTTTGAAGAAAGTAAAATCCACAGCTGTTCCGTGTTTGCAAAAGAAATAAAAGAAAAAAAAAAAAAGAAAAGTTATTAACATTTTGGAACACATAATTCCATATTTTTCTAAAATATTAAGTAACTTTCTTCTCTGGTTTCTCTCTCCCACCCCATCTTCCCCTGGGATTATCCCCTTGTGACAAATAATATCATATTACAGTTACAATCTCATCACAGGACTTCTTCCTTGCTCATATCATAGAATCATAGAATGCTTTGGGTTGGAGGGGATCTTAAAGATCATCTCATTCCAACATCCCCGCCATGGATAGGGACATCTTCCACTAAATCCATCCAACATGACCTTGAACACTTCCAGGGGTGGGATATCCACAGTTTCTCCCAGCAGTGCCTCACCAGCTGCACAGTAAATTTCTTTCTGACATCTAATCTAAACCCACCGACTTTCAGTTTAAGGCCTTACCATTTGTCCTATCACTGCATGCTCTTGTCAAAAATCTTTCTCAGTCTCTCTTGCATGCTCCGTTTGTGTACTGGAAGGCTGCTCTAAGCTCTCCCCTGAACCCCCATTTCTCTAGGCTGAACAACCCCGACTCTCAGCCTGTCTTCAGAGGACAGGTGTTCCAACCCGAGGACATCTTCAGGTCCCTATTCTGGATTCACTCCAGCAAGTCCATGTCTTCCTTATGTTGAGGAACCCAGAGCTGGAGGCAGAACTCCAGGTGGGGTCTCACAAGAGCAGAACAGAAGGGGATAATCACCTCCCTCAAACTGCTGGTTATGAGGTTCACACAGACCCTCCTCTTGAGTCAGTCAAGGTCCATGTGGCATTCCATCGCTCCAGCCAGTCGAGCACACCACACAGCTTGGTGTCATCAGCAAAGTTGCTGAAGTTGTGCTTGATTCCACTTGTCTGTGTCACTGACAAAGACATTAAACAGAACCGGTCCTAATACTGAGCCACTGACCACAACTCTTTGAATGCAACCATCCAGACGATTTCTTATCTGCTGAGTGGTCCACCTGTTAAATACATGTCTCTTTAGTTTAGAGACAAGAATGTCACACATGGTAATGTCCAAGGTAGTCCTTGTCTTGCACAAGTCCAGGTAGACAACATGGATTTGAAATATCAAAGATGGCAATGTAAAACTATTAGCCATTTGAACTATCTTTTTTCTTACAGATGTTGGAGAAAGTCACATTTTGCTTTATAGAGGGCAATATCGTGTCTCTCTGATGAGCTTCAAAAACATCAAACAACCCATGTGCTACTACTGTGGCTGATAACTTTGCTTGCTAAGATGAACATGACATATATTGGTTCAAAAACAAGTTTTGGGAGAATACAACTTGCAGCTTCCCAACTACTCTATTTCTGAGACAAGCCTGTGTACACAGACATGACAAGTGAGTAAAACTTTAACATTTTTATGAGTGTGTAGCAGTACGCGAAAGCTTCAGAATAATTAACCTGTTAATAACAAAATATCTTGTAAGATAGATTCATTTGTAAACCTTCTTGTGATAGAAAAATGCCATGAAAAATATTTTTTTTGAAGATGAAGAATGATCGTATCATTAGACCTGGAAATCACGAAAGTCATTCATTTTCTTCTGAATTCACAAAAGCAGTTTAGCTGCAGATACAGATGAAATGCAGAAGGGATTTTAAGTCGTCAGTTAAGCAGCACTGATAAGATACCAGCAGGTTGGAAACTCAGGCAAGATCAGTAGAACCTGAAGGAGAGAGTAACAACCACATGGTATAGAAACAAGGGCCCTTCCACCATAGGTTAAAGTCATCATCAGAACAAGATGGAAAAACATGAAGTGCATTTGCTTTTACTGCATGTTGTAAAGAGATAAAAGGAAAGAACCTTTTACTGTCCAGTGCTGGGCTCTCAATGTTTTTAAAATTATCTGTAAATATCTCCACCTTGCAGCAAAGAAAAATAAGTTAACTGATTCTTGTCCAGTGTTCCCACAATTTACTTTTTTTTCACTGTGAACAAGCAGCACAAATATAGGTTAATATGAATAAATAAAGCGACTGTATTTAGAGACACTAGGAACATCTTTCTAGCGCTATCTTTTCAGTTTTAATTCAGAATACTCGCATGACCTGTTTTCTACATGGACCCACCCAACTTGCCACCTGATTGAGCCTACAAGGGGACTGAGTCCATGGAAATAAAATTCCTCAGAGTACAATCCCATCTAAAGAACCAGAGGGTCTGGCTTGTTGTACAATAATGTTGCACCTCTTCCTCACTAAACACCCTCTCATCCTATGCAAAAAGCATGTGAGACTGAAAAACCCAATTCTCTTTTTGAGGAGCTTGTGTAATTTTTAGCTGAAGCTATTGGGTTTTATGTGTTTGAAGTGCTGCTCAAGACAAAGTCAGTATTATGGAATGTGGAAGAGTTGGGTATAATAAACTAAGTATAGGTTATTTTTGATTTTGCCACTGATCTGTAGATCTCTGCACAATAAAATAGTCTAATAATAAAAAGCTTCACTATAAAAAAATCAACTAGCTATATCGCTACAGCTCAAGCAATGGATATGTGCTCCATGCAGATGCAATAGGGAAAGCTCCAAGCCTGTGTAATGCTCAGAGTCAAACCTCCTCTCCAGCTGATTTATCTTCTTCAGAAGAGTAAGTCCTCTGCTGACTATTCTTCCTTGGCTGAAATCAATTCTTTTGAACTGCTTTCATGTGACAGAGGAGTTGCAGTTATCCCACTGAAGACATTCTCCATCACTACTTGCTTTATCAGACCTTCATTTCCCAAATCGCACTCAAGTGTCATTTGCAGAGCTGGTTCCTTTGGTCATTTACTACAAAGCACAGAAGAAGGAGACCAGAAAACAGCAGTTCATATCAGTAAATGTTTATAAAAAATCTCAGCAAGGAGAGTTGGAATTAGTTATTACATGACATATTGGCAACAAGTTCATTAGGTAAGGAAGATTAAGGTGGTTTTCTGATTCCTAAGGGCAGCTCTGGGGAGTTGTAGGGCCTGTGACAAGACAGAAACAAAACAGATGAAGAGAAACTTGGACTGACTGATGCTTTTCAGGACAAAACTGAGAAGATCATGTAGTGACAATTTTCCATTCTGAAACTTTTCTTCAAGGGCAGGGAGCTGTAGACTCCACATTTCCAGGCTCTCTTTTCCTGACCCTATAAATGAACGAAATGAACCTTGGTCTTGCTCAAGTGGAAAGAAACCTTGTAAGCAAGGGGGAAGATATGCATGGAAAGAAAAATCATCTGGACCCATGTCTTGTCTTGTTTTCCAAATTCAGGGGTTTGGGAAGAAAGAAGGTTTTAAGCCAAATCAAATATTTTTAGGATGTTTCCTAACCTTCACAGCATAATATTTCTAGATAGAAGTTGCAAAGACTGATGAAATGCCAACTTTGTTAATAGCTTTATCCACAGAGACCTCTCAATGAAATTAGTGAGGCTACCCTTTAGGAAATTACTGTCTTCCTGTACAGAAATGAGCACATTTGCAAAGGCACAAAAAGAAACTATTTCATCATTACTATCTGAAAATGATAATAATGCATATTTTCTAAGACACTTTAATCCAAGTTGTCCTGTGATTCAACTATAAAGTCTTTCTTAAGAAACATCCTAGTTACCTACATGTTTCCTGTATAGACATTAACAATAACATAAAGAATATGCTGAAGGCTAGGAGGAAGGCTGTGAGTGGCCATATCAACAGTTTTTAAACTCAGCATTCAATCTATCCAAATATAATTGTATAATTTTTTTTTTTTAATGTAATCAATAAATCCCTTAACATCCATAAGTTTTGACACTGTCCTTGGCTTCATTTGCTCATGGAACTTGTCAGAGCACTTAATTTAGGTGAGTTCAACACACATTTCAGGCACATCGGTTTTCCTGGGAAAGTACATGTGTCAGAGATGTTGAAACTCATAAAAATGAGCAGTTGTCTGCTATTGTGGAGATGCGTAAGATTTCTTACATGTCTTTTCCACCGTTATCTCGGGAAAACTCTGTAAAACTTAATTTGTTCTGGAGTTCATATGTTTGCAAGTTAGCTTAACACCTGAATTAAGTCCTGCCTTAGCTACAGTATGATGTTATTTCTGTTTGCCATATGCTAATACAGTATATCCTTCCTGAAATATCTTTCCACTTGGTAATGAAATGTAAATTACTGAAGATCCTCTCACTGCAAGGATTCATTTATATTGAATAATTCTTTCCATGGAAATGGAATTATTATTGGTCCTTTCAATAGGAAGTTTAGGATGTTATTTGATTAGAGGAATGAGCTTTTTTAAGTCTCTGAATTTCACAGAATTTCAATTCAAAAAGACATTCCTAGGTGACAACAAATCACACACACCCCTTTTTTTTTTTAATTTGTCTAACTTTAAATCCTATGCTGCAGTTAAGAAACTGGGGGGAAAACAAACAAACAAACAACAAACAAACAAACCTGAAAACCAACAGGAAAATTAAACAGGAAAATCTCCTGAAAATTCAGGAGATTATCAAATCAAAGAAACAATGCTTAAAATACAACCTGATTGTACCATATGAAAGACCCTTAATTAGGTGTAGAGGAAAAAACACACTATGGAATATATAAAATCATTGTTAAAATGTCCAGAAAAGACAATCTCACAGACCTATGCAAATTCAGAGAAATCATACAAATTACTAGCACTGGGCATGTCTTCTCAGCATGATACCAAGCAGCAGGAAGGTGTTGGGGATTCATCAAATGAGAAACCCAGCACTGAGACATCATTCCTGATGGGGACTTTGGGGAAGTTCATGGCCCCACTGCAGGGAGCACGCAAACACCAGCACTCACAAAGATCAACATCTGTTATCTGCCTTTCCTAACAACAAGTCCGGGTTTCATTTACCACCTGCATGCAGACTGGAGGTGGAAAGCAAGTTACCTGAGGGGCTGGTAGACCCAGAGCAGCCTTTACACTGAGGAAAACCCAGGCTGTATTCTTCATTTGCTACTGTAGTTTTATTTCTGGTAACAGATAATGCAACCAGTTTTTTTAAATGTTGTAGCCAGCAATATTTGTATTTTGGCAACAAGGCCTATATTTTACCAGTAACTTTCTGCTATTCAGCACTATCCCAGAAGTGCTAAAAAGGTACACAGCAAAAATAGCAAGGAAAACAGAGCTTGAAACTAATTAAGACAAGAAAGCCAAAGAAGAAGCCCTTTAAGTCCAGCTGCATACCACTGGGGGAGGTAAAAATCACAGAGACATATAAGCCAATGCAGAAGGAAGTGACATTAAGTATGTGACAAGTTTCCACCATATGCACTAAACCTAACTGCAAGCAAAAATCAAAGCAAATACAATGCTAGAATAAAAGTGGGAATTTTCTTTGCAAACACCACAACTTCCAGCTTTCTTAGAGTCTTAAAAAAGGTATTTTGTAAGAATCAAAACAGATCAAGATGAGACGCAATTCCACACATTGCTGTGACTAACTTGCACAAACGGAGCATAACACAAGCCTTTCTGCACTTTCTGTGCTGCTGCCGCCACAAGCGTGCTCCCACTGCTCCATTCTGGCAGTTGATGCTCCCAGAAATGCTATCTCATGGAGCAAGACAAGGACAACTGTATCACATTCACCGAGTAGATTTGGATTAAAAAAAAAAAAAAAAAAGATGAACCTTTGTCATACCAAGTCACTATTTCAAAGTATTTAGAGCCACAAAGGTGTCGGGAAGACCTCTGCAACCTGCATGATGAAACAAGCAATGGCAGGGCCAGTCGTGACCCTCTGCCTGGGCTGCCTCTGGGTGTCCACCAGTATTTTCAGTACAGGAAGTGCTCAGGAGGTTGCCACAGGTAATAAAATAGCTAGCAAATTATGCAATCCCCTCTGTAATACTTGCTATTTCAACATTGCCATAATTCAGCTCCAAAATATACATGTAGCACAAGCTTATGGGAGTCTAGACTGGAAAAGATATTTTAGAGCAAACACCTGTATGTCTACACCACTTCTTGGGCATTTTTCAATACTGTGCAGACAGCACACTCAGCAATTACATGGCTATATTTATGTACCAGTGAGTACCCAGCTATCATCTCAAAACTAGGGAAAATCTCAGTTTCTAGCATCATTTATAAATCCTTGGAATAATCTCCTGTGTTTGTTCTTTATCAAAGCTTTCAGAATTAAATGAAATGAAATGAAATGAATTTTGCACAAACTCATTAACTTTTGTTAAGAAGGCAGAATATTTACTTCAATCAGAACAAAATATAAAATATGACTGAAAAATAGGAGCAATGACTGCACAAGATGCAATTCCTTCTATTTTGGAATAGACAGATGTAGCGATACACAGGCCCTTATATAGGTATGTATACTGTTTTAGAAGGTCCCAGATCTCTTGTTTTTTCCCTTTAAAACCTAGCTGGCTAAACAGAGTTGCCTCTACAAAAGTCATATGAAAGGACCAAAGAGTGAGTTTTGGTCCAGGTCTTCAGCAGTAGCAATGAATGACAAGTTTTATGCCATCATGGCTAGTCTTTAAAACATATGTGTTCCCTGCATGAGCAACATCTTCTTAATACTGTAAAGTAAAAAATTTTTAACTGTAGAACATTGGAATTTTCTATTTAACAAGAAATATTAAGTGTGTAGACAAATAAATTATATCACCATCTTAAAGGCAATGCTCCTTTTGTGAACTATGCCACAGTATTAAAAAAAAATCGTTCTTTTCAAAGGCAAGGAAAAAAGGAACCTAGGAAAGTATTTGTACTCACAACAAATACAGCAGTATGTACATATAGAAGTGCAGTCAAGCACTTTTTCTCTATTTATGAGTCATTCAAACCCTAAAAAACTATGATCTAAACACAACAAAGAAAAATCTTACAATTAATTACAAGATCCCTCTGTTTCACAGCTCATACAGTTTATTCCAGACTTCATTTGCAGACACACCTATCCCCATTAATACATGCAGAAACCCTATGAGTAGTGCTCTTGTTAGCAAAATTTTAACCACATGTACTTGTTCTTGCTTTTACATACCTAACTGAATCAGGAGCAGCACCTAGGAAATAGACTGATTCAAAAAAGTATAAAATCCAAGGAAATGTTTGCAGACATTGACTATTGAGTCAGTCTATCCACTAAGGGTCTGCAGCATCTCTTCAGGACCTCCTATTCACTCATGACACAGCATTGTCTTGTTCTCAAAACCTACCTGGACAGGCATGGTGAACATCAAGAACTATCATAAAGAGAACATTTTTAATAGTTAGTGCAAATAATAGCAGTTGAAAACATTTTCTTCTCTATTTTAAATATGGAAGAAAAATTAAATCCTCTTTGTTATGCAAAATTCACATAAGCCTCACAGATGAAGAAAAAAGGATGTTGCAGATGAAGAACATGAGATATAGCTGAAAATACATAGCTAGAGCCCCTTTCCTTGTGAAGTGGTCAGAAGAAGGTATTGTGTACTTTGACAGAGGAGAAAGGGGTCCCAGAGAGTATTGTGCTCCCAGGTACAGTAGAATTCTTTTGACAGAACCACATTACTCACTTGTTTGACCCACTACCACTACTCAGGGTGTCCACCCCCCACAACACAGCCCTCCCCAACACCCAGTATGTCTGCTCAGGCACAAAGCAAACACTCAAGGACAAATCTCGAGTTCACCCTGAGTGAAAAAATGCCATTAAAATTATCAAATGCATTTTCTATGTGTGCATGTTGTCAGTTCTCCCCCTCAGCTGTCATACCCCTGACACCTCTTTGACTGACAAAAATATCTGATTTCTACCAAGTTCCACCAACAGGAAAAGGATATATAGATGGAATCCTATACTTAAAATGGGGAGATTTGTATTAGAAATTAGGAAAAATGTCTTCATGGGAAGGATTGTAAAGTATTGGAGCAAGCTTCTCAGAGAAACAGTGGAGTGACCATCCTTGGAAGTCTTCAAAATGGCATTTGAGGACATAGTTTAATAGTGATGCAAGGTTGACAGTTGAACTTGGTGATCTTAAAGGTCCTTTCCAACCTTAAAAATACTATGATTCAGTGAACCTCCTAGGTCAGTGATATTTTCTAGAGGTGTCAGCATCAGACGAGAGCCCAGGGATTCTGTGAATTTTCACAGGCAAGATTTGCTTCTTGCCATGGGTATATGATATGAATGGCACAAAATACCAAAATGAACAGCATCTTGTTGGCAGCACTGCAAACATCCATTGGCTCTTGCAGCCTGTAGCTTGTGATACAGCAGGAATTTATTTTACATGTTTAGTTCAGTTGCAGCCAATTCACACAACCATGTTTCTTCCCTCAGCTTGTTGCAGAGGAACAAACAATTCCAGTGAAATCAATGAATCCAATCAGATTCATACATTCTGAAAAGGCAAATTAATGTTCCTCAATTTTTCTTATGCATTCCCTAGGATGTACACAACTATAATAATCACAATTTTGAAAGACGAGACCAAAAAACTAACTAAAAAAGTGACAATGTGCCACCAGTGAAGGTGTCCAGCCCTTTGCTCACGGTTCACAGAGCTGCCACTACTGCATTGCAAGCTAAGTGATGTCTGAGCAGCCAATGCTGCCACAGACCTAGCCTGAGACACTTAGGGAAGAGATAGAAGAGGTTTTACACATTGGAGATTCTCTTCTCACCCTTGGTCATAACAGGAGTTAATGTCAGAACTTGATGCAGTTTAAAATTGCTGTGCCATGTCTGCCCTCAGGCTACCCCGAGGGTTGAAGTCATGGGCAGGGGTACGTGAGAAATAAGCATCTTCCTGCAACAGCTTTCTTCTCCAAACCTCAGTCAGCACCCACAAAGAATAAAACTGTTTTCCCATCCAGTCACTTCAACACAAATGAAATCCAAAGCCCTGCATTTGTACTATATTTCATGGTCTTATCAGACAGCTCTTACGCAAACCAGCAGGAGTCTGACAATCATACAGTAGTCACTGATGTACAGCAAAGATTAGCAATATGGAAAAGGTCTAAACATGACCCCTTAACTATTGAAACAGTATGTGTAACCCTTTCCCATTAATTCGTGTAGTAATGAGTGAAAGGGTTGATAAAAGACTTAAGAAATGTCAAGGAAATTTTGCAAGAGCAGAAACCACTGGTCTCCTTTCACTTCCACATATATTTTACAATAAACTGACTAGAATTAGTCTTAATTTAAAATTGAAATGAGGATCAGAGCCAGCAATACCACAATCTGGTATAAAAAGTTTGCAGAAAAGTTGATTTTAAAGGTAGACTTCTCAGGCACAGGAGGTGATAATTTCATTGTGTTATGTGTCTCTGTGTCTTAGCAGGGAAACTTCACAGTCCCTGTGTGTCTCAACAAACTTTTCCTTTTTTTGTTAATCTTCTGTTGTACTTCAGATCTCCTTATTGAATCTCTTAGACATACCACTGAACTTTTTTTCAGCTCTCTTAAAAACAGGATATTTATAATTGTTAACATTTTTTATTTTTTTATTAAGTACTTATTCTGAAATCCCTACTTTCACTAAAGGAACTGTCCCATTGAAATAAATGTCACAATTCCAGACTGAGTAGCATCATTCCCAAATTGGTGTCCTAATGTAATTTTCTATTTTTAAATATCAGTAATAGGAAGATTTTGTACCTTGCAAATATAAAAGCAATACCCTCATTATCTAAGTTTAGCTTAATTTAGCTGTGAAACTGTCAAAAAGAAAACACCATCTCTATTTTTGTTGGGTCCTGTTCAACAACGTCTACTGAAAATAAATTCAATTACTTCTTCTCCCTTTCTTTCCATTCAGTATGATGTGGTGTCATTATTTCAACCTACACAAAGATTTTTAATTAGCTTTTAAGACACAACTTTAGTAACTGTTGAGGCAACTCCTACAGTCTTAAAATTTATATCGTGCTGTAGTCAGCTTTTCATTTCTGTGAGCCATCAGGAGCATGGCCAAGGATTTTGGGTCTGGACTGTTGACTGCCAGTCCTCACCTCATCACACAGGAGCATAGGCACAGAGGTATGGATGTAACCTACAACCCTGGATGGGTGGAGCATCCAGAATACTCTGCCTTCATCAGGGATGTTTCACCCACTCACATGAGCAACATAGGGTCACCTACAGACTGTGAACTGCAACCTGAATTTCCAGAGCGTGCAAAACATCATTGCCAAGGCAGATCTGTGTGGGTTAAATAACACCTCAGATCCCTCCACCTGCTCTCCTCAAATGGGACAGTTTCTTTTTGTTTTGGGCAACTTCTTAGTTGGCTTTCCAGTGTCTTTGGAAAGGAGAATGAACAGACTGCAAATATTGCTTCAGTTGCTCTAGTTTACGGTTTCATTAAAGCTGATTAAGTTTGAATTACCTAAATGTCAGACACACTAAACTCCAAGGCTTTGACTCAGACCTGCCTTCAAAGGAAGAAGTCACAAAGAAGGAGTAAGTGAAAAGACCATGGTCATAACACAGGACGCTTCTTGACAAGGTACACAGGAAGAAAGTTCTGGTTAGAAGGTCTTCTAACAGGCGTTCAGCATGTTTTTATTTCCTTCTTCTCTAATAAGGTAATACAGTATTTTAACTTCTCAAGACATTGTCTGGGCAATTACCTTCAAATAATACTTAGTTTGAAGCAGAGAGGGGTAGCCTTGGAAAAGCTGTAAATCCCAACTCATGTTTTATTAAGGAAAAAGAAATATTGCTCATCTCAAAGTGTTGAACCATCTGAACTGCTATGAGGTATAGGAGATCATATTTTCCCTAACCAGGTCACAGCATGCTCTGTCAGTCATTTGTAAAGCCTAAACCTCCTGCAAATGATGACCTGCTTGTGCTGCTCAACAGGCATAATTAATTCTCCTAAGACTTTGCACAACAGACAATGCACTACTTTTACAGAAATTATCCCTCTGAAAAACCTGATCTTTTCTGTTTGCTCTCATTTCCTCTAGTCAGTGACCTAGTTTTGAAGTAGAATGGCACTTTTCCAAACTCAGATGAGTTTTTTGAGCCAGCAATGTGAGTCCTTCTGAAGACATCAATAGAGACTGCAAGACAGAATGTGAGACAGGCTGTGCCAGAGCAGGAGGCAGTGTCCTGTTCGGTGTGCTCAGTTCTGGGGCCAGCCCACTGTGGTGGCCATCCCACAAGCTCACACCAAGGAAGGTGATCCTGCTTTCCAAGAATGCAGAGCCCAGTTCTCTGACCCCAGAAAATAGAAGCACAGGCAAGATGTCTGCAGGACAGGGGTGCCAGACCCTGCAGTTATGACTGTTGCACCAGGAATGGCTTTGGGAATGGAGTGCCAGAGATGCTATAATACCAACTAAGGAAGAGCTATACCTGTATTTTAGATGATCAGTACACACATGTTGACCATGAAACCCTTCTGAGAGCTGGAATATCTCTTGACTGTGTGGCAGAGCTCTATTTCACGTGACATGATGGCACGCCACTGGTTTGAGAGATGGTTTTATTAGGTATGCAAAGTAAAGTGTGGCCTTAGGCAGCATGGGTTTTTTTGTTCCTCCCCCCCATGCCCATTGCTGGTGTTACATCCACAGGAATTTGAAATCGTAAACAAGAAGTGTTTCTCTGGAAAAGTTTTCATGATTACCAGAAAGCAGCAATTGTCTCCTAGTTTTCTGAGCAGTTCACCCATGCCTCTGTACTGTTTTTTCACAAAAGGTGTTTACTAATTTTACACACATTTCCAATTGGGTAACCCTCTCCATTACACATATGCCAAGCATCAGACTGCAGCAGCTGGTTGGAAAACAGTTTCATCTCTTTCAGACAGCTTAAAATCAATGGTTTAAAATTATATGAAGGTGCAGCCAAGCAGGATGTCATCAAAATGCTTCAAAACAAATGTGATGTCAGGTGCCATCAAGAATTCCTCAAGTTTCCAGGACACACTCCAAGGAAATTCCTAGTTTGTTTGATATCACTCCATACCAGAGCATATTGGCATCAGGGTGCCTCAAATGAAATGTGAACCCCCTCCAAAAGCACCTCCTGAAAAAAGCTGTGCTGCATCTCAAGCTGATGAGAATATTGTATAGCACATGAGGTGATTAGTGAATGGTCACAAAAAGCCAAAGCAGACTGGCAGGAAAGAGCGAGAGACTACACAAAGGCAGAAGGAGGACTGCTGCTTTTGCAGGAGGCCCAGGCTGAAAGGCTGAATTTCCACTGCAAAACCTGTTCTTTGTGCTTCTAAAGTAATTATACCATTTCAAAGGCAGTGACCATGGTGGGACTGACTTTATGGCACACACATAGTTCCTCTACTTGTTACATGCCATTCTTATTATGGCAGAGAAAAACAGTCCATTCCAGCTTCTCCTTTTGGTGGCAGCTATTAGCAGTAGCTTCAGAAGAATGTGCAAACATTCTCACAAACTATAGTCTGATAGCACCTTCCTTATAGGAAAATTTAATTTTCAATATCAAGCATGTTACAGAATTATATTTTTTAATGACAAGTCTTGTGTCTCCACACTCAAGTTTTCTCTTCAGTCTGTCCGAGATGAAACTGATAAAACATAATTGTTTTCTTCATCTTTGAATCTCTGGATTCTCATATTGTGCTCCTTTCCCCTAGTGGAAATCTAAAATTTTGCATTGTGCAACTCTGTTGTTCCCTATTACAATATTTCATGCCATACCTGTTATTAAAGTTATGAGCAACTAAGTTTTCTAGTAGCACAACTGCATGTCAATAGCGCTAATATTGTGAAATGTCATGAAATGTTCTGGACAGGAATGGAAGCAAGAATTAAAATCTTGAAAAGTTCATGAATTGATAGTGTGGAAAATGCACCAAACTAGAGCAAAGAAACTTGTCTTGATTTTTATTTTTTTTAATTCACAAAACAGGTTTTATTTTTATCACTTGGTCTTTTCACTATGTCTTAACAAGACTGTCAAAATAGGTCTCCTCTAAAGTGTAAAAACTCTATGCTTTAAAAGGCTTTTAGATTTGTTTTAAAAATAAACAACAAACACAAAACAAAAACAAAAAGCAAACACACACAAAAACCCAAAACCAAAACAAAAATAAACAAATAAAACCCTCAAAACACAAACAAACAAACAAAAAAAAACAACACAGGAACCCAAATATTTTAAACACATAGGTCATCATAACAAAATCTTGGACTCATAACTCAGGCATGAAAGACCTCGAAAGCAATTTCACCTTGCTGAAAGAGTCCTCCCTGGGAGGGGTGGAGACCGGGTAAAGGAAAAGTCAGGATTTTTCTTTTTCATGCTTACCAGATTTGACTTTCCCTCATCCACCTTGGCAAGATGATACAATGGCTTCACAGATACTTAGCTTTTTCCTATTTACAGATGTTACAGTTACTATTTTATCTATCCTTTTAGGGCTTCTCACCCACTGTGGCTTAGCCTGGCCCAGATGGACGATGTTGCTGTAGTTTTAGCTAAAGGGGAAGGACTTCAGTGATGACTATTTCATACCACCACATAATTCGGAGTGTGGGAAATGCTGCTGCCCAAGATGGATAGGGGGAAGACCATTCTCGTGGTCTCGGGACCCGCCAGAAAGGTGAGTGCCTGGAGTGGAGCATCCTGGGAACTCGGTAGACAAGAGATAAAAGAGCAGGCACACGCCAGACCTGGCTCTCTCTGTACCTGGCTTTTGCCCACTGGAGCACTGTGGGTTCCCCAAGTCTGTGTTGGGGCACTCAGCCGTCTTCTTCACTGTCCGATCAAGCCCAGACTTTCTGTCAGATGGTCAGCTTTGCTGTTTGTCTCATGCCAAGGCCAGGGGAACCACTGTAGTGGTTTTTCAGAGCACTTTTGGAGCTGTCTCACAGTGGCCCAGAGCTGCTGCCAAACCAGCACTGAGTTCCACTACTTGGAGCCATTTGCTGTCCTGTAGCTATTTCACAGATGCCCACAGACACTTTGGGCTTGGCCTGGTGGCCGCCCCATCTCAGTCACAGCCATTTCTCTCTCTTACCTGCACAAGGCACCGTCCCATCAGGCCCATCAGCATGCCGGGTCAGTCCTGGCCCTGCCAGCATAAGATGTTTTTGGACAAAATATCCTTACATGTTTTGTTTTGACCTAGGGATAAGGGGATAGCGGGGTAATAGTTTTCTATTATTGTTTTTATGGTGGTGTTTTTTTTCATTTTTTAGTAAAATCATTATTTTTTCCTTCATTCAGACTCCTCATTATTTTTCCCCTCTCTTTACTGGGGGAGGGTTCATCTTGTTGGAGGTATCAACCTCCAGAATACATATATATATATATATATAGTCATTAACCTAAGATAGATTTCTATGAATAGTCTGTTGAAACTTGCTTCCTCCACCCCTGCTTTATGATTTGTCTCCAGTTGCTATGGCTGAAATTTAGGTTGGAAGCTCTTTTCAGGGAGACTGAGCCTTCCTGCCTGGGATCAGCCCAGCCTCAGTGAGTGAACTACATGTGCTTTCTGTGGCCACCACCTCCTCACCCCCCTGCCACTGTCAACGGGGACATGACCCCCTCCTTTAACAGCCTTTAGTAAATGTGTGTCTGATGTTGTGTGTAAAGTGTTGATGCTTTCTTTCAGTGCTATGAAATAGCAAAATACTGTTCTTATTGTTTTAACAGTAACAAATACACTTCAGATGATTCTTTGAACTTAATTCTTACATTCCACTAGATAACTTCAAAAATTATTGTGGGATTGTGTTTTTCCTTTCATTTCAAGGATTCACAGTTCATTTTTTCTGCCCTTTAAATATCTCTTTCAGGACACAGGTTTGCTATTGCTTCTTCAAGCTTGCATCCAGCTTATTAGTTTCACAGGTTTAAGTCCTCTGGGTTCTCAATTCCCTCCGTGGACTTACCCAATCTCCTTTAACAAGAACTATGATGCAAACGAAGAGTAATAGGAAGAGAAGATATTAACCATGGCAGCCTGGAGTTCCCACCATGCCATCTGCTCTTTCAGAGTTACAGAGCTCTCAGGGGGAATTAACTTTTGAGTGGATTGAGCACTGATGATTCATGAGACACTTCAGGTTTTCCAGCCTCAACAGCCCACCTGCTGGGAAGGGTGTGTGTGAAATTGGTGTGATATTTAGGAAGGATGACTTGGAGTTGCAGGAGGGCCAGATCTGGGGCTGATGCTCAGCCATGCCATCCCCATGCAGAAGATACTGCACAGCATGACTCAGCCCATTCTTGTTTTCCTACAGTGTATGCTGTTCCAGGCTCATGTGATCCTGGTGCAATTCCAATTACATCACCCACATCAGGTAACAACCCAGCAACATAATCAAAGATAACAGTAAATGGAGCTAAAGCAAAAAAAAAAGTAGACTTCCATGTTTAGTCAACCATAAGGAACTTTTGAGGTTAACTCAAAATTTACTAGAACAACTTTCTTGTGCAAGCCAGACTACGTGATTACTTTGCAATAGTAAGGACACACAACTATTAATATCTACTCCTACTTACATATTCTTTGGCCTATGTTCTTTGTTTTTCAGCTTAAACTTATCTGAGGGGAGGTTAGGGAGGTAGGAGAGTTTTAGGATTAAATCCATTGCTGCAGTGCCCATGCTGCAGCTGGACTGACTCCTTCCATGCTCTGTTCAGAACAGAACTATGACCTGTTATGGGAAGCAGATCAGGTTAGGGCTCTCCCTAGATCACGAAGACAAAGAGCTTAATGAACAGTCCTTGCAGCATAGATTAATTCTTTTTAAGAATGTGCATTTTTCTGTCTGCATAGTGTTTTTTTAGTTTTTATTTGTAAGCCACAAGCCAATAGCATAAATTAACCTCTTTACATTACTGGGCTTTGGGCTGGGCTTGAACACAAGTTAAAACCAGGCAGGGCAAACTTGCTGCATGTTTTAAATCCACCTCAAACACACAAGATCTAGAGGTCTTAGACCAAATTTGTTCATTACTCACAACAGCAAAGCCACATATTTCTAAGTGAATAATTGCACCAATAAAATTCACAGGCTTTGATGAGAGAAGTTGCTCAATGAATGACAATTTAGTCCAACCTCTTCCTCAGTTTGCTACATCTCAAGCTGCAATTGCCACTAAGATAAATTATATTGTTTTTCTAATATCATATATATCAAATATCTTATTACTATGCTAAGATAAAGACAGAAACTTTTCACATGCACTAGACCACACCTACCCCAAGCATCCCTATGACTGCATGTTATGCAGTAGCTTGTAAATAAAACTGCAGCTATCTTCAAAAGATTAAACGTGCTTATTGAGTTGGCAGGAAAAGCATCTTTAGAACAACTTCACTTAAGAATAGTCTTCAGAGGGTTAATTAGCTATTCTTTCCACCAGAAAAAACAACTTCCTTGAAAATTTTCTGATTAAATCTGCAGCTGCTTTGAACAGTATTACCACAGCAAAGACTTCCCTTTAGCAAGCCTACTAGGGGCCTGCCAGTGACCTTAGTCTAACTGTCAGCCGAACCAAGGACTATGTAGTACATTATGCAATTCAGGAGGAATCTTTGTGGTTACTCACAAGGAAGGAGAGGCCCTGATGAGGATAAGAGTCAGGGAGAAAACACCTGCAGTTTCTTACCAGTTAATAGACACTTTCCTATCCTTTCCCTAAGAAAACAAAGAGATTCAGGGGAAAAAACCCAACAACAACAACAACAAAAAAACATATGACACACGCATATATGACTTAGAATGAACAGGAACTTGATGGTTTTACACACAGAAGCCAGCTAAGTTTTAAATTCAGCATAAATAAACATGACCCTACTCACTCTGATCTCCCAACACCTTAGCAAGAGCCAGAAGTGGAGGAAGCTGTTGCAGATAGAAAACAGCTTGGAAAAACAGGCTGAATCCATCTCAATATTTTGCCCTCTAATTAAGAAAAATAAAATCTGTACAGTTGTCTTAGCCTAGTGCACTCCTTCATGAGTAGCACAGTCAAATCCATACAAACTATATAGGATAAGCAATCAGTATAGTTTCAGAAGTGATGCTCTGATAGATTGACCTCTTTTACTGAGCACTTTTAGTCACTAGACCAGTGAGGAGGGCCATCAATAATGCAGGAAGTGTGTATATTCTCCTGTCAATCCACAGATCCAGTACACAATTTTATTCCATTTGTTTCAAAGGTATTAATTCTATGCCAAGAGATCCTGCAGACCATCTTGTCTCTTCTTCTAGGAGTAAAGATATTTGTGATATTCTTAAATATCCCAGGGAATTCCTCTGTAAAGGTGTTAGCATGCTCAGCTAGTTTTCTCATACCGGCAGTAAGTTCCCCTTTAGTCATTTTTTTTTTCCTCTCCAGCTTCCAGTTCCATAAATTTGTCCTCACAGGTGTTATTTGCTAGACCTTTGACCCTGCTGATTGCTTTACTTTGGATTTTATATAGACAGTTATCTATTTCTGGAAGTCCAGTGTCCAGATCAGGACAGCTGCAGGTTGAACACTACTCTCATGTGTCTTGCAGATAACAGATGTGGTCAGATATCTCCAGATGACATTTATTCTTTATACAACACGATGACATTGTCGACATGAATTCAGTGAGTGATATAATTGCTAGAACTTTTTCAAAGACTCGTTTGTAACTGGTTTTGCTCACATGGAATAAATTCTAGGTTTGTTCCACGTGACTACTCACACATGCTTACTGACTGCAGTGTCCTTAATGAATTGCATCTTATTTTACAAAACCATACCCAGTTTGAGACAATAGCATCAAGCTCTAATCTTATCCTTCAGTGAAAACTTCATCTCTTGCCACTGAAGTATCACTTGAATGCATCCTGCATGCTCTCTACTCCACTTTACAAGTAGTTCTGAGAAATACTGATGAAATTGCAAAGCAGGGTGGGCTGTGACAAAGTCACACTCTTCTGGCTCAACACAAAACAGCTGATCAGTACATTTTGAAGATGGTTTCCCATCAGCTGAGCACTCTGGAGCAGTTTATCCAGGTTCTGTCCCCTCAACTTGACTATGGGAATGTCACCTGCATATCAAGCAGTCCTATCAAGAAAGCTGACTGAACACAGCCTGTCATGCTCAGGGCAGAAAATTAGACCGACTTGAAATTGTTTGTCCTGGGAACATTCATTCTGTCTATTATTCATTCCCATCTTTATTTTCTTGGTATTTTCAAACAGTCTGAGTATTTGTTCCTGTACTTTTCTGAGAATTGAAATTGTAGACAGAGTCAATAATGACAGTCTCCTTCTCTTTCTCTTGTTTTAAAGCTATGCACTGTCATTACTTGTTACAGTCCCTAGCCTTCCCAAGACAAGAACAGACAGTCCTGAAGGTGCAGCTCTGTACTGGCTTCAGCCAGTCCTCCAGGTTCAGGTCAGGTCCAGACAAACTAAAAATTCTGCCTTAGATAAATATTTTCTGTTTTAGTCTGTCCTCAGCTCTTTTTTGTCTACTGCTGAGTCAGCTGGCCTATCTCATAAAGAGTGAACCATAACAAACATCAAACATTTTAGCTTTGTCAGCACTATCTAGCTTTTCCTTTTCACCCAATGATGGATTACAGCTTCTCTCTGCATCTTACTAGTACTGCTCTTGTAGAAGACTGCTGAGTACTCTTGCCTCAGTCCATGCTTGACCATATTCAATTCATCTCTAAATTTCATGCTTTCCCCTCACACCTATTCTTAGTAGTCTAGACATATTTGCATCTCTTGTATTTTCCTTTTTATAGTAAAGATATAGGTGATTTCTTTGTTACAATTTCCAGCCTCCCACACTGACATGGCTTGAACCTGCATCTTCAACATATTTGTCTTACAGGCCTACTAACTCTCAGTAACTTTTTTCTTTTTTTTTTTTTTTCCCCCACTTTAAACACAATTTTTCTGGGACCTTTGATGTATATCTTCCAAGCACACTCAAAAGCCTTCTCAAAGCCTACTGGTTTTGCAGTATTGTTCTGCCTCTCCCATAAGTCAGCATTTTGTCAGTCTTTATCACCCAAAATGGTATGATATTGCTGTTCTTTCATAGTTCCTCCTTCTAAATTTCAATCCCATATTAAAAAAAGCTGTCTCTTTAGGTACTTTTCCCATATTTCACATCAAGTAGCTCTCAGACATGAAATATAGTTAATGATGCTGTAACCTTTATCCCAATATACTTCAGTCAATTGCTTCTTAACCCTCCAACATCACCTTACAACCCACATCACAAAAAAGGTTCTTCAACAACTCACCATGCAAAAACCTCCCAACTGACTTTAGGATAATTCCAAAAGCATATTAGTACAAAATAGCTAAACTAGCCTTGTTACACTTTTGTTCATTATACATACCTACTGATTCAAATTTGTCTGGTGAACCAGGGTATAAAATGGAAGTTAACTGACACTATCACAAGTCTGTCCATCTCACAGAAGCCCTAGAAGCTTTGTGCATGTATTTCCTCTCTTTCTGGTGTGGTTAGAGACTTCAAAGTTGTGCCTTCTGACTAACTGTGTCTCTAAAACATAAGTCAGTTGGAAACAGGCCTGATGTTGCAAAGTGAGCACTCATTTGCAAACCTCAGTCCAGCTGAAGTGGACTGTGCTTTTTTAGGAGGGGTAGATAAACAGAAATCGCACACAGCCTGAGAACAGCTCTGGTTTGCTTCTGGAAAGGAAGCAAATTGAGGTCTTCTACCTCTCTACAAACGAGGAACTAAAAGTTTCAAAACTAGAAACTGCAAATTCATATGCTGTGGTAAGACTTCAAGGGATATATTCATGTGGACATTTTTCATCAGCATAAAAAGGAGTGGTTTTTTTGCTAACAAGGAGAAATATAGGGTTTTTTCTGTTTATATATTTTCATACTAAAAAAAAAAAAAAAAAAAAGCCACACATGAAAACCAGCCTGCCATTTCTGTTTTTCACTGGTACTGGTCTGCATATGTTCTCAAATTTACCATCTAACTAAAACAGCATAGAATATCTCAAGAGAAAAATCAGTGCGATTGTCAGGAAGGGACAGCTTCGTGACATTATTACAAATACAAACCAAAAAGAAGTAAATTGATTTCATATCACCTTGTTCAGATTTGCAAGAGGACATATTCATGACTTGCTCATACTACAAATTGGATTTTTTTACATAACTACTTTCATCTCCTTGTGTAAGTCATATTTAGTTTTCATGTCTTCATTTTCTGAATAATATTAAACAAAGGGCCCTTGGTTTGTAGCCATTCCTCTTTGGAAAAGTAGGCAGGCTGAGCAAAATACCAGTGTCCTGCAAGGTATTAATTTGTCTAAATAACCACCCCTTTTGCCTGAATTTTACAGCAATGGTTTGCCCATGTTCCCTCACAAAGGTAGAAAACTGCATCTCTAAGAGTGCCAGGTAGAGTAGGTGTTCATTCCCTGGAGGCAGGTAGTGCAACATCACTGGAAGCTGAGCAGAAAAGGCCTGTCCATACCTCAGAAACTCTGCTGATAAACCAAAGCATTCAACAGCGTTGCCCACTGCCTCAGAAACAGAGTGAAGGGGCCGCTTAGCCCTGGAAGGCACCAGTCGGGCTGGCTGTGGCGTACAAGTAACACGTGGCAGACTTGTCCTCAGCACTACCATCTGGCATCATGCAGCAGCAGGGGAATTTAGGCAAGTAATGAATGAAAACTTCCTTTAAAGGTTCCTGTAATGCTTTTTTCTTCTCTTGCCAAAGTAAGTTTATTAACTCCAGCAAACTGGCCAGGTGCCAGTTTGGAAACTCTCCTGTCATCTGACTTGTGTTCTCCCCGCAGAGTCAACTGCATGCAGAAAACCTCTCCATTTCATGGTTTAGACCTTTACTCTGGAAAGATTTCTGTCTGTTCAGATGCTGACATTGCACCTGGAACTAATGAGGTCCTTGCAGCTCTGCTTACAGAGTGTGGCACAGCTGCAAGAATCCATAAGGGCTGATTTTCTGAGGCACCTATACCATGTTCCTTTTAAATGTTCATAGTGGTCACCTTTTGTCCTAGGAAGTACTGCATTTTATTGCTGGATAAATTTATCTCTTTGCAATAGCCGTTCAAATTAGGAGCAGCATCACCTTTGTCTTTGACAATGGCAGTTTTAAACTCTGCCATACTTACACTAACTACATGTTCTTCAAATTTTACATGCAAAAATTGATGAATTGCCTTCTCTTAATATAACCACTCTAACTCCTACACATTAGAATTCATGTTAGTTTATAGATCTGTTAATTTTAGACAGTGTCAGCCTAATTCTACATTTGAAGCTTGTTGGCAATTTAGTAATTTTGCTATTTGCTTATTACAAATAATTGTCTTTAGAGACTTCATTCAACAAAATCTATTAAAATGAAAGAGGGTAAGTTTAGATTAGATCAGACTAAGTATATCTGGAAGAAATTCTTTATTGTGATGCTAGCAAAGCACTGGCACTGGCACATATAGAGAAAATGTGGATGCCCCATCCCTGGGGGTGTTCAAGGTCAGGCTGGATGAGGCTCCGAGCAACCTGGTCTGGTGGAGGTGTCCCTGACAGTGGCAGTGGGTTTGGAACTGGATGATCATTAAGGTCCCTTCCAACCCAAACCAATCTCTATCTGATAATTTTTTACTAACAGCACAATGCAGCAAGACAGTACCTCTTTTCAGCATTTCAAGTATAAATTCACATTCCAAACTGTCTAGAACTAGACCTAATAGTTTGCTATGTGCACACCTATGCTGCAGTGCCAATAGGGGACCAATCTGCCCCCTTCTCCCTCCATGGCACATGATCACAGGGAATGCTGTGCTACACAGGAAAAAAAAAAATCAAAACAAAAACCAAAAAAACCCAACCAAAAAAAACAAAAACAAAAACAAAAACAAAACAAACCCCCCCCACATTTAGCGAATGAAACGTAGGTTCATTGCAACGTAGGTTGTAGGAATAAGTAAAACTTGATTTTGATTTAAGCTTGTTTATTCTCTAAAGTCTGCTACTCCTGAAACTGTATGCCAGGATGGGTACAGAGAGTGCTCCCCAGCTGGCCTGGATGATCTGCCAGCACACTCCCCTCTGAAGGGCATGCTGACACTGTCAGCCACCCTGTTCGGGCTCACCTCCTACCCGTGAAGTACCAGCAATGTGCATGTGAATACATGGCAGGAAGAAGTCATTTGCGCACTATCTGAGCTTCTTCAAACATCCAAATATGAGAAATGAAGCTGTTTGACTGTAAATTGCAGTGCTTAGTGAATAGAAAGCCTTTTGGATAACCCTCTCCTTACCAGAAAGTGGAGTCAGTGGTCTGTATTATACTTTATTATACAGGGGTCCTATGCCTGCAAATAGCTTATTTATATTTTAAGTGCTTAAAACTGTTTGCTTTCTTTAAAACAATATTCCACATCAAAGAAAAATTTGAAGTATAACTCTGAGATACTCTGTCTAACTGCCGAGAGGAAAATTTACTTTTACTATGGCATAGTCCCAGTTCAACAAAGTATTTGGCAGTAGTCAGTGCAGTTTACTAGATGGAGGTGCAGTTCATCACATGCCTATGATTATCATATGCAGGGAAGGAACAAGCATGAATGCAGAGATACAGACTGCATTGCCTTGCCAAAAACTCAGCTTGTAACTGGGAATCTCAGGAGTGATGTTGTGAACTCAGTGCTCTCCCCATCTCACTGTGGCTCCATGTCCAAGGCATCCACAAGAACCAGGGTAAACATTCCCAAGCTTGCAGAATGATAAGCCAGGAACTGGTATGGCAAGTGTTGATTTAAAGTCACATATCTAAGGTGTTCCTGTGGGTTTTTCCTTGACCATCAGGTTAAGGGAATTGCTATGAAATCAGTGTCACAGAACACAGATGTCTTTCAGGCAAAAAAGAATGCATACACAGACATTTTTTACAAATGTTGTAAGCTAATAAAATACTACTCAGACTTCCACTTCGCAGCAAAATACCCAAGCTTTTGACAGGAAATCCAGTATTACTCTTTTTCGCAAGTTGGCACTCCACAAGAAAGAAAGATTTTGACAGGTGCAGATTTCACACATGTCAAAGGCACAAGCCCCACTCTTACAGATGGATTGCACAGAAATACGCCTATTGTTAAACAACAGAAAATTAAAGGAACATTTAATCATCCTCTCACAGGCTTTTTAGCCTAAGGCTTTTTAGCCTGAGTCTATGTCCTGTAATAATTCCTGAACTCATACATTGGCTTACAGCAGGTGACTGCAGAGGTCTCAAGCAGTGCAATTGCTTTAATTGTAGGGCAAACTCTCTAGTTTAATAACAAGAAACATTTTAATACTACTCCTTGCCAGAGAAGACTTACAGTAGCAATGCAAGTGCACACTTATATTTTCAGTTACTGCATAAATATTTCCTTAATAGCTCAATTTAAAAATTATGCTAAACCATCAGATATTTTTTATCTGTACAAAATAAATCAGATCTAGAAAACTTTTTGGAATTAATATTTATTGGCAGCAATACTTCCAAGAGCTTCCAACTACAAAGATCAGTCACCTTACAGATGATCAAAGACTTTTGTCAAAGCTGCTCTTCCCAAACTGTTAGGTTGCTTGAATCTTTGAACACTTTTAAAAATCTGGATCTTAGTCTGTCTTTAGACATCATGAGTGTGAATAAATATATCTTTGTCTTCTCCTTCTAAATCTTTCCCTTACAACCCCATAGATTAGCTTTTATTCTCAAAACTTGTTTTGGAAATAGAGTACATAATTTCAAGAACAAGGAAATCCCCATTCAAAAGAAAAAGGAAAGATAAAAAAAAAGAAACTGGAAAGAGTCCTTCCACATGGGTTAAGCAAGCCCTCATGAGCATTAAAAACCAAAAAAGGGAGTAAATAGGCTTTCCATATTTTTATCTAAAAGCTAAAAATACTGCTGCTTCCATTTGCAAAGATTTATTAAGAAATATTTGCGTGACCTCAAGTTATCTGAAGTTCTACTATAAAGTGGGTAGCCACATTATATAATCTCATGCAAGAACTTTGTAAACATAGAAATTAACGTACACCTGCAGAGTCAGTGCTCAGGTTTCATTCATACTCTTCTGCACAGTCCATGAACAGTGATTTTAGGCATGGCATTAGGATAAGAAACCCTTCAACCCTAAATTTCATAATCTAGATTCAAATCAACCACAAGTGTGATTGGCTCCATGCTTCCAAATATTTGATTTAAAATTAGTGCATGCACAGGCTTTGAATATCACCCTTGTTTACTAGAACAGATGTCAGGTAGTAGGTATGCCACATTTCCAGAAGAGTGGCTTTTTCTGTCACCTCTTTGGCAGAAATTCTTGCAGGTATCAGGGTGATGGATTAGTTTGGTGTTTTGCCTTCCCTAAGTGTACATACAGTCAGAGACAGGTGAGACATTTCCCTAACACCCTTTCTTTCCCTCAGCTCTGTCCAGGACCTTTTTCAGCACCCCCTGGTGCTTTGAGTCAGAAATAACACCTCTCTAGGATTCTCCCTTCCAGCCGTGAATTCCAGAGCAGCCTTTTATGGGAAGGTTTCAGTGGGAATTTCTGACCAGATGGGAAGCCGGGATGGGGCACAGCAGGCAGCTGCTGGTCCCTGTGTCTGCAGCTCTGCAGGCGTCGGGCTGCGGCTTCTGCCAGTCGCATCATGCTTTCCCCCCACCCCGCTTCCTTCTACTTCAAAAGGGGGCCATTGAGTGTTTGACAAGCAACATCAAACGTGGCAGGTGAGTTTCCCTCAAGCCACTCTCTTTGATAACCTCCTCCGAATGCTTCTGGCTCTGTATCTCCAAAGAGCACTCCTTTTCAACAGCGTGCAAAGACAATTTTACATTTACTTTTGGTGTCTAAATATTCCTACTACCTTTATTGGGTTTTGGTTGCTTGGTTGTTTTTGTTGCTGGTTGGTTGGTTGGTTGGTTGGTTTGGTTTGTTTGGCTGATGGGAACAATTAAGATAACTAACAATTGTTTCCTGGTGCTGCTCAGGCAGTCAGATCTAAGCTTTGAGTGTTCCCAGGGAAATCAGTGCAAGTACTAAGACTGAGAACTTAAGTGGAAAGAACACCAGTCTCATCGTTAATGGACTGGTCTGTAACCACTTGATTTCCTTACATAACATCACTGACTATTAGAGGAAAAAGCTGTGCATGAAGAGACTGGAGAAAGATGCCAGCTGACTTCTAAACAACTACAACAGTGTGCCTAATTCAGGTACTTCCCTTATGTTGCACAAGCAGTCATAAAAATCTGGCCCTCTACATCCTCTTGGGAGTCAGAAACAGGAAAGGCAATGTGCCCAAATATCTGTGTTTAGAGAGGCCCTGGAGAGTTGTTGACCTAGTGCACATGACTCCAAAAGCTGCCCTGCTATCCCTGCCTCCTCCACACAGGAAATGATGTGTGGCAGAACAGGCTTGTAAAAACAAGAGATGGTGCCTAGACTTCATGCACAGAATGTGACTGTGCAAATGACATTTTCCATGCCTATCTTGTCATTTGGTTGGGGAGCCACACAGCTAGCAAGGCAAGAGACTGGTCTTCATTCAGGACAGAAGAAGAATGCCACGATCCTGTTAGGTTTGTATTCTCTGTGACATGGCACCACTAAAATGGATGAACACTGTCACCACCATACAAGGAATTTTTAAAGTTATTTCTGACCTTACATCTTGGCTAGTGATAAAAGCACAGCCTCACCGAGTGACAGCCAGCAAGCTACTGCTGCTCCCATCATGCCATGAGCAGGGAAGCAGCCGGCAACACCTGAGATGGTGCAACAGAGCATAAGGCTGGCACAGAGCATGACACTCACCACTGTTCTTGTCCTGTCTTGGAAAAGCTCTATATCTACCTTACTCATATCCACATTTCTGTCTGATGTGAACCACTCCCTTCTTGCTAACATAAAAGGTATGAGGTATCACTTCTTATAAAGGTGAAACCTAGTGAAATCCTTTCAGAAATACTTGCTGTTACTCTGTCAGCTGACTCCAAACTGATCGGAAGGCAGAAATGCATTTCCTTCTTCATCAAAATTATTAAAGTTCATTTAGGCATCTCCAAGACAAGTGAAATCTAGCCCTGGTAGTTCGCTACAGAGAAATCTTATGGGCAGCGAACACCCCTCAAAGGAAAATTGAATTGAGGGCTGAAAGTAGCAGGATGTTTCTGTGTGGCCCAGAGGAGCTGTTATTCTTATGTTTTGTAATGCTTCTTTAGGAATCTCAGGAAGCATTGTATATCTGAAGCTCATTTTACACAGGGAAAAGGCACAAAACAAACATGAAATGGCAGGTGAAATATATCTAATTCTTTGAAAGAAAAGTAACTCGACCTAATGTAACAGGTATTTTAATGAAAATCTGGATGTTTTGAATGTCATAAAATGGAATGTTTCATAACATGCTAAGTATAAAAAGACATCAGGACATGATCTATTTCACAAATGAGTAAGTAGCAGTAAGTTCCTAAATCAGATGCCAGCAAGAACCAGCCATGTGCTGTTCACAAGGCAGTGAGTCCCCTCAGAAGTCATCGGTGAAGCTAATTTAAGCAGCAGTAGAAGAGAGCACTGTGTTCCCCTCAGTCCTGTCACAAAGAGCCTGGGTGAGTGAGGGACCAGAGCACCAATGCACCTAACAAATCCCCAGACCGGAATAGAAGACCACAGTGGCTCCTGGGCAGCCCCTGGGTTTTGCAGTGAGGATGTGCTGGCCAATGCAGACAGAGTGCCCCTCCTGCCGCAGCGCCTTCCCCCTGCAAGGCTGAGCGAGCAAAATTCCATCTTGCTCATGCCCTGTGGTGATGCCCTGGCATGCTGAATTCAGCAGCCATGCCTCAGACCATGGCATATAAGGAGAACTCTTTCTCTCAACTGAAATACAAACTAAGTAGATGTAGTGATTGTAGAAACCATCTACACTTGTCTCCCTGCCACCTGTTTCTCTGAAAGTCCCAAATTTGGGAAGTAGTGTGAGTAATAAAAAAACTATGTACTACTTTTCTGGGATGTTTTTTATGGTATAACGTAGAAGCAGAATGCAACTGTTTATAGGAATCACAGGTCAATGAACACTCAAATGCATGCATATGTTGCCTTCTGACTCCCTATACTTATTCCATCTCATAAGTGCCAACATACGTCTTTTATTTACAGCTTCTCAAAACAAAACCTCAGACTCCCACAGCACCTGGCCTCACACATGCTCTTGTGTTTACCTAACCAGAATGCATCAAATGTATGAGTATCTTTCTTTTGCCCCATTCATTTAAAGAGTACTCATCACCTCCTTTTTTTTAGTTGAAAAATGAACAAAAGTAATGAACAAAAGATGATGAAACAAAAACCTATAGTTTCTCACACAACGAGAACCAATAGTATCAATTTTTTCAGTACTATACTATAAGGAAGAAAGCTAACTATTCCTTCAGCGTTTAATCTAGGGACTAAAAATTCCTTAAGTGTTATAGGACCATGGGCCCAAAGGTGCTCCCCATGCCAAGGCACCAGGACTACTCAGGCGCTGTCAGTGGAAACATGTGATAATTCAGACTTAGATCCTACTGCAGTGAAGCCTAGGCTTCTTTTCTGCTTCTTTTTGCTCTTCCTCCACTCAGAATTTCTTCCTTTTTCTACTAATGTGATGATTGTTATGAAGCATCCAGAGAATGGCTGAGCCATTCTTGTCATGTCTCTGGTGCTGGGAACATGCAGTTACCCCGTGTTAGGCAAAACTGGGATAGCCCTGAGTGTGCAAAGATTTCTACTGGGGAGAAAAGAGCTGGTACCTCTTTGGAAACATTCTTTACTTTGATAGCCACACATGTCTTAGAAAAAATCCTTTAAGCTGTCTTTTTCACATCAGTAATGCATAACACTACTAGGAGTTAAACATTCATAGTGATGAGTTAGGCAGCTTTGTCTGGCTGCCCCATTTTCACTTTTTTAAAAGTAAATGCCTGGTCCTTAAACAAATGAGAAAAAAAAAGAAAACAATTATGTAAATGTTAATTTCAGATATGTGCCAAGGAAGCAATTTCCCATTTTTGCCTCTGCAATACTGATCAGCATTTATTTCTGTGGTAGCTGATAAAGCAGAAATCATCCCTTTTGTAGCAATGGGGCCCATCAATAGTGGTTGCACCAAAGGAAAATGCTATGTATATTCCTGGCTCTTTTAACAGGTGGCTAAGAAGAAATGCCATTAGCATGGAAGACTATTAGTAGCATTTGCAACTGGAACAAATAGCTTGCTTTGCAAAGGCTAGTCACTTCAGACTTCTTTGTGTTCTTCACAGAAATTAGAAATTTTTAACCACTGGAAAGCCAAGCACACTGCTGGAAATTACGTGGTCATTATAAATCTATACCCAAGCTTTATACACTCACTTTTTCCTGCTGTTAACAGATTGTTTTGTCAGAAGATAAAAGGGAGCAGGTATACTTTAGGATGGGTCACAGACTGCGGACCTTCTTCCACAAAACTAATGCCCCTGTCTTCTCATACGCAAAATAAGAAGTTCACGTTAAATCAGCTGAATCAATCCACATATCCAGCTATAAAGGAGGTGAAATACTTCATGCACTATTTGTATACAAAGGCATAACAAATGGCATCAGCTAGGTCTAGTAAATTTGTAATTTGATGCAACTAACAGACAAAAGTATCCATTTGCCCTGTTGTTGAACTGATTGTGTACTTTGTCTCCTTCTCTAAAAATGTAATGAATCTGAACCCCTTTCCTTATAGAAACCAGTGTACTTTTGAATCAAATGCTTTTCATATTCATATTCACCACCAATGTCTATAGGGCAGGATGGTCATTTTCTTCTGGAGTCTCTTAATCATAAGCTAATATCAACAATCCTGTTTCTAGCCACTAAAAACCAAACCTGAACTCAGGACTCTTTTTCAGCTCCTTTCTCCTGTATAGACACTCAGGACTAAAGGGGACAGTTACTGGCTTGTGACAGAGTGACAGAAAGCACTGGAGGAAGGTAAAGGTTGTCATAAGCATGCACAACAAATGCAACAAACCATGCTGCACACACTTCGTATAGGACACATGATTAAAGCATTATCTACCGTATTTGCTGAAGAATACAGGACACCTGAGGTGTAGCAGCAAGGCTTATTTTTATTAAGATTACCCTGATAATGTACATTTAGCAGTTAATACCTTACATGGATTCACAGTTGTGCAATCCGTAGCTTTTATGTTTCTCCTGAAAACACACACAAGCCACTGCTGCACAGCATCACTGGCACAGCATGAGCACTGCATTTTCATCCTGGCAGTGGGCCCTGGTTAGATACAGTCTGAAGGCAGATGGGATTTACTATCCCATTCAGACGAGTCATGTACTGAGAGGAAAGTAATTGTATATGTCACACTACATTTATGAAATTCTCATTCTGACAGCTTTTCTTTTGTCACAGCTAGAAGGTAAGAAAAAAAGTGTTCTTGAGGAGTGATGCAGCCTGTAGAAGAAAAACACATATAAGATCTCACAGAGGTTTCTCAGTTCTGCTTCAAAGCTAACCATTCATTTTTCATGCACAGTGCTTGGATAGTGATTGAACACTGGGCAAGGTACCTTGCAGATTTTTTTTTATTATAATCCATTTTAACTTAATAATGTTTTGCCTATCTTCATGAAGTTGCTCAGGATTTTGTTTATGTGTTAATTTACAGCAGAAATCACTGCTTCCAGGTGTTTTTCTCCCACCATCATTCTTTCCAAAATGACTGTGCTGGATTTTGTGACATTCAGATTTGATGCAACTCGTCTGAGGATAACAGAAGTAATTTTACTTATAAGTATGGGTTGTAAAGTCTTTCATAACTCCATTCCAACCATAAGGACATGGGCACTATGCAGAGGAGTCCCCTCATTCTGTTGGCTTGAAAAAGATAAATAACTTTTTATACTGCTAAGAAACATACATTGTGAAGTTCCATTATCATGGAAGAAAAAAAAAAAACAAAAAACAACAGAGAGAAAGAAGTATATCTAGATTTAAGAGGTCAAAATTTTCTCAGTGGAGGTAAAATACTGCATTCTTTTATATTTGAAAGTATTTCAATTTTACAAAGTATTTCATTGTTATGAATTATTTCATTAGAAGTATTACACTGAAAGTATTTTGTTGAATTTGAAAGTATTTTATCATTGCAAATTGGTTTTAATTGTCAAAATTAACTGCACCTGTGGCAAGTCCACATTCATTATGCACAGCCTTAATGCATTTGTGCATAAAAAATACAGTACAGACATTATCTAAGCTCGTGTACACCAAGTAAATTGTTAATTTTTTGTGTCTCTGTGTAAAAAAGGACTTGTGATACTTTCAAATTCTATAAGGCATTTTGCACACTCTGGGTGGATCTTGTTGCAGAAACATAGCCGCCACCTAATAATTTTTAAGGTTTCGGGGGCTCTCTGAGACATCTGAATAGGCTGACAGATGGTGCAAGACCTCTGTGCCCTTCTGGAAGCAACTGGGAGGCCCCCAGACAAGGCTCATTAGCATGTCAGATAGCACAGCATGACTGGAGGGAATGAAATCCCAACCTCCCATGTCCACCCATCAAAATCCAGCTCTCTCAAAACTGGCCTTTTCTTTTCTTGACCTCTGAAGCCTCCAGTGCATGAGGCCAGAACTGAAGGACAGAGAATCAGCACTCCACATCATGGGGTGGGCTTGCAAAAGCAACCATTCCTGAGCTGGAGAGCTTTCTGATCACACTGTAATTACAAGGAAGTTAGTCCTGGAAGCCTAAATCACGTAAACAACTTTTCCTGATGAATTCGCTCTCTCTTGCAGAGCCAAAGCTCTGAAATTTCATTTTGCCTGTTACACAATTCAGAATAAAACTCAAATCCATTAAATTTATCCCACTATGAATATTTACTGTTAAACTCTGAAGGTGAAAAGGTTTAAATCCCTGAGATTGAATCAGGGAACCTGCTCCCTCTAAAGTCTCTAGACTGCCAGCTAGAAAGATAATATATCCCTCTTCTCTGTACACTAACAGGTCAGCCAAATCTGTAAGATGTCTTTTCTTGCATTAAAGTATCAAGGGATAACAATTAAAGAGGACACATTATGACAGCGTAGCGAAGGACTAAGACATATTTGCTCATATTGGTTAGAAAACCTGAGACAGTTTAAGAGCCACATCTTTTCTTCTCCAAGTGTATCTCTACTGTATGGCATGGAAGCATATTTAGCACTCCTACAAAAGCAAGAGAATCTGTGAAATTTTAGCTGCCAAGATATTACTGAGGTTTTCCAGAAAAACCCTGTTCCTATTGTCACTAATTTTTCATTGATAACTTGGATTCCCTAAAGCTGGGCCATACTACAGACACAAAAATACACCCCTCCTCATTAAGGAGTCCAACACAATAAACATGTACACTGAGATACAGCCTGTTGGGCATAGACAGGCATATGCAAAAGCAAAGACATGATCCTGCCTGATGCACTGTGAATTCTCAGCGGATTTTAACCCAGGACACTGAATATGCACTAAGGTTCTCACTGTTGCAGGCACCTAACCTGCTTATGACTCCCATAAACACCTTTTATAGGGATGACCCTTACCACCATAAATAACTTGAAACAACCTCTGACCCAGAGGAACTATATAAACTGTATACTGAATTAAGACAACCATGTGTGCATAAATGCTTTAAAGTCAGCCTTAGAGAGAGTCAAAGTAGACAATCCAAGTGTACAAACATGTGGGCAAGCAAAATGTAAGTTCAGGGTTCACCCCCATCACACAATATGAAACATGCTCAATGTCACAACGAAAAGGTGACCTTCAATAATTGCAGCTCCTTGGAGCACTTTGGCTCCAAGAAGGGTAGCCTCTATTTTCCCCTTACATATCTGAGAAGGCATTTCTAGCTTTGCCCAGACTGGGCACACTGAACTCCATAAAGCATAGATGAGCAGGATACATGTTAGTCATTTCAAGCGTTAGTTAACAGGGCTGGAAAAGCTTTCAGTAAGTCTGTAGGGTAACAGGACCGGAATGTGGTGACCAGTACAGCATAGCACAGGAGTAGGTAAATTGCTAAACACATTTTATGTGTTACATGTCTTGTGTGTGTGCATATGCAGGACAGCCCAGGAGAAAGGAAAGCACACAGCCATTAGGTAGATTTACAACAACAAACCCATCTTCATATTCCCCTTCTCAGATTTCGGCTATCTAATTTCCTACAGGCAGATTCTGACTGCCATGGCAAACTGCAATTTCATGCAAATCTTGCATCACTGTTTGGCAGGGTATAGTTTTTTATGTATTCTGCTGTGTTTAATCACTGCATCTGAAATTCAGTTCTTCCTCTTTTGCCTTCTGCAGGAAGGTGTTAGAGAAGTCCATCATTTATGCAACCAGCTGTCATTAGAAATCTGATGAAACAGTAGTAGCAAAAACATTGCTCTCTGATTGAGTCATCCGCATTGGATGGAATGGCTATGTAATCACCTTTTTTAAGACAAGTAAGGCATTAAATCCATGGCAATGTTGTAGTAGCTGACAAAAGACTCCTAGCGTTGCTATTTAGATTCAGAATGTTTCTGTATGAGGGCACAATGGATTCACCTGTGTTAAATTATCAAGAGTTGGCAAATGCACATGAAAATTGCCCTTTCCTGCACTTGCAGGGCTTGACTATTTGTTTGAAAGGGAACTTATCCACAGAGCAAGGAACTAGTATTTCCAGAAGCACCTTCACTGAAATTCGCAGTTAAAAGACTGAGGAATTTGAATGGGTTGTATCTAGCTGATATACATACTTGACCTCATCTACTCTGATGCTATACTGATTTTCTAGTACAGATGAGAGGGCAGCAACAACCGCTTCAGTGTAATCCTAACCTATAACTCAAACTATAGCCTGGCGCTCTCTGCCAGCAAATAGAACCTGGTATCTTTTCCTGGAAGTCCTTTATGGTTAGAAGGATAGAACCCAGGCTGCAGTATTCTATGTCTCCGTCACATTTGACTAGGACTATACTTTTAAGAAACAAGTATTTTTTTTATAATAGTACTCACTTCACCAACATTTTTTCTCAGAAATTAAAAATTGGTATAGCTCAGCTAGCTGTTTGGAAAACACTTTAGCATCATGTGGAAGTTCAGGTTGGCTCCCTGCCAACCCAGCTTCTGGCCACACAGACTCCCTCCTCCCAAGAGAGCAGGAAAAAAAAGTACCCAAAGAAAATTGTAGTAAAAGTATATATATATTCACATATATACAATTATATACAATCAAACACTATGAATATACAGAATAAGAACCCCAAACGACTCCAAAAGGGAAAAGGGGGAAAGGGAAATGGGACAAATATGGGTAAAACCAAACCAAAACAGATACACACACTCGTAAACTCAGGGAAAAGCTCAGTAAGCAACTAAAACAAAAAATTCTCACCAAAGTTCCCTCAAGAGAAGTAGTAGAAATCTCCACCTCCGTACGGCTGGGACAACAGCTCTCAGATAGGCCTCAGCTCATATGGATAAGAGCCACGTCCATACAGAGACCTGATGTCCTCCAAACACCCGAAAAGAAGAGAGAGAGAGGGAGGAGACTTTCCTTGTCTTATACAGACCTGGTTACATGAAGGAATGGTGTGAAATACTTCCTTAGTTATGACCCTGTTACCAGGGAAGGCCTAAACCAAAACCAAGAAAACTAAACCACCACACATCATCACAAAGAAGCAATATGCAGACATCTGTCAAGAACACAAATCTATATATTGTTTTTAGCTTTCTTAAGTCCCACAAAGTTTTTCAGTCATATGGAATTTCTCAGTTAATGAAAATCAAACCCAAATGAATACATAAAGAATAAGGGAATACATCATAAAATAATCTTCCACGCCCCCACCCCCCTGCCATCATTATCATATCTATCACACTGATTTTGCTTGTACACTCATTTCCATGATGTTTCCTAGAAGTAGAAGCCATATAGAACAGGAGCTTATTAATTGGCCAGTAAGGTGTTTCTGGTTATAATTTTCTGAACACTAAACTCACATGTATGTGCAGCAGCTCAAACACCAGCCATAGTAACATGTGTAATGCCCCCCACACACAACATGACAAGTGAAAAATACCTTCCCTGACCTCACTATCCCACACAAGTTTGAAATTATTTATTAAGTCAGAACATAAAAGGCTATAACGGTGGCCCACTCTGACCCTGGTCTCATGCCAGCTACATGAAGCCTTTAGTCTTCAGACAGGGAGAGATGCAGCATCACAGGCCACATCACAAGCCCAGGAACACGTGCAAACGGAGCAGCACTCCTGCAGATATGCTGGTCCTTCACTGCAGGCTACAGAGGCACCACAGGCACTTTCATGCTGCTGGGATCACCAAAAAGAGCAGCATGCTCATGCAGGCTGGCCTTCTCCACCAGCCACATTTCATGGACAGAGTTCTGATGCACTTACAGTAGTGTAACTAGGGAAATATTCTTCCAAATGCTGAGTATTTAGTGTCCCTCAACCTCTTCATTTTTTATATTAGTATTACCTGGGTGGAGATCTGGCAACAGAAGAGTGTTGTGGTAAATAATTCCCTGCACTTAAGTGCACTGATACACTACATCAGGCTAAGGTGATTTTGCAACTATTCCCAAAGGAAGAGGAGCAAATCAAGATTTTTGCATGTATTTTAACAACTCCAGTTTGCAGCAGAGGATGTTCATTTAAGTTGTTGATCTGTGTGGTTACAGTACTCTTGAAGCTCTACACAGCTGCAGGCTCTACCTGATACCACCACAGAGGAGATGGCAAACTCTTCTTGGAAAGGTGTGGAGAGAAGCTAGGAGCAGTGATGCTTTAAATGATCCTAGTTAGACCTACTCAGGCTTCTCTGCCTTAAAAACTGCTGAGAGACCTGAAAGCTAGTCCACTGCATTTAGATGCCTTATATGAGGCCACCTTGTTTGAAAACCTGCATCTAGAGTAAAAACTGTGTTTAAATAGCTTTGATTAATTTAACAGTGACAGAGCCATAAAGAAGAAGATATGTTTGCAAATGTCTATTCAGAACTCTAACAGAGGCATGCAATACCAATCTGAAATGTAAATAGATGAAATATCCTATGATCTCACTAGTGAGAGTCAAAGATATGACATACAGTACATCAAATACCATTATCCCAATTAAGCAGCCAGAGCTCGTTATCATATGTCAGTTAAGGTGACCTTTCCATCTCCTCCATATATGTAGTCTATGTACATCTTGGTCTGACTCCACACAGGGAAAACTACATTTGAAATCCAAGGTGAAATAAATAGAATAGTCATAACGAAAAGGTTGAATGTAAAATAACGTCCAACTATACTACAAACTTTGAGTCATTTGGTGAAAATTACTTTAGAGGACTGATGATTTTTTTGCCTTTCTTTTCATGACTTTTTGCCACCTTCCTTTCTTCAGGTTTGCACCTTCAGCACGGGCACAAACAACTCTCTGTGCCAAGCAATTTCCGTAATTATGTCACTACTCAATCACTCTGCCCCATGGACTCCTGAGGCTGCTTCGTGACTCATCGTAAAATCATACCTTGAAGTAATTTAAGTTCCTCCTATCAAACCTGTTAAGAAATTTTGGAAAGATGAATCAGAAGACATCCTCTCCATTACTTAGATATCACAATATTTATTTCACTCATAGGAAGAGTTGTTGTCATTCTAATGGTTAAATGAATGTAAAGTGAGTATCAAAGATCAGTGTCAGTAACTTGTACAGCAGCAAATAACAGCCACTGGAAGAAAATAAATTAAAAATAATACTCCCTGACTATTGTCATTATTTTTAGAGACCCATGCAACCATCTTGCAGTGCCACTGAAGAGCCTTTGTGACACAACACTGCAAAGATTGTCCTTAGCTCTGCAGGTTTCAGTGCGATCTTTATAGATATTACATACCCAGTTTTACATGATCTCAGTGGAAGAAGCTTGAAACTTCAGGAAGACTTAGATTTTAGTGGTCTTTTAAAATATGACCCTCCTGAACTATGGAGGAAGGGTGGGGAGAAGGGAGAGAAACAGAGAGTCAGGCAGACAGAGATCTGGATTAGTGCAAAGTGAATATTGCAATTAGTTTTTCAAATCAAGATGTCATGCAGAGACACTACAAGTGAGATGCTCAAAAGTGGTTGGCACTGATTTAAATGTTAAAAAAGTGATGTCAGAAATTCTTTTTTGTTTCAGTGGTCCTCAAATTAGATTAGTGTGAGAAAATTTTTAAAAGTCGGCTATGGTCTTGTGAAATAGTCTCTGGCAGAAATATGAGCTGAGCTTAGAACTCAAAGGAGTGAAAAGATCTGTAGACTGGTAAAGACCTTTAACAAAGACTCATAATATTTGTTTGCTTCTTTTGGTTGTTTTTGATCTGTCCCTTAGTTTTTACTTTTTCATTCCTCAATTTAAATTGTATTAACTTCAGCAATGGAAGGAAGAATATTTTTAAGTGGTTTATGTAGTAATTACAAGGTTTCTTGACACCCTTAAAATTTCCTGGATCTCTTGAAAGGGAAATTTGCAATCAGTTTTTCATTTTGTTTCCATCAGGTAGTTTTGCTTGTTCAACCAACATGTTCCTTTTTTATTTAAAACAAATCTTCATATGGTTGGACAAGTTAGCAAAACCATACACTTTTAACTGATACACTCTTTGTAAAATATGTACTTTGTTGATCGTTGCATGAAAACATCCCAACTATGAATCACAAGTAATCAGTGTATAAGAGAGCAGCTGTCAGTCATCATGGGCTGAACAGAGAACACATATTTTCATTTAACCTTCTATTAATAAGCTCTGGAATTCTCCTTGTGCTGGAGACACAGTGAAGCCCATATTCCACCACAAACATCTTGGAGTTTTTCAGGATTTAGACTGTTTTTTATATAAATAAAACTTCTGCAAAAAAATTTGTTATGCTATTCAGCTTCTTTATGCCTTGCGTTATTGGCAGAAAACCAGAGTGTATCCTTTGTAGTTGTTGCATGTCATCTATATGCAATAGTTTATCCAGTGAGAGCATCATTATAATGTTAATATTTGTGGCTCTGCAGGGACAGTTTGTTTAGTTAAGCCAATCTGCTTTTATATGTGTCTCAAATTTTGTAACTAACATTGCCACTGTTACGTAATTGTGCATGATTTAATTTCTACCCACAAGCACAACGAATAGTGGAGTTTTGCTTTCAGTTCCACCAACACCTTTGTCATTGCATTATAGTAGCCTATAGTCTTCTTTCATCTCTTTCACAATTCAACTTAAAATTTTTAGTGTTATTCACCTTCACAATTGTCCCTATATGAGATCTGCTAATATAATACCAGAAAACAAAACAAACTTGTTACAGTGCCCTCCTTGGATATTCAGTGTAGTTTCATCACAAACAGGTTCATCTCAGTTTGAAAACCTAGCATAATAATGAACCAGTCACCAAAGTACTGCAAGGAACATTAATATCACCAAAAAGCACCAGATTTGCATTTTGATCATGCACCCATGAAAAGTTTGTGAAAGTAAGAGAGTGTATACAAAATTAACTGCACTTTTAGAGCAAATAGTCCTAGGGAAAACAAAAAAGGACTCACTGAAGACCAGGGAATTGGGTCAGCTATTGGCACATTCCCCATAGTTAAACCCACCCCTTTCTGATCAGCTACATTCCCACCTCATCCCATAGCCCAGCTCTGATCTTCTTGTGGGTGAATTGCACTCACACTGTACAAGGACACAACTGACCACATAAGAGTAGCCTTGCCCTTGACAATTACTTTGGCCAGCTCTCCCTGCAAGGCCTGACATGGTTGTTATGTCAAAACAGCAAAGGATGGGTCACCACCCTGCTTCATGCCAAGCTCATGCTGAGCAACATCTCTGCTGTCATTGAAGGCCACACTGGGAGGGCAGCCTGCAAGCTGAACAGTATGGGCTGACTAAAGTCAGCACTGCCCTTGGCTTGGACCTGCCAGGGCACTTCTGCATACCCAGATCTCCTTGGGATGCTGTGTCTGTAATCTCAAGAACAGGGCTTTTTTTTGGCACTCTGTCCAAAATGTTCAAAATAACAAGCAATTACATCACAGTCCAGTAGAGCATTTTTTACAGCATGATTCTAGGAATTGCCGTGATGACTCCGTACTTTTCATTAGGAAGGATCCAACAGCAAATATCCCACAATGAAAGATAAAGAGCAGAACCAAAAACTGAATCAAACAAAGAGCAAGACAAACTGACATTTCAGACAGCTGGGATGAGCCAAGAGGATTTTTGGCACAAAACCAGAAGTTTAGCAACCAAAGTCTCCCCCTGAAAGCACTGTGATTGATAACACATGATCATGAGCCAGTCTGCAGTATTAAAGGGACACAGCTCAGAGCTTCATAAAATCCTTTGTTATTAACTAATATATAACTATGGATTTGTACATATGTATGGTCTTATAGAGTAGCCTAAAATTACCCCACTTGACTGCTGATGAAATGGTGGAATACGCACTACATGAGAAGCCTGTAGAGTGAGTGTCTGTTTAAATACATCTGTTAGTGACCCACAGATGAAGGAATAGTTGTACTACTCATCCTAAGAAAATATTTACACAGAGGTTCAAGGAACCTTTTTAAGAATCACGAGCTCCCACTATTCATTTTTAAGGCATCCAACATTCAAAAGTTTATATTGAGAGGCATAGTGGAGGTCCATAACATCTGTCTTTTAGACATCTAATTTGGATACCTATGTCAGCAGTTACAACTCCCTAGACAGGTAGTGGAGAAGAGCTGCTTCCTACCTTACCAGAGTAGAAGTAGCAGTACTATGTCAAGTCAGAATTTTATGTACCATAATATCCTCTTCCCACTTGCGGTCATTATTTTATTAAGGATGGTTGTGAGTGCTGCTGAACACAGACATCCCATATCCTAGCACAGACTCTTTGTGGAGTTTCACACCTGTTCCTGCTCCTGCAGGAAAGTTCACCATTCCCCACCTCTCTCCATCCTGATTTCTACCTTTTATCTTTTTATTTATCTGTGCTTTCCCTTGTACATCTAGACTGTTTATTTAGCGTACTTCAAAGCCCTTTTGTGAAGGAATTTTGCCAAAAGCCTCTCAGAAATCCAGGTAGTCTGTATCAAAGGGTCTCTGATAACTAACATGTTTTGGCAAATCACTTCAAAGAACACATAGGTTATTGAGGCAGGACCTCCCTTTACAGAAGTTACTATTAACTCCGCAAATACATCATATTTGTCTGTGTTCACTCTTTCCAATTTTTTCCTACCATTTCTATCAGTTTTCTTACTGGATATTATTCTCACATGCCTGTATGACATCAGCTGGAATGCATTTTAAAGTCTGGTGTCACATTTACCAGCTATCAAAGCAAAATAAAGCAAGCGGTTATGCACTAATGTTAATCATTCAGACATTTCACCCCTGAATTCCCCTAAAACTCTTAAGTCAATACCATCAGCTTCTAGCTCTGTGTTACTGTTCATTTACTGCTCCATAATTTTAATTTTGGATAAGTTATCTGATGAGCCTTGCACAAAGTAAAGCCCCAAGATGGGAATCTCCCTGGCTTCAACTCTGAAAAGGCTTTATTTACTTGTTCTGCAACAGCTTTGTCTTACCTGAGTCATCCGTTAATACTTATATCATCTATTGATCCTACAAACTCTTTGTCAAGCTTCCTGTTCTTTATGCATTCAAAGAAAGATTTATTACATTTTTTAGCGGTTTCTCAAACTTTTTTTTTTTTAACAGATAAGTCATATTTATACATTTAATCCGGCAGGATTTATGATACTTTTAATTTTCTTTGTTTGGATAGCACTTCAGCCTTTCAAAGTATTACCTTTTATATTGGTTAAGTTTTCTCTCCCTACTCTACAAAACTTGGACTCCTCCCCTCAGTCATTTCTTAGTAGATGCAACCTTTGGTCTGTGAATTTGATATGGGTCCATAAGAAGCCTCCATGAAGCCTGAAAAAAAATTAAAAAGCTCAGGTGCTGCGAAAGCTCCACTAACATGGATTTAACCTAACTTCTGACTTCTGATACCTAAAGTTTGACAACATCAACTTTGCCTTCAATGATAAGCAGTAGGAATCAATCAGATCTTTAAGAAAAAGTCTATAATTGTGATGGAGTTTACAACTGAATGATCTTAACCACATATTTACTAATACTGTATTACTTAATTAATAATGAATACATATTACAGTGGGAGAATGCACCCATAAGAAAAAACACTTGAGGATCAGCCCTCAGAAATGCCAGGCACACTTCATGAATAAAGTTTGCTCAGCTTTTATTGTCTTCTTCTAAACACGAAAAGCAGGCATTGCCTTCTTCCTCTCCAGTCCTTTCTTCTCTGCTACTGATGTGCTTTCATGTGCACAAGCCAAGGATCTGGCAATTTAGATGCACTTCTTACTTCTTGAAACAGTAAGACTTGACTCCCTCTGATTAAAGGTAGTGAACTAGCCCCTTGTAAAGCAAAATACATGCAGGTATTCCCCCCAAAAATAGCAAAGCAGTGAAAAGGATAAAAGGACACTGAAAACTTACAGATCCTAATGGTGCTGTATGGCAGCATCAGGCCTCCGAGCAAAAGGCAAATCTTTCATTTGTGCCTTGACTTTATCATTGCTTCCCCACCTCAGCTCCCCCATTGGCTGCTAAGACTCTGCTACACATCTGTGAGCATTATCTCTCTTGTACCGGGGGAGTCAACTTCTGTGGAATGCATGCACAGAAACATCGAAAACTGTGTCTGGGAAAGATGCCTCATTCCAGGCAGGAAAGCTTCCTTAGTGAAAAATAACTGCCTCCTTGGAAGCAATATCTTCCGAAAAAGAGCTATTTACCCCTACACTCTGGAATTAAGTATTGCACTATGGTAGCTAGAATTGCATTATGGTTGCAACTGTCAACACCAGATTCATTCAAGAAGAGAGTCAGTCACAATCTTTGAATTTCTTGTCTTTGAAGATGCTGATCAATGGAACTTTTTTTTGGTAACAAACAGGTCATGGAGAAGTTTACTATCCTACTAACACCAGAGAAGATAAATCCCTCCTATCCATACATTTGCAAATATATAGCAACCCCAAGGCAGCTTCCAGAAGACCAAGACTCCTTTTAATTTTCAAAGCAAAGTACCTTTTCTTACAGAAATCCTACTTTCTTGTCCTTGAACACTGAAATAATAAGGACAAGTCAAATTTCATGACCATGGCAAAATGCCAGCTAAGACATCGGGGCCATACAGATTATGAAGCAAAGGGCTGCAATAATAATCTTGGCAGAAAATACTTTTTCAGCTGATTTGTAAAAAGGACAAGTGCTTTATCTCTTTGACATTCTTCTAAAACTTGAAAGAGCCATGTATGCTTCTTAATGCAGCTGCTTTCTTTTACAGGCATCTCTTATATTTGCCTGGAGTCATATTAATCTGACATATCAATAAGCTGCTGATAGGCATCCACCATCACTAAGCACAGTTAATAAAATCATGAAGCAAGGTGCCAACATTCCAGTTCTTCTGAATGGCACATGGGGATGAGGGAAGGGGACACAACTATACTGTATTTTAGTACAGTTCAGCAGAAAAAAAATCTTTAACTGAGCACAGGGGGTGAATTTACTGCTTAAACAGGCTCTGCAGATATCACTCCATCTTTATGCAGCACGTACTGTTGATTTTGTTTGATCCCTGAAACATCTTCCACTGTTTCAGTTAAAGTTAGTGGCTCACAGCTCTGCAAATGACTGTGGCATGAAGACACCTGCAAAGGGACCAGAGCAAGTGGTGGATATCCATAGAACTAATCTGTTCCAGCTGGATGGCAGCTTCCAGCTAAATTTAAATAACACTGCAGAGGAGGGTAGGATAGGAAGACCAGCCAAGCAAGACAGGATACTCATACAGATCACCGAGCACAAAAATTCCTTAATCTCACTTCCACTACTCCTTCACATGGGAGGTGCCAAAGTGATGTCACATGAAATCTGGTCCCCTTCTGAGCACTGCGGGGGCATGGCAGAGGTCCTGGGAAAACCAATGACTGTCTAAATGATGTTGTTACATTATCATGCCTTGAAGACTGTAGCTCACTATATAAGAAGGTACATTTAATTGCCTCAGGAATGAGGCTCCAGGGAAGTCATCCAAGAACTTAAGACACCTGAGGTCTCTTACTGCCACTTACTGCTCTCACATTCCTCAGCTTTGTAGTTTCTGAGAGGGTTAAGGAACTGGGATGCAGGTTATAGGGATGACTCTTCTTCCTGGGACCATTGTTTCACAAATGAAACTGATTAATTCCATCAAAAAAAGAAAAATAGCTCCACATAACCCATGCAGCATAAAAGGAAAAATATACAGGAATTCTGACACTCTATAAACATTATTTTTATATGGCCCCTTCCAAAAACACACAACAATTCAGAAATTGATTGAAAGCTTTGTACTTTTGTCAGGATTTTTCTGTTATAAACAAACTTCCTAAGTAATTGTTTTTTGAGCTAAGAAACATATCTTAAGTGTTACCAACAGTGTGATAAATCTTCAGGGTACACAAAAATGTAAGTGCACATCAGCAGACACTAAGAGGCACAATGGTTTAGAACTGGGAGTTTCCTATAGGCCACCCAGCCAAGATGACAACACCAATTAATTATTCTTTTAAGGAACTAAAGGATACCTTTAAATCAATGGCCCTTGTCCTTATGGGGGACTTCAACTTGCCAGATGTCAACTAGAAACACCACACAGCTGGTACAAATAGGCCCCAGAGATTTCTAAAACACATGGATGATAACTTCATGGTGCAGGTGCTAAGGAAGATGACCAAGAAAGCTACACTCCTTGATTTGCTGCTTATTAATAGAGAAGGTCTTAAGTGAAGTGGGTATTGGTGACTGTCTTGGCCACAGCAAACAGAAAGAAAATTACTTTAAAAAATCTCTGGTGATAGGGGTAAAACTGCCAGCAAAATTTCAACAGGGAAAACAAGGAGAGCAGACAAGGCTGCTCAGGGACCTAGCTATTCAGGTCCCCTTTGAAAACATTTCTAAAGGTGCTGGTCCATCAGTCCTTGTTATTTTTAAAGCACCACCTCCTAAGAGCACAGAAGCATGCAATTCCAAAATGTCAGAAGTCAAGCAGGCAAAGCAGAAGGTCAGCTTGGCTGAGCAGGGATCTTCTTCTAGAGGTAAGGTGAAAAAAGGTCTATGAACAGTGGAAGCAAAGAGAGGTGATATGGGAGGACTGCACAGATGCAGTTTGCCACTGCAGGGAGGAAATTCATGTGACCAAAGCTCAACTGGAGTTGAAGGTGGCAAGTGCTGTAGGGGACAATAAAAAGAACATTTTTAAATACATGAATAGCAAAAGGCAGTCCAGAAATAGCATCACTGTCTGATGAGGATGATCACCTGGTAATCAGGAGCATAGACAAGACAGAGATGTTTAGTGCTTACTTTGCTTCAGTCTTAAACTCTGGTGATGGGTTCTGGGGATCCCAGAACCCTGAAAAGGATGGTCTGTGTGACAATGATAAACGCCCAGTCAACCACAAACTCATGCACAATTCGCTGATCCAAGTGGATCACTCTAGGTCTACACAGCCTGATGGGATTCATCCAAGAGTACTCCAAGAGATGGCTGATGTAATTGCAAGGCCTCTCTCAGTGATTTTTCAAAGGTCTTGAGAATCTGTAGAGGTCCCATTGGACTGGAATCTGTTTTCAGGAAGGGCACCAGGGTTGACACTGATAACTCCAGGCCTGTCAGCCTCACTTCAGTGCTTGGTCAAGCTATGGAGAAGATTGTTCTGGAAAGTATTGGAAAACATCTGAAAGACAAAGCAGTCATTGGTCACAGCCAGCATGGCTTCATGAGAGGAAAGTCCTACTTGACAACTAAATTTGCTTTTATAACAAGGTAACCCACCCAGCTGACCAAGAGAAGCCAGTTGATGTCATCTTTTTAGATTTCAGTAAAGCTTTCCATACTGTCTCTCACAGGATTCTTCTGGACAAACTGCCCAGCACAGCTGGATAAACCAACATGGGGTGAGTGAGCAATTGGCTCATGGGTCAAGCACAGAGGGTAATAATGAATGGGGTAACATCAGAATGGGGGCCTGTCACTCGTGGGGTTCCGCAGGGCTCCATCTTAGGCCCCGTGCTCTTCCACATCCTCATAAATGACTTGGATGCAGGACTGGAAGGCATAGTAAGTAAATGCAATGATGATGCAAAAATGGGAGAAGTTGGTGACTCCCTTGAAAGCAGGAAGGCTGTGCAGAGAGACCTCAAAAAATCAGAGGACTGAGCAATCACCAACCATATGAAAGTTTAACAAAGACAAATGCTGGATTCTGCACCTGGGATGGGGCAACCCTGAATGTTAATACAGACTGGGGAATAAGATGCTGGAAAGCAGTGCCACAAAAAGGGACCTGGGGGTCCTTGTCGATGATGAGTTGAATATTAGTCAGCAGTGCCCTGGCAGCCAGGAGGGCCAACCTTGTCCTGGAGGGCATCAGCCAGTTGAAGGAGAGGCTTGTCCTGCTCTGCTCTGCACTGGGGTGGCCTCAGATATTGTGGGCAGTTTTGGGCACCATGATATATGAAAGATATTTGGCTACTAGAGAGTGTCCAAAGGAGGGGAACAAAGATGGTGAAGGGTGTAGAGGGGAAACCATACGAGGAGTGGTTGAAGTCACTTGGTCTCGTGGCCTGGAGAAGAGGAGACTGAGGGGAGACCTCACCGCAGTTACAATTCCCTTGTGAGGGGAAGAGGAGGGGGATCTTTTCTCTGCAGTGACCAGTGACAGGACTCAAAGGCTGAAGTTGCATCAGGGTATATTTAGGTTGGATAACAGGAAAAGGTTTTTCACCCAAAGGGTGGGTGAGCACTGGAACAGGTTGCCCAGGAAAGCCGTCACAGCACCAAACCTGACAGAGTTTGAGAGGCTTTTGAACAATGCTCACAGGTGCATGGTGTGCCTTTTAGGGTCCAGTGCAGGGCCACAATTTGTACTTGATGATACTTGTGGGTTCTTTTCAATTCAAGATATTCTCTGATTCTAAACAAATCAACACAGCACTAGAGGAGTTTCTGTGGAGATTTAGAAGGTTGCACATACTTGCTCCAGCTTTTTTCACAAAATAGGCATGCTTTTTCTAGGCTATTAACTAAATAAGTCCCTGAATTTAGAGCTCTCTTGACCCCTATTCCAAAACGAACTTTCTAATACTGCAATTTTAAGTTCAGTGTAACATCACAATAGCACTTGCCAGAGCTTAAGTAGTCACATTTTATTTATTTTTAAGGAACTTAGGGGAAAATGAAACAGTATTTTCAATTGGTAGCATATCCTGGCATTTCCACATGTAAGAAAACCTGACAACGCTGCACCAGAGTTAATGTCTGCTTGCCTTTGATGTTCTTTATTTCTCACACAACACTCTTCTTAGTTACAGGAAAACTAGTTAGAAAATATTCTAGAGTCTTTTTATCACAGACTGGAAACAGAAAACTACAAGTAGAGTACTCTGTTTTCTAAACCACCTGCAAGCTCATAAAAAGTTTCAGAACTAAAAGAAAAAACTTACAGAGGTGCTAAACAAAACAGGCTGAATATCTATTGAAAAACCACAAGAAAAATTCCCCTCTTATGTGGGAAGATTATTCAGCAGGACTAAATATTAGTGGGATTTTGTGGGGTTTATTACAAATATCAAAGAAGAGATTGCTATAGAAAAAAAAATGGAATGGTGTGTCAGTGAGAAGAAAACATTTGCAGGATGCTATTCATTTGTGGAGCTTGATCACATTTTAATTTTTAACTAGTAATTTACTAGTATTCCACACACTTTATTAACAATCTTAAATTGTAGTGAATAAATTCCCAGTTACAGATATATTCACGAATTATTTGATCCATCAAAGATATTTTTGCTTGACCTACTTGGAAAGGCTGCATAGAAAAACCAAAGCAGCATTCCCAGAAATGTGGAACTGACCCTTGTAGTCAAAACTCTTACATGTTTTCTCAGATCCTGGATAAGCACACTAAAATCAAAGTGCAGCCAGCTTGCTAAGCAGCATTTTACCTGTTCGGACATGTAACAGAACCAATAGGCAGAGAGAGGGGAATGCAAGAGCTTGTTTTTTGTTTCATTCCACATTACTGTTTAACAAAAGCTTATCTGAGATAAAGGTTACTCTAGAGGGTGTGACAGCCAGTTTTCTATTGGAAGTGCTTGGATAATCTGTGAGGACACCACTAAACTTTCATGCTATTGGTTGCACTCCACTACCCTAAAAATAATGCCATTTTCTCTGGATTCCAAGTCCAGCCTTCTGCAGGCTTTGATTCAGTCCTGTAACAGAAGTAATCTGCTACCTATTTCCCACTGGGGCTAACACCGATGCAACTCTTCTGGCATCAACCAAGGAAGAAGCCATTGTTCAGGTAGGCATTCAGCTTTTTGCGATGCCACATCAATTAGATCTGCCATTTGCACTCTCCAAGCTCAAGCTTCCCAGTTGGTTCTCTTTTGTCTCATGTAAGCAGCACAATCCTTATGTGACACTTGTAGTAACCCACTCCTTCTCATCTTGGTAGCGAAATGGATGTGTTGAGGTCATTTTTCCACACGCATTGCCCAATAGATTGGCTTTGAACAACTGCATTCCTCCCCTTTCCCACAAACACTGGTGATCTATGTACACAGTAGCTTCTGAAACTGAAACTAAAACTTAGATGGAATTAAACTGACAAGCAAAGCAGCAACCTTGGGAAATGCTTCCCTTTGTTCGTATGATTCCTGGATGGTTTGATTTCAATTTTGTCCATTTCTTGACATTTCAGAAAAAAACTTTTCCTTGTTTGTATTTTAAAACCATAATTTAAGAAGATAATTGGACAAAAAATTATAATAAAAGGGAAGGGAAAATTGCTAAGAGTTAAAGGGAAAAAATTGTAAGAAAGTAAAATAAGCTAAGAAAATACAAGAGCTTTTTTTTCCCAAAAAGATGTTCTAAGGTGTGAAGTTCCCATGTATTTCTGTGAATAAATATATAATCTAATTTTGTTGCCCTTCAGACAATTTTTCTAGTTGCATTCCCAAGCATGTGTGCAATGTTCTTTAAAAGTTAGGTGCAGTAGTATACAAAATTCTGTTCTCAGCAGAGCAAAGGAAGGGAGAATTTTAGGAAATTCATCTGCTAAAAATCACCAGCTGAAGACTTAAGCAAGGTGACAAAATTACACAGGTATCTGCTACTGATTGTAGCAATCCCTAGTTTCAATGCAAGGAAGCTGGGTTCTTTCTTTGTGGGATATTTTGTGCAAGATCTACAGCTCCTGTCTTTCATACTTGGAGTAAAAACTCTGACATTCCCAATAATACAAACCCCGGCACTTGCCTTGCTGCTCTCAGGGAGGATGCTAAGCTGCCAGGGCAAGCAGAAGCTGCACAGAGGATGCTTCCAGCAGACTCTCCCTTCCCAGAGGCAGACCCTTGTCCTTGATGTATTAGCCATCATCAAGACCACCTGGATCCAAGGCCTTGCTGTAGTCCCTTCCATCATCAAGATGCTTCTAGGGAAGTAGAAGGGAAGTTGTGGCCTTTAACAATTAAGGCAGTGTGAAAGGTTTTCATATGCATTTGCTACACCTGTCAAGGCCAGCACACATTCAGCTCTAACGACTGTTTTTCTTCCTCTTATCCCCAAACCCACATCACTGTGTATGGGTGGATGGGGATGGTGCTGTTCAGTATCCTGGCTGCTCGCATAGATCAGTTCCATTCTTGGATTGCCAAAGTTAAGACATAACAGGACTGGAAGGTGGCACATGGATCCCAGCCTAACAGCTGAACAAACTTAGTAAATGCAATGTTATCAAAACACACAAAGAGAAAGGTCAGAAGGAAGTGTTTCCTCATTATGACCAAGTGACAGGTTCTCACTCCCAATGTGAGCACTGGTTATATGAGCTGCACTGACAGGGCAGTTAAAGAAAAGTAGCTGGGAGGAGACAGAGAATGTAATTACTCCTCAAGGTACTTGGAAGTCAACTAAGGATTTTTTTTTTCCCTCTTTTTGTTTAGTGTTTCCTTCAAAGCCCTTTTCTAGTCCATAAAACCTGTTATCTAAGTGGGTCCTGTGTGCTGCCATCTCTTCTGACAGGAACTGTTACTTCTTAAACTTACATTTTTCTCTTCAGTTCGTGATTTTTTGGTTGTTCTTTCCTCCCCCCCCCGCCCCCCCGGAATTTTCCACATATCCTGTTTGGGGTTTTTTTATCACAGCACCTGGAGCAGAGTTTTTCAGGGCTTTCTCATGCTCTCTCCCTTAATGACTCCAGAAGTGGTTATAACTAGCTCAAAATCTACCCTTTGGGATAAAATGCTCTCTTTCACTATCTTTCCCCTTCTTCTGCTCAAGGATAACTGCCCTACTCTTTAGAGCATTATTGTCTGTTCCCCTCTTTAGGGGGGACACTGGTACAACAAAAAGTCAACTCCACAGTTCCCTTTCCCACTGCAGAAAGTACCCCAAACTGGGACACCAGTCTGAATATTGCAATGCTTAAAATGAAGGGAGAGGCATTGTGCCTTTGAGTGGTCACCTCTGGAAATTCTACTTCAGAGCTGTTGGACTGCAGCACTGTCAAAACAGGCTGCACCAATGTCCATTTGTGAGGTAGTCACTCAAGGATAATAAAGAGATAGAGTGAAGGGAACTTTCTTGAATAACATGCTGCACTGTGGAGAGGAAAAAAAGAGACATGGAAAAATATTACCAAGAAAAATGTCATAGGAGAATTCTGAAAAGTCATTAGTAGTTTATTACAGTTCCACCCTAAAAGCTTTCAGCAATTTATGAATAAATACCCTCTTGAAGAGCAGTCTAATATATTTACCATGTTTTTCAAAAGCCTTCAGTTTTCATTAGAATGTAGCAGTCAACAAACAAATAAAAGCATGTTTATCTTTAAGAAAAAATTATGAAACAAAACAAAAACAGACTGCTCCATTTTTCTGCAACACAACACTATCAGTGAGCTTTCTGCTTGCCTCTCTCCTTGACAGTTGTAGTCTGATGGACAGTGAAAGTATATAGTACTGAATCTGGATTCCCAAAGCAGACACACGTTAACTCTCTAGCTGTACTAGATCACCTCAAAAGCTCAATATTATAAAGACTAAAAAGTAAGTGGGTACACACAGAGTCAGTGTTTGGGTGATTCGTTTGTCAGTGCTTCTGCAACATATATGCTATCAGTGAAGTGATGCCCATATTAAGAAGGACACATTAGGAAGGCCACTGCTTGATAGGGGGTACTCAGGACAATGTCAAGAAAGCAAGGGAAAAATAAACAAAGAAACAAAAACATTACTCTCTGTAGTCCCTATATCAGTGACATCTGCAAGACAATGACTGAAGAATAAATTTGATGTTAGGGCTGGTAAAAACATACATGAAAGGAAAAAACCTTGTCTTTCAATACTGTCTGAAGAATGAGGAAGAGAAAAAGGGAAAAAAAGAAAAATATTAGAGACAAGGAATAGGTTACATCCAATAAATCCTTTGATAAAAAAATCAGACTGTAATAAACCAGTGAGTTGAAACATACCCTCCTTCAGTCCATATAGAAGATCCATACTACCTTCCTTCTCAAGATGGAATCTGTTCACAAGCTATTGATTCTAGAAGAGTTTATTTATAATATTCTATAACTTGCAGGAAATTGCGTGGTTTTATAGGTAGAAAAATTCAGATAGTTGTGACAAAACAGAAAAAAACATCAGACTACTGGGAAAAGTCTATTAACATACTAGGCAATTTTTTCTAACAGATCGGGTTTTTTAATCAAGTTCTGTCAAAATTTATTGATGTTTTACCCCATTTTTAAGCTCCTTGAAACTCTATTGCTGCAGTAAGGAACCGATTATGATGAAGATGTTTAATGAACAATATGTTCTTGGAACAAAGTATTAAAGAAAAACAAGATTTTACCCTTATATTGAAGCATGCATAAGATTAAAAATCATATGTTAAATGGACACCTCTAATTATAATAAGATTTATATACTGAGAACAAACAGCTGACAACAGCAAGAGCTTTGCAACTCAAACCATTATTTGTATTTTTAAACTTCATAAAAGCAAAATTAACTCAGGATGTTTTTTTTCCTGTCATTTATTGGCAGTGTCATATGTGGCTATGACATTGCCAGAAGCAACTTGACTTAAATAGCTGAGCCTCCAAAAAGTTACACAGGTTTTCTGTGGCATCTGAGAGAAAACCCCTTTATTTTTGCAGGTATTTTTGTCTATTTTGGATAGGAAGTGAGAAGGCTGATTGCTTTCCAAGTTGTACTGGAATATCCAAAGCGGCCTTCCATTTCTTTTTTTTCATGCCTCTCAAACAAAATGCACACACTGTAGATTGCATTCAAACCATGAGGCATACCGTTCATTGCCACATTACTCTTCATGTCACTCTTCTCATTATTACACCAGAAATGCACTCCATAATGGACAGGACACAAATAAAGCCCTTCCAAACCAAAAGACTGTGCCATTTAGTTCTTCAGCACTTTCATGTATTTTTACCTGTACAAAGAACCTCTACAAGGCAGAGGGTTTTCACTAGTGCTCATACTTCATTTGGAAACTGTGGGAAATACAGTGCATGCAGAGATCTTCCCTCCCCTGCTGAGCAAGATAAAACCCAAAAGAAAGCCATTTCACTATGGGAAACAGTTTGATTAACTTGTTCAGAAGAGGACACAGGAAGATGATCTTCAGCAACATTAATTAAAACAGATGGACTGGCTAGGACCACATTGTGTAACACCAGACAAAGACTACTGTCAACAAATCAGCACTGAAAAAGAGGAGGAAAGACAGCTGGTCCACCCACATGCAGGGAGCCAGGTAGCACACAAATGGGAAATGCTGGTTATACAGTGATGTAATTAAAACTCCCCAACATTCCCATTTCCCCTGCTGGAGGTCTACCACAGCACAAGTCCTCTCTAACATGGTTATCCTGCCTGCCTTACTCCCATGCCTGAGCCCTGCTCCCATGTTCTCAGGGGCTGGCATAGTGAGCCCTGCAGCATGGTGCCCACCATAACCTGCACTGCACAGGTGGCCCACGGGACTGCCCCTCTGCAGGGCACTTTCCTGTGTCTGCCAAGGGTCAACTGTGCCTCACCAGGCCCTGTGGCAATGGCTGGCATGTCTAAAAAGGTAACAGACACTCCCCTGTCCCTGCCTGCTGTTTATTTTGGATGTTATGAGGAAGTCAAGTTGTTCTTCCTTAATCTCACTGACTAATTAGAGAGCTGTGGTGCATGCATTCCTGCTGAGGAATATGCTATGGGAGGAGGTGTCAGACCTCCTGACACTTTGCCTCCATATCTGGCTTGGCTGTTCAACAGCAAAGGGAAAAAAAACCACTAGCTGCAACTACTTGAAAAAAATGAGCATGTGAATGACTGATCTTTGTCACAGAGCAGCCTGGGTGCTTACTATTAAACCTCCCTGGTTTCCAGAAGACGATGGCTGGATGCAAACTGCCTGCTGGATGTGGGCCCTGGCCCATGCTAAATTCCAAGTAAGTGCCTGGCAATTGCCTAGGAGAGGTCTATCTGGCAGGGGTTGAAACTCCAAGTGTTTTAATTTAGGAGTATAGCTTGCCAGGTTCCAGTGCCTGGGAACCTTCCTTATACTCCATAGCTTACAAATATAAATACAGCCAGCATGCATAGCTATGCACCACCCTCACTCCCACATGAGCACTGTTTGGCAGCACCAAAAAGGGATGGCTAAAGCATTGGGCTGCACTCTGTAAGGCATGAGCCATCACAGCTGAATCACAGCCTTCAAGGCTGACTCAACACTGACTTTAATGATATACATTTGATTTCAAACTGCCTGCCTTGAAACATAATAACTATAGTTTTTTTCCTAGTACAGGAACAAGGAGGACAATATGACCACAGGTCCCCTGCTGTTCTGATCGGATGGGAAGTAGCAACAGATTGCTTTTTGCTTCAGTTCTGCCAGGATATAATCTAGGCTATGTATTGAAGAGTGTACAGGTATTGGGGGGGGGGGGGGGGAGAGGGCGGGAACACAAAAAAAAAAAAAAAAACCAAACCAAAAAACCTTTGGAATGGGACAAAGAGCAAGTACAGGCATCTTGATCAATCAGTGTCGAAAGAAGATGAAAAATGTGATCATAATAAAGGATAGATTGCATACCATAAACACTAGAAATCATATAGTGAAAGTACAAAGAGCCATAAGCATCAAAACAGCAGTTATTTCTGAAAAATAGCAGGAAATAAATACAATGAGACTTTTTGTAATATTAAAAAAGAAAAATTAAAATGTTTGGGGAGTTTTTTATTGTTGTCGTTGTTGTCATTATTGTCAGTATTGATATTATTATTGTTGTGTTGTTATTATTTCTGAGGCTTCTCTTCTTCCCCCATATGAAGATCTCATGGCAACAAAACAGTACTAAGAAATCAACAGCTCCTTTCCTTCTTCAGCGGGCTGCATACAAGGGAGAGAGCAAGCACTTCCTGACCTATTTGAGATGCTCCAGCAAGGAGCACAGCTTCCCTCAGATCTTTCTACAGGCAAGAGTGGAGAAGATACTCGAGAGCCCAAGCCAGCTTGCAGATACCCTCCTCCAAAGCAGCAGAACTCCCTGGAATGAAACCTATCAAATATTGACAGGTCAGAATAGAAATGCTCCACAGGAAAAGATCCTGTTTCACTTTGTTCCTGTAGAGAGTGAGACTTTTAACCAACTTCTGGTAAGAGAATATATCTTATATTGAACTCCATGTCAGAGTTCAGAAAACAAAGGGGGCAGCAGGAAACTACTTGGAATAGGTATTTCAAAAAAAAAGGGCAAGAGTACAAATGGTCTGGCACCAGAACATACCCTCATTTCCTACAGAACATTACCATGTTCGTTACCTCTACCCAGTGGGCATAAGGATTCACCTAATGGCTAATAGCAAAGGGACTGCATTTCATATGTTAGAAGAAATCTTTAAGGTCTGGCACTGCCCAGAGCAAATTCTCATTTTTAAATACAGCCTGTCACCCACCCAAGTCCTTCTTAGCAGGGCTGCTCTCGATCTGTGTCTGTATTGATACTGGGGGTTGCCCTGACCCAGGTGTAGCACTTGGTCTTCTTATACCTCCTGAGGTTCCCATGGGTCCAATTCTTGAGCTTGTCTGGGTCCCTCTGGATGGCATCCCATCCTTCAGATGTGTCAGCCTCACCAGTCAGCTCGGTAACATCTGCAGAGTTGCTGAGGGTGCTCTTGGTCTTGATGTCTGTGTCATTGTTGAAGATATTAAGAAGCCCTGGTCAAAGAATAGAACCCTGAAGGACACCACTTGTCACCAGTCTCCACTGGGACTCTGAGACATTGTCCACTACCCTCTGGATGTGACTATCTGAACTAATTCTCAGTCACTGAACAGTCCACACATCAAATCCATATCTCTCCAGTTTATAGAGAAGGATTTTGTGGCCATCTGTGTCAAGGGCTTCACAGAAGTTCAGATAAATTACATTAGTAGCCCCCCCTTTGTCCACTGATGTAGTCATGCCATCATAGAAGGGCACTAGGTTGGTCAGGCAGACCTTGCCCTTTGTGAAGTTGTACTGGCTGTTTTGAATTACCTTCCTGTCCTCTATGTGCCTTAGCATAACTTGTAGAGGATCTCTTCCATGATCTTCCCAGGAAAAAAGGTGAAGCATCCCCATTTAACCTTTTTCTTCTTCATGACATGACCTTGACAGTAAGGATTCCCTAAGATCATTGCATTATCAGTACTGTAGCAATTACAAAGCACACCAGTACTTACAGCCCAGACTTTTCTATGCTGTACAGAACAAAAGAATTAAATATTTTTCCTAAACATAAAGCTTCATACAGCAGGTGGGACAAATGAATACAGTTGTCATTTAAACACTGAAGAATAATTAATGGCCTTTATCTGACAGCTGGATCCAGTAAAACTAGTACTAATCTGGCAGCTGCCTGAGCTTAGATCTGGCTGGCTTCATTGTGAGATGAGCTGATCTACTACTTCACATGGACAGCAGACGAGGGAAACAAAGGCTAGGTCTACACTGTGCATCATAACTTTTGCCAGTGCCATTGTCAACAAGGGGCATTTGTGATGATGACCCTGGAATAGGAAAATACATGCTTTATTATACCGCTGGATCCTGCCAGAAAAGTGCTTGTCCCCTATAGTTTTTTAATTCATTTAAGTTATATAAGTAATGTAGCTTTAAACATAAACACAATAAAGAAAATCTAGAAATACAGCTATCCAGGCAAATCTTAACAATATAAGCTACAACAAAATAAAACAACCCACACTTTCAGCTACTCCACAAATATTAAGCCAGAAATCTTCAGTAAATGCAAGTCAATATCACTCCAGTGATTCTCATGCAACTGCAGTTAATACCACTGAGAAATTATATTGTCCAGATGGTAAGACATAAGGTAAAATTGTCAAAGAGAGGACATTCTAGGTTCCACTTGAAATGCCACATTTAAGTAGACATTTATTCCCAGAAAATATTTGCTCTAATCTCTTGAAACAGATGCAAAATTATCTATCTTTAGAGTCTGAGGCACAAGATATTTTCTGCAAAGTTTTGAAACTCGAGTCTTCATGCCACAAGAAGAACCTCATTCTTCTTCCCTCTTTTAGTTGAAAGACATGTTAAGCAGAACAGAACTGGCCACATCAGCAAGGAAACTCATCCCCCTGCAAAATGGGTCTGAAGCACAGTGTATAACTGGGACATACTCAGCCGAGTTCCAAACCCTACTGCTGGAAAATTAGTGTTGTTCCTAAGGCATAGATGCCACCTTTACTTGGCCGTCCTCTCTGGGATGAGGTGGTTTGCAGAGTCCAAATTCACACAGAGCCAGATCTGACACTGGCTTTGTAACCTTGGACAAGTCACTTCTCCCACCATCACAGTTTCTTCTGCTGCAAAATCACTGCCTGCCAGCATGAGAGGATTTACTAATTGAGATGTACTCCTAAAAATGCCCCTAGGAAAGAAACAATCACAGAAAAAAAGCCTTCTTCAAACTGTGTTGCAGCAGCAGTCTTGCTTTTCAGTCTCAAGGACTTTGTACCACAGCTCTGCAGGGTGCAAGCTACTCGCTGAGCAGGACAGTAGACTGGCACCGCACACAGCATGGGAGGGAGCGATGTGTGCTCCCAGACACTCTTTGCTTCACCACCTGCCCCCTGATCCTCTCACTATTAAGGAAAAGATGTCTTGGCATGATCCCATGTGGTTCCCTAAAACCTCTCAACAAGTACTCTACACTCTCTAGAGGATTTATGTCTATCAAATATCACCATCATGGGTGAGAGATAAGATATAGCACCAAAATGAAAATATGCTCAGACCAATATAAAATCAGTATTTTCACTGATGACAAAAAGATTATCTAGACACAATTTTTTAAAACATGAATATCCACAATTCATTTATGTGCAGAATATGCATCCACACACCCTACTCTAAATATAGACAAGACTATCATCAAGCATTTAAACATTTCATCTGCAAGTACAAATGCGTATTAATGAAAGCCAAAGGCACTACATATCCCAAAAGAAGACGGTCTTCATAGCAAGTAGGGCTTGCACAATTTGTTTTGAAAATGTCATTAAAATAACCACTACATCCTAATGGGAGACCAAATCAAAGTATTACTTGAATTACATTTTGCCAGAGATCATGACTAACTTTGCAAAAACTACTTCTCTGCAGAATTAAAGTGTTATATAAATTTTTGTCTCAAACAACAAGGAAAGGTGCAGAAAGAATCTGAGGAAGAACAAATGTTGCTGTCTTCATTTACACAGTGCAGCAGATTATATTGAAAAGAAATCTATTTGAGGAAAACAAAGTAGATGCCCATCATTTATGTAAAACCAAGCATGATACCTCTGTGTGTAATGAAGAAAATGAAAAAAGAACACAGTGTACCAAAACTATTTGTGTGTTTGTTTCTATAATCTTTGAATTTTACTGACGAATTTAGTCTTTATTAGCTCATTTGTACAAAAAAAAAAAAAAAAAGCTTTTCCCACCCTTCAGTCAAGATCTCTGTGTGTAAAACATTTTTATTTAAATGTACAACTGAAAATGCTGTTTGATTTGTTTAACTGAAGAACACCACTGTGATTAGATTATAACTGTTTGGTATGTTCTGAGTGATTTTGTAACCTTCTCTCCAGTGTTTCTGTCTGGAACAACAAACAGTACAACAAAAAAAATGGAATGGGACAAGTTATTTATTTAACACTGTGTCTTACATTTTTGGGCTTGTTTGAAAATAATTTAGTTGAGCTAAAACTTGCATGACACAAACAGATAATAGCAATCTGTACTGAATCCTTTAGGGTTTGAAGAAATTTTATACAGAAAATTATCTGGTTTGGATTTTCATTCTCTGTGTCCCAAATAACATATTTGAAGGTTCTGCTTCTGTATCTGAGCTCATATGCTCCTCCAGCTTTGTATGGGACTGTGTTATGTCCCTGCTTTTTACAAATCAAGTCTGGGTGGACAGCAGTGCTAGTAAGAAAAAAAAAAAATCAATTCCCAATGAGTAATAGTCAGAGACTCTGCAATGTTCCATGCTAGAGTTTTCAAAATTCCCTGTTGCTAAAGCTCATAATACAAGACTGTCAGACTGAAACTACATACCTATTTTTGGTCCTGCTGTCTTGATATGTCAGGTCTATGCAGGAAGGCGACTTCTGGAAGGCTTGCATCTTTACTCTTCTTTTCTCCCCCTGCATAGCATTCAGTGTCAGTAAAGCACCACTCTGAATGCCTGTATGCTGTCTTGCTGGTTTATTCAAGCAAACCACTAAATCCATGGCAAAGAGTGCCTTCCTAACAGCTGTGGACACACAAGCCAACAGAATTAATTTTTAAAGATCAGAGAAATCTGAGGAAGTTGACACAGCCCTAATATAAGCATAACTATTTTCAGCTTGACAAAAAAAAAAAAAAAAATGACATTGCCAAATGCACTTCACAAGTCAGTGATTAACACAAAACACAACTTTCTACCTGATATGCATAAATTATGCTCATCATGGAAACAACTCCAGAGCACAGCATGGTTCATTGCAGTAGCACTACTGAGTTTACACGGGCTCCCAGCCCAGGCAAGAAACCCAGGAAACATTTAACAGGCTTCTTTCACATTCAATCAATGCTAGTAACACAGCAGAGCTCTCTTTTTCACAGAGGAATGCTCACAAGTCCACGGAAAGAGCAAATTGAAGCACACAGTTAATACAGAGATGAGTGCAGCATGAGAAGTGCCCCAGTTCTACTCAGAGAAACGGTAAAACCAGTATATCACTAAATATGCCTATCACGGGCACTCTACTCTTCTGCTGTTATTTCTCATCAAATGTCTAGCAACAGTATTTCCCGCTCTTCCACTGCCATCACACCAGAGATGTTTTCATTTTATGAATTTCCTTTTCTGTGGGAACTCATCACTTGCACAAGGGCAAAGTTTGTAAGTGGGGAAACTTAAATCCTTCTTCCTTAGGAAAAATACCCTACGAGAACGGCTACTTCAGGTGCCGGTGGTGTGCTGCACCCTTTCATGGCACAGTTCAGTCTCAGCACTATTTTTACACCCAGTCCCTTTGTCAGTGGCACTTGCCCCAATACTTGTCATGAAAAATAAGTAGAGAGAGACAAACTTGCTTGGGGAGAAAATGCTAAGAAACTTCTTCAGCTAGCATCAAAAAACAAAGGCCCACCTGAACCAAGGGAACTGTGATGGTTCACTCCCAACCCGGCTGAGCATTGGCATCGCCTTCTTTTTGTGCTACAAAGAATCCCAAGATCTCAAAGGCTGATTACAGAAGCTGAAAGTCTGACTGACTGGTGAAATGTTTCAGCAGTAGAGTCTAACCAAGGAAAGCACAGAGGAAAAGTCATTTGCAGGGTCAGGCAAGCAGGTACTTTGGCAAAGGCAGAAATATAAATCACTTGGGCCATTGTCTCTGCTAGCTGTTGAAGCAAATCTCATTCAGGCCTCCTACAGCAGGAAGCTGCCAAAAGCTGCAAAAGGCTCTTCCTGTAGCAATCGCAGCTGTAAGTCCCTTCCAGCAGGCAAGCCCTGGAAGGGCACCCTCATGCCGATCCCTCCAATGCCTCCAGGAAAGGATGGGCTATCATCTGCACTTCTCTGTTGTCTCGTCTTTGCAGTGGATTCAGATGCCTCCGTGCCCTACCCCAGAACAATCTCCCAGACTAACCTTTATAGCCTCTTTAACAGCAAAGCAAAGGACAAGAAATCTTTCCCCACCATCACAGGTCTTAAGGCTGAAGTGGAGTATGGTGTTGCTTCATGGATATTACTTACCTGGCTCTCCTTCTTGCACCAAAACTCAAAGCATGCCCTAGGGAAGGGGCTGAGTGTGTTTGGCTCCAGAAGACCATTCACTTCTCCTGCTTAAATTTAATCACCAACAAATAAACTATTCACAGATGGACCACTTGAGGAGAGGAAATAGGCATGACCAAGTCACCTGTTGGATGGAGTTCAATGATGAACTTCTTATTTTAACATTATTATTACTTATCACTTCTAATGAATATTAGGTAAAGAACTGATTTTCCCCCCCTATCCTTATGGGACAGTATTTTTAAATCATTCTTTTCTTTTTTCCCCCTAATGATTGGAAACCTTTGCTCATCACATAAAGGTGTGGAATACTTCTCTCTGGTGAAATCCAAGTTAAAGCTGTCAATTTTTGCCTTTGAAAAGATTATATTTTGGTAATGGAAGATGACACCAGATTCTCTCACATATGACTTGCAGACTGAAATGAACAGAAACCCTCAGACACCATCAGCAATCACAGGTACTTCTTTTCTTCTGGTCATGACAGAAACAATCAATATAATAAGCATGGCACCGTGTTCTAGGCTCCACAGATCTCACCCAAAGTCAAACACTTCCAGACCCATACATCAGAATCTGGTTTTGCAAGCAGGCAGGGACTGTTTTGCAACAAACAAGAATAAAAAAATTATCTGTCTGTGGGGAAATTCTTCATTTGCAGATCTCAACTTCTCTTTTGCAGGTACCCTGGCTGCCAGTAGCACAATGATGCTTTACACATTGGTTTCTCCACTACCTGCCCAGAAGACTGGGGTCATAGCAAAGCATCCAAGCACCTGAGCATCCCAAGATGATGGCCCCACCAGGTTTAGCCAGAGAGACTGACTGTACCAGGGACACATCTCTGCTTGGCACAAAAGCATGCCTCTGGCATTCTGGGGGTCCTGAAAAAACAACCCATAGATTTTTGGGCTTAATATGCATAAAAATTAAGTTATGCAGCAATATATTGCATACAATTTAAATTTTCTCAGATATAGAAAAATCACAAAGGTGTTTTTTTCCCCTATGATTTCTGGTGATTATTGAGCACTGTTTCCCTATTTCATAAAATCCAAGCAGAAATGGTCTGCAAATAAATAATAGCAAGCTGCACACTTTCAGCTCCAAGGGAAAAACTTAATGCAAAGGAAGTGGAAACCCATAGGAAACCAGCAAGTGCTGTAACACAACAGTGTTTCTGCTGATCATTCTCCCTCTGAAGCAACACGGATGAACCAACAGAAAAGAGCAGACACTTGCTCTAAGACAAAATGAGATTTTATAGGGATGCTGAGTGGCTAACAAATTCTGCTCCCATGCTTCTCCTCAGCTGTGTAAAATGTCAAGCTTGGAAAAACATTGTTTATATAACTGCATGTGAGAATCACATGCATGTACAATAGAGTATGTCAGGATTTTGACTGGGCATTGAGAACAGTAGGAAAAAGAGATCAAAGTAATAGTAGTGCACTGCTCCAGAAGAAGACCCTGAAAACTGGAAGAGAGGTTCACCTGGAGTTCTGCCAGCAAAATACACTGCCTTTGAACCAGTTCCACAACACTGGTGGTGAGAAATTATCCCCCAGTCTGTATCTAGAAGTGGGATCAAAAGCACTGCTATTGATACAACAGCAGTTTAACTCCTGATCGAATAGTTAGTTAGGTCTTCATTTGTACCATTATACACCAAACCACACTTAAGGTGGTCTCCAGGCATTCAACCTGTCAGTATAGCAGGCCAAATCTGAAAGCAAAGGTGTAGTGCATGCACAAAGCCAGGCAGATTCTCTTTATAAACTAACACCTTGTTGATAGTTAACTACTATAATCTAATGATTGTCTTAGAACCATAATTGTGCATTTATTTGAAAACAATTATGTAATCATTTGGGGTATCTGTGACACACCTGTGAATAAGACAGGAAAAGAGTCATGGATCAGTTTCCCAGGCAACCCCTAACAATATTCACTCACGATATTATTGAGGCATTTCAACAGAGTAGACTGAGGCAGTGCATGGCATGGCTCACCTCAGATGGAAAGTAGGGCAGGTACCTATACAAAGCCTATAAAACAAAATAAAAGCGTGTTGCATGGAAAAATATGTGAGTGGAAAAGAGAATAAAAAGTTTTAATGAACCATTCTGCTCTGAGCTTGACCCAGACCAGGAATTTTTGCAATAGTTTTATTAATACTTGCAACAGAGATCCATGCACTGCTACAGGTTTTGGAATATTTTTGCAGAAGACAGACTGCTGATGCCTTTGTTGGTCAAAACAAAGGTACACGTGAATTTTGCTTCTGTGTATCTGCACATTCCTAAGGCCTGCAGTAAGCAAATTCACTGGAAAAACACTGGTGATGATTTTCTAATAAACAACATATTCTACTTGAAAGCTAAGCTTTAATTTAAATAAAGCTGCTTCCCCCGTCTCTGGACTGTATAGACAGCATTAAGGGAAGAAGAGGGAGCAAATCAATGCTGCAACTACCTCCAGGTCTGTAAACAACCTGTAAAAACAACTTGAGAGATGTGTACTGCTATGATTCATCACAGTGAACTCTTACCTCAAATCATTAGTGGGTGTTCAAAGAAGGAAATGGAGGTCCTTTTATTGGTATGTTTCAATATTCTCTGAAACGCAAAATTTAAAACATCATTCAAGGATACACCTGGTAGCTTTTGAGATCACTTCAAACACATTACTATATACTATTTATTAAAAATTCATTCTCAGTACTACCACACAGAATCTTTTTTTTTTTTTCCTGTGGATGATGACTGGAGTTTCCACAGAATAATGGTGCCCATGATTCTATATTGATAGGCTGCTATTCTACTATTCCAGAGGAGGATGGGGGGAGGGCAGGGGGACAGGGAAATGTGTCCTTCTAAAGAAATATTAATAAACCTCTTCAAATCCTCACTCAGCTGGTATTCTAGGAATTTTTATTCCTTTTGCTCTAAGTTATAGTTAAGGCTCGCAGGCAGGTATATTTTAAAGTAAGTCAGAAACTTGAACAAAGCAGCTGAAAATTACTTTTAGCACATCTGGAATATTTTGAATCACTGAACTGAGCATCCTTTAATACTGAAGACAATACTCCAGTGTTGTCTAGTGTGGATAAAAGCTTAGTCTTCAGCTGAAACCCATAGTTTACTCTTATTAAAGTAATTACATAATAAACTGCATCTTAAAGTCAGGTTTTTGGCCAACATTTCTTGACACTGAACATTTAATTCACTCTTCAGTGTTTCATCAAACCATCATTTACATAACAGTAGGAGTTTATTTGTGTCATTCTAAGTCTATAGTGACTATGGCTCCAGTCAAGCATACCTATGCATGCATCATTTCTCTATTTTTAGAGTTTTATTCTGTATAAGAAATTCTGAAGATAGTTTATTCTGAAGAAAATTACAGCGCTTTTTAGAATTTGATGACAGGGGCTTTTATTTATTATTAAATTGCTAGTGTTTCCAGCTCTAATTAATAGTACCTGAAGGTAAACCTAGGTGATGAATGCCTGGCTGATGGAAGTCTGACTCATACTGGCATTTTGATTTTAAAATGTTCTTGATGTACATTTTGGGGCACAAAACAGAAGAGACTTCCTGCTTTATCAGTGTTGTCCTCAGCTCATACCAGTGCTGGTGAATTGGTAAGAAAAGGATGTGACCAAATGGGCCACTCCTTGCCAAACACACACTCTTTCTTAAGGCTGATTTATGATTAATATACCAGCTAACAGAGGGCTGTGCCTGACACTTAAGTCATTCTCCTGCCTCAGAGCACGTGACAATTGGCAAAGCAATCTATACACTGGAGATTAAAGAAGTTTGTCCTCATCTGCTTTTACAGATAAATATACCATTGCATTAACTCACAAGCAACCATGAACTACAGAAAACGTTCCAAAGCTTCTGCTGCCAGGGAAGTCACTTTCAGCGGCTCTGAACATAGTGTTTTACCTTACCCTACGTGCAACCTTTCTCTCTGTTTTATTTTCACAGGAATTTACAGAGTTGCTTCTTCCCTTCAGGGGACCAGCAGGGCAGCTAAAAACTCTTTTCCCAACCTGGGCAGGGTTCATCTCCATTTGTCAGTAAATCCCAGTGCACCCCAGATCCTGTCTGACACCCTAATGGCAGGTATTTATCACACATGCACCTTGCACCACTGCAAGGCTGACTCACCTGCATTGACACAGCCAGAGAGGAGCTCCAGCCACAGAGTTTTGGCCAAAGCATGAATTTTTACCTAGTTTCAATATTGTCTTCCAAAAGTGACAGAAAAACTGTGCACTAACAGGTGTTCCCAAACCCACACTAGAAAACAGTATCCCTACGGAAAGCATTAACTCTGATGTGGAAACCCCAGCACAGGCTGGTGAGAATTGGCATTACTCCTATTGAAAGAAGGCTACGACAGAGCTAAATAGTAGGTGGACCTCCAATTGTAGAAAACAACTGAAAAGAGCAGCAATTTACTGTCCCCCAGCAACGAGACAGGCTTGCAGCCACTGCCTAGTGAAATCCCAAGCAGCAACTTCTGATGCACACACATTAATGTAACTCCGTTTATGACCTCAGTAACACAGAAAGTGCTGCAGTGTCAGAAACTACTGTCCAAAAGCCCTCACTTTGACTGTCCCCACCGGATTAGACAGGGTGGGGCATGCTACAGACACAGCTAAAGTAACCCATCATGGAGAGCACCACCCTACAAACTGCAAGCCTCTACCACTGTTAGGCTTGGGGCTCTACAGGGCTACCTTGCTCAACCAGACAGAATAATCACCAAACAGGACTTTCAAGTGCCTGGAAGAGTACATGGAGCAACTGAAGAAAGCACATGATGAGCTGCTGAAGGAAGTGTTGGTATGGCTTTGGAAAAAAAAGAGGGAATTCCCAGATACATACAGTCATTCATTCCTAAAACAAATATTGCCGGCATTGAACTGAAGTTGGCTAGTGGTCTATAATGTTAATTAATGATAAATCATCACTCATTCTGTTTTAAGGCATAATATATTTATGTGGTTGTGTTCAGACAGTCTTTCAACTTCTGTACCTGACACTCCCTGAGCTTTACCAAATGTATGCATGTAAACTCCCTTCTCCACCACCAGTTTTTCCAAAGTTTCTGTTCTTTCCACTCCTCCAAGGTGTATACAGCCATCATGACAGCACTTCAGATTATGCATCCACTACTCCTCACAACAGCTTGCGTTACCCTTCCTTCCTCCTGTGGCTCAGCTATTACTGCAACCACAGCCCCAGGGCTGCAGGCTGAAGCATTACCTCAGAGCAGAGGTGTAAGCCAGCACACACGGTAGGCAAAGGACACTTGTAAGAGCTCTGCTGGGTCTGAGCAATGGAGGCAGTGCAGCAGCAGAGCAGGGCTCTTGTGAGTGTCAAAAGAGTGCCATAACCACAGGACTTTCCTCCATCCTTCCTCTGCTCAGTTGCAGGCACCACCTTACACACATGCTATGCCTGCACACACACACATATTAGGAACACAAAAGCTAGCATTTAGAGTCACACTGCACCAGGGTGACATGTGAGAATAAGGCAGGAACAAAACTGTTGCTGACCCATAAACTGTGAAATGCAGGCAGCATGCTTGGTCACTGGAGCCTGCTGCACATGGCGGGATGACCAGAGGCAAACCCAAACTGCACAGCTAGAGCTTGTGTCTTTTCTTCTGCACTTTCATCCTCTTTCCTTTTCCTCTCCTTCACTTACCCCATAATCATGCAGTTTTGTACAGTTTCTCTCAGTTGTAGTTAAGCTTCTGCAGGACAAACAATAAAAATTAGACAAAGCCAAAAACATTGCAGCAGGGCTGGGACAATGGAGACAAAAGTTCTTGCCTCTGACAAAACCAAAAAAGAGAGAAATTTCATTCCAAGCATTGCACAAGTTGGGAGAGCTTTGTACTAAAATATTTTCTTTCAACCCTGGTTTCTGGAGCCATAAGCAAAAGACTGCAGGAAGAAAAACTCTTAAATTTTATGCTTACTAAGACATTGCCAATATTTCCTTTTAAAAAGTGCTGAAATTGACCTGGGGTGGGGATAGAGGGGAGATTAGGTTATGCACACTTGCATGTGTTACTAAGGTACACAATTATGGAAAATGAAATTAGAAAATCCTGGGCAAGGCCCCAGCCAGGCAGCACCCAGGCAGGGAGGTTATCCCTTCTCATGGTAAATCCTCTGAGGCCATGCTGAGTGTTCAGGCTCACTGTAGGAGTCATATTTGACTTGGAATAGAAGTCAAGATTTTCCAGCAGCTGTCTATAGAGCCAACTCAGTCTCCAGTCACAGCACTCACAGTTCACCTGAGGCCTCACATTCTTCAGACTCACAAGAGTAATGATCCAAATGACTTTCAGAGGATCTAGAGGATGTGAGACACACCATCTCCCTTTCTCCAGTAGGAGGGAGTGAGGAAAACCAGTTGTTTGTTTTTTCCCAGTACATTTGAGAGCTGGAGATTACACATTATTTTTCTTTATTGCAACTGTAAACTGCCTTTTTCTGACCTCTTCTTAATCTCCCTTATTCGAAATCCTAGCAATATAGCTCAGTGGTGTGTCTCACATACAACATTTAGATATGTAAAAGTCACCACAAATTTTGAACAAAGCCACAAATTTTCCTAAGGGTTCTGGTAAATACAGGAGAGAAAATTTGTTATTTGAGTCAGAATTGAAATTCTGTCACCAAAGACAAATTTTTCAAATCAGTTTCATTGAGCCACCACATTACCTTCCTTAATACAGGAAGCCCAGGACACAATACTGCTGTTACTAAATACATAGGCACAGAAGGTTAGGTCTTATTTTCACATTGCCATAAAACATATAAACTGGTGTTATATGATCCAGAAGTAGAAAACTCAGTTCTTTAGACTTTAGGATTGAATACAATCATTTTTTCCCTTGGTCATAAAGTAACTGTGGAGGGTTTTGTGGGAAAACTCACACAAATCTTAATGCATGCCTCACCCAAGATGATTTATCACTTCCGCACACAGTAGCTGTGCATATGTTATAACTGGCATCTGGTTTTTACAGGCTGAGTACTGTTCATTGTGTTTTCTCTATGAGGGATTTTTTTCCTTAGCCATGATTGAGTAGAAGTGGGTAGTTGTACCTGTAGCAAGTTCAAGCAGATACTATACATATAAAGATGCTTATCATAGTTACAGCTAATTAGATAGTTTCCTCTGAAACTGAGTCACCAGAGCTCCCCTGGAGTGACTTGACAAAGTATTACTGACAGTGGGTGTTCAAAGCACAGCATACTGTCTGCACAATCAGAAGCACTTGAATAAGCAGGCAGTTTACAAGCGTGCACTGCGACGCAGTGTGGCAGTGGGTGTATGGGCAGCCCCAGCACCAGGGCTGTCCTGTGCCAATCCTTGGTCTGTGCCTTCTGCTGCCCTATGGTAACTAAGTTCTGGTGGGCAGCATCATGCCCTCCAGGCTGGCTTGCTCTGGTCCCAGACCAAATTCTTTTTAAACTCATATTTTAGATATTTAATGAAAGAAGCTACCATGCCAAAATGCACAGTAGCATTTCATGTGTGATAAAATATATCTTCTCAGCATTCTATAGACGTGGCGTGAGTGGAATGTGCTCACCTTCTCACACAGTCCCCACTCACCTGCTCCCTTCCACAGCAGAACAGGGAAATAGGAAGGAAAGTGTTGTCTGAGCTGGTAAATGTAGCACAAGGCTAGATTTGCTGTAAAGTTGAGATTTTCTGTTCTGCGCAGATTGTGTTGAACGTCTGCTACTCTTTTGTCATGAGGACAGCCACTGCTGTACAACATGTCATCACAAACATGCACAAATCCAGGTGGAGAGCAGAATAATTTTAACTGCCAAAAACACACACGTTGCAACTTGCATTCCTCCTTTCTAACTTTTCATGTTATCCTCAAGCTGGAAAGAACAAAGGTATCATGCAAGGAGCTTTGCAGATTGGCCATTTTAACTACCCACACAGTAGCAGGCAAAGTCCACACAACAATGCACTCTGTCACCTTATATGACATCTATTAAGAGCAAAAGCCAGGGAAGACCACCCATTAAGTAATTCTGACTGCCTTGGCATCCACCATTGAAGGATATAGTGTTTATGGTCCTAGCATGAACAAATGCTCAGCCCACAGCTGCACACATTTGCAAGCATGAATAATGTGAAACACGGAGACTCTTCTGAAAGGTCTCTGCATGGGTGTGCAACTATTTTTTACAGCTCTCCAGAGCTTGTAGCTTAAATGTAGGTGAATACCCTTTGGGCAATGCTTGCCTAAATCAGCAAGACAAACAAGTGCATCGCTCCTCTGCCCAGTGGGTTGTGCCTCTCAGAAGACCAGCCTGGAGGCTGAGCAGATTGGGCCAGCTGATACTCACCTGCTCCCTAAATGAGACAGCAAGAGACAGAGAGAAAACAAATGGGACCCCATCGCTGCTGAACTGATGTTATCTGCAGGCAGCTGTGCCTTTTGTGCAAGGATCACACAGTCCCACAATTTGCAAATGTTGCTGATGAATTGCTGCTGTCTCTGCAGCTCACTGTAAAGAGCTGTCTGCTCTTAATTACCAGGACTTAAGCTTTTTTGAAGCAGTAATGCAGTAATGAGTCAACCTAGACCACAGGAAAATTAACTTCACATTAAACAAAGCCTTTCCTAACTTTTTCATGTAGTAGCATATGGAGGAAATATTGCATGGTGATTGCAGTTTTCACCTCAGGCTCCTTAAATCTGAAGCTGGTACGTGTGGTGTAGGAGCACCATTAGAAAGCGAAAAGTTAAGGATTCAACAGTACATTAAAGATACCAGAACAGAGGTCCGGTTGCAGATCATCATAGAGTGATTGTTAGCCCTGAGAAAAAAGCAAAGAAGTGATCTAGGGACTTGAGACTCATCTTTCAAAGAGAGTTAAGTAGCTGAACACACTTCTAGAGATGACACACTAAACTTAGCTGCACAATGTGTATGTATATCAGTTCCAGTCCCCAATTTGAACACTCTCATCTTGACACGGTTCTTCCAAAAAGAACACCTAGTAGTAATTTTAAAAGAAGTAATGAATTAGTTACCATTTTTCACATTTCACCTTCTTTCCCAGATGAGCAGAGAGTCCTGGTGCTGAGGGTGTAACTTGACCTGTTGTGTAGAGATAGCAGTAAACACAGTGAGATCCCTCACTCATGTTTGAAAAATCACTTGTTCCAAAGGTTTTGGCTTTGGGCTTGCATCTCATGCCCCTTCACATTGTACAATGTGAACAGTTTCAACTTGTGCATTATGGATAATATTGTGCCATAAAATCCAGTAAGTAAGCAGTGAAAAGACACTGCCTTATAAAGTGGCATCACACTTACACTTGTTTTGAAACAGTTGTATTACCACTTTTTCCCCTCCAAAATGCAAGAAATCAACCTCATAAATGTCAGCAATGTTTTTTATCCTCCATGTTCTTCTGAACAACTCTTAGGCTGTTGTTTGGGTTTGGTTTTTTTTTTTTTTTTTTTTTTTTTTTTTTTTTTTTTTTTTTTTTTTT
>JAWWEE010000085.1:32433476-32447066 GCA_035221455.1 Xenops minutus
TATTTTTTTTTTTTTTTTTTTTTTTTTTTTTTTTTTTTTTTTTTTTTTTTTTTTTTTTTTTTTTTTTTTGTAAGTTGGTTTTATTGGGGGGGTGGGGTTTTTTTGTGGCTGTGGCTGTGGCTGTGTGGGTGGTGGGGTTTGTGGGGTTTTTTGTGGGTTTGGTTTTTTTCGTGTTTTTGTTTGTTGGTTTGGTTTGGTTTTGGGTTTGTTATGAGCAAATAAAGCTGATGTGAGACTGGGACATAAGGTTCCAGACAGGAGTTCCTCATTAGATCAGAGCAAGCCACTAAGCCAACTGCATTTTCTACATTTATTGCTAAAACAGATCATTTTCACAAGGCACCATATTCTCAGTCCCCTATCCTTTCTACAGCTTGTATTATTTATGCAGGTCTTTTTGCTCTTCCTAAAGCTTTGCAGAAGACTGGCTCCTGCTTTAATTCTGGAGAATTAGGCTGTGTGTACTTAGAGCAGGCTAGCACATGAACACTGTGCAAACACCATGGACTGCAGAGTACAGCATCAGCCCTTGCTAGCTAGACAGGACACTGGGACAAGTAGCAAGCTGAGTATTTTCCCAGGTTAATATCATGAAGATTGATCTCATAATTCTTTGAATTATTGAAACTTCTTTAATTATTTTCTTTGTTTGTTTGAAACTATAAATTATGTACCCAATGACAACAATCTGACATAGTTGTGCTTTTGTCAAACTGTCAAGGATTAACTTGACACCTCTATTGTATGCGCAAGAGTCATTCAAATTTTACTACATAGTGACTATGGCCCAGACTATCATTTTACACCTGTTTTACTTTGGTTTATTTCCACTGCTGTCACTGGTGTCTCACCAGCTGTAAATTTTAGCTAAAGAGAAGACTGTGCTATATAATTATCAAGGGACGTTCTTGCATCTATCATTCAAACAAGATCAAAATGTACATATTTACATTAATAGTGTTTCTCTGTGCATCATCTTTTTATCCTTAGCACATTTTTTCAGACATGGTCCCATGTTGTTTTATCATCTGAATTTCTGTCCTTCTTTTCGGGACAGAAAAATATAATGATTAAGTAAAATATGGTTACTCTGATATTTTACTACCAATCCCATTTTTTAAGCTTTGGACAATTTGAAAATCACTCAGGAAAAAAAAAATATAGAAGAAAACAAAAGCATAACCCAAGTGAAAACAAATGTGCATGTTATTGGGTTGAGCTATATTGAATCTTTTTACAAAAAAATGGAAAAAGTCTAAAGTACAACTTCAATATACGCTATGAATAAAACAAATTTATTTAATATGAAAAGGTAATCTCATTAAACAAAAATAATTTTTTATCTTAATATGTAGGATTTGTCAACAGGATATAGAGAATTCTTACACTTATGGCAGTACTTTCTACACATTCCAGGCAGGTCTGTAATCCTGTTCTACATGGTGACTACAAAAATGTCTGCTTGGAAGGTGTCACACTACATTATACCAATGACAATCCAACATCTGCTGTTAAAAGAAGTGTTTCATACCAGTATGATCGAATCAGTTCAAATCAATCTGTGTCTCTCCCAGTGTTCTGCTCCCCCCAAAAAAGGCAGAAAATTAGTTTTGGGGAAGGATGGGCTGTAAAGTGAGCCAGACCTTTCTCTGTGCATGGAGCCAAGGAGCTGCCCTTGTGAGCAACCAGCCTGTGAACATGGCCACAAACTGGTATCCCACTTCGTTCCAGCCAGTCTTTTGTACTCAAACTGCCACAGACTTCAAGTAAATCACCTCAGCTACCTGATGGTGTGTCAATGACCAAAAGGCCATTTGTCAGCTCCCAGTCTTTTTCTTGTTGCTTTTGTCAATTTGCAAAGTCACCTTTAGAAAATAAAAGCTCACAAGTTCTCTACCACTTTTCTCCTTTTGCTGTTTGGCCCGCATTTCCTTCTTTGACCATAAATGATCCATTTTAAAGTCAACCAAATAACATTTTGCCACTGAATTCTGCAAACCCTGATGACTCTGTTGAAGAAAGCTTTAGTTCACTGCAGAGGTTGACCTTAAAAGATCTGCACCACTGTCCCAAAAAATTCAGTAAACATATACTCACAGATTTCAAAGTGACATTTAGGCACCACACTACCCAAAAGCAGCATGGGGGAGGAGGGTAATGGTAAACCTCAGTGCATGGGTACCTGCAAATTTTTCCTGACTAGATGGGACCTTCTGGAAAAGCACTAAACTAATATTTATTTTTCATTCATTAAAGCTACTATCTAACACAGAAATTCTATACTCAGACCTTGGGAAGAGACAGGGGTGATGCTCCAAGAGGCCTTTCCTATGTGAACGCATTTCTACTCCCTGTGTGACAGTTTGTTTTGGTTTTTTCCCAAGGCAGAAATATTAATAAAGAAGAGGCCTTCCTGGCAGGGATTGTCACAAGAAGTATCTGGGGCAGTGATTTCAGGGTGAGGCAGATCACCATCATACTAGCACGGCTCTGCTGTCTTCTGATGTGAGTGGTCCTGTCATTTCTCAAGCAGGTGCAGCTTGCCATAATTTCAAACAAACTGTGCCAACCGTACCAACAAACTAGATTCCAGCTCAAGGCCAGCAGCCTGGCAAAATGCCACAGTAAATGCATACATAAGCATATACGTAAGTGGATGCTTTCCTCTGTAACATTTATTGTGGAGCATAGCTGTGGCATAAACTTTTAATTGCAAGGCAGGGATTTACTTCCCCCTCTGGTTTGCGGCACACTTTTCTGCTGTTCTGTGATGTACTTTGACTAATCATTTCTTAGTCCTCTAGGTGCAGACTTTTAAAAACGCTAGGAGCTCTCAGTCTCCCTTTTCAATTGCAAACGATTCATTTTTGGTGGTGTGGCCTCCCTATTCTTCTTCCAGCCGTTGTGTTTGTGAAAGGACCGTCTCAAATTTCTTGTGCGGGAGCAGCTGTTGCTGGACGAGGCAGCCTTTTCAGAGCCCTGCCGCAGCAGCTTTTCACTTCTCCTCCTCCTCCTCTCCTTCCTCCCTCCTTTTGTCTCCTCCAAAGCAAGAGCCCCTCTGACCCTTTGCCTCCTTCAAGCCTTCTGCCTTTGTCAGCCACTGCAGACAAGTTCCACCCTAAATCAAGCATTGTCTCCATCTCCAGAAGCCAGCACGTGCCCACATCTCCCTAATCTTTTAATTTCCCCCCAGGAAAAGGCAGCTGTTAGCGATACACGCAATGCACAGCTGTCAGCTGGGGCCTGCCGCCTGCCTGCACAGAACAATGAGCAAGGCATTGCCGGGGCCGAGGAGGACTAATATCTACATATATGTGCCTTTGGCAACAGTTGGCAGCACGTGCTCTGAAATGCGGCATTGTCAGAAAACCCACCACTGCCTTCCCCCACCACTGCCCCGCACACGTATGAGCTTGAACTTTGGCTGATTTCAGAACAAAACACCCGGCTTCAAAGGGCAGGACTCCCTGGATAGTTTCATTTTACCTTCCCTTCTGAAACAATCCCCTGCAAAATTACAGGGTATGAAAAGGACAGGCCTCCAGTAGCCCAGCACGTGGTTCACCCATTCTCCTCGTTTAGACACCAGTTGCTTGAAAGTTTTGTCCTGGAGAGAGAGCAGCATAAACAATCTGGAGTGCGAGAAAAGACCTATACATCATGATTTTACCTTTTTCTCTGGGTGGTGAGAAGGGCCAGCATTTTCAAGTAATGCAGGGACCATGTGTGTGGCTGGACTGGTGATCTTGCTGCACTAAAGCTCAAGGGACAGTCATTCCACATCAAGATGAAGAAAAAGGTGGTTATTTAGGACCAGAAAAAGACAAGACATAATTGCATCTGCATAAACGTAAGCACATTCGCATGCTGAATTTGTACCTGCAACAATGTCAAATATGCACACAAGTGATAAACTACACACTGCAGTCATTTGCCAGTGCACTTTCCTCAAGTGAGCTTGCAAAAAAACAGTGGCTACAGACCTCAATTAGTCCCATAAATGTTCTTGCCTCTTCCCATATACTGTGATGCATATAACTCTACAAAAATCATACCTTTGTGCTTCACATTAGCTACTGACAAAACACAGAAATTCTCAAGGAAACTCATCTTGCAAACTCATGTCTTGTGGAGACAATATGTAAAAACCTCAAACATTTGGAACTGTCTCATTTCCTTTTACCATGTAGATTTCTTTAAAGTATGCATGTATCCCTGTCACTAGCCTTCTGGCTAATCATTAAATGGGAATTTGATTGATTTCTACATGCAGTGGTTCCCAAAGGATAAGCAATTAGAAAGTGACAGTCTCATCTGTTGCTCTTGCAGTGGTCTCTTGCATAGTTTCCTCTCTAAGCAAAGGAACAAACAAACCTCCCTCCCAAACCTTTCATCACCATAACCTTTTTGCAGTCAAGCGGACAATTCTGAATTTACTTCACCACTCTCAGTTATTTTACATGATAAGGAATAACTTCTGTGTTATTGGTGTACATTCCCCAGCCTGCTCTGTACACGTGTTTTTACTTGCTTTATCTCACCTGGCCTGTAATTTAAAGGACTTAAAAGATACACTGTGCTAAGCAGACCATATGGCATATGGTACACCTGACCCGCGCTTAACACCTGCTGAGCGCACTGTGGGTGTCAGGCTGTTTGGTACAGCACTCCTGGCCAGAGGGCAAAAGCATATCCATACATTTGCATGCTGGACGGAGGCCACGTGCCTAGGCTGTGAGCAGATCTGACATAGCAGCCTATCAGTGCTTTCAAGATTAGCAAATCTGTAGAAAGCAATGGATTTAACCAACAAAGGAGATGCCACAAGGCAGAGACCTACACATATACAGACACCTCAGGGATCCTAATAGCTTTGTAGTGATGAACCAGGATCTTCAACAGTTGTTAACTTGCTTTGAGTGGGGTATGTCAGCATTAATCATTTGGTTGCAGTCAGAGTTTTCCTAAAGTAATCTGAGAAACCACAAAGGGATATGTTTTGCTCTCAGGCAAATACAAATGCCATCACGACCTACCCCCATGCAGATCCACCAAGGGCACAGGTTGGAAGCAACATGCAGTCAAAAAAAGATGTCTCAAAATCAAAATAGTAGACCTCAAGTAGAAAGAGGATGCATGAAACTTTAATGCACATAAGGATTTAGCAAGCGTTTGCCTGAAGAGTGGCCCACAAGATCTGACTTTTCATCCATTGCTAGTTCTGCTGATCCATGCTTCACTTTCTCTGTATTCAAATTGGTCTGTATTTTTAGTGCACAGTTCTGTGAGATTTATGAAGCAAGAACAGAGTGCAGAAGCATCAGAGGATGCTATCACTAGTAGATTTGCATAGCAAAATCTCATAGCAGCAGCAGCAGCCCTTGTCAAAGCAGTCCAGGTATTCAGAAAAGGCAGGAGACATCTTGCTGGCCTGTGTGGGAGCTGCAGACTCTCTGGGCAGCTGGACAAACTCCAAAAAATAAAAGTGGGGCAGCCAAAGAGGTCTGTCTCTCTTACACTGCTTGGAAGAGAAAAATTATCATTCATGAGATCAAAAAGGGGATGTTAGGGTCAGACAGGGTGGCAGGACCCTGGTGGTGTCCTCAGCAGTGACTGGCTGCAGAGCTCAATTCTGGACCAAGGACAGAACTGGACCTCGTGCAATGTTAGTGCTAGCTGCAATGCCATGGACGTCAGAGCAGGCACCAAAGGGTTTCTCTTTTCTGGGAATTCTCCAACACAGACTTTGGAACAGCCAGTTTAGAGACATGCCCTGATTAACCTATCTGAAATAAATTTGGCAGTGATCTTTTCATCTTCTTGTTGGAATGTTATCAAATGAAACACAGAACTATTCTTTTCTTTCATTTGTACCTCTCTCTACTCTTACTGGAATAAAAATTCTCTGGCTGGGAGGAGGTTGTTAGGCTGGGACTGCCTTTTTCTTCATTGCTAGAAGAATCTTATGATTGCTTAGACCAGAGGACATCCATGACACTCTAACAAGAACGTGGTTTTCCTGCCGTCTCTGCAAACTTACTACTCATACATAGCAGATTAAAACCTCAGCACCACAGGACATGCTGTTTCATTTGCAGCACCACTGAGGCTTTCTCTCAGAGGTTTCTCTTTGTGCGTCCAAACAGATTCTGTCAGCATCCCCCCATCCACGGGGCTGGGATACAGGTGGGCTCTCCTGTCTGGTGCAGGGAGCTCAGCTGGGAGTTCCTTCTCTTGCCTTACTGCTCCGTATGGTAGATCTGTGGCAAATTGAGCTGAGTGACTGCCCCAGGCCCCAGTCTAGCCTCAAACTACCCCGGCCCCATCTGTCGCCCTATCTGGGGCATCTTTGCCGCATGATTGGCACTGGGCTTGAAAAGGCAGCACAAGATGGGCCATGTGGCAACCCTGCAGACTGGGAGGGGGCAGTGGGGGAGCAGGATGAAATATTGTGACAGGACACTTCAAGCCCCAGCTAATCACAGCTGCTGAGGGTTGAAGAGTGTTATACATCCCCTCGTATCGGGCAATGCATTCCTGGCAACATTATTAATTCAGAGGAGTCCCTTTAATTTGAAGCAGAGATTAAGACTTTCCCCGGTTGGCCTCACTGCGGCTGTAAAGGCAACAGGCAGGGCTATTGTAAGGCCATTAGGGAAGAACAATAGGACGCTGAAAGGGGGATGTGGGTGAATAGGGGAGCGAGGGCTGGCTTGTGCCAGAGGCCGGCTCGCCTCATTACGGGAACGGCAGATGGAGCGTGGCCGGGTTGCCGGGCAGAGTCGGGACTGGCAGCTGGCGGCGGCCACCCCGCACCACAGCGCATCCCCACCGCACCCCACCGCACCCCACCGCGGCCAGCGCTCAGCCAAGAAACAACAGGTGGACGGAGACTGCCGCCCTCACCAGCAAAACACAAAATAATTTAAAAAAAATTCTTCCCTTCTTCCCCTCCTGCTTCTTCCTCCCTGCTGCGTTTACTCAGGCATCCTCGAACTCAGTCGAACAGTCATCGGGATGGTGTGGAAATCACACTCCTTTTTCCTATTCATGGCCATGCCAATCCATGCAGGCATTGCATCCTTTTCAGCCGGGATGAATGACAGCAGAAACATGGTGGCTGTGCAGGAGATGGTGTTTTGTATTCAGATCATTAGACATGGTTAGGCACCTAAATGATTCATCTGAATTCTCACTGGATTTTTAAAAGTGCTCATTGGCTTTAATGACTTCAGAGGAAATTCCATATCTTATGCTAACCAAGGTTTTTTTTTTTTCTTTGATATGCTTGAACTCGTACCTGAGAGGAGTGGCTAGGACACAGATGAAAGTCCAGCCTGGCAGCCTACCAAGTGCTGTGGCATGTGCCATCCCCCAGCAAACTGATCCCTGCAGCTCTCTGACAGCCCTGCCACTGTGCCCACTCACCACTCTCTCCAGCTGAGGAGCAAGAGGGAAGCATGAGCAAAAGTCTTGACTAAAAAAGAAATCTTAGAAAGCACCACAGAAGCAGTACTTTGGGGGTGGTTTTTTCCTTAACTTCTTTGGTGAAAACATCACCTTTTTCTTCCAGTTTTGCCATTGCTCCAACTTCCAGAGCTTGTGAAGTGGTGGTTCTGCCAATCAGGGCTCCTGACTGGGGCCATGACAGCTGCCAGGAATGGCACACGCTATTCCATCTTCCCAGATGTGACACAGGAGCAAATCTATGGAGAAACCTGTTTGAATCTGACAATCATTCCCCTGACACTCTGAGAAAGGTCAACCAAAAGATGTTGCTGAGCATCCCAGCAAAAGTAATATCTTTTCAGGAAGGTCTTCTTTTATGGTTTGATTTCTCAAAGTTGTTTACAATGCTTTTATGCAGTTCTAAGTTCTTCCCTCTTCAGAAGAGAAACTCCCATGACTTGAGCTAAGCTTGTGGCTGAGAAACCTGGCATGGTCCCAGATGAGTACAGGACACACAGACCAGGCACTCTGTCTTTAACAAGCTGACATTTTCTTGTCTTTATGGTCTATGTTCCCTTCCAGTTCATGGTCATGCATGTAATTGTTGATCAAATAGCAACTGGAATTCCTTCCATGGAAAAATAATTTTATGAAATTATGGAGGGTATTTTTAGTTACAGAGATGGAAACAAAGAAAAGGAGCCAGCACCCTCTAAGCAAGTCACTTTGTGCAGACCATCATTAGGCACTTTGCAGACCACTCACTCATCACAAAATGCTCTTGGAGAGTAGTGGGATTATTAAAGGTGACAGCTGCAATGCAGCATGCAGAAAAAGGTCACAATGTTCAAAACAATACTGTTTAGGCCTTCTTCCATCATCTTTTCCTTCTCTGCACTGTAGTATACATACCTTATTTTCTTTTATCTTACCAGAATTCTTTATTCATAACTTATTTAAAATCATCGTATTATACAGCTTTCAGTTTATTCAGGGTGAAACTCTGTTTTCATAAAAAGAATGCGCTGGAAGTGATTAGAAGTGATTATGGAAATTAATTTGATTCCTTTTATTTTTACCACTGCTGAACTATTCTTTTTATATTCACTTCTGGTGGGTCCAGTGAAGAGAGTTCCAATCCTCCAGCACAGAGTGCTCACTCCGAAATAGATGCATGTGCACAACTGGTAGTGAGGTGTTAGACTGTGGCACAAGGTGTTTAGTGGCAAAAACAAAGTGTGGGGGATGGTGTCTGCTTACAGTGGTTTTGCCATTGAAGAGACCACACCTGAACGAGGCTCACTGACAGGGGAAGTCATGAATACTGTCTGGAGTTTGAACTCAGACCCAGCCAAGAAACACATCTCTGAGTCAGATACATTTGTACAGATACAGAGATGGTCAGCTCTAACCTTTCCATTGCAAACACAGCTGTTCCACACCCATTGAAGCAGACAATGGAGGGGCTTGATGCTCAGATATAAACTTCTGAGAGCCAAGAGACCAGATCTGTATGAATTTGTTGACAGCCACAGCACCTACTCCAAGGATAGATAAAAAAGTCATTTCTAGTTATCTAGGAAGAAGCAAATGATCATACAACTCTTCCTCAACTAACACAATAATTTTAAAACTTGTGCAAACAGGTAGACAGTTTCAGAATCAGATGCAGTGTGGGAAACCAAAGCTTTCATATATATATGGATCTGCATTTGCCCTGTGCCAAGGTCTGCAGCATTCACCTGTCCTAGTGGGTTTGAAATGTACTGCTTACCATTTGCAATGCATGTCAAAAATAGAGAGAAAAAAAGGAGGAGGTATGGAAAGTCTTGCTCTGCAACCAGCTGACACTCCAGACATGGGGAGTACCATTTTCTGCATAAAGACAAAGTTTGCGCAAGGAAGAATCTAGCTGTCAAAGGCAGTTAAACTTGCTGCAGAAAGCTGGACAATTTAACAAGTAGCAAATCAGAAATTGTTGCAGTTTTCTCACAGGAGACTTTTTTACTGCATGTTTGCAGCAATCCACTTAGTTGGTTTCAAGCATGTTTGAGACGGGTCCCTGAAGGTTTTTCCATCTTTCTGTTGTGAAACCAGGATGTTTATTGCTGTGCGTACTAACAAGCCACCACTGCCAGGAGCTGTAGGCTGCTGGCCATTTAGTAACAGCCTTGTACTCATATTCCGCCATCTTATCATTTCATGTCAACATTAATTCCCTGAATAGTGAGATTGGAGGGCTTGAAGAGCAAACACTGATTGCCACTGGAAACACATGGAGCATGGGGAATAGTGAAAAAATAATCATCTGGCTCTGACACTGTGTTCCCAGCACAGGGCTCTCTGTCCTTCACTGTGGACAAGTTCATGCCTCCAGTGACAGCAGCTTTGTTCTGTGACCCTACAGCATACTCCCAAATGCCAGCAAACATAAGAGGCAAGGCAAAGTCAACACACGCCAGTTTTGTCAATACAGAGCTTCTCTCTGAGGAAGAGACCCGGACTTAGGGTTATGCTGCACTTTTGCTGATGTATTTTAGCCTGTGAGCTCTGACAGAAGTGCTAGATGCTAGGGGTGCAGTGCTGTGACTGTACAGATATATTGTACCGCACCTTTGTCGAGAGCAAAGTGCAAAATGCTGAAGATACAGGAGGTGAGCCACATTTCATAGCTCTGCAGTTTCTCTTTAAAAACATGGAGTAAAGTAAAAGATCTCGTGCAAATGTTTTTGTGCCCAGATGCACACAGCACACCTTAAGAACTCTGAGAAGTGTTTAGGTCCTACTGTGGTTCACACAACCTGAAAAGCTTAAATAAAGCCTTTATGGTTTGATTCACAGAAATTAAGTTCTACAGAGAACTAGCCAAAGTAACCATAGTCCTGTGTGCCTCTTAAATGCTCCTACAGACAAATCCCTGTTTGCAGTCTTCATTTGTGCATGAAAATGATCTGCACACTGTAACTCAGTGACTGCAAATGAAGGCACACTTTTCACGTGTTCTTGTTTATGGGACATGGTGTTTCTTTTTTTTTTTTTTAAATACAGTCCCAGGTCACTGGACTGAAGGAAATTGGCCACTGCCATGGGCTTTAAAAAGTGTTTTGTCAAAAAAGGTTATCTTGACCCAATATGGCCTCTAACAAGGCAATAAGATCAACATAATTGTCTGTCCTGTCATGCTTTTTCATGAGACTGTTCACAGAGGGAAATAGGCCCATTTCATTTCTACCTGTGGTAAGTAGACTCTAAAGCCAGAAAAACAACCTTACTATGCAAAACCTCATTTGAGACAGTGTTTACCATGTTCTTTTGTTTCATGTTCTGTGTGAGACAAAGGGAGATAAATTTATTCTGAGCCCAGTTTCCAAATGTCAAGCTGTGTTCCTACCAGCTTCTTGGAGCGAAAGTCACAAGTACCATCAATCCATTTGCAGGATGAGTAGACTACTCACTTTCAAGAAAAGAATGTCCTATGAATCAGAGTTTGTAGAAATAAAGCCATTTTCTGAAGGATATGTACTTTGAAACCTGAATGAACATGAGAAGTGCGCCCATGAGAACTTCATAAAGTTCAACTATGAACATCAGAATCACAGAACATTCTGAGTTGGAAGAGACTCACAAGGATCACCAAGTACAGCCCTTAAGTGAGTAACCTTTATGAGGATCACAACTGTGACCTTGCCATTGCTAGCACTACGCTCTAACCAGCTGAGTTAGTCCAGGTGTAAGGTGCTGCACGTGAGCCAGGGCGATCTCAGACATGATCACAAACTCGGAGAGGAAGTCACTGAGAGCAGTCCTGCAGAGGAGGACTTGGGGTTTCTCATGGATGAAAAGCTGGACATGAGCCAGCAATGTGCACTCACAGCCCAGAAGGCCAAGTGTCTCCCAGGCTCTATCAAGAGCAGTGTGGCCAGCAGGCCAAGGAATATGATTGTGGTGCTTTACCCTTGTGAGGCCCTACCTGGAGTGCTGTGTCTAGCTCTGGGACCCTCAATACAAGAAGGACATGGGCTTGATAGAGGAGCTCCAGAGGTCACAAATATGATCAGAGGGATGGAGCACCCCTCCTACTAAGACAAACTGAGAGGGCTGGAGCTGTTCAGTCTGGAGAAAGAGAAGCCTTCAGGAAGACCTAATTATGGCCTTCCAGTATGAGTTATAAAAAGGAAGAGAAGGGACTTTTTATATGGGCAGATAGTAATAGGACAAGGAGCAGTGGTTTTAAACTGAAGGAGGGGATGTTTATATTAGATGTTAGAAAGAAATTCTTTACTCAAAGGGTGGCTAAACACCAGAACAGTTTGCCCTGAGTTGTTGTGGAAGCCTCATCCCTGGAAGCATTCAAGACCAGGTTGGGTGGGGCTCTGAGCAACCTGATCTACTGTGTGGCATCCCTGTCCACTGCAGGAGGATTGGAACTTGATGAACTTTAAGCTCCCTTCCAACCCCGACCATTCTGGGTTGGTTCTATGATTCTAGGCAATGATTCTATGATTCTCCTTGCACTTTGTCTGCAGGTCAATCTGTGCATCTAAAGAAATACTTATTCCTCCATAATTGAGAACAGAATCGTCCATAATGCTAGTGTGATTTACATGTAACAGTATGTTTTCAAAAAGGTTTAGACACATGGTTTTAAAAGAATCATTCCATAGACACTTGTGCCTTTTTGCAACATGAACAAATACCCACAGGTGATCTTTCAATAATCTCACATCTGTAAATATCTATGTCTTTGCAGCCATAAAATCAGCCAGTGCACCTGCACTCTAGTGAAGATCACAGTACAGCTAACAAAGATTTCTTGCAAAACACAGCTTGTAAAGGTGACAAATTCATGGTGGTAATGCCCTGAGAAGCTGATCATCAATCTGGATTGGATAGAAAATACTGGCTAAACTGAGTGTCAGACTACAATTCTTATCTCTGTTTTTTCCTATTATAGCTGATTTGGTAAATTCAAGGCCTGTATGAGTATACTCAAGCCTAAGGGATATTTACTTGATCAAAGCTTCTTGAAAACAGTTCGGCTTTCCTTCCTACAGTTGTTTTGCCTGATTTCCCTAAACAGGGTTGAACCAGAACCATGGATACCTCCCTTCCCCATCCACCTGGTTTGATAAGCCTTGGGTGGGCACAAGGGCCACATCTGAAAACTTGAAATTCAACACAGAGTTAGACAGAGCTTTGCAGCGGACAAAGTGGCAGCTTTTACAGTTAATTCTCCAAAACTTCAAAGAGTGTTACTGTAGCTAATGGGCAATTAACCTCCAAATACACATTTACAAGAAGCTTCCAAACAAGGTAATCACACAACTTACACAGTGGGTTCAGCATCTACTTCCCAATGCCAGAGTGCTAAACTGACACTACTTTAATTAAGAAAACAAATACTCAGAGAGAGTCCTTTGTATTCTGAATTCCAGCTCTTGAAATGCATTTGGTGCCTGATAAGTCAATACTGGAAACAATTATTGGGAAGTGAATGATGATGGCCTTGCTGTCCCAGCACCCCAAGCTGTACAATGTCTGTGGCCACTGCCTTCTGTAATTGCAGGAGGTTGTTTAGGAGCATGTTACAAAACAACTGCCAGCTTCCTTGGGTGCCTGCAGAAAGGGAAACCAAGATCTGTTTTTTTCCTCTCAAGATCATCAGCAGACGTTGTTTTCACAGGGATCTCGAGTAAAGGGACAAACAACGGTGCAAATTGCGCAATTTTCACAGTATTACTTCTGTCGTTTCACTCAGCTACCTGAAACCTCTTTTGCTCTAAAGAGAAAGCAACAGCACAGGACAGTTTGTACATAAACAGGGCTGTAGAGTGTTAGATGAGCAAAAGCCAAGCTGAATATCATAACTAGATGCTGTCCTAGTCATCAGTGAGTGTGGGAGGTGGGAAGCTGTTTTCTCTCTGCAAGCATTGCTGCTGTTGTGGTTTTATTTATAAGCACTTTGTGCCAAGGAATAAGAAGCTGCTCTTTAAAAGAACTGTTACTATTCTTTAGCTATCAGTATACCGTGCTAACTTATTCCCACTCCCAAATCCCATTCCCACTCCTTTCCCACACACCCCGCCCGCCCCGCGCCCGCCCCCCCACCCCCCCCTTCCGCCCCCCATCCTTTGGCCACAG
>JAWWEE010000085.1:32447083-32517306 GCA_035221455.1 Xenops minutus
GACTATTTAAGTCTTCACCAGAGCGCAAGAGTAGAGGGAATTGGTATAACTCCCTACACACCAACAGGCAGTCAGATCCAAACCTTTTCCAAATAGTGGGCACTAATATATGTAAATATGATTTCTCAGGGCCCTTCACAAATGCTAACTGTACTCAATATGATTAAGTGATAAACAACTATGCTGGGGAGTTTGCATTTGGTCTGCTGTAGCAATAACATGATGTCCTGCCAGCAGCAGCACAGAATACAGTGCTGGGAGAGCAGAAAACTAGTGGGAAAAAAAAATATGCAAGCCTTGCCCTTTATGCTTTGCTGATGGGGAAAAATAAATAAAGAGCATAACCTTTTACAAAGGACTGACTCTGGGATAACTCTGAAGGGCTGGACCATGCACAAATCGGTAAAGCAAGAGGTGAAAGCTTAACTGTTGCACAGAAAATAGCCCCTCAGCAAAATGGGTGCTGGTGCTTTATCTCTTCATTACTACTCCTGCCACATATATCTGATATCATAATCCCTTTCTTTCTTTTATGTCTTAAACCCTTCCCCAGCCTCCAATCTATTGTGAAAGTGTGTTGGCCTAAAGGGTGGGAAACGGGATTTGTCCTGAGGAGCCTGGTAGCTATACGAGCAGGGTCTGATTTCCTAGAAGATGTAGCATCCTTCCCTTTGTAAAGTTGTTTCTGCTTTGTATCAGTAAAAGCATGAGTGGAATCATGACAAGTCAGTGCTGAATCTGGGCTTTCCATTTTTAATAATTGACGTGGCTAATTCCCTGCTTCCAATGATCAAGAACAAGTGAAAAACATCACTGTGTGCCTTGCATGAGCCCGTGGCACTGTAGGACAAGGAGGGTGGAGAAGCAGGGGAGGTGGACAGCGTAGGGCAGAAGAGAGCAGCATCAATGGGCTGCAGGTGTGCAAAGCACTTCTGAGTTGTATGCCTGCAGGCAGATGACATTTCAAGCAGCCTCACAGGGAACATGAAGATCTTGGAGAGGAGAAATTCCAGCACTAGTTTCACACTGCAGAACAGGGCAATGCCTGAATCAACATTTTTTTATTTTGTGGCAGGAAAAAAGGTTCTCCCTGGAGTCACACCAAAGCAGTGGTGCTATTTCTCAGCACTGCTCTGAAGGCATTGGGAAATTTGTGCTGTGAACTTGCAGAGTCATGCAGTCACTGCATTTGAGTAAACATTGTTCTTTTCTTACTTGGATTAGCTCTGCTCACTGAAACCACATCCGCTTTTTATGCTGCCTGCTTATACTCTAACAGAGATGTCTAAAATAAGACTCAGAGGCCCTTTCTTGAGTACTCTGCTAATTATGTTCTTCTTCCCCTTTCCTATATGAATAGATGACAATATGAGGAACTACTACAGAACTCTCGTTTTCAGTTTTGTCTTTCTCTTCTGACCCTCATCAGTTCACAGCCTCTCTGTTTATATTTCCTGCCATGTATATTACTGTAGCATTCAGCTATCTCCCTCTCTCAGAAGCTTTGTGACAGCTTCCCATCCCTTTTCTACTAGCAATTGCATTCATACTTCACTTTAGCATCACTGGTATAGCATGTACCTTTCAGTGGGCAGTGAAACATTTGAACACACATCTCCTGCTTGTGGGGTAGTTGGGAATAGACCATTGAGATTTGCTGTGGCAACAAAGGTGCCTGGGAACAGTGGTACTTTCTCGCAATCTGTCAGCTAGATTCTGTGTCACCATACTCTGTGGGCTGCCATTCACATGCATTTGAAATGAATTAGACATCAGGGCCACACTCACCTCCTGATGAAGTCCCAGATTTGCACTCAATAAGCAACCATACAAGCTGAGGGAAGTCCAGCATTCAGAGGTGGCAGTCAGGTGGGAATAGTCAGTGAGAATGTGGCAGTAGAAGGACCATAAAATTTGTGCTCTTCCATATAAAGAAGTATCAACCTAATTTTGCTATCCAACAGGATTTTCATGATATATAAGAAGATGGCAAATGTTCTTGCGCCTCTTCAGATGGGTGTGGCTAAGTGAGTCTTCCTTGACCCAAAAAGCAGGTGAACTGGCGTACTTTTCTGTGCCTTAAAAGCATCCCTTAAGTACATGGTGTAAATTACAATAATGATCTGTCCTATCATCAACAGTCAAAAATGCCTTGAAAGAAAACCCTGTCAGCAAAAGTCTGCACATTTATCAGATTTATCAAAGAACAAGTTTTACACATAACAAATAGTAGAGTCTCCATAAACAGTCAGGTAACAGCTGTGGAGACCAGAGGAATGGTTGCATGAAGGAGAAATCAGCCTTTGTCCCAAGCCTTGAAAACTTCCTAATGTTTTTTCTCATGTGCCCATGGAGTTCCTATACAGACACGAGGGGAGCAGCATCTGTGTAGCTGGATATGTGGCAAAAATTGTGCTAGCAATCTCTGCACTAGATCATTTGAAAAGGCAGGTATCTGGGGTAATAGAAACTGAGAGTAGGTGATAGAGTGTATGGGGGTATTTTTCCCTTAAGCTAATTATGGGCTCATACATACAGATTAAAAGAAGAATTGCTCTTGAAAACAACTTAATATGAGATGGAAGCTAACATGAATGAGACAGCAATGTCTTGTTACCTACCCTGCTAATGTTGTCACTCAGCCTACACCAGAAAAACACGCAATAAGACTCCAGTGCCTTGCCACTCCCTTTGCTCCAGTGGTTTCTTTTTTCCTGTGCAGTAATAGGATTGCAGAAAAATCACTACTTCCCATAGTGTTGTAAGATCTGTTTTCAAAGGCCTTTTGCTTTCTCCTCCAAGTGCTTTTACATGTTTTCACATTGCTCACAGCTTGCATGATATTGCCAGGGTCAGTTCATTAAAGGAACCAAATCAACAGAGTTCTGTATTCCTCCTGTGACACTGTGTAAGATAACAAAAAATCCTGAACATGAAATCCAGGAAGCAGGTATTGTTTTCACATACAAAAGTGTTTTCCTCAAATATATACTGATTTTTTTCAGCTTCTACATCTTCTACTGGATTTTTGGAATGTCATGATATTTAGGGAGCATCAACAGTTGCCCCAAAACACAATAAAACAAACTTAAGGGCAGTATAGTCCTTGCACTGCATGGTGCCTTCAGAGCTGACAGACTCCTGCAAAAACATGCTGGGAATTTCCAGTGATACTAGATCCTAAGATAGTTGTGAAACGTTTTCTTTAGAACGCGTAACTATTTTAGTTAGCCTTTATCACCCTCTGCTTCAGATTATAAAATCGCAAAAGCAACAATTATAGTGTCAGGAGGAAGGAACAGAAATAAAGCTAATAAATTTTGCCCAGTCAGAGTAATCAGACAATTGTCAGACATGTAGAACTGAAACCACTCCACTTCAGACTTGTACAAGCATCGTCACTACAGAATAAAGTTAGAGCTACCACTGGACTGTATTTACATTGGTTCACAAAAGCATGCTTATAGTAGAGTGATAGTTCTGTCTACTGGGTATTCTTCTCAATGAAATATATTTGGGGAAATCCCCTGGTATAGTTGGGAACTTTATCAAATGGGATGTGTACTGGTCTGTTAGTGTCTCGGATTAAATCAGCCTAATTTCCATATATGTGTGATAAAGGTTGTACACACATTGAAGGTGTTACCTGACACTGATAGCTGAGATGTGAGAAGAAAGAAGGATCTGTTAGTTTTAATCAATCAGATACAAGGAAATTAATTAATGTCATTGTGCATTATCTGGCTGATCTGCAAAGACCTTGTTTTGATGGAGCTAGGCAAAATGTAAAATAACTTAGTCAATGGCTAAAATGCAGTGATGGTTCAGTCTTAGCCTGCAGCTGAATGTCCCAATATAGTCATCTACCTCTAAAGTGAACAGAAAATGTTAGACAACTTGCAACAGGTATTCAACTAAGACCTAAGTTGCACCATGGAAGTATGTTTCTCTTCAGCTGATAGCTAAAGAAGGAGCTCAGAGTAGCTAAGATAAGGCACGCTCACTGGGTACATCAGTTGAGGGGTATCAAGTTGGAGGGTATCAAGCTCTGGTGGCATACAATGAGCTGAACAGATTTTGCAGCAAGGCCAGAGTGCAAAATATGTAATGATCCATTCCTTGTTTTGGCCCCGAGGAAACCAGAAAATATGAATGGGGATGCTAATATTAGAAAAGTGAAGCTGGTAACACCAGTTTGTGGCAGACGCTGGGCAGCAACTCCCAACAGTCCCACATCACGCACTCAAGCAAGGGAATGAATTCCTTCTTTTTTCACGTGGTTTCTCAAGGCTGTGTCAGCAGACTACTTGGCTGAGAGGGACATTTGGCATATTTTAAGGATCTGTGAATTTTTGAGATGCATATTAGCAAAACACACATTCAGAGGTTGTAAAGATACTCATTTACAGTGGAAACCATATTGTAAGTTGCACTAGCTCTCTTGGTGGAAAGAAGTGGCAGTATTATCCAAATCAAAATCAGACAACACTGCTAGTATTTCAAAAGAGATGAGTATAATAAGTACCGATCTTTGTGAAATACACTTCTCACCTCAAACAGTTTACAAAGAGAGGCTTTGACCTTCCAAATAAATGAGCATACATTTAACCTCTCTCAGTTTGAGCAAGGGGTGTTAGTGAGGTTTGTGATCATGCCTCATACAGGCATGTACTGTACTAAGACTGGGGTTTAAAGTCCTAATCCTGTGCATGAAAACATGGTGAAACCAGCGACACTCCTCATGGTCCCAGACCTGCAAAGATGAACAAAAAATATGCCTTTGCTGCATACCAGGAAGTGATAAAGTGCTGTATAGGTCGATTGCATGTAGCTGCTGATGGACCTTTTGCTGTGCTGGTTGAGCTCACTTAATAAAAATTTGAGTACCTGCACTTAATACATTTCTCGACTATGCAGACTGACCTGTTCACCTGCACCTTCTGCCAGCAAGTGGCTGTAACAACCTCAGTCTTTCATTACACTGCCTTTCTAAAACCTTTTAATAATCATTTGATCAAATGGATAATCAAAAGTACACAGTGTGTGGAGACTTGATTTTTAACCAGTGCTATGTTGTGATCCTGAAACACTGTGTAGCTTAGCAACTAAGGCTTTGAATGTGTAGCAAGGAAAGCATGCATAAAAGAGCTACATGCAAGAAAAACTGGGTTTGACAGAAGATACGGAGACAGCATGATGAAGAACAGCCCAAAATAACAGTGAATAGAGTATTCACTGGGGACATGAGAAATATAAGTCCATGATGCATTTGTGAATATTTCTAGGCTTTCATTTTTGTGGTCTCATTAGAAATTCCCCAAGAGGGGATGGTACATATTTAGGGTCAGATATTGTTTTTTGCCTTACCTAAAAGAGACATTTCTTGGGTTATAATTTCTGCAAGAAAAGTGAAATGCATTTTCATTTTGAGTCAGTCTTGAATTTCTCTGGCAGTTTGATAACCAAACAATAAAATCAAATAATCAGATACAACCTTCTGCTGGAATACTACTGGCTTCCAGCAGACAGAAAATAAGTGATAAAAATAAATGTGTTAAGAAAGTTTAATGAATGTCTACTTAGATACTGTTATGTTTCAATAAAATATGTAATTAATTACTTGTTTATGTTCCCACAGAATATATAGAATTGGGATGCCCACTGTTCCTGCAAACACAGAGTCTCAAGTCGAGGATGTGAACAATTAAGCAAAACAAAAGTCTGAACTGCTGTGTAGGTACCATATTGACTTATGAACTGTCTCACTCATTGTGTTCATTCTTCATATTTTAATGAAAATAAGACCCATTGTCTCTACCCTTTTCTTTCCCTGCTCTAAGCTGCCCACTTCTCCACCCTCCCACCCCCACTTTGTTGTGCTTACATCTATCAAAACCTGACTTCTAAAGATCACCTTTCCCTCCTCTGACCTTATCTCCTTCTGCAAATGGACCAACCAGCAGGGACTAATTTGCACATCACTGGAGCTGTTTCCACTCCCTGCTATGCCCATAGACAAAATTAAGGAAAGGAAGCCTGGGCTGTTAACTTGCTCCTAGCTTGATTGGTAGGCCAGAGTTTTGCCTCTGGTACTTGGCATTGCAAGGCACTCAAACAGATTCTGAAGACTCCTAGTCTACATTCCCTTCAGCAGTTTTTCAGCATGGTAATGATGTCTGAAAGAGGAGATGACTGTAGATGCGACTATATGCCTGCCAGGAGTCACTGGAAGCTTTCCTAAATTGACTTTAGGGAGAATTATGCTTGAAGACATTTGTTCAGACAGTATACCCCCTGTAAGCCACAACAAGTGTATCTAGATGGGCACACAGGCTCAAAAACTAGCTGCTGGACAAGTTTCCATTGATTGTGAAGATGAAAACCAACAGACAGGCAATGTGCATTGCCAAGCTCCTCCCTACACCTCACAGGACATCTCTGAGGCAGGCATATTCATGTGGGTTTTCATCTGTGTCCCCTGCACCCACTGCTGTGCCAGCAGCATAGAGATGATGGGTTTTCATCCTCCACACAGGCATCCAGGCAAGCAGCTGTTCTGCTGCCCCTGGCATGAGTGTGCAGCACCTGGGCTGGCAGGTGGAAAGGACAGGCTTCACCCACTCCTCCAGCAGTGTGCCCCAGCCACTACACTGGGGTTATAAAGAGCTGAAAAGAGGTCAGATGTGTCATGCTCTGAGGGTTACAAATAAAGGTACTAATTAATGATTGGGTTATGCACAAGATCTTGCATTTAGCAGAAGGCACACTTAGAGCTACTCCCCTGGCAGAGAAACTCTAAAGAGAAGAAACAGTGTGTCTGTTGGTGAAGTCGTTGGTGAAGATCCAGTTGGCCTAATCCTCAAGCTACTTTTGTAGCACCATGCCATCCTTTGCACAGAGCAGAAGCTCTGTCCTTGCACGTGCTGGAAAGGGCAGTACTGATCATTCATGGGGGATATTGAGAGGCTTTCCAAGCTACCTGGAGGACCAGGACAGCAGGAGGACATGCAGGTAGAAAATAGAAATTCACAAATGGCTCTGAAGCTTGCCTAACACCCCCTCACAAGCAGTTGATTGGTGCAGCTGTGGGTCAAGGACAGAGCAGGGGGCACTTGGGATTGCCCAACACCAGCTTCTGCACAAGGACCTGGGACCTTCTGCACTATTCCCATAACAATAAACCTTGCTTGCCTTGTGTTCTCCCTTGATACAGTGAAATCTAGGCACCAACTGCATCTCGCCTGGAAATAGGAGATTACACTCTGGGTTCTGATGAATGTTTTTTGAAATGTAAAATTCAATCTATGAGAGGTGTTGCTTACAAACAAGGCTAAGGAAATCACAAAGCAAGCAAGATAAAACTTATAGAAGATATAGTTACTTTCAAAAAAGTAAATCTGTCAATGAGAAGAGAAAAAATTTTGTCCTGACAATTCTAATACAAGCCCAATATGGTTGAAAAACATTTACTACGTATCTCTGGCTCAAATGCCTTTTGGATACCAGTGAGTGCACACCTGTATATGTACTTTTCTGATAATGCATTCAGCCATCGCATCTCAGACACCCAATTGAAGGGAAGGTTCCTCAGGAAAAGTAGCCAGGGCTGAAATAACAACATCAAGCAGAAGAAACTGCCAGCTCTTCATAAAGCTTGCTTCAGCTTACCACTCGTTTCAAGACTCCAGCCTAATGACTAATGGCAGGAATGTTGAGGACACAGGGTACAAATGGAGCTGTCACCCTGGCCAAAGAATGGAAAAAATAACCAAGCTACCAGTCCAGCTTTGCTCTAATATATATTTATGCTTAGCTTTGGGGTAGAGAGTCAGCTAAGTACTTGCAGACCTTGTTTATGATTGTTCTGTTCATGTGACTGCCTGGATCCAGCCTTTTTATTCCTGAACCACTGTGCTTTCACTGCAGTGCCTCCTGCCAAGGCGCAAAACTCCCTGTGCAAGAGGCTGCTAACTACTGCTGCTGCTACTGCTGCTGCACCATGGAAAGGGGGCTTTGGCTGGGCTGGCTTTCGGGCAGCTTCCCTCAGGCAATGGGAAGCTCTGCACTCCCCATCAGCTTTCACACTGAGTCAGAGAAGGTAGACTGAATGTGAAAATGTGCTTCTACTTGTCCCACAGAAAATGGTAGCAGGAAAAAGGAGGGAGCTTACTTCAGTGTAGGCTTTCCACACCCCATGCTTTTTCACCTCTGACCCAAAGAAGGATCAGCAATGACACAACAGCAAGACGGAAAAGCCAGTTCAACATTACACCAGAAATCCTTCCTTTGCACCTTCCCTTCCTCATGCTTACAACTTTCAGAGGTTCAGCTTTATGTCTGTGCACCAGTTTTGTAGCAATTAGACAATTTGTTAAAGTGTTTAAGCAGAATGCATATCACAAATAGGCTTCTACTGGCCACCTGAACAGAATAAATCTCATTTTTAAGATATAATCCTTTAAAATTGTGTAAGTGTCTCACCTTCAACAACACCATATTAGAGATATTCCTGCATAGATTCAAGCTGTATGAGTAGGACACAGAGAGCGTAGGTCAGAACTACAAAGAAATCTGTTTCCTTGATGATCCCACCAGGGGTATTTTCTTTCTTGTCAGACAGCATGTAAACACTGTCACATCATACTTCTGTATGTGTCATTCTCACTCTTAGGATTATGAGCAGGGACAGAAATAAGACCCTAAACAGTGCTCTAGAACTGAAAATCAAAGCTGCAGAGTTTTGAACATGATATGCTACTCTAGAAAGCTGAAAGACTTTTTGATAGCAAGGAAATGTGGTTATATTTGGAAATGTGGGAGAGAAGAACCATAGAAGAATATACTCTGAATTCCTGTAATTTACTGCAAATGTAAAACAAATTGAATCCATAGACCCAGACAGTAGCAGTGAGCAAAATTCAGTAACTTGTCATAGGGGAAAACATTAAGTCCATGATTTTTCTGTGGTTTTGTTGTCCCCTAGAGATATGTTCTTCACTGAGATGAAGAGATTTCATTTTACTCTCAGTAAAGCATATTGCAAGTTTAACAGTGTGTCTTGTTTATGAATTGAACTTATCTTCTTGTAGCATCTTAGTAATTCAGAAATACTTGGTAAAGGGTTCGTTTTATCAAGACTTAGCCTTTCATTGGCTCTTAGATTATTTACATAAACTATTTACTATAGCAAACAATCACCTTAAATGTGTTGGATGTTTTTCTTCTATGATTACATGATTGGTAATTTTTAAAGATGAACACAGCCATAGAGAATGATGCAGCACCTGACCAAGGAACCATGGGCTGAAGGAGAGCACTGCAAGAAACTTATCTATCTCGCTGACATTTGAGAACTACAGATATCTTTGTGAACTGTGTAAAAAATTTATATACAAACAGCTTTTTGTGGTTTGTCCAGTTACATCACAGCTGGGTATGCCTTGCTGATGAAAAAGTGAATAACCTGAGCTCATTTTCTACCTATAAAAAAGTACAGAGCAGTGCAACTGAATCTAGTGTTGCAATGAGACAAATAGAAACTACTGTAATGGACCAGCATGGCTCAAGAAGGCAACGTGTGTTTTCCCACAGAAGGCAATGCACAGAACAGCTTTTTGAGCACATTTTGAGAACTTCTGTCTACAGCATGTAACATGAACAATACTGCAGTCTCTAGGACTGATAGAATCCATGAAAATTTAAAATAATTTAGGAGTAAGACATGCCTCTGCAAGAGGAGAACAAGAAACAAAGGTAGAGTAGGAGCTTTGCAAAAGTTCTTTGTCTGCATTTGCAGGACTCTGCCAAGTGAAGTGGGTTCTGTAGCCAGACAAGAATTGACAAGAGCCAGCATCTGGGGACAGTGTCAAGGCAGGGAGGAGAAAGCACTGACCAAAGCAGCATAGCATGAATATGGGTTTCATGTGAGTCCAAGATGTCTTTAATCAGACAGCAACGCTTAGGCCACAAGACACTCTCAGTGGTTTTTGCACATGTAGACCCACTCACTGACTGCAGCAGGAGACAAAAGCAGTGTGGAATGCTCTCTGACCATCTGCAGACCAGGCATTGCAGGCTTTTCACCAGAAACACTCTCCAGTCACCCAGCGGGTGAGAGCGACATAAGCCAGGAGAAGCATATCCTTCAGGGGTACACACCTGAAATAAATTTTCAAATGCTTGGCCATCTACTTCTATTAGCAGGTTCTGACACTTGATCCTAGTGACACTGAGGGGCAATTTGTGTTTCTCTGGCCTTAAATATGTCTTTATGAGCCAGCTGGGAACTAAGATGAATGGGTGAATTAACTCATGGCAGCCCCAGGAGATTGGTAAAGGAGGATGTGAACTAACAAGGCTTTTCTGCCCATTCTGAGTAGTGATCAGGCTGCTGAATCTCCCTTGAATATCAAGGCCCAGAAATAAGTATGGCTTGTCAGCACTTGCAGAACAGGAAGGGTAATGGGTAATTTATGGCTAAAAAAAATGGGGGAATTTTGATTTGAAAAGTTTACTTTACCAGGAAGCCACTCAGTCTACCCTCCTCCTTAAAGCAGGGCTTGTAAACTCTAAAGTGAAACCAGGACTATTTCTGTCAAGCTTTGAGTATCTCCAGGAATGGTGATAAGAGCCTCTCCTGGTATGCAATGCCCACCAGGAAAAAACTGATTTTCTTTATAGCTTCTTCCAATTTTCCATGCTGAAATTTGTGGCAGTTTGGCTTTCATCCTCTTGCTATGCAAGGCCCAGCAGAGCTTGGCAGACATCTTCACTACATCTACACATTAGGGAGTTGACAAGGACAATTGCTCAAGTACTGCAGTCTCCTCTATGCCTGGACTTGCTCCAAGTTATTGGTATCTTTCAGGTACAGGACCAAGGGATGTGTCCCAAGTGAACATTTTGAGATCTGTTACTGGTAAGTTCATAGTGCTTTCAACTTTCATTATATATATATTTTTTTTTACTGGTAAAAACTCCTAGAAAATATTTGTTGTTAGTTTTAGAAATTGACTTCATACTCCCTGAGGATTTTTGCTATACACAGAATTAAAATCTTCCTTAAAAACTTCTCCTTAGTAAGATGCAAATTAGTTGTCCTTTGCCCTTCTTTCCTTTCAGGCACAGCATCCCCAGAGCAGAAGTGGTTCCCTGTTGGCTGATTTCTTCCAGTGTTGCACAGTTAGTTTTACAATTCCTCTTTTTTTTTTTTTTTAATCAATTAGTTTCTCTGTAGCTGTACCTTCATAATTTCAATATATTTTTACAATGAAATTTTAAAGAAATATTAGAGATACTGTAGGCCTGCAATACTTGGGAAAGATGTTCTGAATCTTGATTTGGCTTTCTTTCTAAAGTGAAGTATATACATAGGCAGAATTAATTTCTAACTACATCCAAGAGTGCTTTTCCCCTGCACGAAGTAATTTAAAATTTAAGATGTCATGCACCTCACTGTGTCAAAAACCAGAACACAAAGAAGTTTCTTTCTCATTTCTCCTTCCTTAAGAGGAAATAATGAACCAGACCCACACTAAAAATAACTGTGGACCCACCAGTCTTTTCTTAAGGGCAAAAGTTTTAGTTCTTTTTCACAGTGTAGTTACAGAAGGCTATTAGGGTATCTGAAAGCATAGTTTTGGTCTGAAATGCTGTGTCCAGTGTAATTGATGCAAGGCTTCAAAACAAGAGATGAAAAAATTACCATGAACTCCAGACTTTGACCTCCAGGCATCATCATCATAATCATCAGAAGACTGTTAAGTGTCTTCGTTTAAAGATAAATATTGGGGTTGGAACTCCAATAAAATGGACTCCATCCCCTTTTATTCCTCACCAATACAGAGTGACAAAATGCGAGGAGGTATGTAGGAATACAAGATTACACAAAATGGAAGAGAGACCACGGGGTGACTTGACGAGACCCTTGTGGGGGTAAGAAGCACAAGGCATACTCCAGGTAGGGACATGGTGGAATGATGGAATGGCACATTTATTAAAATGGCACCAGCTTATATAGGGGTGTCATGGAACTTTCTGGAAAGGGGGTGGGATTCCGGGAGGAGCATGCAAATCCTCTCACAGAAAAGGAAAAACAGGGAAGGATTATAACCATAAGGGGTAAACAAGGGTGGAGATAACCATATACGGGAAAAGCTCCACTGTGGCAGAATCTGTCCAATCAGAGAGCAGGGATAACACCAGACTCCATTTTGTGTAGCATGCAACAATGCTAATTAACTTTACAACAGTGAATTTACAAACTGGGAAACCTGTAACAACCCCATACATGGCAATAAACTGTCTCTTGTGGAAGATCCTCTGTGTCATCAAGTCATCTCGTGGTCTCTCTTCCATTTAGTGTATTCCTACATTGGTATAAGTGAAAAAAATAACAATTGACTGACAAGAAAATGGCAGCAACCACAAAGAGACAAAGGAAAAGGCTTACTCACAAAGAGGAATTTACCATCCACATGGTTCCCTGGGAACAAAGGCAAAAAAATGGCAGAGGCTCTTCCCTGTCAAACACCCCTCTCTGCCCAATCAAGCAAAAAAAAAACAAACAAGGAAACAGGGGCAAAAGCAAAAACTTAGGGAAACTGTATTGTTCACAAAGAATTACACTAATAAACGGCCCACTGTGTCACCCAGTCAGCTTCAGCTCTTGACTGTAGCAGCAGTGTTAGTCCACAGGTTCCTTGTTCCCTGCCACGTGCTGCCTCTGGCACTGGCATTGCCGTGTCTGGCTTGGCTGAGCTGCAGAGTGGCAGCAGAGGCTCCCAGTGTGGGCAGTGGTTCCACATGGCGAGCAAATGGCAAGTGAGCAGCAGTGGCAGTGATCCCGTGTGGCATGTGTAGGGGCAGCCCCAAGAGGCTCTGATCCCAGAATCACTTGGGTCTGCTCAGCTCCTGTGGGAAACAGCGGCTCCTGGACTCTGCCAACTGCAGAAACACATAGTCCTGAGAAGAGAAAAAGTTCTGGTTTCCACACAGTATTTTTTTGTTCCTCCCCTCCCCACCCAGCTCCAACTGGACAGCAGGGAAGGAAATTCTTAGAGACCATCCGTCCAAAACAATATTGGAAAACAGAAATAAAATACAAAACCTCCTGTAACCATGACACTAAGCTTTCCACCATACTGCAGTTTAAAGACGTCTATTCAAAGGAGCATCACCTGACAGCTGAGTGGCTCACCCTGGCTGTCAGTCTCCATTGGTCACCCTTGGTCACCCTTGGTATCCATTGTAGTTCTAGGCTAGACTAGATCTAGACTAGGGTTTCTGTACATGTAAAGTAATAGGGCCCCAAGTAATATTGCCTCTGTTGTATGATTTGGGAAGGAGGAAAAAGTCCTTCAGGTTTTCTCAGCTTTATTTAACATAATTCTGTCAGCTGTTGGCTCCCTGAATGCTCAGCATTCCCTGCTTACTTACCAACTGTGCTCATCCGCAGTCCTCAGATGTTGCACTGCATGCAGCACATGGAACACGTCTGCCCTACACTGTTCTCTTTTGAAGGGTAAACAAGCCCTATGTTTACAGATAAACAGCTTCCAAAACTTCATGGTTGTTTCATCTTGCAAGGGATCACATCTATTAAAGAGCTTGAAGGATCTTTGAGGAAAATTGTGAACTGCAATCAAATGCACAGTAGTTATGCTTCAGTTTTATGTTTCTTCTCTGTTTCATTTTTAATTTTGACTGCATTACTGCCATGCCAACAAAACATACCTTTGGCTTTTTCAGTCTGCATGACTGTGAGTGTGGGTGAGTGTGCATAGTTGGATCTACAACCCACATGCTTGCAAGATAGATACACTTGTTGGCTAATCATCCTGGCTGAGAAGAAAGAGGACAGCAGCTGAGGTAACTGTGCAGGAATGCAGAGTACCCAGCACTGATGCCATGCTGAGTTTCAGTCCCTCATACATGCTTGAAAAACTGTAAGAGCACACAGTTTTGGGGTTTTTATCTTGTCTACTCATTAAAGTAGAAAAGGTAGACCATAAGTCTTGGAAGAGCAGTATTTCTTTCCCTACAAAAAGATGTGTACAAGTTCACCTGTAGAATCAGAAATCCACTTCCCTAATTCCTCTTTCACACATTGTGTAGAAAGATCAGTAGCTGCCAATTAAGGTGGGTTTTCTTGTGCTGGTGTGTTTTTTGAAGGGAGCTACACACAATGGCCCAATAAGAAAATCTAATATTTCAATATGAAGGCCTAGGTGCTGTCTAAAATTAAAAGCATGTATCAAAACTAAATACAGAACCGCTTTCTAGGAGGAGCAGCTAGGTAAGGCTGAAGACATTTAAACCATAAGGTAACACACGGTGAAATTTTTTCATCCTACCGATCAAACAAGGATGTATCTTGGATACACTATACCCACATCTTCCAAAAAATAGCACATCATCTAACTAAGCATAGGTACTGTGTGTTTCAGATCCTTCAGCAACATGGGCTGCACTGGCATGATGTTTATAAAGCAGTCTGGAGGTCACACTTCTCATTGTCATGCAAATAGCAGGGAAAGTCAAGGGTGGGATAAATCTCAAAGAACTTTGAAGCAGCCATGCAGCCTCCCATGGGAGACTATCACAAAGTGACAAATTTAGCTCTTATCTCATCACATTAAATTGGACAGAGCTACCACCACAGCAGTTTTGCCTGATGTTTACAATTAATTTCCTATTAAAGTTAAGCACAGCAAGCACTGTTCCTTTTCCAGCAACACAATCTCTGTGAATTATGTAAGGATAGCAGTCTGAAAATCTGAATTCAGTGGCTGCTCTTTCTCTCTGACTTTTCACTCTGTAATAATATCCTGCTGTATAAATACATTCATAAACACCATATACAGAGGGGAGGTTCTCCTAAGCTGTGCTGGATTTTCTAGTTCTCTCAGAAGCATGCAAAAATCAGTGGTTTCAAATGTCCAGATCTGTTCTGTTTATGCCTGAAAAAAGATTGTCAAGCAATAAAATCTTCCTGGAGAAAGGGCGAGAGTGTTTCTATTGGGGGGAGGTTGTGACAACAAAAGACTGCCACTCCTCATAGAAAGGACCAATATAGAGTTAACTCTTGTGCAGTTTTATCCACATCTCTCTTTAAGTGACATAGCAATGACTGTAGTGTTTCTGTACATGTAAAATGATAGGGCCTAAAATAATGTTGCCTCTGTTGTATGCTTTGGGTGGAAGAAAAAACCCTTCAGATTTACTCAGCTTTATTTGACATAATTTTGTCAGCTGTTGGCTCCTCAGCTTGGGATTCCTGAATATTCAGGATTCCCTGCTTACTTACCCACATCAAGGCTCTATAAAATAATACTGTCTTAGCCAAACACCTAAAGATGAAAGCATTTCTTGAAAAGTAATAGAGATGGCATTTTTCTGCCAAAAAACCCCCCTAATTTTGGTTTCAGACAATGTTTGCCTTTCTGCATCTTTGCTCAAGTCCACAGATTGAGTTCAGAATTCAGAAAACAAGTCGCAACCTTTGCCTTTAAAGTCTTCACTTACCTCCATCCTGTCACTGTCAGAGAACCTGATGCTTGCCTGGATACAGCCATATATATTGAGACAATTCAGTAGGCAAAGGAGGCTAAGAGCCAGCTTGATCACCCTGCCATGGTAACTTTTAGGTAGTGTAAAGCCTGCATCCTTGGGGGCTCTTCTGCCTGTATACAGCAGTACAAGCCTTATAAAATTACAGTACAGCTGATGATATTAGATGACACTGGAAAGTATCTGGGCCAGCACCTGGATCTCAAGATCTGACATTTCCTATTCTTGTTATATTTCCAAATTGCAAGGAAATTATACCTCTTCTTTACTCACACCCACATTCTCATCATGGTATGCAGCTTTTCACAGAGAACAGTCCCTGCCAATAACAGAAAACATTTTTCTGACCCACATGTAGAACTTCACTTCCCATGTCTCTGAAGACTTTCTAGTAATAGCTTTTTCTTTCATCAAAGATATTCCTCCAAATATAATCTATTTATCTTTCTTCGTGTAGTTGAAGTTACAATAAAGTGGACCTGCATTAATCAGATACCACTGAACCTTATTACTCATCTCTGGATTAATAAGGAAGTTATGGTTGCTATTTTTTTTTTTTTTTTTTTTACTTCAGGGGCAACAACAGGCATTAAATAATTATCAAAGTACTACTACCGAGATCATACATTGGGATACAACAGTTTTTTCCTTAGAAAGAAGTATAGCTCTTCCCAAATTCTAAAATATTACTTAATCAGAATAAAAGGCCTTCCTTCCAGACAAAATTAACAGTGAAGGCTTCAATCCTCTCATGGAAAAGGCATGATCATTGAACCCTTGCAATGATAGTCTGCTTTTCAAAGCAAACAGAATATGCAGTTTCACCTTCCACTTTAATGAGGAAGAGAGGATTTACAGAAGCAGACTTCAGGAAGCTGAGCAACCTTCTTCTCAGACATCTTTGTGCACATCACCTGGGAACTCTCTTTTTCTGTATATCTGGAGATTCAGTCCTTCTTCACAATATCTTCAGGATATGATTTTGACCTGCCCGTGCACTTACTATGTATCTACTGCTAGTGCCTGAATTTTAAGCATTCAGCCCCTAAGAAAGGTATGTTGAAAATATATATTGGTACCTCAGTGCTAGACAGAGAAATTCCCAGGACTGCAAGTTTCTAAAAGTTTCACACAGGGGAAAAATTCCAATGTGCTTGCCCTTTTCCGATACCCTTCTCTAGACATCTGCTCTAGACTACTGACAGAAAAAAAACTAAACATATATTAGGCAGGATGGACCTTGGCTTTGAACCTGTACAGTTACACATTTTGCTGAATGGAGTCCAAAATCAAGTTACATTGCTCACTGTCCACATATGTGAGTGTTGTCAAAGGTATTTATGATTGATCAGGTGTTTCTACATTATCTGCAAGGAAGAAAACACTGTTAACATCTAAAACAAACCACAAAAGCCAGGAGTGACTGATCCATCTGATCCATCTTGAAAATATACAGTACACCACATAACTTTTTTAAGGGATTTTTCTGGTTTATTTTTAAAACTTCTTGTAATGCAGCACAGCAGAGACCAGCATTGATACATCTAACAGGTATCTAATAAAAAGAAGAAATACTAAGAACAAAGAACTGTTAAAAATAAAAGTACATCCCAAACAACTGTAAGTAAGTGGAAGGACAATGAATCTTTTAGGAATAGGTCACATTTCAGAATTAACATTATAATTTTTCTCTTTTAATGTTTTTTGTCTTTTTAATAACAGTTTAGGCAAATAACATCATCAAAGTAGGGCATTAGATAATAAAAATATATATTCTTAAATATTGCCTGTCTTTTCTAACTACGTAGAGTCAGTCTTTGCTACTTGGAAGCTGAAAGTCAAGAAAGAGTGCAAAAAGAAGAGCTGGCATTAGGGCACTTCTAGCAGGGATGATTATTACAGTCAATTAGGCTACATAATTGCCTCAGGAGAGTAAATCATCTGCTGCTAAGAAACAAAGAAACCTTAGTTTCTACTAGCAGCCTCTACCAGCTGATGTGCTGCTGCCCTGAAAGGCTTTATGTATTTGGTAACCTCAATTGTGGGTTATATTCCATTTTCGTTTCGGTAAACAATATGCCTGTGGCAGATTAGATTATTGCTGTGAAAGCTGAATCAGGTGGCTGCTTTATTCTGCTCTTCTCATAAAAGGAAATTTTATCTCCAGGTTGTGGAAGGAACTGCAGCTTCTGAAGTTTTCCACTGGTCTTCTGATATTCTCCATAGCTTCGGGGAGTCACAGGGAAGCTCTCCATGGTATACTTTAGCAGATAAGCAGTTGGTCCAGTGTAGATAGCAGGTTGCTCAGTGAGGCTGAGTCACGGAGGAAGCCCTTTCCCTTCCCCTGAGGAAGGAGAGCAGGTGGGCTGGTTGGTTTGGCCACCTTGGGATTCCTGGATCTTAAACACCCCTGCAGCCACTACACCTTTGGCATCTCAGAGAGTGATGGACAGTGACATATTTGCTGCCCTGCTGTGCTTTAACTTCAGTTCCTGTCAAAGAGACACTGCACAAACCTGAAAAGGGCAAATAAACCTTACAGGAAGGCCTCAGAAAAGCCTGGAGCAGCCTGCTCCTGCACAGGGAAGCTGTTCAAATACATCTGAAGTTGTGGGCTCTGCAGAGCAAGACAGGATGTGGGCCTGAGGGGGAGAAATGCAGGTTTGGGAGGTGAGGAACCAGTTCTTGCAAAATGTCCTCAACTAGCCAAGGCTTGCGCAGTAACGTCAGCACTTCTGGGAGCAAAGCATGCTCCAGCATCTTCTCCACAGGGTCCTCCTGAATCTGGCCTGCATGGTTTTATTATCGTAATTAACACTGCAGTTTGCTTCAAATGACACACTGCAGTAAGTTGTTAGTAATTCAGGTGAAGGTACAGCAAGGCCAGTTAAAAGTTCACCTAGTAAACAAGGCATTGTATTATCCTTCAGATCCATGCAGATGATCATATGCAACCTGCGTGATGCAGCAGGGCTGTTACAATGTCCACAAGCTCTGCAGCCTGGTTTCGCCTAGATGTGTATCTTCGTGGTTGACTGTGCATGCTGCCAGATTCTGTTTCTGCAGCTGAAGTGTTCAGAAAACCTTTCTCCAAAGATGGTTTTCTGGAGTCCATAATAATTTATGAGCATGCACAGCAGGCTTTGCATAAGTCAGGACACTGAGTTGCTCTAATCTATCTGGGCAATGTTTATAGATCATATAGGGCTTAGTTATTTTCGAGAGCTCTGGTCCTGTGGCCAGCTGGTTCAAAATTCATTGTGGAGCTCTATATAAGGTGTTTAGTCCTGGAATCACAGTCTTAGGACATGTTCTTGTGTCACAAAACTCCAGTGACCACTTCCACTCCTGATGCCTTCCACTCAGCTGTATATCTCCAGTTGTACTTCTTCCAAAGAATCCAGATTTCGGTTAGGTGGAACACCACCTAGCTCTGGCAAACCAGGTACAGAGCAGCATGTATTTCTTAATGGCTAGACATGGAATAATTAACATGCCAAAACTATATTACACCATTGCTTTGAAAAGGACCATGCTGAGTTGCTTTTACCTGCTTTGTAAGCTACTCTTGCACAACTCTTCCCTTCTTGCTTGTAAAAATCCAAGTGCTACCTCATCAGCTCCTGCACCTCAGATGCCAAATCATGAGCCCTTGATAGCAATGAACTGACTACTATTGAGAAGCATAGCATGAGACAAATAGTTATTTGAAAATGCAGTCCAGAAATATGAGTAGAGGAGGTACAAGAGCTGAGACACCCTTCACATAGTTGTCTGAGTGTTGCTGTTGTTTTTCCACTAAGTGACCTGACCTATGGGAAGTGTGCATCACAGGCAGACTTTCACAGCACAGTATCAAGTTTGTTGGTTGGTTTGTTGTTTTCTATTGAAACAGTCAAGCTTGCAGAAAGTGCAAAGTCAGGCAATTCCATTCTGCAGCAATGTTCCCATGGTAAATTTTTTTCTGACAAAAGATGGAGCAGAGCATACAGAGACAAAATACAAGCCTATATACATAGTGTCAGATTTTAATCATTCTGTATCTCCTTCCTATGTGTATATGAACAAATGTTTACGAGTGAGAAGCTATTTTGAATACACACTACAAGCATACATGTACTAGGTTTAGTTACATTCAGTGTTTCTCTTCTGGAAGTATGTCTGAATTATTTTACAGGTACAACTACCAGAATTCATTGCTAGTGTTATTTATCTATTTATTTAATTTAGGCACCCAGCTCCTCTAGTGCTTCTCAGGATTTAGCTAGGAATTATTTTACATATTTCACATATCTTAAAGTGAAGAAAAATATTATAAAATTCAAGATGTACTTTAGCATGGGGACAAAACCACAACTTCTTCCCAATTAAACAATATTTTCACACTTGTTTCAGGCCACGAGAACAGCCTGAGAGATGTTTTGATGTTATAAAAGAAAAAAAGCAGCACTTTTAAAATTTCATTTAAGTCAAGAAGCCAGATTCTAAACCAGAAAAATATCTCTTTCCAGAGAACCATGGAGTCTACCTTTACCGTAAATTAGACTTGCTAACCAGATGGTTACAGAGACCTGAAACAGATTTGTCATTACATTTAATATGCAAAAAGCTTGCATCTACTACTCATGGCCTGGAAACACAATCAAAAGTACCTGTGTTCAAATTTGTACAATTCAGTCCGACTTTGTGAGGCAGTGACCTATGAAAGGCCGAGCCTGGCATCAGTGGGAGTGACCAGTTCCCATACCAGACAGGACAGGCTATGTACAGCCCACCTATCATCCCTCTGCAGAAGGGGCAGCATTCAAATAGCACATAGTCATTTAGTAATAACCATACAGTGCTTGTTATTGCTTTATTCTTCATCAGCTTGTTTGAAGGACTTCATAGCACTATAGGAACAGAGCAGAATGTGAGACAGAAAGCATCTGCACTAGTGAAAAATACAACTGGTTCTCTGGAAAAAGTAAAGCGCTTTACCATCCTTCCATTTTTAACCACATTCAGCTAGGTTGCACTTCATTCCTCATGTTCCATAAACTTGCCTTCAACAGCACAGAACCACCTATAATGACATTATGCATTTTGTTGCATTGACTCTTACATACAGAAAAACTACCTACAGTAAGTAGTTTGCTTTTAATGTTGGCAGACATAAAGCACAGAAATCTTGTACAAGAGCAATAAACATTGTGGCACTGGTGTAAGATTCCGTAAGTTCCCATTTGGTAGCTATAATCTCCTACCATGCCAGAAGGTGCATCTTCTTGCACTTATCTATGTTTTAAAAACTGTTTGTGAGATTGTAAGAATTTAATCCAGGGACTCAGGACTCAATATAATGATTTCTCATATGGTCCTATTCATCCTTGTGTCATCTGGAAATCATCTGCAAGTATTTTGTACCATTGTACCCATGCAGAAAGTCCAGCCACATAACGAGTGGCAATTGAAGTGGACAGGTTCCGCACTAGAGACAGCCCCTGTTTCGGCCAGGACAGGAGTCATATGGTGCCCTGTCTGTCCTACAGGGCGGTACAGTAGTGGGGCAGGATCACCATGCATGGCTTATGAAGCCACCTGCTCCTCAGGCACAAAGGCAACTGGCCAGGCAAAGCTGTCCCAACGCTGCCAGTTGGGCAGTGCTGGTCTATTACAAAGAATACCTTTGGCAACACTTCTAGAAATAGTTCCATTCATCGTTCTTGCCTCAGAAACAATTAAATTCAGCAAGCTGCTGCCAAAGCAGATTTTTAACCCTATTAATTCAAGAGCATGCAATTGTTTAAAACAAATTGGTATGTGTATTACACTAAAATCTCTTATTTTGTGAAAAGTAGGCCAAAGTACTTATCTTCTTTGATTGCCAAGACTTGCTTATTTACTCTTAATCAGCAAATAATTGTGCTGTATGTACCTCAAGTGTGGTCCCATGAACTGAATGCCCAAGAGCAGCTGGAAAGCATTAGAGAATCCTTTAGCATATGTCTTCTGGCTTGTTTTTTTCCAAGAGAAATCCCGCTTGCATGCTCCAACTCTGTTCTGCCATGTGAACCAAAGCAGGTTAGCAGGAGAAGATCCATAGGTTCATTCTATCCATTCAGCCAATCCAAGCTAAGCCACTTAATGCAGCTGTGTCCTACAGTACACATTCGGAAGCACAGGAGTAAAGTCTGAAGTCTGGTAAGTAAGTTTATGGCTATACAACTAAATAAGTTGATTGGCTGGAGAGTTTTAACTCTGGGGTCCCAGTTGAGCATATCAGGATCTGAATGTACTAAATAGGCATCTTTTTTCTGAAATAGAAATTTGCAACATTGGGCCTTGGTTACTTGTATTTGCATTTAAATAGAAATTACTAAGCACCATTGCTTTGTGCTGGCTTCAGTAGGGTGTGAAAGCTAAATTGTTATAGCCTAGATATCCCCAAACAGGGAGTAGAAAGCAAAACTTAAATTCACCACTCCAAAAATTCTTAACTTCATGGTGTGGTGGGACATAAAAATTCCTTCTGAGATTGAAATTCATGTTGCATCTTCTTTGTTAAATTTTGTCACTATTCCACAATGGATTACAGGGCATGGGACTTTTTACAGGGTGTTAAAACAGCCTTTCTCAAAAAAAAAAAAAAAAAAAAAAAAAAAAAAAAAAAAAAAAAAAAAAAAGAAGTAGCTTTTTTTCCTCATCGGTTGTAACCTACAGGAGATATAAAAACAGTAAGTAAACCTTGTGTTATAGTTCTATAGTTATCTCTTCAATCCAGAGGTGGGGGGGGAACAACCAGCTGCACAAACTAGTTTTGAATCAGCAGTATGCATTCATACTAACATTGCAAAGTCATGATTTCAAAGGAAAACCAGCTCTACAGAGAGGACTAGACACAGAGAAGAAAATAATTTTGTGTTATTTCTGGGCATAAAAAGAAAATAAGCATGCAGAATAATCATATGCCAATGCAGTGGAAGACTGGAGGAGATATTAGAACCTCTATAACTGTGATGTCTGGAATCTGATTATGCTTTAAAGATACCAATACATTCAAACTAATCACTCCAATAGTCTGAATGTTGTGTATAAGGATAGCTTACTGCAGAACAATAGGAGCATTCACTCATTCAGTATAAAATAATTATACACAAAGTATTAACTCAGCTTTTCCAATATCCTATTGTTGCATGTTCAGACTTTACCAAGTGAGTAAATCATACGTGCCATAATTAAATGGATAGGGAATGAGCAGGAATAAAAAGCAGTTTTCATAAAAACCTGTAGAAAGGATGGCTCTGGTTAGGCTCACGTACTGTCTGTAGAGCTCCATCCCTCTGCCAGTCCTACACTCTACCACTGTCCTGTGGATGCAGTCGTGAGCACAGCTGTCAACAATGTGTGTCCCTATGAGCAAAACAATAGTAACACATCTTTCTCCACACATCTCTCTTGCATGCACATGTGATGGCATTTGCTTCCACTGGAAAGATCCTGTCTGCATACTTGCTATGTTTGAACCTGGGCACACACTGCTCTTTTCTCCTCATGTCAGGGTAACTGAGAGCTGGAGTAAGTAGATTTGTCGATACAAGCCAGGTCTCCCCTGTGTGTCAGACGGTGCTATGGCATGTTTCTGACACGAGGATTTTTGCAAAGATTGTCTCTTTGCTGAACATACGTTAATTCAAACAGCCTCCACCTATGACTAAGACTCCACCAGCCTGCAGAACTCCAAGCTCCTTCCCTGAGCAATCCAGTACTATAAACACTGCTTATAATATGTAGCATATGCACAGATCTTATGCTAACATTATTCAGTGCAGCAGTTTGCCCACCTCTTTGTAAATACAGCCTTTATTATCTTCCTTTTTGTATTTCCTACTCAACAGCGAGGCAAAAACATTGTTTACAACAACTGTTGCTGGTATTCATACATATATCCTGATAAGATGATAAGGCGGGTAATACAGCACATACTACAGCAATTGGGCATCTGAAGAGATCACCATCTATAACCACAAAGAGAGAAAAGTAGTGATGCACAGAAGTGTAACGGGAAGAAAACAGAATTAAGAGAAGGAAACCACATACAAGGGGAAATTCCTGTCTGTCAGTACTATTAGATGGTGAAATAGATATACAGGCAAAGAAGCACAAACCCATTGCTCAAAAATCCTGACATGAAACTTTATGAATTGCTTCATAAAAAATGCATTTGGAAGTATGATCAGCCTAACAGGAATGTCTATGATTACAATATTGAAATACAGTTTTTGTCACCTAGTGGCACACAAGTGAAAGGTTTGATGGACAGCAGAGCCAGAAGCACCACCACTGTGACTCCATTCCATGTTCTGCACCTCCTCCCATGTCCCTCAGCTGGGTCGTGTCCTAGAGAACCACCTTTATTATCAACAGCTATTAAGCTCAGTCTCCTTCCCAGAGTCCTCTAAAGTGGCCCATCACAGGCCAAAGCAAGCCAGCCCTTGAAGACCATGCAGCACAGCTGGGGTGTGGGCACCTCACCAGAGCTCCTAGCGGTCCTAGAAACTCGTGGTGTCTCTCTACTGGGTACTTCTGTTCCTTGGGAAGGCAAAATACTCAGTGCACATTTCTTGATGACAGAAAAGGTTAGTGTCCCCAACCTTCAGATCCTGCAGGTACTTGACAAAACACCTTGGGACAAGTGGTGAGCCAACCATCTCCTGACCAGCTGTCCCCACTACAGTCAGTAACATCCATGTCTACTGTCTAACAACTGTACGGTTGCTCCTTGCACAGTTACATATCTGAGTACGTAAAGATGTAGATACCAGTTGCTGAATTTTTCCTACATTGAGTTCATCATTACAGATACCGGCAACAGCACATAACTTGGAAGTTACAGCTGTATTTGGCTGCAACACCGTATTGATAACATTTGCGGGGTAACTTGGTTTGGTACTATTTGCATTATGGTGTATTTGCATTGATCTATAAGCAATTTCAGGAGAATTGTATGCATCACTAAAATAAATTGTATATCTCTCATGGGGGACAGCTTACAGATTCAAAAGGCTGATAGGAAGGTGAAGGTCATCCTCCTGTCTTCTAAGAGACTAGAGAAAACTTCCTCACAAGGGTGTTTTGGTGTTGCCTCGCTGATTTGTTTGCTGCATAGTATATCTCTTAGATAAAAGCTGGAAAGTTAAACTTCTGTCAGGTACCACTATCTATGCCTACTGCCTCAACCAACAGATCAGTTATACGTACTCTCTGCTACACCTTAATGGTCCACATAATTGTATACATGCTTGAGAACTCCCTTTGGTCTTCTTGGGCTCTTGTTTAAACCACTCAAGGCTGTGAAGTACTGCTTACATTTCACAGGAAAGCTGCTTTCAGGACAGTACAATTTAATCTGCTCTTGGCTTTGAGTACTGATTAGGTTCCAAGCAAACAGAAAACGGAAATATGTTTCTTAGCTGTAAAATGAAGAAACCTGCATTTGCTAAGAGAAAAATATAAAAATGTATAATAAAGAACTCAGACTTGGTATTTTCTGTGTATCAAGGCAACTGTCTTAAAGGCAGTTTCTGTTATCACAGCTGCCAGAGCTGTTTATCCTCTTGTTTCTCCATGTAACTTCTCTGAGAGTCCTGCAGCTGACGAGTGCAGGTTGAGTAGAAAAATAGGCTGCACAGAAACTTCTGTATCTGAAGTGCAAAAAGGAGTACTTGCAGAGGTCTGAGGACCCATAGTGTTTTCTTCAGTCTAAGTTCTGGTTATGTCACCATCCTATAGCCTCTCACGACTGAGTAACAAAGGCCAAGGCCTGCTAGATATCTCTTGTACAAAGCATATTCCAGGAATGCTAGAGCTGAACTTGCCTTATGAGGAACAATGAAACCAAGAGCAAGCAGCTTCCCTGAAACCAGAACTGCTCAAGACATCCAATGCTGAAATAATCACTTTTCAGCAAATGCTACTGTCAATCACTGCAAATCAGCCTAGAGGAAATGTAATTGTGATAACTGAATATTTTTAGTGCCTATAAAGGAAGTGAGCAGTTTAGCTTTCTGGAGATCTTTACTATACCATTTTAGTGTCAAATCCTGGAGAACAGATATAGTTTGTGCACAAAAATAGGGTGATATTTTCCCGTTTAACATAGGGCCAAATCAGCCTGCCCATATTAACTTTACATGACAGGATCTCTAAAAAAGGCCACACCATCCTTAAATTGTTTTGGACTTAATTTGGTCTTGTCACGCAATTAGGTTTTGCAAAATTGGCTTCTGGAGTGACAGCTTCTATTGTTACAGCATATGGCAATCAGAGAGCAGCTTGTGGCAGATGTGATGTTTATTCACCATTTGCTAGTTTTAGATTTAATGATGTCATTCTAATCAAAGCAAATGTTAGATGTGTTTGACATCTAAGGAGTTTTGCAGACACCCCCCCCCCTTCATGTTTAAGCTGCTTCTATCGAGTGAAAACACACCAGCTCTGAATGCATCTAAATCATATTTAAGAACTAATGATGCAATTTACTGGAGGTCTGTATTCCAAAAAACCATGTTTCCAACATGCATTGTGCTCCTCCAGCAGACTACAAAGACCACCTATTATAATAAGTGAGCTCATTAAGCATGCAACTTCTTAGTCTTGCAAGCTGTTGCGATAAGCAGCTGTTGCAAGAGGGTAAAAGGTTGAATTATCAACTTGGACAGCACAGCACTTCATTCAGCCAGCTCAGGAAAGTATTTGAGCAATAGCTCCATTACTATGGAGTATACCTCTGACTACAGCACACAAGCAAAACATCAGTGGTATTTCAGTGACATGCTTCCCCACCCAGCAAGCAAGACACTCCCAGAAATTAATTGTCAAAAATTTATTATGAAAGCTTCAATAGCAGCAAATATTTCAACAAAAATTATTGCATTATTAAACCAGTTCTGCAGAGTGACCCAAGAGGCCTGCTGAAGTCTGTCTGCTTTGGAATCTCTGTATTTGTCTCAGTGACCAGTTCTCAGTAGTCCATCAAATACTGACACTTTCTCCTCTGTGTTTTGCAGACAGCACCAACAGGTCCTAGTTCCAGAACTCTATCCAGTCCTTTTGGAAAGTTCTGGCCCACTTCCCTCGACTTTCTCTCTCCCTTCTGAAACAGCTCCATATGGCTGACAAACTTGCCACACTTCTTCCAGTTCCATGGTATGTCAGCCTCTCCATGGCTGCAGCTTACTGAGGCTCACTGGTGCAGTGAGCTGTTCTCCTCTTTCTCCTCTGTAAGAGCCCACTGCATGCCAGTCTGAGGGACTTTAATCCAGTCTCTTGACCAGGCTAATCCATGGAATCAGCAGCTTGTTGCGGTTTGGTGAACCCACACCACGTTGAGAATTCAACAAAGGCTTCAGCCTCCCTAGTGCACCGGGTCACCATCACTCAGGCAAGGTGATAGTTGGCACCCAGTCATTGACATTTCGTCTCTCTTCACAAAATAAGTTCAGCTTTTCAAGAGCTGGGTCCTTCCAGCCTTCTTCATTCGGGTTCTGCCAGAAAGAAAAGAGTTGCACACCATGAGTGCTGCCTGCCAGCTGAGGTCACCATAATATTTAGAGAAGCATTAGCTTGGGACGTCAGGCACTTCCAGTTTCTGTTCTGAGACAGACAAGGCAGGAAGCAGAGAATATGTTGCCCTTGTGGACAACAGAGGAAATCCAATTACGAGAAATGCTGCCTCCTCCTCCTCCTCAGCTGACTGCCTGCGTGCCCAGGCGCTCCGTGCCCAGCACGGGGCTCGCACACGGGCAGCGGGGGGCAGCGCTCGGCTCCCGCGGGACACCCACCGTGATGAGGATGCAGTGCAGGTCCCGCGGCTCCCCGGGCTCGTCGCTGGGCCCCACGATGGCCGCCAGCTTCGCCACGTCGTTCACTCGCACGATGTCGATGTCGTTCTCGCAGCAGAAGGCTTGGATCAGGGTGAAGTGGATCTGCAGGGCGATGTCCCCCTCGTCCTCCTGGTCCGTGGCCAGCAGGCAGAAGGCGACGTTGTCGGGGTCGCTGCAAGAAGGAAGCGGCGCGCTGAGCCCCGCGGCCGCCGCCGGCCGCCCCGCCGGGCACTCACACACTGCCCGGCTCCCGCTGCCCTACTTACACATTCATCAGCTTGGCCGACTCGTAGACGCCAGCGGTGAGGCAGCCTCTGCGCTGCGCCGACACCAGCAGCTCGTGGAGGGCCGTGCCGGCGCCCTGTATCCTGCGAGCGGGAGAGGGCACGGGGTCAGCGCGGCGCCGCCACCGCCACCGGCCCGCCCTCCTCGGCCTCGGCCCCCGCCCCGGCCCGCGGCCCGCCGCCCCCCGCACGTACCAGTCGTGGCCCGCAGGCGCAGGCTGCTGTCCGTGGATGTCCTCCAGAGTCATGGCAGCAGGTCCCCACAGCGCGGCGGCTCCGTCAGCAGTTCCGCGAACCCGGCCCTCCCGGCGGCCCCCGAGCGCTCTGAGGCGACAGCCGCCCGGCCCGCCCTACTTATAGCCCGCGCGCCCGCCGCCCGCGCTCCCATTGGCCGGCGGGCCAGAAAGGGGCGGCTTTATCATGCTAATCGGCGCGCGCCGGGAGGAAGCGGGGCGGGGAGAGGCGCGGCTCGTGCCGGGAGGGCACGTGGGGAGGGCGGGGGAGGCGCAGGCACGCGCCGGCGGGGCGGCACCGCGGCCACAGCGGGGACAGCGGGGACACCTGTACCCGCGGGGACACCTGTACCCGCGGGGACACTGCTACCAGAGGTGCCACCGATACCAGCAGTGACACCTGTGCCAGAGGTGCCAGCTGCACAGGGGGCACCAGGGCCGTTTGTGTCCAAGACTTGGAACCAAAAATCCAGACAGTACAGGACAAAAAAATAAAATAATAATAGGTTTTATCGACATGGTTTCTGCAACTGCGTATGCCAAGTGCTGCTCGTGGGAAGGCGCAGCCCCGGCAGTCACCCAGGCTGGGGAGAAGCAGCCCTGTGGAGAAGGTGCGGGGGCTGTGCTGGGCAGCGCCCAGGGCATGGTCAGCAGCAGCCCTGGCTGCAGCAAAGGCCCCCTGTGCTCTGGGCTCCGTGAACAGGACCCTGGCCAGGCAGCCGAGGAAGGTGATAATCCCCCTCTGCTCTGCACGCACAGAACAACAGCAATGCTGTTGGTCCGGTTTGGGCACCCCCATGGAGGGAACACATGGATAAACTGAAGCAAGTGCTGATGAGAGCACTGAGGTGTCCAGAGCTGCAGCACCGTAGGCTGATGGAGCAGGGTCAGATCAGTCTGGGGAAGGCACAGTTTGTGGGGCAACAGCAGACTCCCAAAACTTACGGAGTGATCATCAAAAAGACCACTCCAGGGTCTTCACAGCAATGCCGAGTAGGGAGGCAAGAGACCATGGGCATATGATGAATCAAGAGGGATCTAAGGTAAACCCTTTTCCCCCCGAGCAGAGTCAAGCGGCGAAGCAGGCTCCTTGATCAGGGAAGCTGTGTAGAGTCCACTCTGGCAGGATTGCAATACGCAGTGGGACAAAGCCCTGAGAGACCTGGTCTGAGCTCATTGATGACCCTGCTGCAAGCTCTATTGGCCTATGATCCTATAATTTTAACATTCTTTTTTTTCCCCAGCAAATCGGTATTTTTTTTCTGTTAAGCTTTACTAAAAGTAGTTCTAATTTGCACAGTGTATTCTTTATAATTAATTCAGTGCAAAACAAGTATGATTGCTGAACTCAGATCTGAACCTCTTTGTCAGCAAACAAAGCAAGAGTAAAATAAATTTTCCCACTGTGAATGAGTACAGTCTAAATACTAAGGCGCAAATCACTTTCCAAGTGCCTTCAGCGTCTGATACGATTAAACTTAGGCTTACAGTTAGCACTTGTCCACCGAGTCACTGCTTCAGACCAGCCCCAAATTGTTTCGCAGAGGCTGTGAAGAGCCACCTTGGGGTAACCTGTGCCTATTGCAACCTGCGCCGGACTGAGTCCGGCAGACTGCACAGACAGAGCTCTTTAAATGTTCCTAGCCGCCAGCCACACTGTCTCCTTTCAAATCCCAGGCTCCAGGGATGTCCTTTCTAGTACTTCACTGGTAGTCAAGCATGTCTTATCTGTAACTCTCTATATGATATATTCTGCTCAGTTGTTTCAGTCTCTTTGAGCATCATAGTTCCCAAAATGCCTCTCAAACTGAGCCACTTCAATGAGCTTCTGTGTTGCTACTTCCAGTTGTTTCTAGTTAATGTCCCAGGCATCTCTGTAGGTGACAGCATTACTGAGTGAGTAATCACTTAGTGAGTTTCCATTTTAAACCAGTGACAACAGACAGATGATGTCTGCCAGATACATGCAACCTCTCTGAGAACATTTCTTCAATATCTACAGAGCTGTCAGGACTGGGAAGAAAACTCTTTGTTGTAACCACCAATCCTCAAGCCTAACAAACTTTTTCACCCCACTAACATGCAAAGGCATTCTTGGAGACCAAACATGTCACATTGAATGTACTTGAGAGGGGCATAAATTCTTTCTTTGCTTTCTTTAAAAAAAATGTGAGAAGTTTTCAGAAAATTATCTCCTGGTCTGCATTCACGAAACAGCAATTACCTGCACTTGTTGGAATTTGCATAGCGCACCATTCATTCTCAAAAGTAAAAACTCTTCATACATCTGCCTCTTTTTTTTTTTTTTTCCTCTAGATATGTAAATGGGGATGAATGCAGAAGAATAGCTTGAGTGGTAAGACACCCTAGATGGTATGGCTCTTAGAAGTATTGAAGGGCCTATTTCTGATGAAATTGGTGGCAAACTCAGAACTGACTCACAGCTTTGAATGATGCATTTATTAGCTATAACTTTGGTGACTTTCTCATTACAGTAGACATAAAAGTTACTTAAAATTAGTAAGCCAAAGTAACTCATAATGGAGAAAAGTGCATATGTAGTAGTATAACACACATATAATTGTCAAAATAATTAAGTGATATAAGGAACCACATTAATTCTCTCACATGCAAGCTTCCAATTTCAGCTTAATGATGCAGCCCCCTGGAATCAGGGCTTCTTGACATCCCAGTTTTCAGTCTGCCCCAGTGTTCCTCGGTGTCCTAGCACAGGTGGTGCTGAAGGCCATGAAGCATTCATTACCAGACACCTGATCCAGCTTATTTCAAACTTCTGTGTCAACACCAGGCCCCTGACACAGGAGGCGCAGAAAGGAGGGCTGTGCAAGCCCCAGGTCATTGTCCCCGTTCTGAAGGTGTCAGCTCTTCAGATGTGATGCCATTGATGTCTATTAAGCAAACTGAACTTAGTGGAAGTCGGTCTCCACTGTTTGCTTTCTGGATCTTTTCCTCTCGGGGTTTTAGTATGTCCAGCCGGTAGGCACAGCCCCTGGTGGATCGACAGCCGGGTGCCTGAAGCATCCTGCAGATCCAGGGGGTGAAGTGGGCAGAGGGGCACTACGGCACGGCAACAGCACCCAGCCGTGAAGGAGCGGGCTCGACACTCCTTCTGGCAGCAGGCACTCCGCCAGCGCCGCCTTCCCGTGCGCGCCCCCGAGCCCCGCAGCGCCGCCCGCCCTCGGGAAAGCCTCGGGAAAGCCTCGGGAAAGCGTCTGGTGCCCTCCAGCGCTCAGCCGCGGGATGGCTGCCCGCTCCCAGCGCATTCCCCGCGCAGCGCATTCCCCGCGCAGCGCATTCCCCGCGCAGCGCATTCCCCGCGCAGCGCATTCCCCGCGCAGCGTATTCCCTGCACAGAGCCCCCGCACCGGCCCGCGCCCAGCGCCTGTCCGAAAAGCTGCTAACAGCCACACGAGGGAAAAATAAACACAGACAAAAAGGTAGACCTTGCTCTTTCCTGCACGAAGAAGGCCCCTGAAGTGGGTGTGTTGATCTGTGACCTGCTCGAGTGTAGGACGGCCCTGCAGAGAGACCTAGACATCCTTGATCAATGGGCTGGGACAACGGCATGAGGTTCAACAAGAAGTGCTGGGTCCTGCACTTGGGTTGCAGGACCCCATACGGTGCTGTAGGCTTGGGGGGAAGTGGCTCAAGAACTGTTTGGCAGAAAGGGACTTGGAGTTGCTGGTTGCCAGCCAGCTCAATATGAGCCAGCAGTGTGCCCAGGGGGCCAAGGAGGCCAGTGGCATCTTGGCCCGTATCAGCAATAGTGTAGTCAGCAGGACCAGAGAAGTGATCGTCCCCCTGAACTCAACATTGGTGAGGCTGCACCTCAAGTACTCCATTCAGGTCTTGGCCTCTGGCTTTAAAAAGGAAAATGAGGTGCTGGAACTTGTACAGAAAAGGAAAACAAGGCTCGAGAAGGGTCTGGAAAATGTGTCATTAAGAATGGCTGCAGGAGCTGGGTTTGTTTAGTCTCAAGAAGAGGAGGCTCAGCAGTGACCTCACTGCTCTCTACAGCTGCTTGAAAGGAGGTTGCAGTGAGGTGGGGGCCCCTCTCTTCTGTCACACCTGCAGTGAGTTGCAGATGAGTGGAGGAAATGGCCTTAAGCTGAGACGGGAGATTCAGATTAGACATTAGGAAAAAAAAAAAAAAAATCACTGTTAGGGTGGTCAGGCCTTGGAATAGGTTTCCCAGGGAGGTGGTGAAGTCACTATCCATGTCTAAGAGGGATCTGGATCTGTTGCTGGGTGCTGTGGTTTCATGGCTAAGGGATTAAAGTGGTAGTGCTGAGTTGATGGTTGTGTTGGATGATCTTAAAGGTCTCTTTCAACCTTGTTGAGTCTCTGATTTTAAAACAGCACCCTAATCTTATAAAAAGTCAGACACACAATAACAGAGAAATAATACTATATTCCATCGCAATAAAGGCAGGGAACCTAGCAGAACTTAACAAATAAAAGTGCAGATGGATTATACACCTGTATAGCTGGTAATAAACATGAGTTTTGCCATTTTGTGGGGAAAACAACAGTGTGTCTCCAACTGCTTTTACCTCTTGGCCTAAGTGAGAGGAAACCCCAACATTCCATATCAGAAAAGGTATGCAAACAGTGGTAAGAGATATCCCAGCCATGGGGCTTCTACACAGCCCTAAACTGTCTGGTGCATTCCTATCTTGTGCTGAATATCCAGACTCCCCATCAGAAAAACTCTTTTCCAAGATATAAAAGTCCTTTCAGTTTAGATGGAATACTCCCTCCTCAATGTCTTTCCAAATCCATCAAAGCTTCTCCTCTTCCCATTCCAATCCTCCATCCAGTCCTCCTCATTTGCAGCCCTATTGTCATTACGTAGCAAGCTTCTTTCTCCAGATATGACATCTCACAAGATAAAAACCAAACCAAAAACCTTTCTAATAAACATACAAGTTTTAAGAAGCAGGGGTCTACAAATCCTCTAACTAAATTCAAGCTGATTTTGTGTTGGCCACAAGTAGAGCCTTCCCTTCTTCAGGCTGAAAAGCCTCAACTCTCTCAGCCTTTCCTTACAGAGGAAGTGCTCCATCCCTCTAATCATCTTTGTCCTTCTCTGGGCTTGCTCCAATGGGTAAATGTTTTTTCTGTGCTGAGGACCCCAGAACTGGATGCAGTGTTGCAGGTGGGGTCCACCAGAGCAGAGGGGCACAATCTCTTCCCTCGCCCTGCTGGACATGCTGCTTTTGATGCAGCCTAGGATACAAGTGCCTTTCTGAGCTACAAGTGCACATTGCCAGGTTGTGTCCAGCCTCTCATCCACCAGCACCCCCAAGTCCTTCTCAGCAGATCTGCTCTCAATCCCCCAGCCTGTATCTATACCAGGGGTTGCCCCATCTCAGCTGCAGCACCTTGCACTTGGCCATGTTGGTCCTCATGTGGTTCCTGTGGGCCTACTTCTCAACTTTTCCAGGTTTCTTAAATGTTTGTAGGCTTTGCAGAGTTGGCTATGTTTAGAGAACTCTCTCTTTTATATAAGTGAGAAGTTGAAAAAGGTAATTCTGAAAACATTCTTGGAGTAGGTAAAAGCCCTCATAGAGGAAGAGTCAAATGCAGTGGAGGCCAAGGAAAGGGGAAGAATACTGCACACAGCAACTCATACTGCAGCAGCTCTGTATGTTGTGCTTTCCTTCAACAGACAGTAAGTCCCTATCCAATAATATAAATGGATACCGCTATGCACAACACCCTGTAATCTGGCATTAGCTAAAAACATCAGACAGCCAGTGCAACTAAGTGATTGGGATCAGGACACCACTGACCACCCCTAAAACTAGGTGTTTGAAAAGGCTCCTTCCCACCTCAAAACACAGTGTTATTTTCCTCAGCAGGTTTGCTTTCATTGACATACTTACGTGGAAGTATTCAGCAAGTTCAAGCTTATATTCCTATACTGCATTTATCTAGCCATGTGATCCCTCAATAGTCACATGCGGAATCATAGAATCAGTGCCACAACTACAAAGCTTTTAAATATTACCAGGGGTGGTGACTTGATCACTTACCTGGACAGCCTGTTCCAGTGCTTGACAAGCCTTCTGGTGAAAATTTTTTTTCTAATATCCAATCTAAACCTCCCTTGGTGCAACTTGATGCCATTTCTTCTTGTCCTATCACTTGTTACTTGGGAGAAGAAGCTGATGCCCACCTCTCCAGAGCCTCCTTTCAGGCAGTTGTAGAGAGCAATAAGGTCTCCCCTGAACATCTTTTTCTCCAGGCTAAATGACCCCAGCTCCCTCAGCCGCTCCTCACAGGACTTGTACTTCAGACCCTTCACCACCTCTATTGCCCTGCTCTGAACACAGTCCAGCACCTCAATGTCTTTCCTGTAGTAACATTTCATATTTTAAACAAGACCATCTTTGTGTGTCTCTGTCCACCAAGTGTGACTAACAGAGTTACAGACAGGAAAAGTTTTTCTTTTCATGCTTCTCTTCACTGTTATGTTCCCGAGAGACCCACCCTAGTGTGCACTTGAAAAAAAAAAAAAAAGAAAAAAGAAAAAAAAAAAGAAAAAAAAGCCAAAAATTGATAAATCTGCTTTGCCCATTCTGTACTCAGACTTTAGTGAGCTGCAAGTGTGCAAAGAACATGTGTCTGAAACAGCCCCCTCCCCAGTCCAATGCTGTAATTCACATCCTACTGGGAGCTGAGAAAGGCAGTCCAAAGCAGCTTATGGAGGGTAGCTGATAACGTGTCAGGGAACCTTCTGCAACATCGCAGCTCAGCAGTCCCTCAGAAGCACTGGGAGGCATGATGATGTTTTTTTTTGTTTTTTTTTTTATTAAGGACTGCTGAAAGCCAAGTTTTCTTGGCAGTGCTTTCAGATCAGACTTTTATCAGGGTAAATTTTTCAGGATCCTCTCCTGGGATTTCTGTGTCTGTAGGTCCAGCGACTGAAACCTTATTGTGCATTCACAGCAGCTCTGGCTGGCTGCATATGACTGGTAATCCTAGACACATTCACAGCCCATATGCACCATGGCTGCATAACACCCAGCTCAGTAAATCCTATGTTTTCTGGCCAAATTGGGCAGATTATGCAAGCATGTTCAATTGGGGCCTGTGTGCCAGGAAGTCTGCAGTGTCAGATTTACTATCCTTGTGCTCACACCATTGTCCAGGAATGCCTGGAGACCTTAATTAGTGTGACTTCAGATAGAAGGTTAGAAAATTATGTGACACTAAAAATTATATTTGTTAATAATTTGAACTAGAAGGGGGACAAATCCAAGCATCAAAAATTCCAGGTTCTGGCTCTCCATTCACTCAGCACTGCAGCCCTCCAGCTACTGCCAATAATAGTCTCAAGTCAGGCTCAGTTACAAATAAAACCAGGGGTTTCTTCCTGTATAGCTGGTTTTCATCACCACTTACCTTAGTTCCTTATTTTTTTTTTCTGATATATTTGTTAATGCCTGCACAGGGCCCCCGCTCCTCCAGGAGAATAAAACTACTGAAAACCAGCCGTATTTTGCTAGATCTTGAGTCCAACCAGATGACATTAAGGATGGATTTGAATTATGATGTTGTTTTTCCCAGTGTCAATGGCTCCATAGGATGCCAGAGTGTTGAGGTGTTTTTAATAACTGAACATACTTTGATCAGCATAACATTAAAGAATCTGATATTTTTTTTTTGTTGGGTACTGACCTTTCTTAGAGATGCCAAGAAAAATTAAAAACCAAGTGCTTAAGATCACTGAAGAGCTCTCTGTGTTATAATGAAAGAAGAGAACAGTCTTCCCTTAGCCCAGATGACGCCAGATTTATTTATTTCAGTGGTAATTCTACAGGATGAAAAAATGTAACTAACAAGGAAGGCAGATCACAGAACCATGGAATGATTTGGATTGGATGAATCCTTAATGATCAGCTACTTCTAACCCCCCTGCCATGGGCAGGGACAACTTCCACTAGACCAGTTTGTTCAAAGCCCCATCCAACCTGGGTTTGAGCTGGGCAACCTGTTCCAGGGCTACACCACCCTCACAGTAAATAATTTCTTCTACATATCTAAATTAAATTTTTCCTCCTTCATTTTTTACCCATTACTCCTTGTCCTATCACTACAGTTCCTGAAGAAGAGTCCCTCTTTACTTTTCCTGTAGGTCTTCTTCAGGTACTGGAAGGTTGCCATAAGGTCTCCACACAACATTCTCTTCTCCAGACTGAACAGCCCCAATTTTCTCTGTTTGTCTTCATACAGGAGGTGCTCCAATTCTCTTAGCAACTTTGTGGCCATTCCCTGGACTTGCAGTTCCATGTCCTTCTTGTGTTGAGGACCCCAGAACTGTAGGCAGTGCTCCAGGTGGGTCACACCTGAGCAGAGTAGAGGGGCAGAATCACCTCCCTTGACCTGCTGGCAACTCTGGTTTTGATGCAGCCCAGGATCCAGCTGGCTTTCTGGGCTGGAAGAGCAAACTGCTGGGTCATGTTTTTTGTCAACCATCACCCCCAGTCTTTCTATGCAGGACTTTTCTCAATCACTTCTTCAGCCAACCTTCAGGGCCCCTTTAGACTGGAAAAAGAAAGGAGGCGCAGGAGAGACCTTGTCACTCTTTACAACTACCTGAAAGGAGGTTGTAGCCAGGTGGGGATTGACTTCTGCAGGAAACTAATGACAGGGTGAGAAGAAATATCCTCAGCCTGCATCAGGGGAGGTTCAGGGTGGACATCAGGAGGAATTTCTTCACAGAAAGGATTGTTCAGCACTGGAGTGGACTTCTTAGGGAGGCAGTGGAGTCCATCCATGGACAACCCTGGAGGTGTTCAAGAAACGACTGGATGTGGCACTTAGTGCTGTGCTCTACTTGACAAGGTGGTGAACAGTCAAAGTTGGAGTCAACGATCTTGGAGAACTTTTCCAGCCTAAATCATTCTATGTGATTCTGTGATTCTGTACATTTTAGATGTGTTGCGCTGTCAAGTGTCTCTCATATCTCAGCAGAAATGTGCCTAACTGACAAAAATACTCTGATTTTTTGATAGTTCTTTGATGTCTTCTGTTATAGGTGTAGCAGAACAGGCGACCTGAGACTGAAAACTCAGATGGTCAGTCTTTTTCATGTGCTTTTTCCTGCCTTTAAAACAAAAATCTATGAGACTAGCCTATATCTAAACAGGTTAGAAATTAGATCTGATGGGAGGAAGTTACCTTATCTTGACCCTTCTCTTTAAAACAAACTGAAAGGTAAGAACAGCAAAAATCTTCACCAACCTCAACTATTTGCTGAGATACCTCTGCACTGCCAATTTTCCTTGCTCACAAGCAACATCAAATCAGAAAATTTGTGTCCACCAATCCTTGTGACAGTAAATAAAGAAAAAGCTTAGAACTAGAAAATGGGTACATTTTCTCTTTTCTTTTCACTGACACAGGATGACCAGAGACATTCTCTTTAGATATAAAGAAGCACGTTAATAAAGCTAGCATGTAATGATATCTAGAAGTTCAGATTTCCTCTTTGAGGGCTTGTTAATCAAATGCTCCAAACACCATACTGAGAAGTGAGCCATGAATGATTCTCATAAAATGAAATCCAGTTGCACTCTTTGATGCATAAGGTTACAAAAATCAAGTAGTGAGCGTTGATAAATGTGCAGAAATGTAACTTAACATTTAGATGCAGTTTAGTGCTTTATAGGATAGCAGGCCAGTTGGAAGCTATTGATTATGAAATTACTGCAGTAAGACTATTATTACTGGCTATCATGTTCCTGTGTGTAATTCCTTGTCATTTTCCCATACTTCAGTTACTGAGTATGGGATTTTAGACCAGACATATAAATCACAGGTCTCTACCTGCAGCTTAGTTGTTCATTTGGTGGGGGAAGGCAGGGCAGGCAGTGGCATAGATGTTGTACATAAGAACTGGGGTGGCAGGTAGCCTTCTCCTGAGAAATCTGCTAGGGTCAGTTACTATCTGGGGCATGGATATGACACTGTTTTCAGAAAATGTGAATACCTAAAACTTCTCTGATTTCAATCAGTTTATATATGATCCTGGGCATCAGGCAAACACTCTTACTGACAATTAAAAACTCAGTATCCACACCAACAGTATAAGCTCTACCAGATATAATTTATGCCTGGCCTCTGACACCTGATCTCAGGATCACATATGTTGTCAAAAACAAGCCTTAAGTAAAGGAGCACTGGTCCTCCACATAGAGACCAGAATATATTTTTCCTCAATCCCAGCTGCCTCACATAAACAGTAGAAGCAGAGTCTCTGAACAGGACTCTCTCAAGTGCAACACATACTGGGGTTTGGTGAGGAGTGGGGCTGCTTACTTGTACTGGCTGAACAGAGAGGGTGTCAGGCACTGCCCATGCCAGTGTAGCATATAGTTTCAACCAAAGGTTGCCCAGGGAGATCTTCTAACAGTCCTGGGAATGGAAACTGGGATGTATGAGAACATTGCAGTCTTTTCTGCCCAGCTGAATAAACAGAGGCAGAAGCAATAGCTCTGCCACTGCTCCTGGGTTTGGCTAGGCAGAACAGCTACATTTGGTGCTCAGTGCAGGTTTAAAGATGTGCACTGTGTACCCTCAGGGCTTAGTTATAGCAGGCAGATTTGGCTCAGCTGTAGAGAAGCAGCATTGAAAGTCTGAAGTTGCTCTAGATGTTCACACTGGCAAGAATTCAGTTTTGGGAATGTCACTAGTGGAAGCTGAGGCACACGTATGGAGAGGCTAGAGGAATAAGATCTATGCCCTTCAATTTGCACCTACCCTGTACCCTTATGAGTTGTTTTGTAGTTATGTACCCAAAGCTGTGCACATCATCTTTGACTGGGAAGGCAGTAGTTCTTCAAAGTCCCAGACAAAGTTATTGAACAGTGACTCCTCTCCTCATGACACTGTATTTGGTAATTCATTTTAGTGCATAGTATGTAATTTCTCAGTATGTGCTCTGCCTCTCTAATTCATCTAATATAGATGAGAGGCCATTAGCAAGCTCCTTTGACTCGTGCCTTAAAATATTCTGAGAAAAAGATAAGGATGCCAAAGTGGAGTTTCATGAGTTATCTTGCACAGTGACTTCATAGTCCATATTTGTGTATGTAATGAGTAAAATTACCAGAGACACACACTGATCTAGTCTCTTGTTTAGTATTCTTCAGTAACCTGCTGAATATAAGAGTGTTTAAAGGAGGAAGAAAAGGTCAGCCTGCTACTACAAGAAACACCAGAAACAAAAAAATTACATTTTATCTTTCGGGGTGGCATTCTCATGCTAGTCACTTAAAGCAAAATAGACTATATGTTTTTTAAGGTGTGCAAGGGTTTAAAATTTTGGAACTAATACAGAGTCCTTTCTGTACCCTGCAATGGAATTTTGTGAAACGGACCTCTAGTGACTAGAATGGGTATTTCTTCAAACCCTTATCACCACATGAGGTCCTACCTCCCACACTTTAGGGAAAATCCTCTTTTCAGGATCCTGGCCATGTATTTCAAAACCTAAGAATTACATAAATTTTTTAGTTTTTCTTAGATCCAGTTTTCGTGGATACAATAGGAGGAAAATGTGAACATCACTTACCTGATATCTAATTTAAGTCTGTTTCTATTCAGTGTTTAAGATACACATATTTGGAGAAGTGGCCCACTCCAGGCTGATTAAGATAGTCAGGGGACATTGGTACTAACATTTACATAACAATAATAAGACTGAATTTGTTACAGAGATCTTCTTCAGCTGTACAGCACTGTGCAAGGAGTAATTGTCTTTCAGAATACAAAAGCAACTGTAAAACATCAACACAATTACTGAAGAAGGGAAGTCCAGAAATTGTACATGTAGCTTGGCATATGGTAACAAGGATTAAAGAGAGTGTTGGCCAAATAATCTTATATCTTGGTTTGATATGGTAAATATGCTGTAGAATTCAGTCATCTCTTTTTCAGAAGAGGAAGACTTATTTAGTAACTTGGACATCAGTGCATCTAACTCTGTCCAACCCTGGACAAAATATGGAACCCTGGACGAATGATAAATCTCTCTGTGCTTGGCCTAGTTCCATGTGTGCAAAACATATGGATTAGCAGACTGGCTGAAGTCCTGCATATTTTCTGTAATTTTAAATCTTTTCAGTTCCTAGGTTCATGCTAGTGCAGGGAAGCTTTTTGGTTTTTGAATTAAAGCTTTCTGACTCTCACAGCTTGAGATAAAAGCTTGAAGTGAATGAAATATACAGAGTAACAGTAACATTTTAAAATTACATAATAATATAAAAACAGAGTAAAAAAAAATCTGCTAATTTTAAAAAAAAATCTTTAAATCAAACTTATGACTTTTTTGTGGTTTGTGTGGCAAGCTTTTAGTAAGGGAGAAGCTACAGGAGTGGCTTCTGTGAGAAGCTGCCAAAAGCTGACCCTATGTCTGACAGAGCCAATGCCAACTGGCTCCAAGATGGACCTACCCCTGGCCAAGTTCAAGCCCATCAGCATCGGTGGTAGCGCCTCTGAGATAATGTATTTACAAAAGGTAAAAAAACGCCCTGCTGGGGACAACAACCGGAGGAGACAAGTCAGAGCACATGAGAGCAGCAGCCCTGCAGGCACCAAGGTCAGTGAAAAAGGAAGGGCGGGAGGGGGTCCAGGCACTGGAGCACAGAATCCCTTCCAGCCCATGGTGCAGACTGTGGTGCGACAGGCTGTGCCCCTGCAGCCCATAGGAGTCCATGGCGATGCAGAGATCCATCTGCAGTTCATGGAGAACCCCACACGGAGCAGGTGGATGCACCTGAAGGAGACTGTGATATTGTAGGAAACCTTCACTGGAGCAGGCTCCTGGCAGGACCTGTGGCCCCCATGGAGAGAGGAGCATATGCTGGAGCAGGTTGGCTCACCGTACATGTGACCCCACAGAAGCATGCTGCTCCGAAAGGATGGTACCCTGTGGAAGGCACCCACGCTGGAGCAGTTTGTGAAGAACTGTGGCCTGTGGGAAGAATCCACACTGGAGAATTTCATGGAGGACTGTCTCCCATGGGGAGTACCCCATGCTGAAGCAGGTGAAGAGGTGAGGAATCCTTCTCCTGAGGAGGAAGGAGCAGCAGAGGCATGTGATGAACCAACCACAGCCCCCATTCCTGTCCCCCTGTGCTGCTGCAGCTGGAGGAGGTAGAGAATTTGGGATTCAAGTTAAGCCCAGGAATAAGGGAAAGATGGGAAGAAGGTATTTTAAGATTTGGTTTGTATTATCTTACTCTGACTTGATTGGCAATAAATGTAATTGATTTCTCCAAGTTGGGCCTGTTTTGCCCATTATAGTAACAGGTGAATGATCCCTCCCTGCCCTTACCTTGACCTATGAGCCTTTCATTATATTTTCTATCCCCTGCCCAGCCAAGGAGAGAAGGGACAGAAGGGACAGAGCAGCTTGGTGGGCACCTGGGGTCCAGCCAGGGTCGATCTGCCACACTCTTATTTTCAAGTAAGCGAAGTTTTGCAGATTAACAGTATAAAAATACATGAAAAACTAGGTTTGGTAAAAGAGAACACATAACTATCATTGCCAACACTGAACGGTTTTGGGCATTGTGAAGAAAGAGTGCTGGATATTGACACCAGCTGGGCAGGACCACCCTGAAAACCATTGCTCTCACCCTCAACAGCCAGGGTACTCATCAGAAAAGCTGAGGATGGCTCTAACCAGAGACAGGATGTTGGTTTCTCAGCAATAGGTATCATGACAAAGCAGAGGGCCACCGCAGGCTCTCCCTTCCTCCCTCCCTCCCTCCAGATCCCACTGGGTAGCACAGCAGTCTTTTCTTCCTCCTCATGTGCTGATGCCACAGGGCGGGGTATACACGCCTTCATATTCACGAGTTGTGTTCTCCCGCCCCCTCGTGGCAGTCTGGGCAAATAAGAAAAAGGCAGTCCTGCTCCCCCAAGGTTTGCTCCGATCAGCTTCAGTTACGTGTAACCTCACAGAGAGACTTCAACAGCATTGCTCACAAGGTGTCACCCACGGGCAACACTCGTGCAGATTTTCTGATTGCAGCTTCTTAAGTGGCTTTTGGAAACCTGTGGAAAATACTTCCATTAGCGTTTGGTTTTCTCTTACAGCCACAGATGGGCAGGTCATCCATGTCTTATGGTGAAACCAGACTGAACGTGTGCTTACTGATCACTGCTATGCTGAGTACACCTAGGAAGTTTCCACTGTCATCACTTTCTGAAATTAATTACATAGCTTTCTCTTTTATCCTTATTAATTTAGCATCTGCATACAATGTGGTCAAAACAGGATAGATTCGGCACACCTGAGCCTAAACAATGCTTCTTAGAACCTTAGGAAATAAAAAAACTGGTTCCCCACTTCACCTACAAAGCCCCTGACTCAGAGAGCAAAGCCTGTGCTGAGGATACCTGTGGCAGGCACCTACAGAAAGAATTACTGTTGAAAGCTGAAAGTAGTCAGGGCTTTGGAAGCATGTAAGCAACCATGACTGTGAATGAAAGAACAAACAGCTGCTTTGGCAACAAATCAGCCATTGGACAATGTCAATCTGATTTAAATAGTATCCTACTGTCACAATTTAGAATCAAAGTTACTTAGTACTCCACTACCTGAAGCCCTGCATATGTTGTAATGAGATTCACTTAGGTAATTCTTACTTTTCCAGATACCGCTTCTTCAACAATTTCTGTGCATGGGTTAGGCTATACACGAAAGTGACTTGAAAATACTGTTGCAACAGGACTGTTTGCAAATGAAGCAATCTAGGTATGGATTAAATTCTTGCAGACTCAGGATCTAAATATTTGCTCCATTACAGGAGTTTGGAGTGTCTTTAGGTTTGGAGTGTCTTTAGCACCATCCTGATAATTTTCTGACACATCCGTAACAGACAGAAAGAGGTTAATAGAATGCCATCTGCAGTCAGACAGTCTCAGATCCCTGCAATTAGATGCTATCATTGCATTTGTGCTTGTAAAATGTCTGACAGATCCTATGATTTCCTTAATTTGCAAACCCACAAGTCTGGTTAAAATTATACTAGAGTAAAAGCTGAATAAATATTTGCATTTTTACACAACAGTTAGATGATTATAATTATAATAATAATAGTAATAATTAATAAAGCTGAAGGGTTTACACACTGCTCTTTTTCTCAGCATCAAATCTCAGGAAAAGAACATCTGCAACACTTGAAGTGAAAGCAGAAAAAACAGGTTTCACACTGTATGACTTGTGCAAGTCACACACTCCCTTGGGTCTCCCACTCTTCCTTCCGCCTCTACTCGCACCAGTTCTCCCGGCACACACAGAGGCACCAGCCTCCTTTCAGGGGTCACCACACTCTTATGGGAATCGCTCCACTCCCTAGAGAAACACTGTAATACCCTTCCCCCTAATTTCCGTGGTAAACCCATCAGCTGCACGTCCTTGCTTCTGCCTGCACAGCTGGTTGACACACTGTAAATGCTCCACTTGCAAGACATTCAGGAAATTGAAAATGAAGTTTGTGGCTTGACAAAAGAGAAAAACAGAAAAACAAACAAATTAAAAAAACTCCACCACCAAGGGGGAGAAAACAATGCTTGATGTGAATAATGTGAAGACTTGTGTTCTGCTTTCTCAATCTGGGCTCTCAAGCAGCAAAACAGATAAAAAATATTTTAGGCTCTCTTTTTGCAGATTTTGGTCTACCCTTTGACAGCATAGCCCTGTCTGCATGACAGAACATGGTGTACATCCCAGAGTCCACACACAGTCTTGCTAGCTGTGTACAGCTCTTAGGACAAATCTCTGACGTATGCTTATGACCAACAAATAATGGCATTAATGCACTAATATGCTTCAAAATCTCACACCGTTATTTCACAAAGAAACCTTCAGAAGTCTGTGAGAAATCACCATTGATTCTTCAGCTCAGGTTTGCTGCCACATCAAAAACTAGAATGTTTTTGCACCACATTTCTAGTGCAAAAGGAGTAAAACCTCACAATTATTTTGTGAATTTTCAATGATACTTGTGACCCAGAAATTCCCCTTTTGTTGCCAAGCTGCAAGAAGAAGTTACTCTGCCTCCATTCCTCCTGCCACAGTCCTAGGCAGTGCTGGCCCCTGTGTCACCAGGGCCCCACAGTCCCTGCTCCACAACCACTGCACAGTCCACTGCTGGCAAACAAAGAGCGAGAGCCAACTCTCCAGCCACTCATCTAACTTAAGGTCTGCAGCTGGATGATGCAAAATGGACACTGCATGCACACAGACTGGCCTTGTCTAGGGGTGGAGCGAAGGACATTAGATGGGAATGTATGAATTGTTGAGTGTATTTTAGGCAACCTGGGGCTGGAAGCTGTGTTACTTAACAAGGCTCAATGCTCACAGTCTCTCAGATGTAAGAGCCTTCACAGACATTTAAACTCACCTTCTTATAATGAATTCAGATAATTTTGTTAAACTAGAATTGCAGACAGCCCAAGGACATACCCTAAGCCTGCAAATAATTTGCAAGAGTCTGACTTAACCATTTTGTAGCTGTTTGGGACAGCCCAAAGAGAGAAAGATAGCTTATGAGGAAGACATGTAACCAAAACGCCTGGAACCCAAGCTCAATGCTATCCCTTCAAGTGAGTGTTCATCTTTTTATGGAATAGCAAAAGGCAAGCAAAAAGTAAGTCACTAGCAGGCTCAGCCATACTTTGTCCAAGGCATAACAGGAAGGGTTGTTCAGCTTTGATTTTCAATTTGCTGTAGATCATGAATCTACTGGAGGAATAGCATCATGGGAATAAACAAATTACTCTCTTAACACAATTTAAAACAGTTCTGGCTGATTCACACTGTTGATAGAGTAGTATTTAACACATAGTAGTAGCTATATATTTCTAAAAATGTGTAAGACACACACATATGGAGCAGTGGGAGGCTTAACTCAGCTGCACAAGCTGAGTTACATCCTGGGGAACATATTTGGTATACCAAGCAGAGCATCACACAGGGAGCCTACGTGCAATTAGGCTTATTCACAGAGCTCTCCAGTTCTTTTATGAACTACAGCACTCCACAATGTTTGGCCTCCATGGTGGCCTATATTTTTTTTTCAAGATCTATCAGTTGGTTGCTTTGCAATATATATTTCAGTGACAGATAAACCACCTAGCTCAGCATATTTAACTGACCTGTTCACACCACAGCTTATTATGACAAACGGTGAAGTCAGTCCAACACTGGACTTGTGACAATTTCAGGTTTCCTTTCAGAGAAAGATCCTGTTGAAGAGTACCATGTGAAAAGCAGATCCTTCTCATATTCAGCTGCAAATGGACAACAGTTTCCCATGTATGGTTGCCTCTGCAGTCCCTGGTTCTCCAGTTCTGAATTAATTCAGAAGGGGACTGCAATAATTTTTGTATAGTACCAATTATTATTCAAATATAATCAGCTTGTGGTGGAGTCTAAGACCCTTCACTATGTCGATTGCATCCTGTAGCAGCCGCTCCATTCCCTCCTGTAATGGATGTCAGATTCAGGAGCATTTACTGCCCCACTCATCCCATTTACTCTTATCAAAGATTGGCTTTTTTCCAACCCTTTTCAATTTCTTTACTGTTCCATTTTTCATTGTGTCGAGAGTAATGGTTCAGAGAGCTCTTTGGCCAATTCCTGGAAGTTATCCAATCCTGTAGATATTTAAATGTTTAAGCTTAATATCTACCATTTAATATCCTCCCTAGTCACTCGCTAATGGAATAGAAGGTAACAATCATCATATCCTCATACCTTTCACACATCCATCAAAGACATAAACGTCTCTTCCACAGAGAAGCTGTTTCAAATCCCTTGCCTCTGTAGGTGGCCCTCCCCATCACAGCCAGGTGCCTGAGGCAGCATGAAGGCACAGTTGAGGCAATGCCAAACTGCTACTTTGAATTCCTGTAGGAGGGGAGCCCTTAAGCTCTAAACTGACTTATTTTGCTGTTTCGTGTAATATTTCTTGCATCTCCTATCTTGCTACAGGACTTCCTTGTTATCCAAGGAGGGATGCATGCATCCCTCTATGCAGCTGCAAGGGAAGATGTCCTGCCTTTGCCGTTACCACTAGGGATTCAGCTAGTGCCTTCACAGGCTCTCAGCCTTGACTAACTCTTTCCTGATTACCTTGCCATCTTCCCCAGGAGTCTACCTTGCCATCTTCCCCAGGAGTCCACTTATGGATCCAGGAAGCATTGCACTAAGCAATGGATTAGGAGAGGCATATGACCCCACCCCAGAGGAGAGCAGTGGATTCCAGATGGGTCTAATCAAGCAGCCTCATTGACATGGTTCTCCACAGAAAAGAGAAGCAGCCCCAAGGAACTCATCTAATCTCATTTTGCTGCAGTTATCTCAGATCTGAGGACAGCAAGGCACAGCACTAGGACACTGCCAGAAAGACAAAGGCCAAAATCACATGGCACACAGGGTAGTGGTCTATATAAGTCCACAGTCTCAAGATGCATTCAATACTTCCTCCTTTTTTGTGTGCCTGGGGTGTCTGTTTCCCTCAAAACACCAATGCCCCAAACCATCATGTTTTAAAAAAGGTGCATTTGGATCAGACACTGGCTGAAACTAGCCATGTCCTCAAATACATAGTGATTTCTGCCAAGAAGATGTAGACAAGCTTTGAAAAAAACAGTATCAGAAATAAGGGGATTTCTGCTTGAAAATGGTTCCTTAAACCTACAAACATCCTGATTCTCCAAAGCTACAAAGAAATATGATTGGTTTCAGACAGTAAGAAACAATTCTCTCTAGCTTTGTATAGTGTTTTTCATCAGTGCATCTAAAAGGCCTTCTACAAAAGAGAACAACATTATTATTATTCCTGTTTTACGAAGAGACAAACTACTGTACAGATAGGCTGAGCAGCTATTGGTCACTCGTTTGGCCAGAGATGGAGGTAGGTAGGCATGTGATTTCCAGTCAGATCTTGTGGCCACTGACCTGCTGAGAAAAGTTTATTTACAGAAACATATTTCCTGGTGACAGGTCTTCACCACACAAATGGGTAACCAACAAACAGCAGAAATCACTACTTTATTTTTAAATGTAGTCCATTTTTGTCTTTCTCTCTCTGCAGAGGTCTATAAGAGTCTCAGACAGTCTAACAGAGAGGATTCAAGCAACCATTAAAGAACTTCACAGAGATCTGTGAATTTTCCAATACTGCCTGACTATTCTTTTAATTCAGCATACTTGTGAAAGAGAGATAAGCTTTTACTGTTAGTGACACTCACTTTAGGCCTGCTGACACACATTTTCAAAGCTGCAGCAGAAAAATCATAAGGCTGGTTCTGTTAAGAGAATGGCAGAATATTGCTAACACACAGTATGAGGTGCTGATGGTGATAAAATGCATTCACTTCACAGAGCTTGAAGATTGCACATTTTCCTTATGGTACAAGAGCTGGTTAGAAAATGGTGCTTGCTGCTGATGCTCCTGATGGCAGGATGTCCATCACCATAACTACTCTTGCTCTCACAAAGCAGATTAAGTACTCCAGCTCTGCATGCTACAAATCTCTGCTGTCCCTAAGAATGGTAGTAGTGAACACAACCAACCCTCCAGGTGTGAAACTGTTAGTGACTTAAGCAGAAATGAGTCTCCTCATTCCTAAAACATGGATTAAAGAAAGCTTTCACTTCTACGCTGAGGCCAGATTTTGCTAGAAAACACCTGAAATCAAATAACAGGGGAAATAAAAGTTCCTCTGAAGGCCAGAGACATTTAAGCAGGACAAGAAGCAAAAACACTTTAAGCAATTAACATGTAGCTTTGAGGGCAATTTTTCCCTTTGATGTAAATCGAAGACGATGTTCTTGGTATCAGTTCATGCTTCAGTAACTATAAACAAAACTTAGTGAACTATTAAGAATTATACATCAAACTTTACAAACACAAGTTTTGGTTGAAACCATCTGAATGGGCCATATTCTTTCCCCTGTGGCATGGATGCACAGCCCTGGACAGGTAATATACCTGTGTGCTTTGCAATTACCTAATCTTATGAAAACTGGAAAACTGGCACCTACAGAAACATGAGAGTTTTCCCAGGTGCATTTCAGTTCAGGGTTGCTTACCCAATGGCTGTAGCTGTAGGAATAATTTCATGTTTTATTTAATAATTTACATAACAAATCATTCTGTGAAAATTGTGAGCTTGCAAAGACAAGGCTGTGAACTAGATTCAGCAAAGACATGTACAGAACTGGAGTGCTGCAGTGATTAAGTTCTCGACTCTTGAAAAAGAAATCAATAGGTTTATGTTATGTCCTGCAGCTGCTGATACAGCATACTGGAAGTCCTCGATGCCTCAGACTGGCCGTGCAAAACACCTGTGTCACAGGGCCACAAAAACAAGCACCAAGCACTAAAAACGTGTGAAATGTCATCCTGCTCCAGAGATTAAATCTGGGTCAGAGCTGCAGGAATATACCATCCTGAATCCTATCCTGAAAAACAGTGCCTCTTGGTGCAATATTGAGATTATTTACAGCACAGAAAGAAAAGAAAGAGCTAAGCTGAGGAATAAAATCTCAGAGACCTGAGCTCCAGACCTTGCTCCAGAAGATGTTTTTGTGTATGTATAACTAGATGTATATCTTGTTTCTGTGTAACAAGAGATGTTAAGCACAAGACCAGGATTATGGAGATGCCTGGTTCCCTTACCAGTGGGCCTCCGTTATGCCGCCTCTTGAATTCCCTCCTTCTCATTGTTTTTCTGGTTTAGGTATTAATGTCAAAGGACTTCTGGTAAAGAATATCACTTTTTTATCCCAGTCAAGTCAATTCCTTGCAAGAAGCAAAACTGGGGCAAAACATGGGGGAAAACCACTGCCTGTAGAGAAACTGCAGCCCTGTGGCTGACCTGGACTTGCTTATGGGAGGAGCAGCATCCTGCTCTTGGCTCCAAAGCTGAAGACTGTTCTTCAGGTGTGAGACAGCATGGGTGCCTCAGAGAGTCAGGTAGCTCTGTCTGCTGACACATCCTATGAAACACCCAGGACGCCAGCTGAATACAGAACTATAGTTGGAGGAGTTTCAGAACGTATAAAGGACATAGTCTGGAAGGAAGAAGGAGAGGAGAAATCAGATTTTATTAACAGGCCTTGCATTTTACAAAGCAGTGAGCAGCCCAGTCATGGGACTTGCCGTATTTAATGAGTAAAATGGGAAAGACCTGTTTAGCGAGACTTTGTACAGCAGCACTCTCAAATAATTATGCAGTGCTCCTGGCAGCCAGAAAGATGTGTTTTAACATGTACTTCGGCCTGTCTCACCTGGCATATTGCTGTACTTTTGTCTTGACAAGCGTTCTTGTTTTACTGTTTTTGAGCCAAAGTGATGTGTGGTGCAAGCAGGTTGAACCCCAGAGCAGCCATTGCAGCTGGGGGTTTGGCATCTAACACTGAAAATACTTCTTTTCTCAGGCCTGCTCTTGCATGGCCCTGAGCATGGACTGACTTCTTGCGTCAGACTACTTGACTTCTTAGGTTTTAATGCAAGCTGAGAATCCTCAGCATTTTTTAAGGCTGGACTTAAAATAATTAAGACAATCTCAAAATCACTAGCCCAAGCTGATTGAGCAGATTTCCTTTTCCTGATATCAGGCTTCAATATTAACTTTTGGCTGATGATCAGATTATTGACTAAGTTAGTAAGACTTTCCACAGTCCTGGATGTACAAACAAACCAGTTATGCTTTTGGAAGACAAAATTGAAGGCTGTCACAGCTGTTATACAACCAAAAGTCTTTGCATTTCACACATAAATGAAGTAAGTACATAATAAAATATCTTATTATAGGTAAGGTTATAGAAAACCTTTTTATTATAGGAAAGGGTTCCTGTAATAATGCAGTATTGAGTGCAATCCACATCTGGCAGTGCTTGCATCCATCCTCTAGCCTAAAATGTTTGAAATGTGTGGATATATTTATAGAATAAAATGTACCTATAAGATAGTAGTCATGTCAAGCTGTCTTTCCTAATGTGTTTGCTGACTTCATTTCTGCCAAATTCATGGAAGTGACAGTATAATAATGCACATGTAACAAAACCCAACCAACCTACCCCAAACTTCAAAACAGACAGAAAAAAAAGGAACACTTTGCATTCCTCTCACAGTGCTAATAGCTTGGAAGTCTGCTGTACCAGAAGTAGTGGGGAATTTCTGGGGAATGTATAACTGGCACAGCACTCTGTGCTACCTGCATCTCTGGTCTTTCTTCTGCTAGGGGGCACATTAAAATAGGACAGATTCCCAGATTCTATTCTGCATTGCATTATAGGCAATTGGCTTCTGTGAGAACTGGGTATTTCGAAGCACTGAAAGGAAGCATCTGCATGTGACATTTTGAGGCATTCCTCCAGGTTATTCTTAAACCAGAGAGCTCTTTGCAAACTGGAATCTGCTGTGCTGGGAAGAGCTCCAGGTGGTAAGGACTGGGTTCCCTGCAGTGACAGGTCAGACCTGCACTGGCACAGAGCATTTAAAGATCAACTGGGTACGGTCGCTCACTTGCCTTATTACTCACGTATCTAAATGTGAAGAGCACAAGTAGCAGGGCATTGCTTTACCATGCAGGTAAAGTCCATAAAAAAAGATGTAGCTGAATATGTCCAGACACCCAAGGCCTGAGCAAGGAAATGCTGGTGAAAGCACGAGGACCTAGAAAGCAATACATGAAGGAAGACTACCCATGCATGGGGTGCCTGCAACCAGGCTGGACATGGATTGCTCTCCCAAGCCCCCACGGCCAGACCAGCTGTAAGATGCTGAGTCAGACCATCAAGCCCTGATGCTGTTGCAGTGCTGCCTGGCAGTCTCACCACGTTGTGCAGGCACATCACACCAGCCTGCCAGCCATGGAAAGCCCCACTACCAGGGACCATAAATCAGCACAGCAATGAGGAAGAAAGCACTGCCCTACAGCCCTCTTTTTGCCCATCTGCATCAGGAACCAGACCCAGCCAGTGGTGACAGCCACCCTTGTATCAACCTCAACACAGCAACCCCCACTCCTGCAAGACCGCCAGGAGAGAATGAGCTGGAAAAACCACAACGGAAAAGAAGGTTGTGTGAGCCCTGTACCCTTGACACACTCTCCCTGCAGGGAGAAGAGCAGGTTTTCTATGATGGTTAGCCAAGCTGTAGGCACTGTGTAGGTCTTTCAAAGTCATTGTGACATTCCATTACTTAAATCTGGATGTTAACATGTGGGGCAAGCAAGTTTGCATGTGAACAAAATCACACCATTTCCCTGGCAGCTAAATACCCAAATATATACCGTGCTCATATATAAATATGTATGTCACTGCATGCCTAATGAATATGTCAAAACCTGGTTAGAACGTATGAGATTTTCCAGGGTTTTTTCTGCACTGTAAGCTTTTAATGAGGGATAATTCAGCATTCAAATCAAGTAAAAGCTTACTTTTTACTTTGAGAGTTACAAAATGAGGACACAGAATGGGTACACACAGCAGGTAGACTCCTAGCTCTGAATTCCACTTCTTGCTATCATAACATGTCACCAACACAGATAACCACAGGAGGGATAGCACAACATAGTACTGGCATTTTCATGCGACTCAGTCTCTTCTGGGATGTTTCAGAGGCAGGTGTACATCCCCTTTAGAAATCCAGCTACTTGTGAAATAGTGTGTGGGGGGCTGATGATGACAGATACCCTATAACTGTAATTAGAAGCTTCAGGAAAGGCAGATCTGCATCAGGCCTAGCTGAAATAGTGAGATATTTTACCCTGACAGACACCCCTTTGGCTGTGCCAGCCATGTTTGAAGTCACTATAAGGACTGGGGACTGGCTGAGGCTGCTAGTCTGGATCCTTTCATCCTGGTGGCTCTGTCACATGATAAGCCTATTCATGATTTGTGCCTTCAAAAAATTCCAACACCTTCTGCAGCTGCTGGCATGAAGGCACAGTGGGTAATCTACCCCTCTCCCCTTCCCTCACCTTCACTGGCTCCTCCGTGGTATCTCAGCAGTGAGGATGCAGCTCATCACTGTCACTGATAGAACCAGGACAAACTGTCCTTCAAGGATGAAAATTCACCTTTGGGATGACAGCATCTACCACCTTCCTGGATGCCTTCTGAGAGGTGGCCTGGCTAGCAGACCAGCACCACTGGTGCTTTGCAAACTACTTTTATGTTCCTCTTTAACTTCATAGAGTATCCTCTGCCACCATCAATCTTTTCACTTAGTGTTTCTGTCTTTTCTGGCCATTTTCCACTCTAGGGGTCTTGATGGCTGGGGCTGAGCTGAAGCCCTGCCCTGAAAGGACAGCAGCAGGGAGGAGGGGAGGATAACTGAGTGGATGCAGTGTGCCATGGTTTCAGGAAGGAAGGGTCAGGGGCAATGAGACCTGTGAGGCAGGACTGCCCTGACTGGGGACTGAGCAAAAGTGTCTGCACATCCTTCCCATTAATGCCTTGAGCCTGCTCTGGGTCCCCTGACCCACTCTTCTGGGATCCCTGTGCCTGCCCCTGGCCTCTGGTTCTTGTGCCTCATCTGCAGCAGGATGGGTCCCACACAGCAAATACTGCTGTCAAGTGATTTTTGAAGGCCATGGCCCCTTTTACAGTGATTATGCAGTGCTGCAGCAAAGGCTGCTGAACTTTTCACCTCTTTGGTCACTCATTTTTACAAATCATGACACCACCACACTTCTACATATTGCACAACCAGGGACCTGACTAAGAGGCTTGTTTCCAGCACCAAGGAAAAAAAAAGGAGAAATCAATATTCTAAAGGCTAAAACCATCCTTGAAGGCCAGACACTCAGCAGCTATTAAATCAATGCAGCAGCATTCACTAAAGAAAAGCTTCTGTTAATTTAGGATCTGTCCTGAAACCAATCCAACTAAAAAAATAGCAGCAGCAAGTGGGAAAAGAATTATTAGATCATCGTCCCTATTTCTTTGGACATCAGGCTACACTGATTGCTTTGTGTTGTGGTCAGTATAGCTGTAGCTGGTTCAAGCTCTGCTAAGGCCTTTGACTTCTGTTTTCCTAGTGCTTCTTCTTTGACAAATGTATTTTGAATGAATAATTTATGCTTGGGATATTTAAAGAACAGAAACCTAAATCCTCTATTTACTGAATTTAAGCAGTGCTAGCCTAGAAGGAAACAGCTGCAACGCCTCATTTCCCACTGCCTCCTCTCTGTGACCTGCTCAGAACCTTCACCCCAGCCCAGGAAGAGCATTGTCTCCAGGGGAAGCAGTTATTAGAAGAGCAGCCAAAGTCATTCATAAATGACCATGTTAAAACCAGTTTATTAAACACGTTAGGGGTCCAGGTGTGTTACAACATGCTTTGGTTCCTTGCATATTCTACAACAAAGAGGAAAGACATGCCATATCCTCAAAAAAGATCAGAACTGTTCCTGGTAAGTTCATATTATCAATTCCAGTAGCTCCAGCCTTGCCTCTCTTTTGAGCACAGATTCCAAATAATGCTGTCTGATGCCATCTGGTGAATCCACAGGGGATGAATAAACAATACCAAACTGATTTCCCTGTACCAAAGGAACTTGGCTTGCATTCACATTCCCTTGGAGATAAATCATTATTATTCTGATTGCTAAAGCAGATTCCACTAAGAGCAGAAGGAAAAGAAGTGATAAAGGGTCCCCTTTTTGCAGCAAGGATACAGTGGAGATCATGGAGACAAGATGCAATAATAAAAACAACTGATGTGATAGGAGTTGCTCTTTTGATGTGCTGGTGAGTCACAAGCCTTGATTTAAGCAAATAGGTCTGCATCTGCTCTTCAGATAAGCAAAGGAAGAAAAGTATGACTGAAAAATCTTCTGATTTTTAATAGGATAGGCAGTCTGAGGTACATTGTGTTCTCAGTTAAATTGTCACATAGTAAAGAAAAAAATAGAAGAGAGAAACTTGAAGAGTAGGTGCAGTAGATCTAGAAATTTATAAAATAGGGGAGGGGGATTTCATTTAACACATCCTACATTCAAATTATTTCCTTTTGTAATTAGACAATTGTGATTGATATTTTTCAGGCTCCCAAAACTGTGCAATAACTTTATAGTGTGAAAGAAATAAGGGAGTTTTGGCTCTGCAAAGACATAATAGTTCATGAAAACAGGCATGTCCATAGGTTTCCCATCATGCAACTGGGCAACTATAGGATTTTCAGAAGGTAACTCAGAGCACAGGTACTGGACCACAGTCCTACAACAGGTAGTGGAGTCAAAAGGGATGAAAAGAAATAAGTTCTCTATACCTTACACATTTTCAGGTGAGGGAGTGTTTGATTTTTTATTCACAACATGGTTTAAGCCATTAGTGCAGTGCTCAGGGGTGAGGTTCTCTTCCAGAGTCTGTTGCAGACTTCCTGACATCACTTGGCTTGTGCACTTCATTTTCTGCCCATACCAACTGCATCTCCCTGACAGACCCATCCATGCTGGCCTAATCTGAGGGCAGCCCAGTATGTCCTACACCTGACTAGCTACATCTCCCCAGTGGGGCCAGCACATCACAGAGTGCCCAGAAACATGCATGCTCTGCACACGTGACAGACCCCATGTAGGACACATCCCAACAGTTGCACATCATTGTATTTGCTCCCAGTGTGTGCAAGAGGACTTCTTCAGGATGGCTGCCCAAAGCAGCAGATGACAGACTGCTGCTTCACACAGTGGTTTGCTGTCAGAATGAGAAGGGTTGTCAGGAATGTCCTACTTAGGGGATGAAAAATGCACCATCTATAGACTCAGGGACTATATGACTCATTACAACAGATGTAGAAGGAAACAAAAATAATGTCCCTTAAACTTATTGCTGTGTAATGGAGACAATGAGGAGAAAAAAAAAAGTCACAATGCCCTTTGGGGACCACGCAAGCATCTACAAGATGATTCTGGGAGAACAGGCAGACAGCATCATCCTCAAGTGCAAACTCCAGTCCATTGTGGGGACAGTGAGTAAAATGTTGGGAAATATTTCATCAGTATATAAAAAGAAAATACTTAGAATGCAGCACTTTTTTAGCTAACATGAATCATTTTGATAACATGAGGGGGGTAAGAAAGAGCATTTGCAGAAGGAATGAATACCCCATAAAGGGCAGCAAGGCTAACATCCTGGAGTGACTGAAAAAGGTGGATATGGAAAATCACCGAGGCTTCATATACCAGGGAAAGTAAAAGCACTCCCAATCTTCCCTCCAGCACTCACGTGTATCTCACGTGGTGGCAGAGAGGGAATCAGTGAAGACAGACAGGCTGGCTGAGCTCCAGCGTTGGAGAGGGATGGAGAAGAGAGGCCGGAATCAGGCTCCCATGGGGAGCTGCTGCAGGCAGAGTTTTGGCAGCCTGTCCAGACAGGTCTTGCAAAGAAAGAGGAGAGTTTATCTGTTTCACTCCAGTTTTTGTTTGTTTTTAAACATCAACAGTATTTACCAGTGATTATACTCATGTTTGCACTCATCAGAAGCAGTTAATACAGTATCTTTGCCGTGAGACTTGTGGATTCATACCAGGTTGGTACAGCAGAAACTTCCTAAGCCGTAGGGTGTTTGGTTTGCGCAATTGGTTTTAGGAAATCTCTCTGGATTTCCCCAGGTTTTGTATACATTTAGTTTTATTGGTGGTTGCCTGTGCGCTTCAAACCCCTCTTTGCTTTTGATACATTCTCATGGCTCTGCTCTACAACATTCAAAGACCATCTGGGAAAAAAAAAGGAACCTCTGAGATCAAAAATTTTCCAGCTGACATGTGACCTAGAGCTGCGACAGGCTTACCTCGAGAAAAAAAATATCTTTGTGAATATTTTCAAGGAGAATGAAGTGTTAAGGATGTAACATATATATACGTGTGTGTGTATTTTTTTTTCCTTGTGTTGACAACCTTATTTTAATGGCTCCTCCAAACAGAAGAATCCATGTGTCAGCTAGGTGTGATTAACTTCAGGCTCTGAGCATCAGCATGACCTGCTAACATCTAAAGCATAACTATTCTTGGTAATTCTCGTGGATTCACATCTGATTATCTGTTAGGTCATATTTTCTATTTTAATTTTAGTCAAAACATAATTGATATTGAGTTGATATGTTTTGTAATGCAATGCTTCACCACTCTTCCTCCTCAAGATGGCATTTATATACTTAGGGAGGCTTTTCAGTTAACTCTTCCAAAAAGAGAATGAGCAAGGTACACTCTTCTGCCAAGGCTTTGTTGCTGCGGTCTGTCTGGCTGCACAACAGAGGCAGGCAGCAAGCTACTCTGCCAAAATAAATTAGAGGCAAGAAAGGCTAAAACACAAAAGTGGCTTCTCTCCTATCCCGTCACTTCCCGGCCCTCTTCGCCCTCCCCACCGCACCGCGGCTCCGGCCGCATGCCGGGGTCTCTGCATGCCGGGGGTCGGGATGGGCACGGTGAGCTTGCAGCGGGGAACACGGCCGCAGAGGAAAGAGAGGACCTTCCCCAGGCCTGCCCGGGGCCTGCAGGCATGGATGGGGATATCTCTTCCTCCATTGCAACGTGCTCTGGATGTTCAGGCTGTACCTGAGAATTCGTAATCTCAAAGGAAATAATGTAGTACAGAATATGCATAACCATTAACCTGAAGTGCCGGGGCAAACTGCCTTTTCACATGCAAGCAGGCAGGTAACACAAGCTCCAGGTACATGCCAATGCCCCCCTACAGGGAGGACAATGCCACTGTTATCAGCCTCCCCTCTCCTTTCTTTTTTGTAGCTGTAGGTTAAGCCTGATACTTACACAAGCCATACCGATCCATCGGATCTCTTTATAGCACTGTTGTCTAGTCTAAAAGCTTCATTAAAATTCAGATTCCCAGTTCTACCAGATTATTCTGGCAGCGATCTGCAAGAGGTCTGACAAGACCTGGGCAGGTGGCAATTTCTGTCACATGCGATTGTGATTTTCACACTAGCTTTTTGGAAAGTGGCCAAGACCGGCACCAGAAGCACCAAAATTCAGAAAAAAGTAAATATAACAAAATATATTGGGTGGGGACAGTGGAGCGAGGAAGTAGAAGCATCAAATATTCAAACAAAGCACAAAAGATCACGAAAGCATTCCGAAGGATCTTCTGCCCAATCCACACACTGAAAGTACCATGGATCTCATTTACCCCTTCAGCTTGACCTCTCACATAGATTAAGCTCCTGGAAGGGAAAAAAGAAATCTCTCTACCCTTCTCCACAGACTACATACACCTCTGCAAGGCAGCCAGACCAACAACAGTACAAGGGAGCATACATCTGTCTTGAAGATCTTTCTCATTTTGGGTTCAAAGGAAATGTGTTTCACAAATGAAAAGAGCACTTTACTAGGCTTAGAGCACATCTCTGAGGAACTTCAAAGTTTCTATGTCGAGCAGTTTTTCAAAAAAAAAAAGCCCCCAAATCCAAAATGTTATACTTTTTAAATGGTAGGAAAAGCTACTTTTTGCTACATTATTCCTTCATGAAAATGGCAAAGCCAAGAGCACTATTTTCTGCATGCTGCACTGCCTTCTTCTTTAACAGTCTAAGCTTCACGTAAAAACCATTTTCTTGCTCTATAACAAGCTCATTAATCATGCAGTAACTTAAAATACAATTATTTATTAATGAATTACCATATTACTTCATAAGAAATGCAGTTATGGACCTCCTCTGAAAGGGTTAAAGTGCTTTTTGGCTGCTTATCACTTACTATCAATTTTGGTAGTTAACTCAGTGGGAACTAAAGAATCAGGCTGGGAGTTGCTGTATGCTTGCAGTGTACATCTAGGATGGAAACCTGACATTGTATAAAGTAAATGAAGATGGAGTAATGCAGAGCACTTACTTTAAGTATGGACTTTATCCCATTTGAGTGAAAAGGATCAAGAATGTTTATAAATAAACTATTGAGAGCAAATATTTTAGAGTCCACCATAACAGGCTAGCAATAAACAGAGATCTCTGTAATGTTAATTCTGGTTCTAGCAGTAACTGTACACTATGCCTGCTGAGGAAAATCAAATTACACTAAAACACTTTGTGCAGGGACAAGTTACTCTCACCATTTCACAATGCTACATAAAAAGTAAGTAATATCATAATGTAACTGCTTTCTACAAAACCTGATCACACATAATTTCCCCCAATTTATCATTGTGCTGGTTCATACCAACAAGTTCCCAAAGGAGCATCTTAGTTAGCAGCAGACATTGATTTCTGAGCTCAGACTGCATCTTCCTACTATTACATTTCACTTGAGAAATGAATATGTTTCTGAAAACTGACAGTGGGGAAACACACCATCTTCCTGGGAAGGGAGCATTATAAGGCATTTGCTACTGTCAGCACCAATTCCATTTACAACGTTGTCGTGCATGGGAAACTTTTCTGCATTACTAATGAATAACAGCTTCTGAAAGATGGGAAATTAATTTGATAATAAGCCACCCAAACCCTTGCAGAGCAGGATGAAGGCATCCAGGAACGCACAAACAGGATGGTTGAGTCGGCAGGGTGAAGCAGGAGGGCTGTCAAAGCCACATAGTCTCACATGAGCAGATTTTGACTTTCTGAGAAGCTCCTCAGGGAGTAGCGTCCCTGGGCCCTGAATGCCACAACATCAGCAGGGCACTGATTTCACACCCAGCTTCACCTTCTGGCCTTCTCTGTATGGCCCTGCTTACATCCCTAGAGCAGTAGTAGGTCTGGCAAGAGCCAGGAAGGTACTGAGAGCTTCAGACCTCCCTAATTAACTCCTTAGTCATCACAGCCCTTGATCTTTCCAGTATGGCCTGTCTTCCTTGTACTAATCCATGAAATCAAGAGAAGTGCTGACAAAAAGTATAATTACTTGGGCTGTTGTTTTATGATACTGAGCATTTGGTGTCAATACAGCCTGAAGGTGTTCCTGCTCGCCTCCCCTGCCCAGTTCTTGCTGCTGATGGGGAGATTGCTCCAGCAGCCTTGCTGCAAGGAGCTTGAAGATATGTCCCAACTTTAAAAAACCCGAAACCTGCAAAAAGAAACAACAACAACAAAAAAACACAACAGACATCACACCTAGGACAAATGCATGCATCTGCATGAAAGAGAGTGGGAGAAAGGGGATAGACCCAGAAGCAGGGCTGCCTCAGCTTGGATTATCACCAAACACTTGGTAGCCTTATATACATGAATGTTCAGGGAGGCTTCTCCTCCAAGAGGAACTCACTGTATTTGGTACGCAAGGAGACAGCCATGGATAGCAATTAAACTACTACTGAGTGTGATAACATTTCCTTTAGGGAAGATGGATTTTGCATCTGGGTTCAGCAAGTGACCAAGTGCCTGTGATAGCTTCATGCCTGGAGAGTTATCAATCAGTGCTCCTTCCTTTTTATTCTGCACTCTCAAGTCTGATTGGTACTTTTGTCTTTGAGGTTGGAGACAAATTTATTGTTCTTTCTTCCTAATACCATTAAAGCTTTGTCATTTTGGCTTTATGAAATACCTTGTTTAATCAAAAAGGAAAATAAGGGATTTTATTTCTACAAAGACTAGCAGAAGGCAAGAGCTGGTATTACCAAGCTTTGAGAACAGTTGCAATCAGGAAAATTATTCTCCAAAAGGAGGCTGAGGGCACTGACCATGGTGAAGCGAACTGTGACATGTAATTTCATTACTCTGGCTGGGCTAAGCTGCCTAAGCTTATTCCTGCCTTCACTGACAGGACTCATGGGCTTGCAGCACAGTGGAAGGATGTGAAAAGTTTTAGGATTGCTACAATTTTCTTGAGTGCCTAAAAAAGTGTCCAATTGGTCATTAGCTGATCACCTCTGGGTTTAAACAAATCACACACTGCTGAGATCCTGAAAACATGCTGATTAGAACTTAAGTCAGCACCGCTGTCAGACCAGCTTTTGCAGAATTACCACACATACAGGAAATCTGTTTGATTCCCACATGTGTTTGGTTTTCAGACTTCCAGGCTTCATGGTGGGGAAGGGGGGAAACCAACAATCAAACCATCATTCTTTCCCTTGAGATCTGGGCTGAATTATTTTACTGTATGCAATCCTTTGTTGTTCATGAGGTTATATATATCAGTACAGCATTTCTTCTCCTTTCTGGCTCTTTGAAAGTAAGAGAGTAAGATGAACAACTATCTTGCATGGTGGGTATGTATATCTGTCTGTAAACATTTATATGTGACTTTCATGTCTCTGAATTGTGCTGGCCAGATAATCATGAAAACTTGACAGCCTCTCCTTCAAAGCAGAACTGTAAGAAGCAATTACATGCACTTTGAATACCAGGCGGACAAGCTTCCCACACCATAAAACACTGTATTTAATTTTGAACTTGGAGGAGAGAGTTTCATCCTGCCATCATTACTCTGTCTTCAAATAAGATTACCCGCTCCAGGACTAAAAATTATGTTTATAATTTGCACTAGCTGCAGGAAACCCTGCCTAAAATTCACTGACCTCTGTGATACATAGGGTGAGACTGAATGATCAATCATCTTTAATCCTTAAATCCTACAAACAAAAAGACAGAAGTGTACAGCTCCTTGTGATACGAGCAGCTCTGTTATCTATGGCACAAGCCCTAGTACATAAGGCTCTGAGCTTCCTAAACGGCCTCTTAAAATACTGCATTTATCACGGGTGTTGGTCCTGGGTGTAACTAAACCAGCATGGAGAGTGGTTTAACAGCATGTATAAACAAGACCAAGCAATGCAAATCACAATTCCTGCAACTCCTTTTGAGCTGTTCTTGGAACAAGGAAGAGCAATATACAATAAAGGGTGAAAAATAATTGGTTTTCCCCTTTCTGAGCTTTTACTTCTCGTTAATTAATTCATACTGTGAATTAGTTCTGGTTGGTGGATACATTAAGGTGTTTTGTGAATCTGAGAGCATGTCCTACCTCCATTCAGATTATGAAACAAGCACAACAAACATGCCTATTTACTGGGTATCCATATTGCATTTGGTCATTTGAGAAATCTGTCCCCATAAAGGTCAAATGGACATCTGAGGACAGAAGGAAAGTGGAAGTGTAGAGGCCAATATATTGCACAAGGGCTGCCAGTGGACAGGAGTTGTGGATAGGATCATTTGACCCTCCTGTCAATCTACTACTCCATACAATAGTGACAGCAATGTGTTAACTATTTTTTTTAAAAAAAAGAAATCAAGGCATATACCTGAGCTCAATCAGTTTCAAATTGTCATTAATCAGCACTCCAAAACTACCTTAAAGTCTTCACAGCCAGGCTCATTGCAGAACACAGGAAAAACTTTTTGTGTGATTTATTTAATTTCCTTAATATGAAACATCAAAAAGAGTGTTCATTATGTGGACAAAAATCCTTTTCTGATTTATCAGGATTCTAATACATGTTTTTAAATTGCTGTTTGTCTTTTTCCCTAAACATATTCTAACTAGCCCCTAGAAGACCAATCCATGCTGAAGTGCCTGATGTACCTAGTTGTCATAAAGCAGCTGGAAACTGGACAAGAATTACCAGTGAAGCCCAGAATACAACAGAGGGAGAATTGGAAAAATTGAGGGAAAAAAATGTGAATGTTCTAAATAACGGCATTCTCTCATGCCACTTCCCTCAGTGTGAAAGCTCTGTGAAGAAGGCTGCTCTTGCAAAGATTTTCATAAATCCTGCTGAGAAGGGAGGTGTCACCCAGGACACCCAGGTGTCGTATGTTGTCCTTCACATATGTAATATTTGCCATAGATGAAGCAATCTGCACTGAAAAGTTGTTCCTCAGTATCAGGTCAGGATTTTGTTCAACTTGCTCTGGTGCTGAGGTGAACTGACAGCACAGTTGGGAAAAGGAGAGAAGGGCTGTGATGCTCTAAAACCCTGGGAATAGGGGAGAAAGGTGATGACACCGAACGGCAATTGGGTCTCCCTCGCACCCACAAGACTCAGCATGGCAGGGGCAGGTTGTCTTGCACTACCCACTGATCAAATTTGTTTGATATCAGAGAGCTGGGAACAGATGAGACCATACTACAGAAATTGTTGGCCAGCCTAAGGTTTGAAGATCATGAAGGAGAAGGTCTTTCACTTCCAAAGAGATGAGAAAATGCCATTATAAGGCCCAGAAAGAGACCTTGTGTAAATTCTGCTATTTGCTTCTCCATTTAATTGACAACAAAGTAATTGGCAAGATTCAACAAGGACACAACATGGACGTGATATTAATAGGCTTCAAATCCCTTGGAAAAGCGGTAGGTTATCTCATTTTTAAATACGTTAATTGCATTGCATGGAACTTTAACAATACATGATACAAATGCATATTGTGCCACTAGTCCATTGCATTGAGGCTGGAGGTAATGTGGCTTCTCAACTTGGCCTACTGTACCACTGGAACTCTTTTTCTGAGCTCCTACCACTGGTAATTTGCTGCACAGATGGGCAACCCAAGCCTGCTTTTTGGACCTGTATTTAGTCTTTGAAAGATCTATCACTTACCATTTGTGAAAGTATCTGTTATTCTTGCAAAAATAGCAGACAACATGTTTGGATTTGGGCCTGGCTTACTTTTTTCTTTTTTTCACACAGAGACTCATGAGTGGCTGTTTTGATGCTGTTTGCTTTTTCAGTGTTGCATACTGTCTAATAATTTCATACTAGCAGACTTCCTTGGCTGTTATGCACAAAATGATTTCCAGGTGACTAACTCGCAGACAAACAAATGAGGTTGGGCTCTGGACCAGGTAAGGGAGCAGCAGCCAGGGAGCCTGGCGCTGTGTGTATCTTTGCCTCAAAACAAAGGGATTTCATGTAGAAGGAAGGCAGAAGGATCTGTATGAAGTATGACAGTGACTGGAAGGGACTGATATGATACTGATTGCTAAAATGCATTCAGACTGTCTTTGATGGAGCTATTTGTTCAGCTGCAAGGTCAAAGAAAAAGTGGGCATGGAAAGCAATAAATACCATATTCTTATCCATTGTTGTAGGGTCATGTACTTTTTTCCAGTAAAGGAGTGCACACAATAGATACAGATTGAACAGACGGTGTAAGCAGACTACCAGTGACTCTCAAAAGCATTGCTTTAAAATGTCTGCCCCTAGGCATATCACACAACGAATCCCAGAAGCTGGTAACTCCAGGCCTGCCCTAACACTGAAGACAGATATAATAACCAGAAACAACAGGTCTTGAAAGCAACTTCAAAACCCTAGGAAGTCTGGGAGTGAATTTTCTTTATTGCTCCCAATTACAGAATATTTCTTATCTTTCTCTTTATCACAGTGCAAAAACCTATTTTAAATGTAATAAACACATAAATAACAGGCCCAGCTGAGTCATTACATTTTTCTAATGTTTTTTGCTGGTTTTTTTCCTCTACTTTTTTTTTTTTCTCTCTTGGATATTTCTTACTAATGATGCTTGCTTTCTGCCAGACTTTTCACTCTCTATTTTGATTCCTAAAGCCAAAACAAAGAACAGTGGCTATCAGCTGACAATGTCCTTCATAATTTCTTCGTTAACATTTGCCTTAGCCTTTTTCTTACCTCTATTATCCTAAAATAATGAGAAGTCTAAAACTTTCATCAAATAAAAACAAAGGGTAAATATCACATTCTCCCACCTAGAGTACTCATGATGTTTGTAGCTATAGGTAAGAGCACCTGATTGAATGTAGCAGTCAAGGTGCCTCAGCAATGAGGTTAAAGAAAGAGGTTCCACTTTTGTCCAGCACATAAGCCCCAATGTGCAGTACAGCCTTCCCGTGCTCTTTCCCACCTGCCCTTTATGCCAGTGACAACGCTAGGGCAGTGGGAAGAGAGAGACAGCTGTTTGTGTAACAAATCACTTTAATGTCATATAAAAGAATGTAGAACCAAAATCAGAGCTAACAGGTTATAATTAACAGTTTTGCCTGCTTCCAGCACAGGTATGTTGGCCCAGCTTATGGATGGCAATGTGCACATACTCTGCACCTCGAATACAATTTGCCACATAGTTGCACCACATTGTCATGAAATCATGAGATGTAAATGTGAGTGACCAACAGACTTTTATATTCATTATTTGCTGTCTATCAGGCTGTATTACCATGAATACTACTAAGAATTTTGGACGCCTTCTTTCTTGTCCTAGAAAAGTTTCCTTGCTATTAAAGTGTTGCTAACTCAAAACAAAAAAAATCAACAAAGAATTTGTTTCCAGATGAATCGCTAATGAAACTGCTTCATCTATAATTGAATTTTTTTTTTTTTAATTAACTAACAAAAATTGAAAACTTCAAACTAAGAAATCCTTCAGGATAAAAACATTTGGCTAATTGATAAAAATTTTGGCTAACTTGATAATTTTAAGCATAAAATCGGTATTTAATCACGGTAACTGAAACTCCTTCCTTATAAATTGTTTTTATGATAAGCAATGGAAAAACTTTGGCATTATATAAGCAGAAATCTCAACGTCCTCTACAATAAAACTTTCACTTCCTCTTCTTCCAAGACTTTTTTCCTTTTCTTTAATTCCTCTGTATTGTCTGGCAGTTCTGCAGAAACATGAATAAAGAACTTCTAAGGTGACAAATGTTTCATACAGATCCAATAGCCCAAGAGCCAAACAGTTCAGTGCAGTAACTGTAAGTCTTCACATTCGTTCCTTTTCTGGGGGGGACAACAAGATACAGAAGGGAATTTTGATACTGTGCACTTATACTCAGATTGTTACACAAGTCTTAGAAAAGCTATAAAATGTTCCAAACTTCTGCACAGCTAAAATGATTTTTATTGTCTTTGAGTCTCTTGTCAAAGATTATCCTTGGTCCCTTCCATCCTATCTTTTATTTTTCATTTTTTTATTGTCTGGAACAGAGCACTGTATTAGTCAGAGGGTCTTGATAGTTTCAGATTGTTCACATCAACTTAGAAAAACCTATCCTTTCCTGTACCGTATATCCTTTTAGTTAATTTATAATAATGAGGCAATTGGATCCTTTGCTTTTGTTCTCCATAGGAAGTAAGAGAACCCTAATAGGAGCAACCAGTGTAAAGGAAATCCTTACTGCAGGGCAGGAAAGAAATGTCCACGTAAAATCACACTGAGAAATCATGACCTGGTTTAGCTTCAGCCAAAGGGGTGGTTACTAGATTAACTTGGTACCTTAGCTTCAGAAGCAAGTTACATCAGGTTTTTGCATTCTTTGGGAGTGAGAAGGACAAGGCACGCCAGCACCAAAAAAAAAATAAATAAAAGGCATACAAGGAGAGGAAAGGAGTCTTTGTGAAGTGTGGTATGAAGTTACTAGTCTATAAAAACAAGTGTGAAAAATATGAAAATGTCATAAAGTATTCTAAAGTGCAGGCAATAAAAATATAGGGTTCATATAGGAAAATTGCAAACTTAGCATAAAGTTTATAAATTTCTTGATCCATTACCATCAAACCCTGTATTTGCTTTACTTGTGTTAACAACAAAACACCTTTGTTACCTCTCTGGTTTCATATTTATTCATGAGTAGTACAGCTACCCCACATGAATAGTTTTATATTCATATTATACATGTGAAAAGCATGTAATCAGAAATAATTCCTGTGATCGGTGATGACTCCATTAAAAACTTTAATTAATTTGATCTTTTTGGAAATATAATTGCATTTTCAAAAAAGATGAAAATCAATATATTGAATTTTAGTTTCTTCACTATTTTTAAAGTACTACATTATTGATGTTGCCTCATTGACCTTGTCCCTTGAGGCAGGCACCGCTGACACATTTTTATTATTTTTCTCATTAATAAACATGTGCCTCCTTCACTAGCCCATGCACTTCTTCCATCATACAGTGTATAAAGTGTCTTTTATCATTCATTTATTATTCACTGACTGTTGATCCTAAGTCTTTCCATGCCAGCTTCCTATGAAAAGACCGAGTGGTTAGTTTCTTAATTTTGTACCCATGCACGTAACTTAGCTGTTTTAGTAAGAATTACAGGCTCTGTGTTTGGACACTGAAAAGTGAAAACTATTACCACAAAATATTTTTGTTTTAAATAATAAAATTAATTTTATAATAAATTTAGGAATAATTTAATAATAAATAGTTGTTGTTATTTTGTCTAGGAGCAAAGCATGTCAGCAATGTAATTTGCTTGTGATATCTCATTTTAAAATACAAATGCTTATACAGCACCAGAATGAGGAAAATTCCTACCACTTCTGACATTCTTCCCTAAATTTATTTTGTCCCTTATCCCATTAACAAACTTTTTAATAGGCTTTGCAGTGAGATTTAACAGAGACTGGACTACAGATAACAGCATTGGTGAGAAAATAACCTACAGTGTAGCTCCCAGACTAGAAAATAAAAGGAAAATATCCTCTATGACCTTTACAGAATTCCTAGCCACTAGATTCACCAAAAGTGGGAAAAAAAAAAGACCTTCTGCCACATCAAACAGCCATGAAGTTCCTCTGGACTACATCATCTAAATGCAAATGTCTGTGTAGCACTGGCTTAGCTCCCTCCTCTTCTGTTTCAGACATACAAACAGACCCAGGGTAAACAAACAGTTTTAAAATCTCAGAGTGTATCCTCTACATAATTGCTACATTTATCCATAATGATATAGGACTCGTTGGGTCCAAAAAAAACACAACAAACCAAACACAAACCCAAAAAAAACCAAACCAAAACCCCCAAGCTTAGGAGATAACACGCTTTGACTTTTATAATTTACTTTCATTGCCTCTGTAATTACAGAAGTGAAGGCAATGCATTTTCTCTGCTTGATGGGGAAGATAGAACAGTAAAAGGTCAAGTCTTTATCCATCTGTGGTTCTGCCACTTACTGTATATTCTTGCACAAATCGCTTTGAGATGTTGTGTATCAGGTTCCTAGCTAAGATAAAGAGTTTATGGTATCTTACTACTCTGCAAATAATTTTAGGTCTATGTCAATTCTAGTAGTTTAAAAATGTTAATCAAAATTAATTTACTGGACAGTGATTTTAAATACCTTTTATGGTGCTTATTTTTCTGTATTAAGGTTTTGAAAACTGAGGGGTTTTTGTAATGATTGTAAAATGCATTTAAAATCTGTATTTTCACCATGCTGTTTTCTGCAGATTATTAGTGAAAAGGGTTTTTTTTCAGAAACATGTTTTCCTCTAATGTTTGCCGATGTCAATGACAACTGATCTGAAAAGCCGTGCCATCATAGCAATATAAAAATATAGCTTGAAACTTTGACTTTGTTCAGAATTGTTCAGTCACACTCATTAAACCCAACTACTTATTCTTTTATCCCCTCATCCATTCATTCTCTCACGTACTCTGCTACTGACCTATTCATGGCATTATATATTGGTTTGCAAACCTCCAGGCACGTTCACTGCCCTTTTCACTGACTTACCAAAAACCTACCACCTGTTCCCTCACTCACTCTTGAACTGATCTGCCCTCAGTCTCAGCCCTGGCTTCTGAGCCAGTTTTGGTTTTCCACCCCCTACTCTCCTTGGTGTCTTCTACCCTGCAGCTTATTTTTTCCTGAGTTTAATTAAGGACTTCAGATTTAAGAGCACACTCAGTTGTTACAGCTTTCTTAAACTTTTTCCTTGCTTAATTGTTTTTTTTTTTTTTTTCTTCCTGGCACAGGTTTGATACAGCTTGCCTAGACTTAAAATACCCATGTGTATATTCAATCCTCAACATGTTGTCTGAACTAGGTATATTATGACTGAGGCAGTCTTTACATATTATTACTTTGCAGAATGCATTATGTGTCCTTTTGAAGATTAGACTTTATTACGCTTATAGTAGAGGTTTTAAAAGCATGTTTCCTGCATGTTCTCTGAATACTCATTACGGAATTGCTGTGGACATGTATTAATAATTGTTCATTATATGATCTCACTGCCGCAGCATGCAGTATTTGAAAGCTGATAATTTTTTTTAAGAAAACAAAATCAGTTGTAATTACTGCAAGGACAAATGTCTTTATCCCTACACCACTAATTCACATACAATCCAGATAATGTCTCAGCCCTTTGGAAACCTCCCAAATTTGTGTCCATCATGGCTTAGAGGCCACTTGTTTCTAAGTCATGTGAAAGACACTACTCATAATTGGAACAGATAGGAGTTTTCAGTAGTGCAATTTATGCCACTGTTATTATTATAGTGTTTCCTTTTTCTCAACAAATTCAATTTAGTAACATGTTTTACTTGAAAGGACATCCTGAATGTGACCACGAATCTGGTATTTGACAAGGTCCAAGTATCAACTTCTTGTTTTACCTCCAACCTTTCAGTCTGCGAGACTTTGCAGGTTTTACTGAGAATGGAGATTGAAAACTACAGTATACAAATAAATAATATAATTTTTACAGGTCATGAAATCTAATGTGGATGGAGACAGCAAAAGTAATGGCAATTTTGTCTTGGTGCTAGCCTTTGCCCCAGTCACTTTGTGCTGCTCTGGGTTTTTGAAAGCTTGTGCAGACTGCAGGCTCCCTGGGGAAAACCTGACAAAATCCCTGTGATCTTCCTACTTGGCGCTAAAAACTGCCCTCCCTAGACTACGTAAAATGTAAAAGAGATTAAAAAAGCATCCTTGTTTCCTCCTTTGAAATATAATTTCATAGCCGTACCTCTCAAGAGATGCTTCAAGTCTTGTATAAGAGCGTTTTGCTAGCATATTAATATCAGTAGCCAGTCCCAGAGGAGATGCAGCTTATTCTCCTGCTGGTGTAAATTACAGCAATTGCCCGAACAAAATATGGTAAGGATTTTTTCATCCTGCTACCGTATTTGCACTGTGGATTTTCCGGCATGGGTTCAATGTTTGATCCTTTTTTATGCTCTTGTTAAGACCCAGGTAAATCATCAGAAATGCTTCTCCCCCTTCCTGGCAGGCCCTGGCTCCTCAGCCTCTCCTGCTCCCCATTGTCGTTGCCTCCCAGAGCTGGGTATGACTCCTTTCTTCTCCATGCTTCATATCCAATGCTTTGATGGTGTATGACCATATTTGATGTTAACAGTGCAATGGACACTGGGGGTCCAGTGTTAAGCTGGCCTAAGTTAAATCACCATTTTGAAAACGTTATGAAGGGAAGTGGATTCCCCAATGTTTTCCACACAACAAACTGTTCGCTTTGGTAATATCCTCCTTCAAACCCTACTGTTTCAAAGACCCTCAAATATCAAGGTGACCAGGTCTTGCCTTGTGTTCAAACTTTCTTCATCTGAGGCTCCATTTCCTGAGTAATTTATTCTTGACAGTGCAACTTATCTATAACTAACATGAATTATGGGTATTAGAAATTGACTGCCATGTTACTGTAACTTAACATACATATTGTGTAATGCCGGAATTAAGAGGTCAGCCAGTAAAGCATACCCATAAACAAACAAAATATTTTGCTCAGTCTTGCTTAAATGCCTGCTGCTAACCAAGCTATATCAATCTGAAGACACCGGGTATCACCTGTTCCACAGCAATAAAAAGCTCAGTCACCCATGGTTCCTGTCATTCATCAGAACAGTCACATCAGGCGTGCACGGACGTGATGGTAATCAATAACTCAGCAGTGACTCAGCAGAAGGATATCGGGTGAGATCTGTGCAGACACTCATCTATTTTCTTTCCTCCTTTAATACTGCCGAGCAGTAGCCTAGGCGAGCCTAGGCTTTAAGGCGCACCAATTCCAGTCCCGCCTGCTTTCGATGTAAGCTATCGGCATTCCCACGGCGCTGGATTGCAGACGCGCCTCGCTCCGTGGTGTGCGGGGAGCGGAGGGGCAGCAGGGGAAGGCGACAAGTGGCACTGGGTGCAGGACCCGCGGCGGCCCCGCCACGGCCAGGCCCGGCCCGGCTGGACGGCGGCACAGCGCACCTGGCCTGGGCGGAGCCGAACCGGGCCGGGCCGAACCGAGGCCGGGCAGCGGCAAAGCGCCTCGAGGCGCCGCCGTTAACGGGCGAAGCGCGGGGCAGGGCCGGGCAGGAGCGAGGCGAGGGCGGCGCGGCCCCCCGGCCGGACCCCCAGGAGCGAGGGCGGGCCCGCCCCCAGCACGGCTCGGCCGCCATACTGCGGGGCAACCCAAACTAGTCCCACACGGGCACCCGCTCCTCCTCCCGCTCCCGCTGCCGCCGCCCTGCCCCGCCGGGCCAGGCCGAGGGCGCTGCGCCGGGCCAGCCCCAGCCGCGGGGAAGGCGCCGAGCCGG
>JAWWEE010000085.1:32517426-32534127 GCA_035221455.1 Xenops minutus
GAGCCGAGCGCCGGCCCGGGAGGAGGAGACGGCGGCGGGGGAGGGCGGAGGGCGCAGGGCGCGGGCGGCGGCGGCGGAGTCGGAGTGGTCGGCGAGCGGGCGGCGAGCGGCCGTGCCCGCCGTGCCTTCTCCTTACAGGTGGGTCCGGGCCGGGGTCCGCGCGGCGCTGCCGCCAGCCGGGGCCGGGCGGGGGGCGCGGGCAGCCCCACCCGCGGCGCGGCCGGGGCGAGGCGCAGAGGAGGAGCCGCTGCCCGCAGCAAATGAGCGACGGCTGCCAGGTTTATAAATGTGGCTTTTCTGCTGCCGGCGCTGAGCCCCGCGGAGTCCGGCGGCAGCGACGGCCCGCTGCGGCTCCGCCAGGTGCGTGCCCGGGCGGACCCGGACCCGGACCCGGACCCGGACCCGGACCCGGACCCGGGCGGACCCGGACCCGGACCCGGACCCGGACCCGGACCCGGACCCGGACCCCGCCGCGCCTGCCTCGGCCGGGGGGCGGGGGGCGAGGGGCGAGGGCCGGCAGCTCGGCGGCGAGGCCGCTGTCTGCGAGGAGCAGGACCCTGTGCTGTGTGCTCGCTGCTGGGGAGCCGGCTGCGGGTGTTCTGAAGAGCTGTTGTGTGCTGTTTTATTTTTCAGCTGTCGGGGGAATTTGAATCAGGTCTCCACGGCGGTGCCCAGTTTGCAAGGTATGGGTGAAGTGATAGTTTCTTGTCCCCATTTGCCCTTGATCTATTTCTGAGGGGATGCCTTGGTCGGTTCCCGGAGGTGTGGGCTGTTGGATGGTGTTGTCCATGTATACAAAACTACGCATCATTGGCATTGAAGGGAGGAGGATCGAGTGGATGAATGCAGCCGTGGTAACTTAATTGTTGCAGCTCTTTTCTTGTTACGTGACTGCCTTTGGCGGGGAGAGGAACAGGAGCTTGCTCCTGCCCCGGTGTGGGAGGGAGCCTGCTGGATCTGCAGGTTGAAGGGCTTTTTCAAATTTGGTCTTTCGTTTATTGCTGAAACATTTTCCTATCTTCATTCATGTCTTCATTATCATGTACCTCTTGCGGGGAGTTACTTCGGCTTAAAAATGTGAAACACCACCTTTAAGACTATGACACCCAAGTATTTCTAGTAGGCTCTGGGGATCAGTGTAGTAGTAAAACCTCTAAAAAATAAAAAATTCCTACAGTAATTAGCGGTAGTTTGTTGACTGCTTTACGCCCATCAGGCTCAGAAATAGCTCCTAATCTCATACTCCCTTTTGGATACCTGTATGGAGGTTTTGTTAGAGAACTGTTTAATGACTTCTTTTATTAGAAAGAGTGCGAGCTCAGGCAGTTACGCAAGTGCGCCGAAAGGAAGCCGTGCTGGCTGCATGGATGGCAAATGTGGAGGCCGTGCCGGCGTGGGAGTATCATTTACAAACCGAGTTAGAAAGGGGCATTGTAGGAGAGAGAATCGAGTAGCTCGTGTAGGGTGAAACACTTTACGTACCATGTTCCCTGCTGTGCAGAAAAGAGTGTTAGCACGGTGTGCTGTCTGGGATGAGCGGACTGTGTATGGATGGCCGCTCATAATTCTTTCCGGTAGCACAACTGAGGTACAGGTGACATTTTCACTGGAAGCAAATGAGTTGCAAGGACATGTGTTTCTACGTGTTTGTTCTTAAAGGAAAAACCACCAAAAAAATTGTAAATGTGCTGCTGAATTGATAAATGAAACCTGTCTTTACTAGAATCTCTTGGCCTGGAGAGGAAGTATTTCACTGTCCCACCCCCCTCCCCTGAAGCAATTACTTTATGTACCCTTTGTGATGGTCAGGGATTGCTACAGTCTGGTGACAAAAGTTGCTTGCATTCATACCTACCAAAATAGGTCTATAGCTATTTAGCTACTTCCATAGCAGATGAAGCGTTTGATGTGAATGGATCTTTTTTGAAACTGTAACAGTGATTCATTCACAGGTTTATCTGGACAGTGTAAGTAGAGGTGTGCCCACAGACTTCATTTAATATGCTGTGTTGCCATCTCTTTGCTGGTATTATGATTCAGTCCCCTCTCCTCCTCCTGTCCCCGTATAAAGAGCTGTTACACTGAGCACTTGATACCCTTTTGTTAACTTGCTGTTATGGATACAGCAGTACCCTGCCAAAATGTGTGGCTTTGTATCACTTAGAGGTCCTGCAAGCAGAAGAGGTGTTCTGGATGTCTTGGCACTTCAGGCCTTTCTCCTGGGTGGGTGCCTGTGAGCTTCAGAGTTACCTGCTTTGTGCAACCTTTCACTGGGGGAGTAGGTGGAGAGGATCTGTCATCTGCCCAGGGCCACTTGGCAGGAGTTGGGGACTACATTGTGCTCGCTCTTCAGCGCACTCTTCCCCTCTGCCAGCTGGCTTAGGAATGTGTGTCAAATGAACATTTTGGTGTTAAAATGCATTGTCTTAGATGTTTTCTTGCAGTGAAGTAAGTGGCAGATCTCTTACAATCATGTCAAAATCAATTCTTGTTCTGGGTTGCTAGCATTAGATGTGATACTCACATATGCCACCTAGTTTGCAAAAGGTGTTGGATAAGGTGGTAGATAGTTTTGTCATACTTTGATTTTAAGGATGACTTTCCAAAGTGAGACTCTACTTTAAATCAGTGGAAATAAAATGTTGGAGCATTTCTGTCATAGTTATATTATCTTAGAACTCTGCCAAATTGTTCTGGTTTAGTTTTGGCTATCTCCAGGAAAAATAGAATCTCAAGCCACAGTTACTGCAATAGGGTTTTTAGATAATAAAATAATGTTCAGAGTTGAAGTTTTTTATCCAAGTTTTGGCTATGCAAAGGTAATTTAGAATAATTGCTAAGGCTGACTGATTCTTTTAAGCCTTCAGTGCTTCAAAGTGTTGGATCTTGTTGGATTCAAATTCTGTAATTTAAATGCATTGAGAAGTAGTTTGTGAAGGTACATTGCCATGGAAGTGTTACTAATGAGTGGGTGCTGATCTACTGTGCTACTTATTAAACTGAGATTTAATTATTTATAGATACGACTGAGAGAATTTTTCACAATGTTTTAGTTTTAGAAAAAATTATGAAACAAATACTTCTGGGTAGCATGTGACAGTAAGGTTGGAAATTTTAAGATGACAACAAAAAGAAGTGAAGCAGGTCACTAGCTTCCCTGAGTTATCCATTAAAGGTTCCTTTTTTCTTTTTTTTCCCTTTTAACACCAGTATATAAATTACCGTGCTGGAAATGTAAAGTGAAAATTCAGATTTTTATTACTGTGTTAGTATTAAATACTTCAAGAAGGATGTTCTTTGTTGTACCTTGTACTTAACTGTTGTATGCCATGTTTAGTTAGCTGAAGAAAGCTATGCTCAGTTGAGAAGTTGCATAATAAACAAGGAGCTGGGAAGTGCTTTTGGCTTTTTATTTGATTATTTTTTCTCTGAAGCTTTCTCCCTTCTTCTAACTAGTCATTTATCTGATGATACAGCAGCCTTTTATAAGGCTTTCTTCATCTGGCTTTGCATAGTCCTGTGCTTGAGTGTCTAGGCGGAAAGGTAGAAGAAGTGTATAGAAAAGAGTAAGGGAAGTCCCACTTACATTATTTGTGTCTCAAGTTTTGGGAAGTTGGAAGTGGCTTTAGAGTTGCCTTGCAGTGGAGCACACACTGTACCATGGGAAGCTTGTGAATGCCTAAAGGATGCTGCTGCAGCTTCTATTGGGAGTGTTAACTCACCTGTGCATGGATGTAGCTGTGCAGGCTAGGTGTGGAAGCTGTTTTAATTGTTTTCCTTCTGATACCAGGTTCTTTTCTTTTTTTTTTTTTTTTTTTTTTTATAAATTTGTGAGAAGAATAAAAATGACTTTTTCTGTTAAGAAAACTCTTCAGCTAAAAAAAGTAGCAACTCATATTACAGACTAATGTGTGCCATCATCCTGGATGGGGACATTACAGATCTTGCTATCCAGAACTGGTTTAATGAGGTCTTGCATTTAGTTGTATTCTGGCCAAAAAGCTTTTATCTTCTTTTATCTGCCTGTAAAGTACCCGGAATGAAAAGGGCTGTTTAGCTTTCTGGAGGTGCTGCTGCAACCAGCCTTCACTGTGAGGAAGCTTAGTGCCTGCAGGAAGAAGTGTGTTGTACTCCATTTCTGCTAACCAAGGGTGTCTGGGAGCTGCTCTTCCCCTCCTTCTCTCTGCAACACCGAGCTGTGCTGCAGTGAGCTTCTGAGTATGTGAACATGTCACTGAAAATGGCATGCATAATAAGGAAAAACTTACTTTTGGTACAGTTAGTGTTCTTTTTTTTGTTGTTGTTGTTTAATGTTGGGGTGGAGGAGGAAAAAAGACTTTTTTTGAATGAAGTGGCATGCATGTTGTTTGTAGCACTGTAAATCTGAAATTTTTGACAAGTAAGTGTTTTAAAGCAGTAAACAGCAGCTTTTACTTCAAGAGAATGTTCTTGCATGCTGAGGAGGCCAGTTTTTGCGGCCTGAGGGGGAAACAAAACAGATGGAAAAATAATAAAAACAGGTACTGTAGATGTAAGCAGATAAGAACTTTTCTAAAGACAATAAGTTGATTCAAGCCCATGTATCAGAGTAAGTTTGTTGGTGATCTAGAAATAGTGTACCAACTTGCTTGTCTTTCCCTGCTTTTCCACCTATTTCTTTTTCTGTCTGTTCATGTACATCGGTGAACACATAATCCACCAGGCATTTTCTGCATTGATCCTCTTAAAAAATTAGTATTAGCCTATATATGAGGCAGGCCAAAGAGGATTGAGCACTGCTGCAAAATTAGTACCTGTTGGCCTCGTTGCAAGGACAGCCAGGTTTCCTTTCTCTTGGGCTGTTCTTGGTTGTGTTTTCCTGTGCAGGATTGTGCATGCTGTGCACATGTGTAGGTGCTGGAGCACTAATATGGAAGTGACTGGGAAATATATGGAATTGGTGGACTGCAGAATTTTAACATTCTTGGTGCATCTTATTACTCATCTGGAAGATAGAAAATGAGATGCAAATCAGGGGAAGGTTTGTGGAGATGGGCAACTCTGTTCAGAAAGCAGGCAGCAGAGTAGAAGCTTCCACAAACTTGGTTAGCTCTTTGCTGGTGTGCAATAGAGGCACCAAAGGTTGCCTGGAAGCCAAAGCAGGTCTGAACTGCAGTGAGGTGAAACAGAGTGGGGAGGCTGGTGTTTCTCTGTGCGTGAATAAAACCTCCAGGTCCGCAAAGACTTGCATGCATTGCAAATGGCAGAGTGGAGGAGTAGGGGGAAAAATGCATGAAATGTGATTATAGTTGCTTTTTTCAAGAGTAGTTTTCAAGGGCAGGCTTCAATTGTGTTTCTGCTGAGTTTCCCTCCTTCTCCCAGTATAAAGCAGGCATTCTTCTTCCCCCAAAATAATTGTTTTTATATGTATATGCTCATTTGTGCTTTATTTTTTTTAATAATAAATAATACTGTATGGATGTAGTGATTGTACATACAAAGAGATGCATGGAATTGTGGAGGCTTTTTGTTTTTACATAATGTCTTTGTTCTCCTTTTCACTGAACGAGATAATGAGTTATGGTTGGTTGTTACTGGAAAAACTATTCAGGATGTAGGGAAGAGACTTAGAGATGTGCAGGCCTTTGAATTTGTATTTGAATTCTCTGTGTAATTCTGATGTGTTTTGGGAAGAATGGAGCAATGTAGACTTTTTAAAACACAAAAGGCGCACTGAATTTGTGTTTTAATTCAGGTCATTGAAGTTGTGCTTGGCTTTGTTTAGGTTTGTTGTAGTTAAACTCCTAAGTTTGAAATACTTACAAAAGGAACTGTCTCTTGAATTGCTTAGCATAATATAGACTGGTCAAAGTTTGTATGAGGACACACTGAATTTGGTAATTTGTAGCTGTAAAATGCATTATTTTACCTGTCTGGTTTGCAGGTCATTTCTTGTTATGGTAGAAAAGATGAAACCAGCTATGCTGTGTGGAATTTGGGACTATCATATGCACATGGGTAACAATTGTTTGTTTGCTAGAGTTACAGTGACTTGTAAGAATGTATGTCAGTATGGCGTTTTACAGATACCCTTCTCTGTGCTTTTACCTCATATAGTAATGCTTGAATTTATTCAGAAGACATTTGTTAAATCACATTTAAGTAATAAAATCCTAGTTGTTAATGCAGGAACACCTGGCTGTTCAGCGAAGCCAGATGAGATTCCTTTTGCTTGCCTGAGGATGTAATGAAGACAGATGTGGAAAGAGGCTATACTGATCATTGAACCAACGGATACAATGACAGGTGTTGGGAAAATAAATATTCTCTCAACCTAATCTTATAAAATATTTATTACCCTTCTCTCTTAGCCACATCTTAGATGTTCTTGGTAGATTGTAATTCTTGCCAAACATTGCAGCGTGAGCCCTGAGATACTGCTGTGTGTAACTGTACTTAATTTGAGTATGGTAAGAATTGTCTGCAAAGCATTTAAAAACAGAGGAGTGGTCTGCATGCAGAAGTTAATAATCAGAGCTCCAACCTTGCCAGTTTGGGTGGAGTGAAGCTGAAATTTGGGATGTGCCTGCAGAGATTTACTGGGGCACTGCACAAACAGACTGTCCTGACATCTCTCAAAAACAAATGGAGGAAAAAAAAAAACAAACCAAACAAAAAGCCCTACAAAAAATAAAACAAAAACAACCCCCAAATCAACAACAACCACCCCCACAACAAACAAAAAAAACAACAAAAAACCTAACCCAAAAGAAAATAAACAAAAAAAAATTGCAGTAGTAGGGCAGCAATGCTTTAGTTGGCGATTTCAGATATAGTAGTCTGGTGGAGCAATACCTTTTTTCCTCTACGATGTATATGTTGTTTCTTGTCACAAAAAGTACGTAAAATGGCTAGAGGAGAGAAATTAGGCATTCCTGTTTCCACTCAGCAATTGCATATAATTACTGAGGATTTAGTGAGAGGTGCATGTTTATGCCCACACAGATTCCCATCTATATTTAGCTGCAGATGTACCCTACCTGAAGGGTCCACTTGTCAGAAAATTAGTCATCCATCAGAACTGTAGAAGTAAAGAAAATAACTACCTTTGATGGAACTAATACTCTCCTACCAAGAAACAGAAACAACAAAAGCTGCTAAAAAGTATCTGTATTTTGTTAAGCAAGAATTTAATTTTTCTTTGCTGTCAAAATCTAGTCTTTATTAAATGAGAGAATGATTGCCTTTTTCTTCTTGAGATTATTGGAATTGTTAAAAATCTACCATTAAATGGTTAGGTGCTTGGCCCTATGGAAATACATTTGCTATTCAGTTGAATCTGACTAGGTTTTACTCAGGGAATAAACTGCCTTTAAAGGTCATTTTGATTATCTTTTAGGTAAGTGATACATAGAATGGCCTTTTCATTTCACTTCTTTTGCACCAGGATTAGTTGTGGAAGATTGTATGATAAATATATGACAGACCTTTCCATAGTCTTAAGAGCCTTCCTCTCTGCAGGTTTCTCTCTCTGAAGAATTAAAAATAGAAGAACCAATCCGTATGTATACATTCATAATATATTAGTGATTTAAAGTATTTGACTAGCCATTTTCAATGAGGGTAGACACTATTGAAATAGTTTCTGTCTTCAGATATACAAATAATTCTAAATTCGTCTTGAATCTTTGATGTGTCTAAGAGTTTATTATTGCAGTGTCAGAGAGCGTGACACAAATATCTATTTTGTACAAACGTGACTGCATAAAGTAAATGTATTTGCTGACAGTATTAAGATGCTGGTAAGAAAACATTCTCAAGTGGTTGAATTTGCCTATTTGAAATTGATTTAAAACAAAAAAGGGATCTGCTTGCATCTGCCTTGAAATGGGCCTCCTATGTGCATAAATTGATTGTGCATCAAACAGTACATGTTGTATTCAGGGATTTTATTGAGGTTTTTAAGAACTTTTTCATGCTTTAGGAGTCACAGCCACCAGGGGAAAAAGTAGCCATTATTCAGAATCTGTCTTCTGTTCTCTAATTGTTGGCTTTTATGAGAGTTCAGTTCCTGTTGCTGCATGTCTACCTCCATTTTTCCTCATAGCTATGCCATCATCTTCTGGAATAGGATGCAATTTATTATATGTCAATTGCTTTGGAAAAAGAAATTTCTCAGCAGATAATCAAGTTACGTTCTTGATCAGGTGAAGCATCTGATGGCCTCTGCACTTTCAGGTTTCTGCTTAATGTTTGCTGAGCCGGCTGCATACATTGAAGATCAATTTGCTGCAGCGTGAAGGATGGTGCTGAAATAAATCCGGGAGCAGGTCCTGGGGAATGGGCAAGTGCAGCAGAAAATCTGTTGTGCAGGAGTAGTTGCTGTTTGTCTGTGGAAGGTGAATGAAGTCAGCTGTGCTAATTTCCATGCATGTAAATGTTCTTTGGAAGTCAAAGGTGCTAATGTGACCCTGTCATTACATGGCGCCCAGCTGTGAAGGGAGCTTTGAGGTTCCCACAGAGAGATGTTGGCCTGCATATTTCCATGGCAACAGCCATCCCTTACACATTTATAACCTTTGATTAAAGATACGAAAAAGGTGGGAAAACCTTTTAAAAGTTACAAATGTAAAGCTTTAACTAGATCTTTTTTTTCTTTTTTTTTAAACAATATCCCTTATTTACATTCCTTGGAGTATGGTGATACTATAAGGAATGCAGCTGTCTTTTCTCCATCTAGTAGACTTCCGGATGACATTTAGGGGCAAATGTGAAGTTGTGGAGATGGCTGCTGACTTTGATCATAGCTGAGTAACATCATTCCCCCAATTTAGTTACTATCTATTTATATTAGAATTTTTATACCAAAATTATACTTTGTCTATTATGCAAGGAGATTTGTTTCTGATAAAAGGGTTTGAGAAACAAACCTTTAATTTTTTGTTGAATAAGACCTATTTTCAAAGACAAGGAACATGAGATGTACCCTAAATTGTAGTTTCTTAAGTGGTATAACGGCTGATGCAAAAAGCCTTCTGCTAGCGGGAAGAGCAGGCTGTTCCTGCAGAAACTGAGGCTTGCAAGCTGTGTGGAAGGGCTTGTTTGTGCTTGGTGCATTTTCATGTCTCTCCCTGCTCTACCCACCTGTGTGTTCTTAAAAATGTTTTACTTTGTGTGATGGTGGCCAGGTACCAGTATTGTGAAAGGAGTGTTCTTTGTTCAGGTTCAGTAGTCTATGTAATGCTCAGGTGTACCATGTTGCATTTTCTTGGGAATTTGTTGCTATTGAAGAGCAGTGGAGTTTTGCTACCTCTCACTTTTCTTGAATCATCCTTGAGGAGAAATACTGAATTGCTTGTGGATTTCATGTTTATGCTGCCAAGAGTTAATCTGTAGTATCATGACTAGTGCAGGAGGGGACCTCTGAAGAAGAAAGAAATAAAACAGTGTTTCTTCTCTGCTTTTATTTTGGATAGCTGAACTTTAGCTTTGCTTTGGACTAATCAGTACTGACTGTAGATGAAGTCTGAAGTGGCTGGCCTTGACTGACTTGGTGAGAGAAAATGATAAATTTTTTTCTGGAACTACATGCAGAGTTTCTACAGCATTTTATCATAATTTTTTTTTTTTTTTTTCCAGGAGGAAGAGATGTGTAGATACTGCTAAACCTCATGGTTGGTGATTCATAGTTTAAATGGACAGGGTTGGCTGTGGTTGCTACAACAGGGAGTTTTAGTGCTACAGATATATTGTTTCATCTGAATTGCTAAGGCTGAGTAGTAGTCAGTAGTAGCCTCATGTGCTGCTTCTGCCTTGACCATGAAGTGCCCTTCATGCTGCTTTTGTACAAGCCATTAACATTCCATGAGAAAGTTTTTCATACTGAAAAGACCCAGTTTTCCCAGTGGGAAAAGTTCATAGTGATTATGCAAACAGGACTGGAAGGTCCTAGATTATTTAGAAGGATGTTCTCCTTTATACAAGAGAAAGAAAAGAAAAAGAAAACTTGAAGGAAGGCTAGCAATAGATATTGATACTGTTATTAATCCATTTAATTTTGTATTGGGAATGGTTTTCAGTAATTGTTGTGATATGAATATTTCTGGCTACTCTGTGAAATAAGATATGACTGTTATCTGCTTGGGATCTAAATAAAAGCAGCAGAAAACAGAGTTCATCCTGGTCATACTCAACTGTTTGCCAAATGGACTTGATGACATAGTTACAGCATTTGCCTCCATTTTAATGAATTGGGGAGGTGAGGTTTAGCGCTCATTGGGGGTAGATTTTTTTTTTTTAATAGTCAGAGGATGAGGCATTTTTTTGGCAACTTTCGGTTTCAACCAGAGTGAAACAGCTGCATTTTAAGGCTGAAGTAACTGTTGGATCAAGTTGCTTTGCCATCTGAACACAAGACATTATGAAAGTGTATGCAGTTACACCCATGAAGCATGTGGTCATTTGTCTTCTGATGGAAGAGTAAAGCTGTTGGTAAAACACCAAAGTCACAAACACCTCTTCTCTGAAGTGGTCTTCTTCTAGTGGTTATCACCAGAGAAGTAAACTTGTATTTGTCAGCTTCTCTTTTACAGTGTGAAGGGTGGATTGGAGTAATGTTTAAGACTAGAAAACATTATTAGCTTCCGTCACAGTGCGGCTAAGATTCTAACCCCTATTTTAGAGTCCTGAAAACATATTGGTGAGCTTTGTAAGAGTTTATTTCCTGTTCCTTCACAAGAGAATAAAACCAGGCAAGTTCCAAATAAATTACTTGAAACTGCCTAAAAGGCAGATAGTTGTGTAGAGGTCAGGAACCAAATGGTCACAAATTAAGAATATTGAAAGCACTTGTTGGAGTTTGAAGATGGCTACATGAAATGTGGGACAGAGCCTGATGATCTGGACATGTGCCTCTGCTTGGAAAGATGCTGTGGCAGTGCTGAACTTCTGTGTTCAGACTATGATATTTGGGCAGTCTTGGTGAACATTTCATCCAGATCCTGAAGTGTATATCTGGATAAAGCTTAGCTGGAATAGTTATATGTGTAGAAGATAACACTGTAGCCTTTGTTTGAAATTTGCAGGTTTTTAAGTTGGCTTCTGAAAGTGTTTTGATGGTCTCACTAAGATGAGCAGTGTAGATTTTCAATGTAGTACCTTCATTACAGCCAGTAGCACCATGAAAATGTTTGCTTAGATGTCCATGCAGAATTGCTTCCATGACTTCAAAACTTCTTCAGATGTGATCAAACCACTTCAGCAGGCTCTTTTGAGACTCTTCCTGTGGTGTTGAAAATCCTTTGTGATTGCATGAGTTCAAGATGTTCAAGCCTTTAGATTTAAGACTTGAAAATTGTAAATGTAGCTGACATTCTGTATTTGATTACTCAGGCAATATGCTACTACTTTTTTTATGTATTGCCACCTGTGAGTGTGCCTTCTGCTCACAGAGAGAGGAACCTTAGTTTAGAATTAAAATGGAAAGCCATAAGCTTTTTATAGGCCATACAATCTAAAGCTGGCATATATTAAGATTCTTATGGGAAGCAAGGGAAAAAATGAGGTTTTATTGCTGAGATATTAACAATAACGATGCCTATCAATTTCAGCATTCAAAGAGGGGAAATACAGTTTTGAAGAATTCTCTTTGTCTCAGCAAGTCATTTTTTGAAAATGTATTGATGGAACTCTTTGTACTGTTGTGAGACTGAACAATGTCAGGTGGGTACTGCCTGTACTGGAACAAACAACTGTATCATTTCCTGAATTACCCTGAGTGTAGGAATGTGAAGGCCAAAACTGTAATTGAAACAGATGATTATTGCTTTTTACTCTAAAGAAAAGCTTTAGCTAAAATTCGATTTAGTTTTGATTCTTGATGTTTCATTTCCTTAAAATCACTTCAGTCTAAATTTTAATATCAAGCTGCTTAGAAATTTTTTAATCTGATTTTTAATCTCAGAGTGCATAGGTAGTTACATGGGTAAATCAAAGTTGGTGTTTTAGTTTTTAGTGACTAGTATCTATAGCTTACTTAAATCAGATTATATATTTAGCATTTCTGACACCTAGGACATTTCTGACACCTAGAATTGTATATGAAGCTTGCTTTTTAGTAGCCTGAAATTCCTAATGCTGTTGTGTACAACAAATGTACACATAGCTGTCTGTTCTCTTTGCAAATGATGTGTAACATTGGCACAGATTTTCCAGACTCAATATGCTGAACCGATAGTGGGATGTGTGCCAAAAGTTTAAGTGTATAGAATAAGAGGCAAGGCATGCAACATTCAGGACAGCACCAGCAGTGTGATGATTGTCTTTTCTTGAGCTCTGTTTTGATTTGTAAAGTTTGTGTAACAGTCCTTCAAAACCTTGTATTTTAGTACTTTCAGTGCTTGGGTTTGTGACTGAGGCAGGGAGTGGGAGGGTGAAAGCTGTTGGCTTTTCATAAAATACACAGCAAAATGTGCCTCATTTTGTTGAGAGGCTGTGTCTCAGCCCAGCTGTCAGCCGGAAGACTGCTCATAGGAGTAAAGTGCTGGTGCTTGTTTTGGGGTCAGGCTTTGTGTCAGGTGGAAATTGGGTGTGCTAAAACAGACCATGTTTGCTGTAGCAGTTGTGGCAGGTGTTTGGACTTTGGCTGTAACCCCTTCTCAGCTCTTTGGCAGGAGGACAGAGTAATCTGGTCCAGAGCCTGAGGTCAGCCACTCCGCCTTATATCTCTGAGAGGCATGTGGAACAGCCTAGTCCTGAAACTGCTAAAGGGGGAGAAACTGTGATGGCAGTGGGGATCAGTAATGAAGCTTTATGCTTCTTGTTGTGGCCATCTGCAGAGCTGAAAATGTTTAGTGCATGTTGTATAAGGGCTGTCTTTGTACCGGAGGTAGACACACATCATACAGGAATACATTAATTAATCAAGGAAGTGTTCTAGTGTGAACAGGAAACTGTTAAAACCCCAAGCTTTTCAGTAGCACTTCCCCTTCCCTGTCTAGGGTTTGTGTGATGGAATAGTGGAGTTTATTTATTTGGACTTGAACGCTTTAATCACTTGGCAAAACTTTCTTGAACTCAAGCTTTCTGTATCTGCTTACATTGCTGCCATGTTTTTTCAAGTTTCTCAACATGCCTTGATCACATTAAGGACATAAAGCACTTCTTTTTTTGGATGTCTCAAAGCAAAGATTGCTTTTATATTTTCAAAATGTAGTACTTTAATTTTTATTCCTAATTGTATTTATTCTTCAAAGTTTTTGTGAAAAACTTTAAGTTTTTCTATGTTACTGTAATGTGGCATGAAGCATGGGCAGTAATCTGTAGTTGACAAAAATGTGAGCCTTTAAAAATGTTCAGGAAGGAGCAAAGAAAAAACCTGAGATTTAACTGAATTTTTGAGAGGCTGTGGAAGTGATTATGAAGGCTCCTGAAACATTTATCCCAACCATCAAATTGTGTCTGATATAACCAAATTAGTTAATTCCCTTTATGTGGAAAAGAGGGACTTGAGTGTTGCAAAAGAACATTGTTTCTCACTTTCACAGTTAATTATTTCTCTTTCCTGCAAAAATCTGAAAGCTCTAAACTCAAGTGTAATTGATGAGTTTATGGTAATACCAGGGCTATTGTATTCTGGTGCCATTTGAGGACCTCAATCAGGCAGGGCTTTGGTGCATTAAGTGTTTATGGTATGTAAACATCAGTGGGAGACAATGTCACTTCCTTGAGAAGTGTACATCACAGTTTGAAAGAAGAAAGTGAGCCTCATGGGAAGAGAAGCAGGATTTGGAAGATAACTTTAGTGGTCTTGCTGCAGGCACTCACTGGACTTTGCCTTTTGGCTGTTTTATCTCAAACTTATTTCCTGTAAGTCTTTCTAAATCTTTCTGCAGGTGTGGATCCCAAATGCATGGCAGACGGAAAGATGGCCATAGCTGTTCATTTATTGAATAAGCTGCAAAATTAAGTTAGCATGGGGCAGGGAATAGGAGCAGTACCCACAGGTATGAGCTGTGTGGCACAGACTTCAAGATTGGATAGTTAGGAAGGGGGCAGAGTTGGGAAGGATAGAAGACTGGATAAAAAAAATTATGGTATTTAAGTGGTCTCACAGAAAATGTGATTTTGATGTCTCTTTGAGAATGAGGACAGTAAGGATCATGTCTGTAGATTTTTGTTTTCAATTGAAGCTGTGATATGGAGAAGAAAAGGCAACTTTTATGAAGAAACACATCCATGCAATTTCTAGATGCTGATGTTTCATTCTGGACTGCAACTGCAGCATGTATTACTGATCTGATGAAAGTAGAAATTTGAGTTGTTCTGATTACACATTTCCTTCTTGGTATACCCACTGCAAGTGTATTACCAAAGCCCATGAGCAAGTTTTTTCTCTCAATTTCTGCAGTTTATTGAGAAATACATAGTTTTATTTTCCAAGATATTTGTGCAGAGAAGTAAATTTGTCCCATTTTGTAAATATAGTGTAATTCTGCTGGTATCCTTCTTATGCCATGGCATTAGAACCTTCAGACCTACTGCTGCTTGTTATCATGTTCACACTGTGATAAAAGTATAAAGATAATGCAGTTGATTATTGCTTGTGTTTTTGTATCTACGTATGCCAAACCCGTGGTGAGTTCATTTCTACAAATGGATTTTCCCTGAGGTTTGGATGCAGGCTGCACTAATTGATCCTTGGCAATAGCTGTATCAATAAGCTAAGTCCTAATAGGCAGCTGGTGTAATAGAAGTGGGTTTTTGGAGGGTAGCCTTATTGGAATATGGCTCTCATTATGAGAGAGCACCACATTTTAAAGTCATTTTAGTTCTTGATGTTGCAGTAGTGCCTTTTGGAGATGGTGCAATTACTCCAGGGAGAAGATGGAAATGCCTCACATCACTCAGCTGTCCTCCTGCTGAGTAAGGAGTGACATGGTCCAGGATGCCTTAAGGAGGCAGGCAATTATTTTCAGACATAGAGATGTTAACTGAGAACTGAAGCCTTATGGGAGGCAAGGGTAAGCAGGGCTGGAGAGGGATGGGGCCACTCCCAAAAGCGTGTAGCATTTGTTTTGCTGCTTCTCAATATTAATCTTTCTTTAGAAAGCTTTCTGCATTTACGTGGTGAAGCCTTTAGCATTTGTGAGCTGACTATGTGTGAAGCTAAGTGTTCTCTGTTTTGTATTCTTATTTTTGCACTTGCTTAATTGTAAGACAACCTAGTGCTAATTTATATCCTGTTAGTGAGACCAGCACAGATGCTTTTTATTCTTGCTACTCTTTTCAGATTGTATTAGGGGTTTTGTTTTGGTTTTGTTTTAATATTGATCCAAAATCTAGTTTTAAGCAGCAAAGGGATTTATATGCAGCAGGCTGCTGCCTTGTGGTCATTGTTTTTGTGGCAGACTCATTACTTGATGACAAAATTCAGGGCATTGCCAACTGCTCAAGGCAGCCTTTTGCTACTGTTCTTGTAACAGAGCTCTGAGAACAGCCACGCAGCTTGAGTTGCATGTAATAAATTAATTTTTTAATATATTTTCTTAGGCAGAGTAAATTGAAAGCTAATTTAAAGATTCTTAATCTAGTAAATCAGTTGTGACAATAAGGAATAATTCAGTGGCAATGGAAAAGAATTGTCTTAACTTGTAAAATGCTGTAATCTAGACTTCAAATGAGAGAGATTTACATAGTGTTGTCACTGCTGACTGACCAGTTTAATTACATCGTAATTAACAATGAAGCTGTTTGAATTACTCAGCAGATTGAGGTTTCTTAAACTGACTGTGAGTCATGCTGCCTATGTGGAGATAAATTGTAAATGATCTTATGTTTATATGTACTTTGGAGGGAAACCTCTTTCTCTGACTACTCATCATCTCTGTGAAAGCCTTGGTCTGGATTGAGAGTACTCAGACATACATGCATAGGTGTAATTTCCTGCAAACAGCAATGCCTGAGTAAGTGCATCAGTTTTGTCCTGATACAGCCTATTGGGAAGCGTTTTTTTTTTTTCCTGTTGACAGCATTTTATATAGATACTATATGTTTTCTATTGCCATACAGCTTAAATGTGAAGAATTCACAAACTTTGATGTGTATGTTGTATAAATCCTAGCTGAAGAATTGTCTGCTTTGTTTACATCGTGAGTGTGCAAAACTGTAGTTTGAATCTTGAAATCTGTTTTGAAGTCATCAGAGATTTGTAATGATGCATACAGAATAATCTGTGTTTATAGAAGTAACGAGCAAGTGGACTGTGAAACGTGCTTTATGAATAAATGGAGGCTGGTATGACAGGGATTGACTTCAGTTGCCTTCTAGAATGTGTTACTGAATTTTCTGGGTATTACTTTTAAATCGTGCCAGTGCTTTTGTTCTTTATTAAAACTTGCAGTATGTATTGTGTTCCTGTAAGGAGGGGGGGGAGGGGAAAGCTTTCCAAGACAACTGTATATGGGCAAAGTAGAGAAGAGTTCTTTTACTTACAGGGTTTTGGGGTACAGAATAGAAAGGAGTATAAAAGTATAAAATAGTACAACACGTGTTGACGAGTAGCAGAAAAGACCGGTGCTAAGTTGAACTCATGGCCTCAGGAATACCATGTGAGCTCTTTTTCCAAGCACCACCGCTTCAAAACACACAGAGTAAATTAATCCGAAAGGCGTCCCTTTCATTTCATTCCCGGCTGTTTCCAGCCAACCCCTGAGCCACTCTGCC
>JAWWEE010000085.1:32534227-32544387 GCA_035221455.1 Xenops minutus
AGCTCTGGTACATGTTTCCCAGGCATGGTGTTCCAGCTATTATCTGACTCTTAAGACAGCTAGCACAGGGTTAGAGGTTGCTAGCTACTCTTAAGAAACTACCTAGAAGTATAAAAATCTACAAATACATGAAAACCCGAAGGCATCAGTTGCATAACTAGTTCTGGTTTTGTGCTTTTAAAATTTAACTATGCCTTCATTATCAGTATCACTGAAGCTCACTTGAATAAATGAACAGAATTCACTCCACACAAATCCAAAGTCAGTAGGGTGTTGTTTACAAATATGTACAAAACTAGAGGCAAACCAAGAATAAAATCTGCCTTTTAGAAGACACCGGAATAATGTTTTATGCTTCTTTAATAATAGGAATCTATTAAATACTGAAGGGATGCTGTTACATTTTAATGACATGATGATTTGTCTGTTGGGAAAGAGAAAACAAAAGGGAAACGGAATCTTTGGGGCATTTTGAGAAGCTAAGAATTTAAGAAATCTACCTTGTGTTTAATTAACAGTTTTTAAAAAAATTTTAGTATGTTGGAATGTTTCGTTACTTTAGTCAAGGTATGAGTGAACCTGTTAATTTGGTCAGAAAAAGAAAACCAAAACTGTCACAGTGACAAAAAAGCAGATTCCAAGAAGCAAACCTTTGTCACTGAGTTGTTTTGTTGTGGTTGGGCATGCAGTGGTGTCTGACAGTTGATGTCCTGAATTTACTTTTCCCCTCCTACTAAAAAAAGAGTGTAAGTATATTTGTTTCTATGGTGATCAGCAGATAGAAGACTAAGAGCCGATAATGTAGTGGGCAAAATGAGGAAGGTTTTTACAGTAAATGAGACCATGGCACACACAAGGAATTGGATACCCTGAGGTATCTTTTGAGGAAATCTGCCTTTTTGGGAAGGAAGCTTTGCTGACAAATGTTGTGGCTAAGTAGATGGTGTCCGTGGATCAGTGTGCAGTGATGTCAGGACGAGTGCAAGCCAGAGAGTAGTGTTTGGCCCTGTGGTGGTAGGTCCTTCAGACAGAGTTTGCCACAGCAGGCTTTTCTTTGTTTTGGTTTGGCTTTCGGGGCTGCTGGGAGATGAGGTTTGTTTTCCTGGGTACAGGTGGCCTTTCTCTGCACTCAGCTGGAGTGGTTTGAGAGGATGGTCCCATCTCTTGTGGGAGATGTGTGTGATACAAACCTCCTTTTCTCCTGAATGGCTGAAACCTGGCACAGTGTAACTTTCTTTGGGGAGTGGTAATCTAATACTTCTGCTCAGGAATAGCTCTCAGTTGTGTTTTGCTCTCTCCGTTTTCTGTCTGGGTATGTATGTGTCTACTTTTCCTTTTCTAATTTTTTTTTTTAAGCTAATCAGGTGCCATATGATTGTTGTCTTGCATAACTCTCTGCAGCCTTGTTTATTGATGCATTTCAGTACAGACTGTTCTGCCTTTGCTTTTGTACCTGTCACTTATGCAGTGATTAGTTTTCCCCTGAGCTCTGCAGGCACTGGCAGCCGGGGGCAGAGGTGCCAGTGCTGTGGGGTGGCTCAGGAGGTACTCAGCTGCTGTAGGACCCTCAGCGGGGCTCTGCCTGCCTGCTCTCTGTGTCCTTCTCTCCCTCCTGCCTACGGGCCTGCCGAGCAGGCTGTTATTGAGTCTTCTCAGAGGGACCTGCTGGGCTGCCCGAGGTGTCAGGGCCGCAGTGGGTGGTAGCAAGGTGACGCAAGAGTGTTCCTCACAAGAAAGTTGTGTCTCCCTCCACTGCTTCTCCTGTGTTACACAAATCACGTGACCCTGGTTGTTTTTCTTTTTTAACCCACAAAACTTTGAATTTGCCAAGTAATTTTTTTTTTTTCAAATGCAATTTTTATTTGTGTATTGAGATTTACTGCTTTTTAGTGGCAGAGTTTTGCTGTGTCAGATGAAGGAGTGTAATTGCTGACTTGAGCTGTACAGGTTTCCTTGTTCATTATTCTATCAGAAACTAAGTAGTTAAAACCATGAGAGGTTTCCTGTTACCATATTTGTATCAGCTGGCTGCATGTTTTTTTTTTTTTATTAATGAAATGTGGCTAACTGAGTAGTTGGCATCTGCTGTGAGGAAGGGTGAATGGAGAAGGGAAATACCAACAATTACTTTGTGACCTTCCTTTGTAGCCCAGCTGTCTACCATAGTGCAGTAAAACTTGGCAATTTCAGCAATTCAAAAAGATATGGGCAGTTTCACGTTGTTTTAGTGCATGAACAAAATAGCTGCTGTTGTTCTGCTTGTTGCTGTTTGCAGTTTGCCTTTATCAGTGTAAAATAAGGTCCACAAAAACTGCTGTGATCTCTTTTGAAAGAATAACAAACCTTTGGGATTAGTCTGGCTGCTTCAGCAGCCTGACCAAGGACCATATTCGGGGTGTGTAGCACAGCAGGCCAGAGCAGAAGCCAGTGATGCATGCTGGCTTTTGCAGTTAAAATGGTTTGTAAAAGTAGTGCAGACAAAGTTGCCCTGTTGCATTAGCAACAAGAGATGTAAGCAATCAAGACGTTTGAGAAGGGCTGCAGTGGCTGACTTGCTACATTTTGTTCAGCCTCTGGGAAAGCCACAGTGTAACTAGAGAAATTTGCTTTTAAAAGTTTTATGGGACTTAGGGTGATAGCCTCATGATCAGAAATTAGGTTAGGTGGACAACGTAAATTTGCAGTTTGAATTTTACATCTAGGAGGAAATATTTCCAAAAGCTCAATAAAGTGCTTAAATTTGCCTGAAAGAGTATAGTAAAAGGAGTGCATAACCCAATGTTCATGCCTATTGCATTCTCTCCTTTTGTGTTAAATGTTGCTTTAAACTTTAAAGGCATAAGTCAGTGAAAGAAGTCTGTACATTTCTAAATGTTTTTAATAAATATAAGTAATTATATCACTGTATTAATATATATTATAGTACCTAACATATGATATATACTAATATATCATTATTAGTAATTATAGTGATTACATTATTAATCATGTAATTACAAATTTTCTTGTCTGGAAATCTAGTGAAGGTCAGAATCCTGAAGGGCCCTATTTGCCTGAAGTTCAGATATTATTCTGAGGATGCATGAGGAACTTGGGAAATAAAAAAACAGTTATACCTGTTTCTTTGATTTGAGAAGCTACTAGTTACAAGCTCAGGAGTATTCACTGCTCCTATTATAGGATCTGCTTTCTTGATTTATATTTGTGGGTGACAGAAACTGATTTTAGGAAGTAGTCAAGAATGGAGAAGGGAGGCTGCTTTTGCTCAGTGCCGACTATTTATATTTTGTCCATCTTTCTAGATGATGGGGTTTCATTACTTCCTGAAGGGACCACCCGTGCCTTCAGAGGCTTGAAACATACAAGGCTCTTGGGGAGGGGAGTATGTTCAGCTCTGTCAAGAGTAGCACTTTCACACCAGGCATTAGGTCAGTGGTCCTGCTCTGCTTGAGAATTTGTAGTCCTGTGAAGGGAAGGATTGGTGACAGAGAACATATTCTTAGTTGTGCTGGCACTTGCTGTTGACTTCAGTTTGGCAGATGATATCCAGAGTGAGGTGTTCTGATAGTGTACTTTCAATAACCCTTCAGCTCGTGTGACTTTGTCAGAGTAGTAATAGTGGGAGCACAAATGCCTTGGTCAGATGATAATTTGGACAAGAGACTTCCTCCAAATCATGTTGCTACTACCACAGGCCAAACATCACATACTGCTTCTTTTCTTTTGTTCCAGATGATTGCAGATAGCTTGAGATCCCATGTGAGGTTTTAAGAGAAAATTTTCTGACGTCTGGCATGTGTGCAGAATGCACAGTGTCTTGAGGCTGAAACTTACCTTCCCATTTATTCATCACTTTCCTGGTATAAAATGAGATTTTTCTTCATACGGCATTACTCATGAAGGTTCTTAATTATCATTTGCAATTTGGGGAATTCCCTTTGCAGTACTTTCAGCTGATGTTTTGTGAGTGTCCTGATACTGTACTTTGTATAGTGTTATAATTGCTGTTTATCAACTACACCTGCACTGTACTGGAGTTTATCTAGAAGCTGAGAAGTAAATGATATAGCACAATGTGAATGTATAACACATGAAATAAATGTGTGCTGAGACATTTCCTTTGCATTAGCATGAAGTATCTCTGTTAAACATGCCAAAATGTGCAGAGAGAACAAGCAAGGTTAAAGGAGTTAATATGGGTTTGCAAGGGATTCATGGCAAATAAGAGCAGACTTAGAGCAGTGTGGCTTTGTGAAGGAGACTTTTGAAATCCAGGTGGGATTTTTCAAAGCCATGTATACAGACATAAATAGGAACGTTTTTTTGAATTAGTTTTCATGTAGGTGACTGAGTAGAGTTTGCTCTGTAATGATGAGACATTGTTTCCACAAATGTACCAATGCTTCGGTTTATCTTCCAACTTGGTAATGGGTTGGGCAGATTCATAATGAAAAAAACCTGCTGTAATGATGAATGATTGTTTTTTTGCTTTGGTGTGGGTGTTTTTCTGGTTTTGTATTTTGTTTTGGTTTTGGGAGGAATAGTAGAGAAATGTGTTCAAAAGAGCCATAAGACCGATTGCTGCTTTGATCTTTGTTGTGTCTCCCAGATGTACACACGTGAAGTTTTCCTGAGCACTGCATGGGATGATGAGGTTCCCTCTTTTTGAGGCAGCAGCACATGTAACAGCGGGCTGGTGAGTAGGTTTCTGCCCTGAGAAGGGATTATGCTGCAGAGCCATGTGTGCTACTGCTACAGCTGTGCTCTGTTCTTCATTGCTCCTGAAGCGTTTTGGCTAGAGCTGCATTATAGAACTTTTAAAAGATGTAAAAGTTAGGAAAAATCTTCATAGAGCCAGATCAGTTTTCTTAAAGCACCCCAGAATTACAGTAGCTGGTATCCTGCCTGCCTCTTCAGTGCCCTTTCTTGTCTGAGACAAAGGGTTTGGGGGTGGTGAGCTTCAGCTTGTCTGAGGTGAAAGATAACCTGATGAAAGAAGTAACCCAGTGCTTCCCTGAAGAAAAGCAAGTTAAAGGTGTTACCTTAGGCCCTGAGTAACAGAAACCTCTGGAATGACTGAGTGAAATTCTGTACTGAGCCTTGTCCACTACTCTCATGTTCCCCATGCAGAAAATGGATCTTTCCTCATTTTGTTTTTAATGATTGCAAATCCTCTATGTTGTCTTTTTTCTAACCTTTAATTACTCTCCTCTGTGAGAGTGCACACTTTTTCTTGTTGATCATCAGTTTCTGGCTGCCAGATCTTTTCAATACCTTATTAAATGAATGGCCATGCTATTCAGAATCACCTTCTTCTATAAACTCTAAGTTACTTGCAAATCAGTTTTTTTTCCCCCATGTGTAAATTGGTTAACATTGATAGTGGTGATCTCTGTGTACAGAGAGATGTATAAATGCCTATAATTTGTAGTGTTAAAATTCCAGAATATAGTTTTGAAAAAGTGGAAGTCTTAAAATACTGTAAAATATGATTATAGGACAGAAAAATGATTGAGCAAAATTAGTAATAAATCTTGCTGGGTTTTTTTCTGGTGATTTTCTAAATGTTTAAATATAATGCTAAGCAATTCACCACCTAAAAAGCACAGTCCTACAGCAATCATCCTGATTATTTGATTTTGAGGAAATAAATAATTCTACCTCTTTTTTGTGAGAGAGTTGGAGAGGAGGATGAATAGCTATGTTACTGACTGTACTAGTTAAGTATTCTAGGCCATTTACACTATAACTAATATTAATGGTGATAAACTCTGGGAATGAATTTATTTCTACTTAGTGTGAAGAGTTGCATGCTATATTAAACATGAAAACAGTTTTTAAATACAGGCAGAGTAGGAATTTTTGAACCAGCAAGTGCAGTAAAACTAAGCTTCTTGTTCAAGTAGTTTTATGTTGGTAGGTGTATGCTATGAAGTTAACTTGAGCTCTTGTGTTCTGCTTCCACTCTTCCCTGAGAAAATAAATCAACATGTACCTTCAGCAAACTCAGCCTGTGTCTGTCTTAAGTCCTACTTCTGCTAGGAAGAGGAAGGGGCATATTTTAAAGAAAAAAAACAATGCCCAAGAGGAACAGGAGAGGCCTGGGGCAGCACACTCTAGTTGACAGTGTGTGTGATGGTTGGAGTCAGGGTTTGGGTCCCCAGAGATGCGAGGAGGAGCAAAAGCTGCTTGGTGCATTGCCTACAGGTACACTGTGGCAGTGAAATAGACCCAGCAGCCAGAGTCCTAATCCTGCAGCAATAACCTTTTATTTGGCTTTTATGTAACATTTATGTTAATATAGGGAACAGTTGCTCTGTTTCTGATTGCCTTTTTTAAAATCTTACCTTGAAGTGTCTTTCTGAACCTGGGACCAACCCTTGAAAAGCTCTGTGGAGAAATATATATAAAATCAATTCAGGAGGAGGAAACCATTGTGAGCAGTTATGTGAAATGACTTGCAGTGAAAACATGCACTCCTGTATTTATGCCCTTAACTTCATGATGCTGATGTGATTCTCAAGAGATGTACGTACACAGTCTCAAGTGAGCCCCTTCATAGTAGCTTATGTGACATACAGTGTGTTTTTCAGTGTAATTTACTTTGACGTTTACTCGAGTAGGTTTTTCTATTGAAAAGGATATTTAAGATGTCTTACAGTAAGGTTTACAAAAGAGTTGCATTTAATTGCTCAGGCTGAAGTGCTCACCCCTCCCTGCTTGTGCACACTCTGCCCATGAAACCTATTAATCCCCTACTGCCCTCCCCCCATTGAAGAAGCCTGATACGTTTCCTTTTGCATTAGTTAGGCCTTCTGGGAAATACATGCAGAAATAAAAGGCTTTTCTATAGCCCTTTCTCCCTCAGGAATGCATAGAAACCAGCTCCTTGGATCTGGTCCACAAACTCGAAACTTGATTTTGGTGTTGAGGGGGGGAAGGGAAGGAATTCTATAATCCTGTGCACATGTTACTGAGAGGGTCCTAATTACAAACTGAGGTAAAGGTATAGGCGCTTGTAAGATCTCATAGTACTTTGTAAATAAGGAACGTGATTTTTTTTTTAACCTCTGTGTTGTGTTGAAGTTTGTCTCCAAAACAGGTATTTAAAGCTCTCTTAGCTCTGTGACCTCTTTGTCTTTCATTTTCATGAGCAGTGTGTACCCAGTCTACATAGAAGAGGCTTATTTTGTTTACAAAGATTACTGAAGTATGGTGATAGTTTCTCAGCTACCAGTAGTACCTTGAATGTTTTACCTTAAGTATAATACAAAGTGGGCCCTTTGCCTTGTGATAACCATTTGTACATACTGCTTACACATGCCTGAAAACCCATGAGAAAAGGTCCTGCCGGTTTTGACAGTGGTGTAATTATATTGATAATTGATATCTGTAGTCTACCACAGGCAGAAAGGCCAGGCGGAGCTTGGCGTAGTTTTTACCCCTCAGTGTGTTGGAATGTATTGGAATGCCTGCAGCTTGGATTGGGCTGGCTGTCATGTTATGAAGGACCCAGAGCTTTGACCTACCTGTATATCTGTCTCAGTGGCTCTTGAGGCACGCAGGTGCTGCACATTCCAAGAAAGACCTAGTGAGGAGCTAACCTGGGGGTAGCTGTGGTGGTACAGTGGTGGTGCCAGGGTAGGGAGAGCGTAGAGTAGTCTGACTTGAGCACATGGTCACTCCATGTCACTGGGCATGTCATGGTGTCCATGCTGTTTCCCTCCTACCTAAAGGAGGTGTCAGTATGAGTTGAGGCATGTGAAACACACCCTTACTTACAGGACAGGGTGGTTGTTCCCAACATTTTGTTTGCCTGTGAATTCATTGTTACTATGGCAAAACCAGAGTTGACTCTTTCTCCTCCATGATTATATTTATTATTTGAATGTAGCTCAAGAATTGCACAATAAAACTCTCATTGTGAATACAGATGCAAATATCTAATGTCACTGCTTGCTCCTGAAGGTTAACTTGAATACAGCAGCATTAGAGGTGCTTTATGTGTTTTGGATGGTCATTGCATTCACAGAAGCTTATGCCTCTCAATGTTGGTGCACCACTGTCATTGCATATGCCTAAAAAGCCAGCCTAAGACACTTCTGCCAATTCCCACTCGCTCTCCTTGCTCCCATGCAGCCTTCTTAGAGGTGTGGTGCAGCTGCTTAGAAGCCTGATGCTGCACCACATCAGTGCTGCTTGCTGATGGTGTGGCCCCACCAGTAACAAAGCAGCACTACTGTGGGGCCAAGAGCTGCTTCAGCTGGTTCTGCTAGCAAGAGGAGTGTCGGTGAAACCGTGGTGTGATCTGTGCTGTGGTGAGCTGGAGCATGAAAATGGGTATCAACAAATTAGGAGTGAATCTGACTTGACCTAAGTGACAGTTTCTTTGAGCTGATAAAAATAATCATAAATGCTGGCTTTCTTTCAGTTATTATCTAGTGTGGAATTGTAGGTCATGTTCCTTGGCAACCACCAAAGGAAGGAATTATTTAATTCCATACCTTTACCTGAAGCAAGAGATTATGATCTCTGTGATGAAACAATGTCATGTTATCTCTTCTCCCCCCAGGTTTTAGGATGGGATGGTAGAGGATGGGGTGTTGCATACCTGTTGCACAATGTCCTTTTCCTTTTGATGCCGACATCTTCGCCTGATGTTTCAGTGGTCTCTGTTCCTTGACTTCTACTATGACTTGGTTTAATAATAGCCGTTGTCTCCCTAATATCTTCTAGGTGACAGTTTCTTAGAACGAGTTGTATATTTTTTTCCTCTCTGATTTTAGTTTCAGGATAGCAGTTGATTCTTTTTGTGCAGGCACAGATTTTCACCATCTTCTTTACTCTCAATAGAGGTGGCATGTTGTTCTGTAGGCTGCCTTAGTTTAAGCCCAGACCTTCAATGTGTAAGAAGGGCTCTCCATAAAGTATGCAAAGGTGATGTAAGCTGGCCTGTAGGCTTTTGGGTACACTTTGCAACACTGGCCAGCTCACTGCGATTGATTACTTTGCTACTGATGAATCAGGGGTTGTTTTTTGCATTTTTGTTATTGTCAGCAGTTGGTGCTTTTTCACAGCTTCCATTTTGCTGCTTAAGTAGTTTCCCTAAGATTTAATATACTGCTTTCAACATATATTTTTAATTGTGTTCAGCAAGTTGCTGATTTTAATATGGAATAGTCATTCAGTAATGACTTTGCAAGCAGTAGGTGGTGATTTACTACAAAACTGTTTTGCTTCAGCTCACCCACATGTGACAGTTGCATTGGAGTTTGTTGACCTAATGCCAAACTACGTACTAGGTGAGAAGGCTGAAAGCAGCAGCTTTTGTTTAATTTGAAAACTGTCCCACTTTCTGTAGATTGAAACACTTTTCACAGTATTACATAGATATAGCATATTGGTAGTCTTTTTTGGGAGTACTGTTTGCTTTTGAATGGTGGAAAAATTCTAAGAAAAATGTATTTGGAAAACACAACTGCTTAATGACAGGGGTCTTAATTTACTCCTTAATCTAGTGTTTTAATTTTAAAGATATCTTAAAGATAACTTACAGTTATCTTTCTGTGCCAGAAAATTGCATCATACGGACAGGATGGTGTGCAGCTTCTTTTTAGTCATCTTCCTGAAAGAATGGTTGCTATAGGCATGATAAGTCTTCAGTCTGTTTATTGAAGAGCGCCTGAAGGATAAAATGTGCTTAATCATGCTGAGTATGTTTGTCTAACACTTTAAACTCCTAATTTGCTGTATTGTTTACACTGAGTCTATTTCAAATAACACATCTGACTATAGAGTAGGGTTTGGGCATGGGAAATGTGTCTGCTTTTACAAAGGGTACAGTGTTGTTTTGTGTTCGTTGGTCAGAAAAGTATGTATCAGCAGGGTTTCTTCAAAGCTAGAAATGGGTAAAAGTTTGGGGGGGTTTAATGTTGTTAGTTTTGGGTTTTTTTTCTTTGTTTTGGGGATATGTTGTGTTTCTTTGGGGGGGTGTGTTTTTTTTTTTCTGTTTTTTTTTTCTGGTTTTTTTTTCTGGTTTTTCTGATTTTTTTTTTGTGGTTTTTTTCGTGTTGGGTTTTCCCGGTGTTGGGTTTTCCCGGTGTTGGGTTTTCCCCCGTTTTCGTTTTTCCCCCATTTTCATTTTTCCCCCGTTTTCGTTT
>JAWWEE010000085.1:32544504-32628685 GCA_035221455.1 Xenops minutus
GTTTTTCCCCCGTTTTCGTTTTTCCCCCGTTTTCGTTTTTCCCCCGTTTTCGTTTTTCCCCCGTTTTCGTTTTTCCCGGTGGTTTTTTTTTTTGGTGGTTTTGTTTTGGTTTTTTGTTGATTTGGTTTGGGTTTTTTAGTTGTAGTTAAAATACCAATCGTTTGACAATCAGCTTCTAAGGGAAAAACCTGGGCAAGAGTTCCAGGGTATAAAATGAGAACTGATAAAAACTGTCTTTGTATGCTGTAGGAAATGAGGGTTGACCCTTAATGTGAAACAAACTGATGAGTTAATGTATTCAGCATGGATAAAGTGCTTTTTAAGACTCTGATAAATCAGTTGTGTGGTTTAGTGTGAACAAGACTCTTTTGAAAAATACTAACTGATACTGTGCCTTAAATTATTAATGGCAGGTGATAGCTGTAGACTTCATTTCTTCTTTTGGGAGGTATTTCAGTGTCTGTCATGTGGGGACTCCCTGGCTCTTGAAAGTAGTGTTGGCCAGCAGCTGGTGGCTTGGTGTGGCCAGAGTCTTCTGGGGCAGCCAAAGGTTGATTGGGGATGTGATATATGGTAAGAATCCAAGGAGACTTTGACCCAAACTCTTCACCAAACAGAAAGGCAAACAGGCATCCTTTAAGGAGGGATAGTTAGTGCTGGGATGGCTCACTCTTCTAAGTTGGTGTCATCTGAAGAGCATTAAGAACGTGGACTTAGTGTTCTTTGTAAATTAGATATGGAGTTATTTACCCTTCTTGTGTTTGCCTGTGACTCTTTAACATTTTGATGCTAATGTTTTGTTCCCCTTTTTTTGTAGTCATGTGAGGTCTGGTGTAGCAAGATCAGCCCCAGTGGCAGCAGAGCTGTCCTCCGAGGCCTTTACACCCTTCTTGCAGGTGTGGGACAAGGTCAGAGGACAAGGGACAGGGAGAAGCAGCTGCCAGCCCTTCTCTGCTTGCCAGAGCCCTTCTCCACATGACTGTGGTGTGACAGGATAGTCATGCCCCTGCAGCACTGGCCTTTGGGAAGGACTGCTGGAGCTGAACGGGGCCAGGATGAACCTGTTCTGAAGCATGGGTGGGAAGCATGTTGTTTTGCTTTCCTCTCGATTAGTGATTGAGAGAGGTGCAGTGCTCCTCCAGCTCCTTTCAGCAGCACTACAAAATGGCCTCCATCTGTAGTAATTTATGCTTACCAGGTTTTTACACCTCACAGTGTTTTTCATGGTAAGCACTGCTCTATCAGTTTCTTGCTGTGCTGCATCCCTGTATGCCTGGCCACTCCCTGCTTGGCTCCCAGCACCTGCCAGAGAGACCAGGCTCTCAGCCTCTGGGAAGCTTGTCCTCCATCTTTTGCCCTCCCTGTGATTTTGGGGGGAAAACAGTGCTGTGCGGCATTGTTTGGCTTGCATGGCAAACAGCTAAAATGGTGTTTTGTGAGCACAAGGGCCCCAGGCTTGTGCCAGGATCCAGCACTGGCAGGGGAGAGCAAACCAAACCCTCTGGCACAGTGAAGGTGGAGCTGTGTCTACAACAGCTTTAGTGGCTCGTGTCCTGTCAAATGTTGGTAAAGGGCTGTGTATTGCCTCTTTGTATCTGTAGAACTTGCATTCATCAAAAAGCAGATTTAATGAGTAAGATGGCTTCATAGAGAACTTATATTTGGTACCAGATGATGATTGCCTGTTGTGAAGGTAAGGCTCTCACTTTTGGGTAATGAGGCTCTTAATAAGGTTTTCTAATATGTAACATGGGAGTATTCTTTATTAAAATGATGTGTTTTGTCCAAATGCTATCTTAATGTCACCCAGGTCATCAGGTTTCTGTGATTTCCAGGGCTCACTTTAAATGCAGTATTGAATTGGAATTTTTTGTTCCTTTTTTTTTTTTTTTTTTTTTGCTTTACCCATTTTGGTGTTGCTGAGCTCTTTTCTGAAATCCTCTCAATTCAGTAGGTACCACTTTTTAAAGTATTTTTGCCTCAACAAAACAGCAGACATGGTAGCCACTATGTTAAATCCTTCTGACTGCTGCTTTTCTGATGCACTGGTGTACTGAACTGGGATCAGTTACTTAAGTAAGTCAAATTCTAAACAAAAGTGGGCCCCCAAACCAGGAAGCCAAGTGGTGAAAAACATAGTGCCCTTTCTCTTTCCGTGCTCTCCCCATTCTGTTTTCTTCCCTTTTGTGAACAAGGCGATCATGTCTGGGAGGACAGGAGCTGGATGCTGCAGTGGCCAGATGGGCTGAAGGATGGAAGGTGGGGCAAAGCTGTGTTGCAGGGCATGCACAGCATTGGGTGTCGTGTTGTGAAGGAACTCTGACCTCTCTGGTTTTGTACCTGGGCAGCTCTGCCCTCACCTTGCCTCCTCTTTGTACCCATCCTGAAACTTTGCTTTTCTCTCATCTATGAAACATTTAAGCTTGATTGGGAGGAAGACACTGCGTTTTTCACTGCCCGAAGAAGGTAAGTGCAGATGGTAATAGTTACAAGTGATTGCTGCTGAGAGATGAAGGCCAGAAAGAGATTTGGCTTGTAGTGGGTGAAAGGGGAAGAAGGATACGAGTCAAAACAATTAATTTGGTTTCTGTAATCACATTTGTTCCCTTTTTTTTGGCAATCTTTAGGTACATTTTAGCGGTGGGAATAGAAGATGACTTTGTGTGTCTTCTGGCAATATAATTGGATGGGAATTGAAGTGAAGTATGTGTATTCATGGTATGGGCAAAGTTGCATTACAAGAAAAATCTTGTCACTGTCTCAGTAGCTTTTCTCCTGTCCTTACTTAGTCAGAAGGATTTCTGCCTGACATAGCTTCTTTACCCACATGAAGTGGTGTATCTTCAGGCAAAAAGGAATGTGTGAGTGCTCTAAGGCTTACTAGGAGTGCTTTTTCTGTGCTGAAGTGGCTGAAGTTGCGTGACTTAATGAAAGATATTTGTGTACCAAAGTAATAGCTGATTTAAAAAGAAAGAAAAAGCCAAAGCAAAACAAACCCAAAACCTCAAGGTATACCAATAGGTATTACCTATTCCCCTCCGGAGTATCTGTGTCTGAAAAGATTCTGGAGAGTAAATGCCTGCTGGAGGCTTCTCCTTTCAGGATCACCAGAGCTACAAAAAGTGACTTGACATCAGAGGACTTCAGTGCTGACAGCCCCTAGGGGCTGCTGGTCTCAATCATGACTTTTAGCTCTGAACATTATTCCTTTGAAAACATGAGGTTTTGAACAGGCATTGTATGAGCATCCCAAAAAACAGTTTTAAAAGCTACTTCCAAGGATATGTTTGAAGGTTTGAAGTTTTATTGTAGTGTCTTAGCCATCATGAACTGATTCTATGTATGTTTTTTAATGTGTGGTGCTTGTAATGCTTGTAAGTATCAGTTTAGCAAAGCTCACAAAAGCTTGTGACTTAGCAAAGAAAAGGTAATGGGCGCAACTAAATAAATACAGATGAGGGGGAGGAAAAAATTGTTTGTCTCCTCAGGGTAATGTATATAGCACCCCAATATTTGAAAGCTGTAGACAGATATTTCAGGACAGTAATAAAGCACAGTTATGTAATAAACAGAAAACTGGTAGTGGATTCTGTCTCTGCAGGAGGCTATGTGTTGGGAACCGTCTGCTTTTCCAAGAACAGATTTTCACTTCAGCTGACTTGAGGGGTTTAGCAGCCTCTGTTACGCAGGATGGCAAACAGATTTTTCTTTTTTTTCCCCCTCCATGATAGCTTTGGCTTTGTTGGCTGCATGGTTTTTTCCTTCCATGTGTTCCCTCCTGAAATACCTGTAATATAATAAGTGTTCTTTGTGAGTTTTATTTCTTAGTCTTCTCCCCCTCTAATTCATAGCTGCTGGGTTACCTACCTCTGTGTTTTGGCTTCATACATCGTTTCATCTATATCCTAATTTGGAAGCAGAGACATTTGAAGGTGAGAGATGCTGGTACTTAGGAGAATTACAGCTTTCATCTACTTTTCCAGTTTCTTTTGGTTGGTTTTGAAGATAGCATTAAGGCATACTTCCATAAACTTAGGATCAAAAAAAGTAATTAATTTTGAGCCATTGTTTAAAGTCTTCACCTGTCATTTTCACAAGATTATCACTTACAGACACTTGACATCGGCCAACCCAGATCCATATTGCTAATTGAAAAGCATTTTCTCCCTATATGAATACCTAAATCATGTGATCTCATTACATAACTTGACACTAACAAGCTGTGATAGCATAAATCACTACCAGTAGAGGCCCTTTACTTGTCTCAACCTGTTATTTCATTTTATTCTGGGATTTCTTTCTTTACTAGTTTCTGGTTGTTCTTTCATCTCTTTTGTGCTGCTTAGAAAAACTGGGATGAACATATTTTGCTCTTTAGAGTTGGTTCCTACATTGTGCCAGTTATGATTGCTCTTTATAGTTAGTTCAGTTATCAGACATCACAGTTTAGAAACAATGTTGATATGAATAGATTTTTGTTTTTAAATGTGTTGTATATATTCGTGAAACACCACCAACAGTTCAAAATCTGTCTTTAATTCCCTTATGCAAGGAACTTGCACCTTAGCTTTTCTTTCTGGTAAGTGTTTTTCAACTTCTTACATCAGGTGTATTTTTCTTCAATTGAAGAATATCATATTACAAATGTTTTGGAAGAAATGAGTAATTTTTTTGCAATGTTTGTCTCATACTCAGGAGTCAAAATGTTGTATTTTCTTCATGTATCTGAAAAGTTGCAAAAGAGCACTAAATATGGTGACCTGTGAGGAGGGAAGGAGAGTAAACTGTCTTTTGCGGGAAGCTATTTTGTACTATCTTCTCTAGCTAATGACAGTGGCTAAGTGATATGATGTTGGACTTAAAATCTGATGGCGCTTATGAAAGGCTACAATTCAGTGGAAAATTGTAATAGAAAAGTTTGGTTCTGTTTTTACTAAATTTTCACCTCTTCTTTCAGTGGAAGATCTTTTTTTGCTATTGTTTGTTGATGAGAAGCCCTTGCTACCTGCAGAAATCCTCACTGACTGTAAAACAGTCACCTTTTGTTCTCCAGTTGAATATGCAAGAGACTTACTAACAATGGTTTCCTTATGTGATGGCTCCTGAATGCGTGTTGCCTGATGGGCAAGGAAGTGTCAGCTTTAATTAATGGACAGTCTGTTAGTACAGTTTGTTTGTTTAAACTGTGCTAGGAGGCCCACTGGTCAGTGACATACTAACCTATAGGAATATTTAGTTGTCTGCCTTGAAAGTGTTTCAGACTGGTGTATGAATTGCAAAATCAAAAATTTACTGATGGACAGAAAAGTTAAACTTGTGCCTGTAACTATGAATTATGATTTTTCTGCTTTGAAGCTCCACTTCTGAGCGACAGCCTTAGCACCCAGCTCTTAGAGGGAAGTAAGTTGGTGCCATCCACACTTGGGCAGGGTTTTAATCACAGACTTGATTCTGCTTGTCTAGATGGTAGTACCCATCTTAATCTATTTAATAACTACAGTGCTTTCTCCTTAGGACCCCATGATGGCATACTTTTATAGTGAGGTAGACATACCTCTTAAAGTTAAACATACCCATTACTCGGAGGTGCATAGCATGAAAATTGAAGGTTAATGAAGTGCCCATGTGTGTTGTTAACTTTTAGTTGTATGTTAACTTTTTCTTTGGCAATTCTAAGCTTTTCTGATTACAGTTTTTGTAGAACGTATTTTCTCCCTGCTACAGCTGTCTTGACTACACCGTGTGTGTCATGGTAAGTCCTTCACTGTTCATTGACCTGGAGGGCTCAGCCATTAATTACACATTCCACTAACTCTTTCTCTACTAGTTTTGCATTTAGAATCTTGTGATGAGAGTGCCACTCTCTCTTTGATAGAGTGAGATGGAAGAATTTGATGAAACATCAGTTTATTTCAAGTTAGTGTATTTAAAATTATTTCTTAAAAAAACTGTCTTTCTGATTCCCCCACCCCATACAGCAAGCAAAGGCTGCACGAAATTGCATCAGGCTGGGGACAGGGCTGTGAGAATTTGTGTAACTGTAATGCAGTTGGTTTGTGTGTTTGCTGTACCCATTGTCTAAGTTTTGTAAGTGATTCTGTATGGTACATTTTCAGTCTTCAACATGTGGCAAGTAAATTTTAAACACACTAACAGTATGCAGTGGTGTTTGAGGTAGCACTACTTCTCTCTTTGCCATGTTGATAGGGAATCCCAGCCTTCTCCCAGTGTGGCCTGGGCCTGTTCAGTATGCAGTGGGGAACAATGTTGGGAGTTTTCATTAATGTGAGATGAGGAAAGGAGTTGGATAATAGTGCTGTTTCACTAGTAGGTAGGTAACCACTGAGTACCAAGTGCAGACTCCCGTGCCACGTTTGATGAGAAGATCTTTTCCTTCCTCTTTGCACAGTGATAAGATATGTGTTGTTGGATGACTGTTTTCTGGTCTGAGAGACTAGTAGTGTTTAGGGACTCTCACTGAAATGGAGAGCCCAGGATACTGGCTGCATGCACAGTGCTGGTGTCCAGATGATGTGCAACAAGGCCCATCCTGCCATCAATCTGCAGATACAACTTACATTACCAGAGGGTGGACTGATGGAGTTTGATTAGTAAAGTTTTTGCCATCAGGGCACAAATTTTCAGGCCAGTGCAAAGGAAAGGTGTATTTGTGTCTTTGAAGTCAATGAGTATATCAAACACCTTACTAATTCCGTTTTCCTTTGAATTACAGAGTGGTTTTGCTTCTTAGAACAGGAGATGGTGTGTACCTTCAACACTTGTGGCACTTAGTGCTTTCTGTTTTGATTTTCATGAACCTTATGTCTAAGTTGCTTAACACATGCAGAATGAGGAAATGCACCATTTACAATGGGAGAACTAGCTTCCTCTAGAAGCTTAATTTTGCCTTATGGAGTTCCTTTCATACCTTTCTCCTAGTTTGGGAGCTGTCTCTGTCAGCCACATAGTATTTGAGATGAATTAGCTGTGCCTGTGACAGTGGCCACAATTGCTTTTGGAGAATCCCAGCACTGGGGGGGGGGAGGGCGGTATATTTCTTAGTCATTGCAGTACTGTTTCTACTTTTTTTTCCTCTCTATAAAACCAGAAATGACAGCCTTGCTTTTGTTGTGTTATGGGTTTGGAAGGCATGCTTCTTTAATGAATGCAAGTAAAAGACTGGTTTTATTACAGAGAAACCTGGGACAAAAACTGTAAATTGATAATTTCTTGTTTCTCTTCATGCTGCAACAGACTTTGCTCTGTGAAGGAGCAGTTCTTTGGCAATGTGTTATGAGCTGTGAGCATGGAGTTTTGTCTCTTAGTGCTGCAAGAGCAGAGCAAATGTTCGCATCCAGATTTGGTGTGGAATTTGCCTTTTTTTTTTTTTCTTAACAGCAGCTTTACTCTGATTTTTGCCTGTCCTGTGTTTTGCCATAACTCTCCTGAGCACCAGGTGATTACTGGAATTTTGAATATGCGATCTTAGTGTGTTAAATGTTGTGCCACAACCTAGAAACTGTCCTTTTTGGAAACTGCCATAACAAACATTTGAAAGAGATTCTTCTCCCTTTCTTGTGCCCAGCCTTCTGGTAAGTCTTGTTGTGGATACAGTGAAACTTAAAACATGCATGTTATGTGTTCAAGCTCATGCTCTTGGTGTCTGAAGGCTCTGTTTCCCTACAAATAAAGTTAGATTTCTTTTTTTATTGTGTCACTTGTAATTACTTGGTGGTTTGTTTTTTTTTTTTTTTTTAATATTCCTCCCTCCCCACCACCCCCCATGTAACTTTGTAACTGAGCACAACCCTTAATTGTGTTGGAAAGTGATCGAGAAGAGCCAGGCAAAATGGAAAGCTCCATTGTGCTTGGTACCATGATGAATGTATTTTCTGTTCCCAGATGATTTGCAGCACTATTAATTTCAGAGTTATCTTGGATACACAATGAAACAGGCTTTACCTTTTTGATTTTGCATTGTAACTAAAGGGTGTATTTTTCAGTTGGAAAACCACACTTAGGCTTATTTATACTGCCAGATGCAGCAGAAGTTAATCCTGTGCTGCAGTATATCTCCTTGAAAAATCATGTTTTAAGCTGCTGCCAGAGGGGTGATAACAGATGGGGAATTCTAGAAATGGGCCTCTTAAGTTTGGAGTGTTAAAAATCAATGTATTTTGCATATCTGTACTCTATGTAAAAGCAGTAACTTCATGTAGGAGGCCTACCTCATGTTCATTCTTGCTGGTTGTGCCTCTTCAGGACTCTTGCCCTGCACATCCCAGAAGGATAGGAAACATCCTCTCATCTGAAACAAGCTGTTGCAGTTGTATGGCAATGATATTGTGTGGCAACACTTTCCTATAGCCTGTACAGCAGTTGTTTTACATCTGTATTTCCTGATTAGAGTGTTATAGATGGGTTGGATAGAGGTTCTGAAAACGAAATGAAGGTAAGTTCTGAATTTCTTGGCTATGCTTGTATAAGGTTGTAACACCAAGTTTTTTTAAATTGTGGATCAGTTAGCTTCCTTGATTGGGTATTGTTTACATTACCAAGTAATACATTCAAATATTTAAAACAAGCAATGCCCGATTCAATTTTATATTTGTATTGCAATTTACTAGTCTATTGCCTTTCTTCAAAATACAAACATTGCCAAAAATGTCATTAGTATGATATCTGCATATGATAACTGCAGATACTGAAGTATTTTAGCATACATATGAGCAAAATATTTTCAATAATTTTTTTCTGCTTCTTGCTTTGCTTTTTGCAAAGGTTGTAGCCTTGGGATGCTAGCCAGGCTTTGAACTGTAAAAGAGAGCATAAAGAATCCAGGATGTTTTTAGAATAGTCTGAACTGTGAGCAGATGGCTTCATTAAATTCTCTTTAGGAACAAGGAGAGCAGTTGTTGCTTTTGCAACAAAATTGGCTAGAGCAACTGCTTGTATGTTGCCATCCCAAGTATGTGACAGGTAGAAAGAATGTACAATTTTAGCAAAGCAATTGGTCTATGCTCCTTTAAAATATGGATGCAGGAGAGTGCTGCCTCTGTTCTGTGAAATGATAGGTACAAAAAAGAACAAAAGAGTGAATGTTTCATCAGTAACCTTTCTGCAGATGTTTTAAATATTGGGCAGGGGAAGCTCTGGTAGGTGCTTTACTTTTTTCTCCTTGATCCCGAAGTTCTGTTCTCTGCCACAAAATCTTCTTTGCCTTTGCTTTTTGCCTTTCCTTTATGGAAAATACTGTGGAAAACTACATTTATAATTAAATGTATCAAAATGTAGTTATAAATGATCTGTGAAGGAGAGTGATACACAAAAGGTAATTTTCTTCCTTCAGGACATAAAGACTTCTGGCACAAGCTTATCAAGACCATGGTTGCTCAGGGTGTCAATGTTCTTATATTGATCAAAGTTAAGTGTGTACAGTGTGAGCAAGTTTTCACTTTGGTTGAACCTAAGCTGTAATTAGGTACTTGATAGTCAATTTTTTCCCAACTGTTCCACTCCCAGAGTTAAAAACCAACTTCTTAAGTTTTGGTCAAGGCAAATACTCTCAAGTTATGACAGCTGAGTAGACTGCTACAAGCAGAAAAAAATCTGTTGAGCTTTAAAATGGCAATGGCTTTAAGGAGGAGAATCTTCTTGTAGATGCAGAGTCATAGGTGTAGAAGACTTTGTTCTACCTGTTGTGCCCTTTTAGAGTTGTTTGTTTCCTTTAAATTTGCTGGCAGTAAACCTAGTATCTGTGAAGACAGCGTCCTGCTGTAGTGATAAATTTTATCAGTATTGATTATTGCATATACATTCTTTTGCCTGTGAAATGCCTCTTTATTACAAATTAGATATTAACCTGCTTTAAGTAATGTAGGAGGACTGGTGGCTCTGCTGGTGGTAGGTCTGAACTCATGTTAAGGCTTGTCTTTTGGTATATGGTATATTCTGGGGAAGATTTGGGCTCTAATCAAACTTCTTTGCTGTTTTCAGCTCCGTATTCTGTTAAGCAGGAAATCTGGGACAGTGCCATTGGAATGGATTTGTTGTTTGAGATTATTGAGTGAGTGGAATGTCTTTATTTATGAAAGTGCTTGTGCATCAGTTTGTTTCATCATATTGAACCAAATACCTCTGTGTAATTAGTTGTGCAGAAGTTTGTACGTGGATGTTGACACACATTTACATAAAAGAACAAGTTCATGTTTTTTCTCATATTTGCTTTTATAAGAGTAAATTTGTAATGTGCACATGCATTGCAGAAACTGTCTGAACCAGACGACATATTGCTGGAGGAAATTCTGTGCCTAATTAGAATCAATACATTCCATGATGAGCGTTGAAAATGACCTAGTATTTGGGAGAATGAACTACTGGTGTGTTATTGGCCTTGTTTCAAGTTTTTCCCTGCGTTATTCTCACCCTGGGTTCTTCTATTAAGTTTTGTATGTCTGCAATACTTGGTTTTAAAGTACTGTCTTTTTATGTGTGTGTTCTGCAGAACCATATGTGGTAGTAAGAGACCTGGACACTGCCACTATTTTGATAGAAGTGTCTGAGCAGATCCACTGTAAATGCCGTTCTGGCCCTAGTTATCACATACATGCCGCTACCTGTAAGACAAACGTTTTGGACTTACACTGATACATCCTTATGAACACAACCATGACTATTAAGTGGAACACTTCACCGCACCTTGGGGTGTATTAGGTATTTTCCAAGATAGAAAAAACGCTGTCAATCTCATTTCTCTGCTCCATCTCCTTGTTGCAGAAAGGTACAGCAGTGCTGCATAGAGTTGTAGTGATCCTAATGGACAGGTTTCCTAGATTCCAGGTTATATATGTCCTATTTTCACCTTTTCTGTGAACAGGAATCAAGTGTTGTATAACTATAGTTTGGGTACATCAGTGAATTTTAGCAATACATGCTTCCAAAAATAGTCTTTTTAAACTCCAGGCCTTACACATCCTCTGGTCAGGAATTCAGTCATGTATTTGTGTCTGTCATTCTTTATTGATGTTTTGCAAACATCTCACAACAAAGACTGCTAAGCCATTTGGACATCTGGACTGAATGACATTTAACCAGCTTACGTGAGCAAATGTTTCTACCCATTCACATAGTCAAATGTTAGCTGCAAAGCCTGGAATGTTCTGCCACAGAGATGAACGGCTTATTGTGGTTATGATTAACTAAATTTACTCAGCTTGTTCTGACTGTGCTGTTTTCCCCATGAAGGCAGAAATGATTGCCACTTTGCAGTCTAGATTCTTTTGATCTTTAGATCTATGGAAATTCTCTACTTTTGCACTTGCTCTGTTTAGCTTCTGTCAACCACAGACCCTTTATAAGCAGAAAAAAAGGAAAGACTGCAGACATCACAGATCATTGTGTCTATGGTCAGCCTTGGTTTGGACGAAATAATGCACAACATTTGAAAACATCTTTTGTTAGTGATGATAATGTTTTGCTGTGCTGGTGGAATAAATTATCAGCTTCCTTGAACCTAGAAATGTAATAGTGGCCTTCATGTTAAGAAGATAAAATGTCTGCTAAGGCTGGAGTGTAAATAATTTTCAGTTGGAGTCTGCCCTGTTGCCAGCGTTTTCCTAATGTGCAACAAAGGAATATGATCTGGTGCTCCTGTATTTACTCCTGCAGCTCGTAGATGGGAACAGCTTCACACTATTCTGAGCCATTGCAGGAAGTGGCCCAGGAACAGGGCAGACAGAATGCCAGTCCTCCAAGGATGCAGCCTAATGTCATGGCTTTAGGTTGTGCTTAATTCAGTAACCACAGTTGCCTGTTCCTAGTCCTTTTGTCCCTTCTCTGATCTCCTGTGCTGCTGCTGCTACTGCTTCCCTTGAATGAGATCTTCATCATAATGAGAATTTAGGGTGTCCTGGTTAAAAATTTATTCTTTGTTTTTGTCCCCTGAAATAGCTTTCCTTGGAAATAGCTGGCTGATTATTTTTTCCCTCCCCCTCCTTTTTCTAAAAATTTTTGCTTTTTATGTCTGGTAGTCCATGTGGCTATCACTGTGTGGTGTGTTACTTGCCCAAATGAGCTGTGCTTATTCTGTTCTTGTATTGTAGTGTCCTGTTTAGTGCTGAATGCAAATCCTGCTAACCAGCAATTGTTCTTTACCCTGCATATAAAAAACTGCAGCAGTATTACACTAGTTTCCTCAAGTCCAGGTTGATGGGAAGCATCCACTGCATAGGTTGAGTCTGAATAATATGTAAACACTGGACTGACTGTAGTCTCTGGAGTGGACTGTTGACTTTCTGGCCTGTACACTTGCCTTATCCTCCCTCTGCTGGTGATCAGCCTTCTGCAGTCTCATGGATATAATTGTCACAGACAGGCTTTTCTAAAAGTGACGTGTCACCCTTACTAATCCAGAAGAGTTTAATCTTTTGGACTACAAACACTTGATGTTATTGAAATAGAGTTTGACAATATGTTTTGTTCTCTAAGCATTTTTATTTGCTATTTTCCTCTATTTAAATTTGGCAGACCAGCAGCAGAAAAAATCTTGTGTCCTTTTGTGGTATTCTGCAGCTATGAAAACATAGGCCTTTGAGAAATAGGGTTTATGTTTTGTTCTCATCTTCCAGTGTGCTGCAGTAACACATTGAAGTGTTTATTTTATCTGCTTTATTAGATCACTTTAAGATCTTGTAATCGTATTTGTCTCAGTTTCACAGCTGTGCGGGCAAGGAGTGGAGGACTACAGACTTTCTATTGGATGAGCATTTCACCTGAGAAACATTGTTTGGCTCTAGATTTTTTTAGTGCCTTTGTTCCTCCTTGGTCAGGCAATCCACATGATGGTGCATTTATTCCTTGAAATCACACGTCTTTGCCTGTTGATGACAGCAGATGTCCCAACAACAGGCCATGTGTTGAGAAAGTGCTGTCTGAGAAAGAAAGTGCTTCTTACTACTTGTTGGTCTTAAAATTTGTCTCTCAATCAGAAGTCAAAACTACAAAACAGGACCTTGCATAGCAGTAAGAGAGAGTTGCCTGCCTGGCCCTTGCCTCTTCTGGCAGTGTAGGAGGCAGTAGAGGGGATGGCCTGGGGTCTTTTCTTGCATTTACCAGAAGTGCATGGTTTCTTTTGGGGCTCAGGAGAAGCAAGCTGTTAAAAGGCCAGATTGAGTGCTACTGAGAGAATAGGCACTTTTTTAAACCTGTCTGCGTTCATGTGCATCAGATGGTCTCAGCTGATGGTGTTTTCTAACTTTGCATGTAGGTACTGAAAGTGTGGTTATACTACCCCATGGCAGGCATGGGTCCTTGGATACAGTTAGAAGAGTCCTGTGGTGGTGAAGGACTGGCTGCTAGAACGAGATAGTTGCAAATGGTATGGATGTGGGTGTGGAGGAGTAAGGTGAGCTGCTGGGAGGGCTACAGAGAACAGCATGTGGTGGGAGGTGCTTGTAGGCTCTGCTGCTGATTTCTCAGACTATTAGACAAATGAATAATGTTTATTAAACTTGTTTTCCTCTTGAAATCTTATGAAGTGGCTTAGTAGGAGAGAATTATGTGGTGAGCATAGTAAGCATTAAGATGTTTAAGCTGAAAGTGGTTTAAACTTTCACTGAAAGGTGCAAATTGTAATTTTTACAAGTGATGTGAAAATCTGTATCACAGTGCTGTGGATCTCACTAAGCAGTCCTCTCATCTTCTTTCTATTGCAGTTGCTGAAGACATTCCAAGTTTTCCAGATTAGTAAATTTTTGCGATTTTGGACTGTTTTTCATGTGCTGTACGAAGAAGAGCCTTTCACTGAGTCTGTTGTGACACTTCAGTAGGCTTCCTGAGTCTGGCTTTCACCACCAGCCTTTGTGCACCATAGGAACTGGCAGGGTGCTCTGCGGAGTAGCTGATTTTCCAGGCACAGTCACCTGGTTTTGTAGTTACTGTGTCTTTTGTCTAGTGGATCCTAGGCTTTTGCACTCCTTTTCAGGCATGGATCTGGCAACTGCACTGGCATATGTCAGGGAAGGTTGAATCTAACACATACCTCTGAGAGCTGGAAATGTACCAAAGCGTTGGAGAGAAGATAAATGCCATTGAGAACTTCTGGGCTTTGGATTAAAAAAGACCCATCACCCATGGGGTGGTCTGAGAGGTTGCTGGTCATCTGGTTCATCTTTGGTCAGGGTCTGACCAGATTGATTTCAGGACATGTGATCTCAACAAATGTCCTGTGAAACCTCTCAAGTCAGACAGGAAGGACTCTGTAGGAAATCTTACAAGAAATCCTGTAGTATATAGAATGCAGCAACCTGTTTTCCTACGAGAAGCAGCAGGAGATGCATCTTGGGTTCCCTGTGCATCAGGAGTAGTTTGGAGAACCTAGATGAATGTAAGCAAGATGAAACTTCTGTGTCACTGCTGAAATGTACATGAAATAATCCTAATTTTTTAGCTTTTCTCTAATTTGTCATTATCTTGCAGAATATTGATTTTGAGCAGTACTTTCAAATGTTAACATTTGAATTCCTTGGTTTCATTTTAACAAAAAGATAAATAAGCAGGGGCTTTTTTCCTGCTGAGGAGTGATGTCAGTTCACATCATCTGAGGTGACATAGCATGACAAGTGTTTTGCTCGCACTCTTGGGGGAGGGGTCAGCTTTAGTGAAATTGCATAACCATTTTATGTCGCTTAGATGTTGGATATGCCACCAGCCTTTCAAAACATGTTAGAATTTAAAAATCTTTAACCTACTCAGATTTTTTAAAGTGCTATGGCTCAAAAGAGCTCTATCTGTTCTCTAGAAAGATAGAGAAACTGTTTGAACATAGATACTCCGGTACATATATTTTTTCTGCAGAATGACTATCAGTTTTAGGCTTTCTCCGAGGGGAATCATAGAAGCTTTGGGGTCAATAAGGAGCAGGTTGTGTTGTGCCTTGAGGTGTGCGGTTGACTGACTTTGCTGGTGGACAGCTTAGACAATTGCATGCAAAGGTTAGCGCAGTTTCTCCTGTGTCACTGAACAGCAAATCTGTTGTTAAAGACAATCTGTTTTGTCAAGCAGAAATATGCAGCCTTTAAGAACAAGGAAGCTTAAAGGAAGCTTGCTAGCAAACAGTCCTACAGGAGGAAGGATTCTTAGCAATAAAAATAACGAAATCTGTCATTCTGTCTTTAATTGTCAAAGAGCAGTAGCAAAGCAGCTAATACATGGTTGTTAATCTGGAGTACTGATTTCACTTTGTAGTCTATATACTTTGGCTGCCTTGGATGACATCTAAGAGATTTGCAAAAGCTACTTAAGAAAAGCAAGCTAATTATTAGTAGACTTAAATTCTCACTGCAGATCTGTACATCCTGTAGGAAACTTGAGTGGCTTTCAGTTTCTAAGAAAAAATTTTTTAGACTTAATGAAGTCTAAACAATAGTTTTCTGGAAAGAAGACAGTATAACAGAACTTGCTCTATACATAAATAACATTGCCTATGCTCATATTTTAATAATGCCTTGCTAATGTTAATAGTGATTGTTTTGCTTTGCTGTCGTAACCTCTTGCCACAGTTTAATGTTAATATTCCAATTAGAGAAAATTGGGGGAGGCATCAAGGGAAAGTGAGAAGGAAAATAATGCTTAGTAAGAGTCATTGTTTTGTTTGCTGTATTATATCTGCCCTTAAAAAAAATTTAAACAGTGGATCCAAAACTAGACAGCAAACTTTCAGCAAATGAGTTGTATAACAATTGAAACTCAAATTTGGGAAATCAATACATCAACAGAGAACTTTGAACTTAAAATTAGTTGATTTGAATTAATGTGGAATGGGTTTTTTTATTTCCTTTTTTTAAAGAAATGCCCCCTTTGTTTCGTAGACTGTACGGGGACTGTGGTTTCTTTCTTGTGCTATTAAATGCACTTTGGAGAAGAAGGATATTTTACAATGTAGAATAACACTTCTGTCTCGGCCTCTTCTGGGTCATGCAGCAGGAAAGAGGATAGCAATCTCAAGGATGGTCTTCCTCTTTGCATATTTTTTTGGTATGTATAGCTGACGATCTTAGAAGGTAATAAAAGGATACAGGAAAGCAGCTAACAGCTTGGGCACCTCTGCAGAATATGGTTCACAAGTAGCATCAATTGCCCTGAGTTCTGACATACTTCTCTTGTCTGGGATTAATTTTTGCATTCGGCTGAGCTTAACCTAATTTTTCCACTGTGACATTTGAAATGTGAAAGCTGTAAGTGGTCTGTGGTGGGGATCTCTGGTTTGAGATAAGACATGAATGGCAGCTGCTGTGGAATTTGGAGGTCAGCTTTGCTAAAGAAGGCTGTTTCCCCTTTGAGCCCTAAACCTGGAAGGAAGCACATAAAGCTTTTCTTGCCTCTAATGCCTTCATGTAATTTTCCAGTTCTGCTTTTCTGTTTTACTAAAACTTGTCAAATCTAGCGTTCTGGGGCTGGAAACTTGCAGTAGTCATCTGTTTTGTCAAGAAAGTGTGAGGCAGGACCTCTGTGGTGTGCAGAACTTGCATTGGTCTTTTCCTTTCAAATGTCTGTAATGATAGTGCAAACAAGGTTCTTAAAAGTTAATGATCAAGTGTAATAATGACTCTCCCTGCAACATTTCATTTGGCATAAGAGAAAGCTCATTTTAGGCTTGGCAGGGAGTTAAAATCCCAGTAATGCTCATGAGAATGTTCTGCAAGCAAAGCTTCTATTAATCCTGTTCCTGACGTGCTCATACGTAATTTGAAGTGAAACCTGAAGTACTTGTACTGAAAGATTTGCACCTGTGTTTTGTATGTACAGAAAGCAGTAATATAGGCACAAACTGATAACCCAGTTACTAACTAGAGGTCAAAACGACCTTTACATTGTTATTATCACCACAAGGGTTGATATTGAGGCATGAACAGGTGGGATCATTGCTCTATAGCCTGATAGAATGGATGTAACAACACATGATAAATCACTGCATTTGTGAAAGTTATCCCAAAGTCAGTGAGCTCTTTTCAAACTCCAGAATTAGTAATCTCTGAGTTGTTGCTAATGAAATTCTGCAAAAAACCAGTAACATTTAACAAGTTCTGTTCTGTGCAAACATTTTTATAATTGCTGTTATCTGTAAGTTCTTTGTGTATCTTACAGAAGAGTGTAGACTCCCTGGCTGTACATAGTTGAAAAATAGCAAAGGTTAGTGAGCAATTGTAAAATAATCTAACGATAATTTGTAAAATCTGTGTCTATGCTGTCTGTGAAGAGTACTAGAAACTAATTTCAGAAGTATGATTCTGTTACCTTTCAGCATAAAAAATGCTAGGGTTGGTGCAGAGGTTATAACTTGTCAAAAAAAAGGTGTCTCGTTTCTGAGCCAGAATAACAACAAAATCCCAGACCTTTTAAAATGGTTGCCTCTGAAGCTATGTATATTAGATAATGATTTCTTAAATTTTAAGGCTATTTTACTGCATTTTCATGGTGCTTGGCAAGAAAACATGAGATGCAGTTCTGCTGTTGGAGATTAATCTCCTGTCGAGATCTCAAGTATTTAAAATGACCTTTGTAGTGTGCAGTGAATTCTGGATTTTGACCCTAAACCTGGTATGTCCTGTTTTGAGTGGGGCTGGCTAGGACATACAGTTGTTACATGGTAGATGGTAATGCTCTTCGTCAGCATGTCAGAGGCAATGCAGTTTCTTGAATGTGAAAGTAAATGTAAATGTAAGGCTAACATGCTTGTGGCCATTGTTTAGCTGATGAGAAGGAATTGTAGTTTGTTACTTATCACTGGCAGAGTAGACTAATAATGATGCAGCAGAAGAACAGTGTTTACAGCTGGGTATGTAGTTCTGACTTTTGTCTTTTTAACATCTTTTTCAGCAAGCAGTCCTGCAGGAACGTCAGTACCCTGAGTGGGTGCTATGCAGCATCAGAAGGGAGAGCTGTATTATGTCTGTCACAGGCCTAATACTATAAATCCCTCAATCCTTCAGAGGTTTCATTTTTTTGGACAAGGATCCCTCATCACTTCCTCGCTTTTTCTTATTTTGCCCCTGAGGAGAGGCAGGGAGGACTTAGTGTGAGTCTAGCACTTCCTTCCCGCTCCCATTTTGTCCCCCTGCTAAGGAAGGCTCAGGCTTGAATCACAGAGTATTCTGAGTTGAAAAGAACCCACAAGCAACCCCATACTAGGATAGAACCTGTGACCTTGGCATTATTGGCACCATGCTCAAACTAATTGAGCTAATTTCAGGGTCATAATTTCTCCAGTAGTGTTGCACATAGGTTTCAATCCACACCAAGCTAGCACAGATGCGAAAGGAGGTATTATGGATGAATTTAAACTACCCTAAGCCTTTTCCTCCCCAAAGTAGGTGGAAGTTGATCAGTCAGCCTCCCTAACCAGTTACACAGTGGTGTAAGTCTGGTCTGGGAGCTGGGGATGGGTGGAGACCAGGTGACACAGAAATGACCAGAGGTAAGTAAGCAGGCTGAACCCCTTGCAACTATAAGGAAGAGGAGCAGTTATCTAGCTTGTTTCCCCTAGATGATGATTTCTAAGCCATTCACCCTGGCACATGGCTAAATTTCTGATGAATGTCTTAAAACTGAAACATTCACATAATTTATCAGTGCACAGCTGGTGTCTAGGACCTATAAAGCCTAAATGTGCTGTAATTAAGAGTAAGAATAAAAGAGTGGGTTACCACATACAAGTGGAATACTGCAGCAGAAAGAGGAAAACAACAGTCACCTGGTGACAGGCCAGGTGAGAATGTTAAACTCTACATGTGTCAGTGCAATGAAAACTGTGTTGTTGTTGGTGCTATTGATGCTGTACCTGAAAACAGAATTTGACATTTGGTGTGCCAGAGTCAGATAGCAAAGAATGGGAATGGAAGGTAGAAATAAGATGTTTCTATGTTACTTTCATTAATATGAAGATAAGCAGACCTGGGGAAAATTACTAGCTTTAATGTGGAGTTTTTTTATTGTTAATATTTAACCTGTAGCAGGTTGTCAGTGGAAATAATTTTGGAAGCCAGACTGGTTTTACTTTGAGAAGGTTCCTTGTGCAACTTCATCCCACAGCTGGATGACAGGAAAAAAGGAGTTAATGCTCTGTGTAAATTATAATGCCTCTGTCATATGGAAACATGAATGTTTAAACTTGCTGGCTGAAAAAGCAGCTTATAAAACAAACAACACAGGCATGGAGATACTGGCTTCAGGTTGGAAGTTTGAAAGAGAGTTGACAGCACTTGGTGGTTATTCTTCAACTAGGTGCCATGGAAATAGAATTAATTGAGGGGGAGAAAAAGAGGCCTTTACTGCACCATCTTCAACATGGGTAAGGCTAGATGAAGGAAAAACTGCACACGTTTTACTGTTTTGCCTGCATGATTCACGTCAGATGCAAAGCTGGTTTTGTGTGATGGGCAGTAGAAGCAGCTCTGTGGAGTGACAGGTAAAGCACTGAGAGCGGCAGAGCTGCCATCTCCTTTCTGCATCTGAAACTTGGGAGCTCAAAATTATTATCACAGATCTATTTGTCATTTGGATGTTGTAGTTCTTTGTCCCAGATGAAACTGGGAATTGATACAGTAGATTCAGGAATATATTAATTTTTTTGAGGTCCGTTCTGGTTGTTTTTCTATTGAGTGGGCATGTTTTTAACATGATATGAAGTATCATCCTAACCAGTCTAATGACATTCTTGTGACATTATGACATTGTGCAATTGAACATGAGAGGAAGATAGTTTCAAAGTGGAGCATATGATAAGGGAGTTGTAATGCATGATACTAAGATAAAGGTATTTAGAAGCGGAACAAATTTTACCTGTGTTCATAAGTCAGAGGTGTCCTTACATAACTTGTAAAGCTTGAGGAAATCCCTTTTTATAGCTTTTTGGATTGTTTTTGGACACGAGCAATTATGTTTTGTTTTTACAAAAAATCAGTGAATTCCACCTGTGAATTTTGGTGGGTTTTTTTAATAGTAAATACTGCTGCAGGGTTCAACTTTTGACTTTTGTGTAGCCAAACACAGTGAAGTTTTGTTTTTGTTATTTCTTCACTGTTTTGAATAACTTGATTCAAATCCCCTACTTCAGCAACCTTGTGCAGCTCCCTCGGGGAGGCTGTGCTGTGTCTTACACAACTACGGAGCTGACTGGCTCCTTGAACTGAAGTTGCCTCTTTTTTCAGCACAAAAGCTTTTTCTCAGGACAGACAGGTAACCTCTTCCAAGGCTTCTCTTCAAGGTGCAGAATGTTTTGCTGTGCAGGTGAAGTGCTGTCTTTTAATCCTCTGTGCTGAGATGAAGACGACTCTTTCTCCTCCACCTAATTCTAATGGGGAGGGGAAGAAAAAAGAAGGCAGTGTTTTGAACATGCTTTTAAAGTTTGTTTAAAGCTGTCTTGGTGCTCTATCATGTCAGTATCCTTGAGCAGTGGATGCTGTTCAGTGTGTAGGCATATGTATGACTTAGGAAGTGAAGTGTTCTCAGTGGGCATACTGGTCAAGATGTTTTGGTACTGAAAACCTCTGCTGTGTGGACAAGGTGGTTGTTGAATTTGCCTTCTCTGAAAGTCAAGAAACTTCAGGGTCTGGCACCTGTCAGTTCCTGGTATAATTTGTTAAAAACAGTCTTGAAAGCCTGAAAAACTAGAATTTGATACTGAATACCTGGGGTTTTCTACACTATCATGAGAGTAAGAGTCAGTTCTAAAGAACTTTAAAGTCTCCTTTTCATATATTTTCCTTGCCTCTGTTGTGGGATTTTTTGTTTCTTTTTCTTTTTCTTTTTTTTTTGTGTGTGTGTGGGTTTTTTTGTTGTTTTTGTTTGGTTTTTTTTTCTTCTTCATTTGGTTTTGGATTTTTGCGTGAGGATTTTTGGGGATATTTGTTTCTTTGGGGTTTTTTTTTGGTGTATGGTGTTTTTTTTTTGGTCATCTGTTTTGGTGGGATTTTTTGTTTGTTTTTGTTTTTTTTTAGAAGGGGTCATGCATTTCTCAAGGCAAGAGAAAAAGAAAAGTATCAAGACAGTATTGAAAAATACTAAATCTAAATATGAAACACTATGGAGTAACACCAAAGTGTTTTGTAATCTCAGTGTTCAGACAGCTCTCTTGAATATGTTCACACTATCACTTGGAAACATTGGTAATTGCAGTTTATGTAAAGAATCATAAAGTCAAAAAAGGAATTGCTGTAGTAATAAATACTTGAAAAACAGCAAAAGGTGTTCTCTGAAAGTGACAAAATATGTAATTTAATCTCTTAAGGAAACAAGCGGTGTAATACAGCGTGTTGATTTTAGTTTTGGCTTTTCTGGGTTCCTGTGTTGTCAGAGTGAATATGGAAATAGATAACATTCATTCACTTTTTAAATATTAGGGGGTGTTTCCACATAATTAGCAGCTGATAGTCTTCTGGGTAAGACATGCAGTTATTTTGAGGTTTTTTTAACTCATGATTTTCTTGTAATGTGCTTCATTTATTCTGTTAAAGAACATTAACCAAAAATACAGTCAGAATTTAGCCTGTATTTTCTGTTATTTTTCATTGAATACTTAGAGTAAGATTTGAAGGCTCATTTGCTGTTTCTTCTTGTTCAGGTTTTTGAACCAGTAAATGGTTTTCAGGATTGGTTCTTTTCTGACAGAAGGAGAAGGACACCTGGATTATATGGGATTTTATGACAAGAGGAGGGGTAATTGTCTCCTTTATATTAATCTTGTTGAAGTAAATATGGAATATGGATGTGCTCCCAATGATCTCTGCTCTTCAGAAACTATGTTGGTTATTCACCAAAATGTTCTAATGTTGCTTCTGAAAGAACATTTCTTTCCCTAAGCAAGTGCTGTGCAAATACATAAAAATTGTACATGTCCCTGAAGTAGTGATTTAAAATGTTCAACCTGAAGCCAAAGTGCTGGCATTTGTTACTTTCTTCATACTCTGTGGCTCTTATTCTTACACAGTTGTGTTAGTGTTCTCTGTCTTTACTGGGATTCGATTCAGAACCACTACCATGTTTTTGATTAAAATAGTATTTTGTTGATATTTATGTAGTATTTTAACTGAAAGAAAGTTGGAATTGTGAAACATACTCAGATCCTTTCCTGAAGAAGAGTTGAGATGCATACATAGATAGTTATCATGAATGTTTCTGTTCAGTTTTATGAAAGTTAGGTTGCTTAATTACAGAATCTCTTCATACCCTTAAAAATGGAGAAACTCCCATCTCGGCAGTAGCTCGCCCAGCCTTTATATTTGTATTTTGCCATTGAGACACAGGAGAAATTCATAGCCCTCTGCCTTCATTATAATCTCTATGTTGTTCTTGGCTTTTCTGAGGGTACTTGTGAAATCTGAGGAGTGTCAAGGTGACAATGGAACTGAAAGCTGAAGATCTCAGCAGAGTTTGGGCTAGATAGAAGTGAGTATTTGATACATGAGGGCATTTTTGCTTTTTTGTTTCAAAACTGGGTTTAGCATGTGCTTCTGCTGCAGGTTAAAGCTCATGCACATCTTTTCCTGTAACGTTTAGAAAAAGTTGAGTGATGTTGATAGGCCACTAAGTGGTTCTGTGAAAGAAAGATGATTTTATCAAAAGTGAAGCTTTGCAGGCAGGAAAGGGGAAAAAGATTGGAGGCTTTGCTCTGTAAATCCTGTAGTATGTTACTTGGCCCTCCCTTACCCGCTCCACAACGTCTTGCACAGGTGGTTAGCAGGTGTAATCACCAGCTCCATCCAGAGAGGGTGGAAGCAATGGAAGTTGTGGCAGTGCCAGCAACAGTTACTTTGGTATGGCAGATAAGTTACTAAAATATAGTACTAGTACTATGCAGTTCTTTAAGTTTGTAGTCTAGCCTGTTCTTTTCATGTAAGTATTTTAAAACTCTAAAACCACACAGAGCATTCAGAATAAAGTTTTTGATGACAAATGCTGTCTGTGGGCAGTGTGTGCAGCCATAGTTATTCATAGCTGTATATTGGCCTTACTTATGGCTTCCGTGTAAGCATTAAAATATTTTTTCTGAAAGCCAGTGCATATAGATTATGGCTGGCTTGAGATACGGGTAGCGAATATGCCTCTAACTGTAATCATCATGACATTTATCTGGAAATTGTGTTTCAGTGAGGTCTGTGTATAGTGCAATAATACCAGAAACATTCTCAAACTTAAAACTTTCCTCCATGGTCTCCTAAAGAGTTCTTCAAGTAAACAAAATTTGATTACATGCTGGTTTTCTTGTATTTCCTTTCTTAGCTTGATTTGTAGTTACTGGGACTTGGTTACAGCAGGCATATGCTTGAATAGAGAATGAAAGAAGGGCTACTGATCTGGATGGCTGCTGATGTGCAGAAGGAAAAGGAGTACATGTTATGTGTTGTTCTTTGAACTTTTTTCTTTAAATACAGGTAGGCTGTGACAGCCATAAGTACCTTGTAATAGATTAATATGCTTTGACGTTTGTCAGATTAGAAGAAGGTTTTCAAATAAATAAAGTATATGCACACACATATATGAAGGACTGTGGATCTTGTACAAAGAATTGCTTAGGGTGGCAATCCTTTTATAGTACATTAATGTATTCCAGGCTGCCTTTCATTTATGATCCAGTAGGTGTTTTCTTTAATCTTTGAGGACTTAGTCACTGCTGTCAAAATAGTGAGCTATTCGTGGTGTAATTTTCCCCCCAAGCTCAAGTAATTGTTGCCAGAAGAAGCAGTTTGTTTCCCCATCTCTTCACTCCCCCTTAAGTTTACACTGAAGTACTCTTTAAACCTGACAGGATATAAGGTTTGTTAGGGAGCTCCTGTGGTGCCTGCTGTAAGGGATCACCTGGGAAGCTTTTGTCAAACAAGAGGACCCAAAGGATGTCTGCCAATCTGCAGAGCTTACATGGATATTAATTTCATTGTGAAGTCCTGGTTGGATTAAAGGGCTTAATTATGTCAGAGCTTCTGGCAAGCTGAGTAGTTACTCATGTGACTACAGGTGGTGTCCTGACAGGCCATCAGTGGCAGTCTGTTCAAAGGAGAGGAATCAGCCCCTGCTTGTGAACCACCCTTTACCTTAGCCCAGCTGCCCTCACAACCCAGCCCCACGTGTGTGGGCTTCTCTGCCAGAAACACCAGTGCTTAGGGGCCCCTTCCCGAGGACCATACCAAGGAGGTATGGACTGCTCTTGGTTTGCTGAGTTCTTTAGATGCGGTGCCACAGCCTGGAACTTCTGGTAGCTATTCTGCTGCTCCCCATCTCCATGGAGATCCATGCTGGCTGAAAGCTGACCTGGGCTCCGGCTGTCTATCCACCTGGCTTTCAGGTACCCAGTGGCCTCAAATCCTAGCTCAAATTTGGAGCCACTTATGGAGACTTGAAAATCTGTAGTGTACAGGTCAGCTAATTGCTGCAAGAAGTGTCACACCTACTGTAGCTATTAATTTATATGAAAGTGCTTCCTCACAATGAAAGTGCTTCTACAAGCCACAGGCTGCTAGAAGTCCTTTCTCGAGAGAGGCAAAAGAGAATTTTCTTTTTCCTTTGAGGTATCTGCAGCTAAAATAGATGACTGTAGTTTATAGCAGTAAGCTGTAAGGAAACATTGGGATCTGAAAACTCTAGCAGTGATAGTAACTATGTTGTTTGATGGCCTCTTGTGGAAGCTGTAATTTTTGGAAAATTTTGACTGTTCACTTAAATACTGAGTAGCAACAGCCATAGAGATGATCTAGTGCAAGTTGGTTCATGGAGAACTCCATAACTGGTCAGATGACTCATAGTTTGCCTGCTCTGTTTGTTTTTCAGCAAAATGAAAGGTGGATGGGATTTTTCACATCAAAAATAAGTCAATTACATTCTGTCAGTACTTGTGAAAAATAGCCAGATAGGCAATGGATTTCCATCGATTACTTTGTTGAAAAAAGATGATGGAGAGTCATACTGAAGTCTCCTCTCTATAACACAAAAGACAAAATAACTGAAAATATTTTCTTGCAAGCAAAAGTGGATTTGCTGTAGCTGTTTGATATCTGCTGCTATACTGGTAGCCACAAAATGTGCACTGTTGAAGGTCTGAAAAGGACCCTGTATTGGTTTTGCCTTTACTCAAGAGAACATGCAGTATCAAGCTGTTTCTTGTACTTTTCTGTGGCCTGTTTCATTTGGGGCCTCTGTCTTGTGAGTCATATAATCCTGTGGATCAAGAAGGAAGTGTTCAGATGTGCAATGGAGACTTTTTTTTTTTAAGGAGCACCATCTTCCTAATTGCATCTCTGGGAACCCCCTTACTGTTAAGTGAAACCTACTTCAGACCCAGAGTGACTTGCATTTAAAAAGCACCATCCCTTTACATAGCTCACACCCTTCTAAAAGTGCTGGGATGAACAGTAGGAAGTATATATGCTAAAGACAATCTGATGTAACAGGATTATGAATCTGCATATTGAGAAGTATGTTACCTAAAATAATCTTGGGATAAACGCATCTCTGTGCCCAGTTGTGATTGCTTTGGAGTGGCCCTCTATTTCCCCCGTGATTACAACAAAATAAATATGAGCCTGGGAGATTTTGTCATAAATATCCAGATATTCTTGTATAAGCTTGTGCATAATGTGGTTATTCAGTAATGCAGGAGAGTGTTGGAACTTCTTTATATAGACTTAGGAAAGGTAATTGTTTGTGGGGCTGGCTGGTGTCTAACCTTTTTGAGCTTTCTCTAGTATATCCTATACCAGAATAGAAAGAGTCCTGGACTCTTAACCAGTATTGGTAGTTGCTACTGCAATGTAAATGCTGAATAATTTCATACTAAGTAGCTATCAGGCAGCGTGGGACAGGAGAAACAAATTGAATTTTAAATGGGCTGATGTGTATTCTTTTTACCAGGTCTGCTTAGTATTTTTTTTGTGTTGAGTGCAATGTCAGGATCTTGGATTGTTGGATGCAAATGTAGTGTGTCTGGTTTCTGTCAGGAATGGTCTGTCCTGGTAATCTGGGAAATAAAAGCCAAACTTTTGGGGGAGGATTTTTTATAATTCCCATATCAGAACGTGCCCTTCAGGTTTATGTGGTACTGATGTGAAGGTCTGTTTCTTCTCTTTTCAGAAAGGATGTGTTTCTGACTGTTTCCCAGCTCCCGGCTGTGCAGGAGTCTCCAAAGGGTGACAGGTACGTACAGTGAGACTAGATGTACACTCCCACAGCAAAGGGGGACTGTGATGGGTTCATGGTGGCTCTGCTATAGGTGTCTTTGTTAGCAAAAACAAATAAATACACTGCAAAAATACTAGGGACTTACTGCGTACTGGAAAATGTAAATAAGGATGTTATTATAAGCTTGATGTATTGCTTTCTTTTGCTCCCAGACCAAAATACTCAAGAAACTTACCAGGAAATGGACTTTTTTCACTTGGGAACATACTGCATATATACACCTGTTTTTTAGTTACCACCGAATGGTCATGTTTAGGATTGCAGCTTCCCTGTGTCATGCAGTTTATGTATTATGAAGGGAGTATTGGGCTTGCTTTTGGAGATATTTGACTCTGAAAGTGTTGCTGGACATGAAGATTGTTTGTTTGGTGTTGTGGTGGTTTTTGTTTTTTTTTGTTTTTTTTGTTTTTAAAGCACAGATGCCTATTGTTTTAGACATGCAAGTACTTCCACAAATTCCTTTAGTTGCCAGTGGGCATCTTCAAATACCTCGAATGACTCACTCAGCTGTATGAGCCCAAAAAAAAATGAGAGAAACTGAGCAATATTTTTGATTGTGACAGTGTGTTTAAGTGGTAGGGGAGGATGAACTTGGAATTTCAGGGACTTTATTTCTTGCTCTCTTGAGCAGTTTTCTCTGCAGCACTTACACTGTCACAACCCAGGTTCAATATCTGGGAATACCCAGTGAGGTAGAAACGAGTCTTAGAACATAGCCTGGGCAGCTCTTGAATTCTCTGTTTGGGATAGCTCAGCATCCATGTTAACTCTTTCCTGTTTCTCTTTGGAATTGAAGCCTATTTCTTGATCTAATGATCTACCCATAGCAGTATGAAAAATAAGAATTTTAATCTCCTATTTGTTTTGTACTTTTTTTTTATATAATACTTTATGTAATCTTCTCCTCCAGAAAAAGCCCATAATAATAAAAGAAAAAGAATGTGAGTTAAAAAGAAAGGGATCTCTTTAAGTATTCCACTGAAGATAAAAATATTCTCTGCTCTAAGCGGAAGCATTAGTTTCCTGAGTATTGCTTGATAAGGCATATTTATCATACAGAATCAGAAAATACTAATTTCTGGCCTAAAACTGTGAATCTTAGTTTTCTCAGAAATTTCATCCTCTTTTAGCACTTGAGCACGTCCTCCAGGAAGCTTTGTGGTAGAAATAAAGAAAAAACACATCAGATTATCTTAAAAATCTTCATCTAATTTGTAAGCACCTAGCAACTACAAAGTATTTGGTTTACAGTTTGAAATGTAAATAATCCCATGCTCTACATGTTTGTTAGTCATAAAGGGCTACTGGTCTGCTAGTTTGAGTTTGTACCTTACCTCAGCAGAAAATGAGTCCATATGTATTTTATAATGAAAAGATTGTAAATAATGTTTTTCATGAGACTGTCTAAAAATGGCACTGTACTTGAGGTTCTGAAAGGGTGATAACTAAAGCAAAGAATATATTCAGCCTGTCCTTACTGGTCTAAAATTTACACACTCTGTAAATAAAATTCAGCTGTCAAAGGTAAATTTTATGCTTCTCACTGTGTATTTTTGATTACTTAAAATACAAGTATTGCTAGTGTTTTACTTTCAGTTTTGGAAACAATGGAAAAAAAAAGCTGGATTTAAGCAAAATCTCACAGTAGGAGTTCTGTGGTTTGTTTTTCATGTATGAAGCCTTAAAATCTTTGTTGTAAAATAGGCATCAATAAACATTGAAACAGGCCTGTGTTCTGTTAAAGCTTCAAAAGCTTTCAAAAGAAAGTTATTTAGGGCGAACTTAAAATTTATGTCCTTTAGCCCCCCCTCCTTTTCTGCTGGAGGAAGCAATTTGCTCGTAAATTTGCCTGTCTCTGCATATTTAGCTTTGTATCTCTTATCATAGTAGCTTGGAAGTTTTGCAAATGCATAATTTTTTTTAATTATTTATTTTATTTATTTATTTTTTTAAATCTAAAAACAGCAGGATGGTCTGCCTGGTAAACCTGTCCTGGTTTTTTTTGCTCCTGGCATTGGAAAGGAAGGGTGTCTTGCAGTCTATTTCTGCTTACGGTGAGGTCCTCATTTACTGTGCCTGGACAATGAGTGATGTGAACATGATTTATTGGAGAAGTAGGGAAGTACATATTTTAGAGGGCCTTCTTTAGAGCCCAAAGGAAGGTAGTCTCTTATCTTGCAGCCTCACTGGTAGGGGAGGAAGACAAGGTGGTAGCATGGGTGGGAGCAAAAGCAGGGTAGATGAGGAATTACAAGGAAAGATAAACTCTGTGAAGGAAAATAAAGTTCAATACAAAATGGGAGGGAAATTATGGGAACACTTAGCATGGCTGGGCTATTCCGAAGAGAATGACAGAATTAGGCCAGGAGGGCCAGTGCTTGTTTGGCTTTCTGCAGGGAGAGGCTGGATGCTCTGTGATGGTAATGATCAATTTCTTGGGAATCTCAAGGATTCCAGCCATTATGCTGGTTGAAGCTGGTGTCTTAGTAAATTCTCCTATGTTCATATACAAAATAAAGATAGATCCAGTTTGTGTAGTATCGAGCCAAACTGAGAAGTTGCACAATGCAACTAAGTATTTCTTAGAAGAAAAAATATCTCAAAACCACTGCTGAAGAATTAGTCATTTCTTAACTTTGAAATTCCAGAATTTAGATAACTTGTGCAAGAGTTTCACATACATGATACATACTTGGATCCAGCTTTACCATGCTGACTGTGGATGAGGACACTGGCCTCTGGGTTGCATTACTTATTAAAAAAAAAGGATATTGGTAAGGGTTGCTGAATTGACATCTCTGAAAGATGCACTTTTATGTTCATAAGTACTTGTCTGTGCTTGCTTTGCTTCTCCTGGAGGATAGAAAATATGGCAGTCTCCTTCCCATTGTTGATTTATCGCTTTTCCCAATGCAGGGTTAGCATTTTGCATTTTTCTAGAAGGGAGACCAAACCAAAGTTCGTTTGATGCCCAGTGGCACAGGCAGTGTGAGAGACAGATGCTTTTGATCTTGGCAATAGCCAATATATGCCATTGCAACTCTGTGCTTTCATAATTTATGCTAGGATTACTTATTAGCAGTTACGCAGCCTGAAGTTTTTCTAACTTTGATTTTCTGTCCTTTGAGAGAGCGTGAAGTTCTCTGTCTGTTTCTCTTCCTGTGCATTAAAATTGTGTATGTCAATGGGAATGTTCATAGCTCTGAGCTTCCAGCTGTGCTCTGACAAACTGGCAGGAGCTCTGTTTCTTCTATAGTTGCTCTCTTTAGCCACTGTAAGCACAAGCATTATGGAAAACTCATGCAAGTACTCTATGTGTTTTGCTCTCTTTAATCATTAATGTAAAATCGTCATCACAGAGTGTGTAAATTAAAATTACCAATGTAAATTTACCTCAGCAAATGTTTAAGGTTTACAAAAAGTAGACCTATGGTCACTTTAATTAGAGTTTAAGTATGTAATCAAGCATTTCAGGTTTCTTTTTGCTTTACTTCTGCAATGTTCTTATTTTCAAACAAATTATGGCTCATTTTTGGGAGTAAAACTTAAAGCATTAGGAGGCCTAACTTTTCAGAAATGCAAAACACTCAGATCTAATCAAAGCCAGTGAACATTGATGGAACTGAGTTAATTTGGAAATCAGGGCACTGTCTGGGCCTTTTTTTTGTTTTTCTCTCTTCTGTCCCTTGTGTTATATAAAAAGATGTTCATATTAGATTATGGGTGACCTCCCATTAGATGTCAGTGAAAGATAATTTATAGCACAGGGAAGGGAGGAGCAAGGGAGAGTAATTAAATTGAAGGCTAAATTAAAGGACAAGGTCCTGAGTGTATTTTCATCTCTATTTAAATGAATAGAAATGAGAACAAAGTGGATCTTGCACAAATGGGCTTGTAACATTCATTGTAGCATGTCTCACTCCTTTTTTTAACATGCACAATTTTACCATAGGTCAACAAATAATGTTCCATTTAATAAGTCAAACTTACTAATGTGAAAAAAGAACCTGTCTTGCAAGTCTGTACTTAGGAATGAAATCACAGATTTCCACTTTGTTTGGCCTAAGCAATTCTGAGTCCACACTGCAAAGTTGGTGCTAAGCAATCTAGCCAGACCTTTTGTCTTCTTCAAAAGATAACTTAATTTCATTGACCTTCTGCATTTTCAGAGGTGAGCTAGGAATGTAACTGGTTGTAAGGAAACTCAGGGTTTTCCTTTACTAGAGCTTTTATTTTCTAATCTTATTTTAAGTCCAGAAAATTTACAAGATTTCAGAATTCTTCTGGGGTCATCTTTACCCTGTGGTATTGTACATAACCAGTAGCTTGTAGATGTCCTGGCTATCTCTTTTTTTAAAACAAACAAACAAAAAGAGTTAAGAGGGAATTATTACATTACATGGAGTCTTCCGTAACAAAAGGTAACAGAAAAAAAAGAATTAGCAGTGTGTAGAAATAATGGCTCAAAGATCCTTCTTCAAACCACTGTTTCCCCCCATGCATTTTCATTGAAATAAAATTGCTAAACTGCTTTGGACTTCATCATTGAACTACTGTATTCTTTGAAGCACTTACCTGTAAAGCTGTGTGTTTGCCACAGAATACGTTTGTGATATCTTGTCACTCTGAGTGGGCACTTTTTAATAGATTGGAGAGCAAAATGTGGAATTGCTTGCGTGATGATAAACAGGAAGGGTGAAAGAGAGACTAAATAAGCCTAGTAAGCAAAACTGAAAATATGATGCCTTGAAAAACAAAATGTTATATGTGATTGCCTACAAACAGTTGGATCTGAAGTTCTCACCAAGCCTAAAAAAAGACCCAACCAAAAAACAACAACAAAACAAACCACAAAAAACCCAAAGAACAAAAGACCAAAAAGAAACAAAAAAACCCCACCAAAAATATTCATGTCACAGGTTCAGCTTGAACAAGTTGTGGTCTTGTGTGGTGTTTTTTCTTAGTAGACAAAAGATTTGTAGGAATAAAGGACATTTTTAAATCTTTTAATCTTACCCATGATCAATCGGTAAAGAAGGTGTAAACACTTCAAATGTAGTTGCTCATCTTCTGCTCTCCCATGTTGCTTCTGTGTTCATTGCAGATCTGCTGGCTGAGCTTTCTAGAGTTCCAACTTGCCTTTGCCTGCTTAAACCTGGGACCTTTCCCTCCCGGAGGCTTGCTTGTGCTTAGAGCTGTTTCTGCAGCAGCTTCACCCTAGTCTTTTTACTTTTGTGTTCCTTAAGTACTGGCCCCTTCCTCTTTAATGTTACTAATGATTTTGTAACGTTTGTTTGCCCTCTTGCTGGGTCAGCTCTGGGCATTATGCCTGTCTTGGATTGGGGCAATTGCTTAGTAGTTCTGTGCTGGTGTCTCAGGCAATGGCACATTGAAAATTTAGCATCTTCCATGCCCTGCTACAAAGGACAGTGTGCTTTTTTCACCATCACCCCACTCTGAGTGTACAGCCCTCCAAATCTATCTATAATCTAGTAACTGATGAATGCACTCACTTCTCCTGGCAAGTGCTTGATAAGCCTTTACCTAAGTGGTTGTTGGAAGACAGGAGCAGTGGAGGCTTTCGGAAGGTGGTGTGGAAAGCAGTGAACAGTTTTGTTGATTATCGAGAACAGGCTTTTCTGGGACTGACAGTAATGGGTGACTCAGAGTGACTTCCATAGTACTGTCTAGCACTTTCACTAGTTAAGTGTTTTCTCCTTTTATTTTTGTATGTAGTGCATTAGCTCCTCGTTTCTGTAGTGTCTTTCTACCCTGCACACTTTGAGTGCATAAGTAGCATTAGAAAACTTCACTAAAAAGACACTTCTCAAAGATCCCAAGGATGAGAGGTATGGCAAGTTTGTGTAACCAGTGCTTATGATTAATGCTGCACTTCTCATGTCTATTGCTCTCTGAACTTAGTCATAGTAATTTTTGCTATTTTTATCATTTGTCAGAGAAGTGGAGTTTTCTTTGACTCAGTATTAAATGTATAAACTATAGTCAAGATTTGTGCATTAAACATAATTAAAAATTCGAAATATTTGTACTTGGCATTCTAGATTGAAATGACTCCTTTCAATTACTGCCTATTTGCCACGTAATGTCGTGTTTTTAAGAATATTATTGTCACTAATTAACACATTACTTTTTTCAAATTAAACTATGCAGACAGCTTTAGAAATACTGCAAGATCAGTGCTATTTTTGGCACTATTTGGTGTGCTTTCTCTGCTACTTCTTATTCCTCTCCTCTCTTCACAGCGTCATTCATTTCTCTCCAGAAACAGGAGAATGCACTCAGTGGTGCTTCTCAGCAGTTCTGCAGCCTGTGGAGAGTGTGGGCAGTCTCTGTATACAGCATCCTGGAAAATGTGCATTCTCTTGAAGTGATCTGCTAAAAAGCACGTGCTTGTACAGTTGTTCCAGCCTTCATTGTTACACTGCTGTCAAGGTCTGAAATGCCTGGTCTCTAATACTCCTTGCGATTTGCATTTCATCTGCCAAAGAAACGTTGCCTGCCTATCCAGTGAAGCCTGAAGAGCAAGGACACTGAAGATGGCTCTGTGTGCTTTTTATGCAGTTTGGGGTTTGTTGCTAGAAGTGGCAATAGCATTTGGCCCAGTACCGAGGATCACCTGGGAACACAGAGGTAAGAACAGCAATGTAAGTAGTGTAATGCGGGACATTTCCACAACTTTAGGGTTTCTGTGGGATCTGAAACTTGTTGAGTCCCTATGTTCTTTCAGCCTGTTTGCTATGTTTGGTCAAGTGCTGCTGGCTTTGCTCAGTTTATGAAGTGCTTAGGACCAGAATATTCAAATGTGACTTGGGCACTGCATTAACTGTTTTCAGGTCCTTCAAGCATCTCTGAAAATAGAGCTTTTTAAAGGAGGAATTCTGCATTTGGTTTTCTCAGCAGAAGGATCTTGCAACTGGAGGAATTCTGCATTTGGCTTTCTCAGCAGAAGGATCTTGCAACTGAAGCTTGCTTCAAGAGAAAACACCAATTTGTTTTAAACAAATTATTTTTGCTTTGAGTCTGAACATATTAACAAAGTGCATCTCTCCAGCTAATAATTTTTGTTATGCTTTTTCTGCAATGTATTTTCACACCAAGCCATCCTGTGCACTAAATAAATCTCCGGGTGAAGGAAAAATGAGCTCTTCACCCTCTTCTGACAGCATTATGCAGTGCCTCGCTGTGAAACAATCTTTCACGGAACACCACTTTTCTTGTATTTGAAGTTGCAACAACTACTCGTAACCTCCCCATACATTTATCAGGAGTCTGCAAAGGTGGTGCAAAGAGAAGTAATAGGAATCAGAAGATACTTTAGCTTTTGGTTTTATAATTTAGCCTGGGTCTGAGAAGAACTCTAAAGCAAGGACTATTTGTTATTTGTTGCTGTTTGCGAATATATATATATTTTTTTTCCCATTTTTCTCTCCCCTTGCCTTCCCCCCTCCATGTGGCATGGATGCTTTAGGTTTTACAAGATTTTGTCTTTGTGTCCTTCTTTACTACTACTTAGTAAGCAACAATTTATTCCTTACCCAAGTATGCAGTAACTGAACAAAGCCAAACAAATATATTGGCCATATGAAGAAACAATTTTAACTAAGGATATTAAATTCTGAGGAGTCCTACTGTAGGAAAAGATAGGTGGAGATTAAGAATATAGTAGGAATAAGCAGATTATAAAATAACTGCCGGAAGTGTTTTTCTTGGTTATTGGTATAGCAATTAGTAGCTGCTGATGAAGCTTTTCAGAAAGGGTGATCTGTACAAGGCTTGTAGTTCCTGCTTAGACTCTTCGATACTTTTATCTTGTATGGTAGTTAAAACTTGGCAAATTGCTATTTATTCTTATATTAATGTACTGAAGACCCACATCCAAATTAGTGAAAATGCATGGAATTTATATTCATTCCTGTTACTTCTCTTTGTGTCTATCTGATACAGACTGTTGCATTTAAATATTGGAAACCTACCTTGAATAGGAGAGGGAGTATAGTTCAATGGAATTGTAGGAACCAGTTAATCCATTTAGGGAAAATTTTCCTGCCAAGTAAAATATTTCAAAATTACATGCTTGAGAATCTAGTTTAAAATTAATATTTCTAGAGTATTATAGTTGAAAATGTGCAGTTACTAATGGTACAATTGGAATCAATAATGCAGTTTTCATTTGTATCTTAAAAAGCCGTGTTTAATTAGTCTTGTGGTAGTACAAAATATGGTCTCCCAAGCTATCAGTCATTTTTCCGTGATGGTTGTGCATGCAGAAAAAACATTATATTAGTCAGTTTATGTCATCTTCCTGCAAACCATTCTGGTCCAGTCTGCATGCTTCCTCATTCCACTGGCTTTTCTCTCATGTCTTCCTCTGTTTCTCATCTTCTTCCTTTTCATTTTGATTTTCTTCTCATGCTATTTCCTTCTCTTGTGTGCATTTCATCTCTGGTTTTCACTTCACAATCATTTTATTAACCATCTGTAAATGTTCTCCTTGTAGCTTTGTGTCTTCTTTCTGCTATGGTAATATATTGAAGTGTCATCTTAAGGTGCAGGACATTTTGTAAGATTTGTTTGGGGCAGTTGCAAGGGATGTGCTGACTGACCTGACTTTCCACAGTAGGTTATGTGGAAAGGAAAAGGTGAGGAAGGACCTGACAACGGATGTGGAAAATGGAAGTTTAGAAATAGCAGATAGAAAAAAAATTAAGGAAGAAGTGAGTTATAGGGATTACTGTCAGAGGAAATATTTAGGCCTATGAAATTGAATGAGAAAGTGGGAACAAGTGATTTTGATGTTTATGATGGGAGCTGCTGTTTCTGCTGAATCAAGCTTCTCGGGGGTCCCTCGTCTTTTACATGGGTTTCTGAACTAACCTTTGTTTTCAAGTTATCTAACAGCTGTTAGACAACTTAGAAAAAATTACTCATAAGCTTGACACTAAGTGATTGTGTTTCTTCATGTGGTGCTATTTTTTTTTCCCCATTTCAACAGAGGTCCAGCTAATACATTTTAATGAATCAAAAGTGTCAAACTATTCAACCTTGCTGTTAAGTGAAGACAAAAATGTTCTATATGTAGGAGCCAGGGAAGTGATCTTTGCCTTAAACGCAGTGAATATTGCTGAGAAGCAGCATGAGGTATGCATTTTAATACATTATCCCCCATGTGAAATTCATACACCAAATTTGATTTAATTTCCTAGTATCAATAGCATTGCACTTTAGGTAGTAGGTACCTAAAAGAGAAACCACAGTGTGGGCTACTTCAGTGATACTTCTGAAAGATTCTCTTGTAGAGTCAAAGAGAAAAAGAAAGGAGAAACTGTATATAAACCAGTAATTAGGGGTATCCTTGGGTATTTTCTCCTTGTGGGCAGGATGCTTGACTGAATGGAGTTCAGGTATCATCTGTAATGGTGGTTCTTACACATATCTTTACTGTTAGGAGTGGGTCACATTCTGCTAATCTAAATCACAAAGTAACCAAATCTGAAACAGAAGTGAGATTAGAGCGGTAGGCTGCAGATGTGCTGCTAATGAAGGCCCTCTCCTTTTGAGTTTCAGCTTATGTTTTGTGTCTTAGTGTGTCTGCACAGCAAGTGGTGTTGCAGAGAGGTCTGATCCAGCTTGCTCAGGGAAGTACTTTGGATATTATGACACTGGCTTCTCAAGGTAGATTAGCCAGACAGAAGCCTGCTAATGTTGTATTGCTTCCAGTCCTTCCCAGGCTCCTGCTTCTCATCCCATCAGCAGCACAGGCTGACATGTTGAGGTGCAGTGTGGAGTCTCACGTGGGATGCTTTGGAAGATGCTCAGAAGATTTTTAATCTGAAGAACATATTCATGGGTGGTGGTGGGAAATGTCACCAGCATATAAAACTTGTTTTATGGGTGCACATAAATGTCAAAATTGTACTCAGTATAGTGTAAATTGGTCCTATAAGTTTTCTTTCATTCCTCTCCCCCAAGTGTTTTTTATTCAAGTGTTAATGAAATAGAGAAGTATTTTACATTGAAAAATACTTAAACCAGTTACAGTTGCATTTACCTAATGCATACGGTAATAACAATTTTATTAGCAATTAGAGGGGAGTCATCAGTATGAACCTAAAAGATAATAGGGGTAGTTTAGTCCTGCTTAAGGCATGTAAATTTGCAAATGTCACCTCGAAGGGAAACAATGGTTTTGAACCTTTGAAAACGACTTGGAAAATAAATGACTTGCATTTGCTGCAAGATGGTCTTAGAATTGCCTTTTGTGTGTGTATGTTATTGCAAGATTTTCAGATCTTGTATTGAATTAAAGTGCTTAGAATGTGCCTTTTTATTGCCTTTTTTTTCACTCAGTTACACTGGAAGGTCACAGAAGATAAAAGGACTAAATGTGCAGTCAAGGGCAAATCAGAACAGGTATGCACTTTTATTGAACTTTGTGAAAAAGTTTCACATTGCACTTCAACAGAAGTCATGTTAAAAGGAGAAAGTATCCAACTGCTTGAAATTAAAACACTGAAATAGTAATCTAATTTTTTTTCAATTAACTTGAGCATTAGAAACCGCAGCATGCCTGGGTTTTTGGGGTTTGGTGGGTTTTGTTTTTTGTTTGTTTTCTGTGGGTTTTTTTGTTGGTGTTCTTTTTTTTTTTCCTTTAATTCTTAGTTCAGTATTTTTTGCTGGTGATTATTATTTGAATGTCTGAAAATCTGAACGCACCCCCTAATGTGTGCTTAATGTTAATGGTTTTCCATTAAAACAATAAAGGAGTATTGCTTTCACTGAAGTAATTGATCGCAACTGTTGTGTGTTATTGCAATAATTCCTTCCCAGCATTTGATTTTACATAATGACTGATAATTTTGTTTGCTTTGCTTTAGGGCATAGGTGTCTGTTATTAGACCAGTGTATTTTTTCACTAACTCTGTATACCCTTGTTGTTGTGCTCAGTGGGTGTGCACCTCACTGTTGTGACTGCTCAGACAGCTCTCTGTATTCCCTAGGTATTTCTAGGAACCACTGGCTCCTCATGACTGCCAGGGTGCAATCTGTCTTGCTCATTTTGCCTTTATGGTTTACTCGAGGTAGTTGACTGTATGTGGATGTGCCTTTCTCCTTGTGTAACACCACTTCATTTAATGATGTGGTAAAGTAAGGGTTTGTTGGGCAAGACTGTCATTCAGGCTTCTAGCACAAGTTTGAAAATAGAAGTCTGCAAATCCTGTGAATGCAAAGAGCAGTCCTGTGCTGCACTTGCAGCAATGTGACCCTTGAACCTGCAGCCTCTTCAGTTCACAATTACAAAACCCCAAGTGCAGGGCTGATAGACATCCTGCGTTCTAGGGCCTTCTCAAGGTGGGAGCGGGCTCTCTCCGTTTGACCAGCTTACTGCTTTTCCTTCCACTGATGATCATCAATGCATTATCTGAACAAGAGGTGTGGCAAATATTTAAGGGCTATTTCCTCCTTGACTTCGGGATGGGGTCAGAGAATGTTATTTGTGTTTTCCAGGTTCAGTTGGGTTTGCTAGTAATAGTATTCACTAACAGCCACAATGAATGTGAGATGTTTCTCTTATGTATGCATATGTTTAGGAGGCTCTGTGTGAATCTCCACAAGTCCTCTGCAGAGATTGTTGTTGCAGTATATTAGACCCCATAAATAGCTACTTTCTGAAAGCTCTAAATTTATTTTCTTTATTTTCTCCTGCCCTCAGCTTAACAACTCACACTCATTGCCAGCCATGCTTTTTCCTCACTGTACTCCTAACTTTTTAGTAGTCGTATTTGTTGTGGCTGTGATGTTTTTTGTAGTGCAATAGGTTCAAAAAGTCACGGTATTAAGCCACTGCTGCACTTTCTTACGCTAAAGTGTGCAGTCCTCTCCCCCATGCATTACCACTATGCTGTGTAATGCCAACAGAAAGCATTCATGTAGCTGTTCAAGGACCTAATCTGGGAGAAAACTGGTTTTACTCTCTTCCTCCCCCTTCTGCCATGCAGTCACAGAAATATCTAGTATGTCTCATAAGAAGGAATACTAAGGCTAGTGCTCAAACTTGCTTAAGAAGTTTATGGAATAACAGTTCAGTGGTGGTGTCTGACAGTGTACCTGCAAGAATTAAGGCATGTTGTTGATACTGCTTGTTCCCCTCTCTCAAAGGGTGTTTAGAGTTGTTTTTCTTCATTGTTAATCTGAATCTTTATGCTATCCTTTATAAGGGTTTTGCTCAATGTACTTGTTCTGTTTCAGAGCCAAAGAAATTAGGGAGCTTCTTTGGATGGTATCGAGGACTGGAGGAGGAGGGGAAAAAAGGTTGCAGCAATAAGTGACAAAGCTCTGTAGCTAATTTAAGGGTATGAGAGGTTGTGCTCTTAAGAAACAACCTCGACTGTCGCTGTTCTGTTTAGGTGTACCAGGGATGATGAAATATAAAACTTACTTCATATTTGACTAGTCATTCCGATGGATTGGATGTGTGTTTGGAGCTTGTGCTTTCATAAAACATCTTGAGAGGGACCCTGCTAAGCATGTGGTACTTGGTCATACTGCCCTGATGGGATACTGAGGCAGCTGCACACTACTATCTATAGGAAACCAGTTGCTGCAGGTCTGATTAGAGCTCCTGGAGACTGTAGGGAGATGGTATCCCATTGTCACCCATGTGTCACCTAGGCTTACTGGTGTGTGGCAAGACAAGCTGACAGCACAACGTTGTTTATTTATGTTGGAATGTAGAAGCTATGGTTTATCAGACTTGTTCTTTCCTCATCCTCTATTACAGACAGAGTGTCGTAATTATGTACGTGTCTTGCAGCAGCTGAATGATACTTTTCTCTACGTGTGTGGAACTAATGCATTTCAGCCAACATGTGATTATCTGGTAAGAAATGTACATATATGTACATTTGACCCAGCAACAACTGTACTTGAAAGCAGCTCAAGTAAATGATGAGTTAATGTCCATTCATAAAACTGTTGCATCTTCCATCTTCAGTGCTGGTCGTAAGGCTAGGAGCATTTATTGTACTGTCCCACAATAATGATAGCCTGTGGAAATAAACGGTACTGGTTTTTTTTAGAGCACTTAATGAATTACTGATTCATTATATCTAACTGCAGATTTACTTTTCCATAATTTTTTGTGTATTGTTAGTTAGCATAAAGCAAGTTTCTAAAACTGAAATTACGTTGTTTGCAACTTGCACTCATTACCAAATCCCCCTGAAATTTTTCAGATTACTGTCTCTGCTTGTCTGGCCTCTGCTTCTGGCTGTTTCACAAATTCATAGTGCTGAATGCTTCAGAGTGAAGTCTTGGCACAAAACTAAAACTCCACTTTCTCACTGCTGACTCTTGTATCGTTTTCCCTACTGCAGCTCTTAGCAATTTGAAAATTGAGAAATCTTGTAATTTTGCTGCCTTGTCTCCCCTGCTTGCAAGTCTGCCAGCCATCACCTCTGGAATATTGCCAGGAGCCACTGTCCTTAGCTTCCAACATATTCATTAGAAAGTATAACAGTATTACTTCTGCAGAACTGTGGCTACAGTTTGTCATCTTTCTGATCCTCATCCTCTTGGTTTTTAAGGGATTTGTAAAGTAGCAGCCAAAGTACTTTGTTGCTTTCTAAAGCCTAGTTGGATTATGCCCTATCTCACAAATTTAACATAATCTCGAAAATTGCTAAATTCATTTCAGAAAGCCTTCTTGATTTCTAAGACTCTATTTTTTAAAGCTAATTCAGTAATTGCCAATTCTTTCCATATATCAATTAACTTCTCTGCCTTTCCTGCTGTCTTTTTTGGGTCCTTTTTCTTGAAGTCGGTCTGGATTTGGCTTTTCATCTTCTACTCCTTTCTGCTCCTGCGGTCACAAATTTCCTCTGTCTGTGGAACTCAATAAGATTTTCTAAAAAACGCATATGCCTTTTATAATTCTACGCAAACTGCCTTTGGTGCTGGAAGCTGATGATATAGCCCAATATTTAATGTTTAATTTTCTGATACCTTTGCATGAGTTGTGGCTGAAACAAAAAAGTTTTAACAGTTGTTTCGTGGTTTTCAACTTAATTTTTTCTGCAGAATTTAATTTCGTTTGAACTTGGAGGTAAAAATGAGGATGGTAAGGGCAGGTGTCCATTTGATCCTGCTCAAAGCTACACATCTGTTATGGTTGGTAAGTTCAGACTTGGTATACCTCATTCTTATGTATGAAAATATTCTGTCTTTTCCACTGTCATGCTCCAGTCTGTCAATGTCAAAATGATAGCTTGCCATCCATATTTTTTTCTTTCTTGTCTATCTGTTAAAGACATTAAAATATTTCTTTAGTCAACCTTAAGCGTGTTTCTTAACAGAACTTATAACTCTGTGTTGTTTTGGAAGCAGCTCCTAAAATACTTATTTTTCGACTGTATTTCTAGGTGTTTAACATGTTTAGTCCACATAGTCCAAATGTACTTGACTGTCTTTGTAGTATCAATGACTGTAATTTCAGTAAATTTAACAAGTAGTACTTTTTAGTTGTCCTGATGACTTATCCATGGGGCAGAATAGGAAGGCAAGATATTTATTGCAGTTATACTTAACTGCATGGAAAGACACCACTGAATCTCGACTTGGGGAAAACAGAGTTCATGGCTGTACCCTTGTCACAAGATTGTAAGCGAGATGCTCAGCATAATATGAAAGAGGAAATGAGAAACACAATTCCCTGTGTTGTGCCTACAACTTTAGAAATTGAGTTTGAATAATAGTGGCATAGAAAGAGTGGAAGATGATTCCAAACTTCTTATGCATTTAAGTAAATTTGCATGTTTTTACATAAACTGTAGGTTTATGTGTTAGGTGTTAAAGTAGCACAAAAACAATGCTTTCTTTTGTCAGTTCTTGTGTTAGAGCAATAATAAACCCAAGTGTGTAAGCATTAGGCTTCAGCACAGTCTGCAGAAACATGAACATAAAATACGTCTATGGCAATTTACAGGAAAAACTTGTTTATCTTTCTTGTGGGAAGTTTAAGCTTGCATAGACTCAGAATTATGTACACCTTTTGGTATCCAGTCCATAATATCTAAAATATTTGGTTTTGTGTTAAAGATGAGGAGCTTTATTCCGGGACTTCTTACAATTTCTTGGGAAGCGAACCTATTATTTCACGTCATTCTCATCAGAGCCCGCTGAGAACAGAGTATGCAATACCTTGGCTTAATGGTAAGTGGGCATGAGAACTGGCCCAAATAAATGACTTTTTCTTCTTCAGCATCACACTGACAGAGTTTCTGTGGGTAAGGAGCAATTGTCTAGTATCTCAGAGAGAATGGATTTTGTTATACTGACATACACTGGCATGTGAATGTGTGCCCTCATGCATGCCATCAAGAGATGTTATTTTGAAATTTCAGGATTTTTATCAGCATTGACAATGAAAACAGCTTCCAGATATATGGGCTTCAACTTGACATTAATAGCTGCAAGTTTATTTTATAGCTATTTGTTTATCTGTGCAATAATGCAGCTTAGTTATGATGTAGTAAGGAAGGCAGTGATTTTGGTCTGGAATGAGTTCTGAAACTGAGCTGATCATAGTCTTGATGATTTCAGTTCCTGAATTTCAAAATTCACTGAGTTTTCAGAATGCTCAGAAATTTGAGGCTTTGTCCCAAAAAGGACCAAAATCATGATCACTGTATCCAGAAAGTACAGGATGGTGAGTTTTATAATACAGGTTGTAATGTCATTTTTAGTCTTTGGGCTAATAGCTGAAATAGAGGAGTGCCAGGAAAAGGGGGTCACCTCTCCAGGCCCATTAGAAAACCATGTTTGAGGGTGGCCTGAAGAAATTGAATTGATGAGCTATCATACCACAGAGATCTATCTGTCAGGTATCTTAATACTTTCATTTAGGGTTTGTGAGGTTTGTTGTTTTTTATTCCTGTTTGTGATTGGTGTTTTGTTTTTAAGAAATGCTATTCGTATTATGGACAACAAACTGTGTAGGCAGGTCAGTGACTAGAGAGCAGGTGAATGCAGTGTGGAATGAAAGAAAATTCCTAGAGTGTCTTTGAGGGAATCAAGTTAGTAGTCTCATATAAAACAGAAAATTCTTGCTTTGTATCTATAGAGCCCAATTTTGTTTTTGCTGATGTGATAAGAGCAGATCAAAACAGCACAGATGGAGAAGATGACAAGATATACTTCTTTTTCACCGAGGTGTCTGTGGAGTATGAATTTGTTGGAAAACTGATGATTCCAAGGATAGCTAGAGTCTGCAAGGTGGGATATAGTTCAGTTTACTTCTATATCAATTAGAATTTTGTGTATGTGTATTAAAAAGCATCTCTTACTGTGAATTTATTGCCAGTGAACTGAAAGTGGTGAAATTTAGTGAATTTTAGTTAATTGCAATTCCAATCAGCTCTTCAGAACTGAGAAAGGCTAATGGTTGTTTTGTGAATAAATACTTGACTTAATTTTGCAGTCATGAAATTGCAATACATCTGGGAGTTCTGCTCTCCTCTGAGAGAAAACAAACCAACCATGACAAAACCCAGCGACAGAAAAAATGTCTCCCTAGACTTTCTGTTTTTTTAAACAAGTACAGCTCCCTATGAGGAACTGACTTTGATTGGAGCTGAGTGGATAGAATGTCTATCAAGTGACTTTCAAGTAGCTGCATGCAAACAAAACTATAGCTCTGTCCACAGCGAAATAGTTCTTGACTGTGGTGTAGCAGATGGGACTTCTGTGAAGCTGGTAAGCTGCCAGAGCCTGAAGGAAGGTGGTCACCAGCAGCCTGATTGTGTCACACTTGCTGTGTGTAAACATCAGTGTATTATGCTGATTCAAGTACATACTCAGGAATATTTTTTAAGAATCTTGCTGATGAAAGTTTTTATTAGTAGAAAATGCTGATTTAAAAAGAAGCTTTTTCAGTGGAATGTATCAGTTTCCTCAGGATTTTTTTTCCAAGAGGAAATTTATCTGTTTCATTTTTATGAGGTTGAAAGTTTTATTTTGAGTTTACTGGTTTATATTTAACATGGAAGTCAAAACATCAATAACAAGTTTGTGCCCTTGAGATTTCCATTAAGCAAGGAGCTGAGGGCAGGCTTATGTTGGGCTTTTTATGGCCCTCTGCTCACTGACAGCTTGTGGATGCTTTAAAAGGGGAGTATTCTGGAATATGAGAGCTTCATTATTGTATTATTATATTTTTTCTGACTGTTGTTTGAAATAAGAATTAGTGGCAGGTTGCAAATATATAAGCATTTATACATATTTGTACACCATTGGATAATGAATGGGAAATATTAATACAGTTTCAATATACCTTGATCTTTGAAGTAAAGTATCAGAGTACAGCTTGATTATCAAATATATTGGAACGTTTCTAGTCAGTATAACTTCTTTGAGCCTTGGTACTGCAAATCCTTAATAAAGGTGGTAACTGCTAGAAGAATTAAACCATTGCTGCAATTCTTATAATGAAATTATCAATGTCAGGAAGTTTAAGTGTATATTGCATTACTGGAATTTAAATCACAGTTTTGATGTCTTAAATGCAGTATTACTTATTTCTCTGAGGGAACAGTATAATACTTACTTTACTTGTTCTAATAAACAGTTTTTTCCTAATGGTACATTGCCCATCTCAATTTTTTCAAGTGCTGCTGCAGCATGGTTCTTCATTAACTCATATTTCATCTTCCCTGTGTGTATGATAGAAATAATTCTGCATTATTTTTATTGAATCAATTTTCCTGTGGCTTTCTTACAGTTCTGTTTCTGAATGTGTTAACATTTATTGATGTTGCTATAGATGAAATGTTAGAAAATAACAGAGCTTACTAATTTTATGCTATATGACAGTGGTTCTCAAATGAAAAAATGCTGCTAGTTTTCCTCACAAACACCTTTTTATTTTTTTAACATCTTAAGAGGGACCAAGGAGGATTAAGGACCTTGCAGAAAAAATGGACTTCCTTTCTCAAGGCCAGACTGATTTGTACCATTCCTGATAAGAATTTAGTTTTCAATGTTATCAATGATGTTTTTATTCTCAAGTCTCCGACTTTGAAGGAACCAGTGATATATGGAGTCTTCACCCCACAACTGTAAGTGTGGCATACCCTTTTCATAAAATAAGTACCTTTAATCTCAGTTGGTTACTACAAGAACTAATAATTACTCCTATGGTTTTTCTGGGGGGTTGTTTCTTTTTTTATTTCTTCCTGAACTTCTAGGAATAATGTGGGGCTATCAGCAGTGTGTGCATACAATCTGTCTACTGTAGAAGAGGTTTTCTCAAAAGGAAAATACATGCAGAGTGCTACAGTGGAACAGTCTCATACAAAGTGGGTACGATACAATGGGGAAATTCCTAATCCTCGACCTGGTGCGGTAAGTTTCTGTAATCTTGGACGTGATGACCTTTTTAAATGCTCAAAAGTAAGGAGAGTAGAGAATATTAGGTAACCTACTAATGATTGATTTGCTTGCCCTATCTGGATACTACTTATAAAGACTTTGTACAAAAATAGTGAAGTGATGTGTTCTGAACTTTGCATCTGGGAATCAAAGTATTTGTTTCTTTGTCATTTAAAATTGAGTTATTTGCTGGTATTTTCATTATTTTGTTAATAATTTTCTGGTCGTGAAACAGAACTCAGTATACACTAGCAGCATCAAATACTTCCTAGCTCAGATGAGCAGAAGTGCAGCAACTGTTGCATTGTGTCTGTAGGTTCATCATGTTTATCCAATGCAATGCATTGCTCTGCAAACTAAAATGTTCATAGTGATGGATGTCTTTCAGACTTTTTGTATTTTATGTTCCTTACAGTCATCTTGTTGCTAATGCTGAATGAGGTAATAGTTAAAAGTAGTTAAGATGCATGAGAATACAGAAGGAATATTTTCCTAGAATGTACTTTGAGCCCAAATAAAAATGTAGTCCAAAGCTCAGGGATTAGTACATCACAGAAGCCGAAGTGCTACAAGACCCAAGGACCTTCCTCTGTATAATAAGTACAGTGTAAAAGTGTGCTTTCTGGCCAGAGTAATGCAGAGAAGAAAATGCATACAACTGCTCTTAATGTTTTACATTATACAATTTGGTTGACTCTTTTGGTTTTTGTTTTCTTTTCCCCCCCCTCCCTGTCCTCCTGCTAGTGTATAAACAATGAAGCCAGAGCATCAAACTACATGAGTTCGCTGAATTTACCAGACAAGACATTGCAGTTTGTTAAAGATCATCCTCTAATGGATGACTCGGTGACCCCAATGGGAGACAGACCTCGGCTGGTAAAGCGAGATGTGAAATATACACAGATTGTAGTAGACAGAGTCAGAGCACTCAATGGCACCATATATGATGTAATGTTCATCAGTACAGGTGAGTTCTGCAAAACACCTCTGTTTTAATGATGCACTGATTCTTTAGTTTTCTAAGAGAAACTCTTGAAATGTCTGTATTTACAGTGCTTTTACACCAGCTGGTGTTTTCATTAAAAGGTAAGGTGCTACAGCAAGTGGACAATCTTATATGCTTTGAGAAATTATTGCAGGAGAAGAACTCCAGAGCTGCATGAGTGCAGCAAATGTACACAGAAGATAATCCCTAAGTGGTTATTCTGTGTGCCAAAATGTTTCTTGCTCAGAGCTCCTAATGATGGCAAGTTTAGTAGTTTGTCTTTGTGAAGTTTTCAGCTGAACAGCAAGCAAATTATTGAGAACTTAGACCAATTGTACAGGGTTTTTTGATGCCTTTTTATTTTAAGGCTCTTACTTAAATATATTGTTCTGTCGTTTCAGATCGGGGAGCTGTACACAAAGCTATCAGCTATGAAAATGGAATGCATATTATTGAAGAAACACAGTTTTTTCCAAATTTTGAACCAGTCCAAACTCTCTTGCTTTCATCCAGAACAGTAAGTGCTGTAGGCATCCTAGCATTCATCTCATTTTGTTCTACAAAACTTTTTAGTACCGCTTTGTAACCTTGTGACAAGAGACCATCCCAGTGCACCTACCCAAACGCTGTGTGGTGAATCACGGTGCTGCAGCAGTATCGTATAGTGCCTGCTACATTTCAGTCTGTTTGGCAGAGATACCAAGCTTCTGAAGGTGTAGGGGCTTGTGGGGTAGACAGGGAGGGGCCACAGGTGTGCAGATCTTCACTTGGATTCCATGTGCAGAAACTGAAAGCTGTAAGGTGTTTTAAGATGCCAGGTTCTGGGTTAGGAGTAATGTAAAAATCCTGACCCCTTGTGGCCATTGCAGATCTGTGAGGAAATATCCTCTGGGTAAAGCTAGCAAAGATGTGGTGTGTGGTTCTGAAGAAAGAGACCAAAGAAAAGAGAACAGTCTTGTCTAGTACAGGAAACTCATAATCGTAACTAGCTGGTTTCTACTGTCCCGAATCTGGCAGGCTCCTGCATGCTAGATGTGTCATGAAAGCAGTCATGTTGGTGCAGCTGTGGGTGAGGATGTCTGTTGAGGTCCTGTGTGCCCCGTGGAGCACCAGCTGCAGCTCCAGCTGGGCGTCGCAAGTTGTGCCACAGGCTCTGAACTGCCGTCCTGCGCTGTCCATCGTTGCGTGGTTTAATCCTAGTGGGTTTATGACAGTAGGAAGATAATCACTGTGTATAGTTTTGTGGTGGTTTAGTTTTCTTGGTTTTGGTTTAGGCCTTCCTTGGTAACAATGTCATAACTAAGGAAGTATTCCACACCATTCCTTCACGTAATCAGGTGTATATAAAGACAGAAGGAAAGTTTCCTCTCTCTCTCTCTCTCTCTTCCTTTCGTGTACATGAGTTAGGTTTCTAGCTGTAGTTACTCAGACCTGCAGATCCATGAATGTGTGTCTGTGCCCTAAGCAATGATTTGTAGCATCAGACCTCTCAAACTGTGAGATTTCAAGCTTTTGTAAGGACTGAATACCTCTTTTGAAGTGTCTGGTAGTAATACCAGCATTCAGTAGCTACCTAGTGATAGATAAATGCTCTGCAGCTTAGGGATTTAGGAATACTGCCAACATAATTTTGAAACAGCTTTTATTTTTGTGTGATATTTAATAGAACTTTGCATGTCAACATGATCAGCTCGGGGAAGTGGAGCTTTATGCCATAATTTTTACAAGCTCAGCTTGCATGCTTATTTGTCCTTTCATGCGTATAATAGAGTGAAATCTCGAGGACAGAGTGTATTTTTGTTAGACAAATGAAATTCAGGATTAAAACTGCCATGGTTATAGTTTTCAGTAAAGATGTTTGTATCATTTTTTGACAACTCACTATATATGTGTGTAGATATGTATTAGGTATGTGTGTATATGTATGTACTAGAAGTATTTGCTGTTTTTTTTTTTCTTTTATCTGCAAAGAAAGCTTCAAATGCCTTGCTTTGACAGTTCTCCTAATTTTTCCTGTGATAGAAGTTAACGATAACTCTTCTAATAAATATGCTAATGCCCATTCTTCTAATAGTGAGATCATTCGTACAATGGCTTAATTATGATTCCTCCATTTCTGGGGCGTGCACGGGAAGAGATGGGCATTATAGCCTTATACCAAAGATATGTGATATAGCAGTTTCAGCATGTACTTGGTAGCCAAGGCTAGCATAGAAATAATGACTTTGAATTCATTTGTTCAGAGTCCAGGTGCTACATGCTCAGAACCTCAAGAATATCCTGAAAGAGGGCAGTGTGAGGCATGGCATAGAGTCTGCATAGAGAATGCACTGCCTTTTCATAAAGAACCTTTACTCAAAGCCTAGAATTGAAACAAAACACTGCTTCCTGCATGGCACTGTGGAGAGTAACAGTTTGTGTCTCCTGCAAGGGCAGATTTCTGTGTTGCTAGTATAATTGTTGACATGTAAAACTAAACCCCAAGACTGAAGCAGTGCTGCCCAGTACATTCCCATAAAGGCAGAGGTTCTTTTCAGTGAGGATGAGTGGGAGGTTGGGTCAGCTGCCAGTGTCATGAAAGCTGTGTGGTTGCGGTACCACCCAAGCAGGGATTTACTGCTGCTCCCCAGCATGAAAAGACAAGTTTCTGCTTCCACAGTCAGTGGCTGCTGAAGTCCACTATAGAGCTTGTATTTTGATACACGTCATGGCATCCTGTAAGTAGTGGATTAATTACAGAAGGGTAATAATTACCCCGGTGGTGGGCTTTAGACCTCACTGGAGGCAGAGTCCTTTCTGAACACATTTTTCAGTAGTCTCAGTGTTCTTCCCACGTTATTTTGGAATGTGCTGGGCAGAACGAGATGAGTCTACAGTAGATCTACTTCTCCTTGACTTGAAGGTGTGTGTGGATTTTTTTAAATGGTCTTCTCAGATTGCTGTGTGCCCTGAACTCTTGGATGTATGAGCTGGGAAACATGTGAGACACTGCAATCCATGCAGTTACAGCATTATCTAGCAGAGCACTAGAGGGATCAGTAGTGCTTGTTGCATTGTGGGAGCCTTCAGGCAGAATCGGAGGCTTTTCCAGGATGCAGTACCTCTCCAACACTGTACACGTCCTTCTCTTGGCACTGCGGCATAGTCCAAGTTAAATATAAGGATGAAAGACTGCATTTGGATAGATGTTTGACTGTCTTTCAAACTCCATCTTCCCAGCAGTGCCAGCTGATTATTTTTTGATCCTGTTCTGCCTTGCATTTTCCAGTGTTGAGAGTTCCCTTGAAAGCTGTCTGCACACTTCATATACGAGATCAATCTAAACTAATTTGTGCTTGATCTTGTAGCTTGTTCTAGAGACTTCATCATCATCATGGCACTAAAGACACTGACCTCTTCTGAGTTATGTCAGAATCTCCTTAAATGCTTAGCGAAAAAGCATCAGTGAGCCCCAAAATTTAAATTCACCCCTAAGATACTCTGTTTGTTGGTTTTTTTGGGGCTGTTTCTCATGTCAAGACAAACATCTGCACCATGAACATGAGATTTGTGAAGAATGTTTCCCTACTATAAATCTTTCTTGGATGTCTGCCCATCACTTTGTGACCATACTCATCCTGGCAGAGTCAAGTAGTCTCACTGCAGACATGACCCCTCAGTACATTTCTAGGTACTGAGATCTGTATGACTGCAGTACAAGAAAAACCATTCCATGCATAGATCGAACTCATTTGCTGTGACAGCTGCAGTAGGGTGTTGATAAATCCACTTCTTGTTCTGCTCAGGATGAAGCCAACCCACTGCAAAGGTGGCTTGTGCCATTCAGCTTTCTGTGCAGATCCTCTCCAAAAGAAGTACAGGGTTGGTCAGTGGTGGTTTTGGGTTGCAGCCCAGGTCCCTTTCTTGAGGCTTTGCCTAGTAATATGCAAAGTCAGTGTAGCTTTAGCCGTCGGTTTCCCTGAGCTTAAGCAAATGAATGAAATACAGCAGCTGCCTGCCTTCTATAAGAAGGATGTTTGGCATGAGTCTTTTCCTGTTGTGCCAGACTTAGACTTGTTTGGAATCCCCAGCAACAGTGGTTCATCAGATGTTCTGATTATTTTCCCCTTTTCTTTGGTATCTTACCCGTGCTGTTTTCCTTTGAATATTGCCAGTGTTCCTCCTTGAGAAGCATTTGACTCCATAATGCTGTTGTGGTTACAGAGGCCTGGTGGGTTGATAAAGCTGAAGGCAGTAGGGCTGCTTTGGGTTAACAGGAGCAGGTCCTGCACAGAGCAAGAATTGCCTGCTCTGGCTTGCATGTGCCTGCTGCAGGCTTGTCATCAGCACAGGCTTGCCTTGCCTTGTAGAAGGATTGTTGGTACATTCATGTTTCTGGAAAACTGTGTGATAAAACCATGGTTATACTTGGTTACTTTCCATTGTCATAAGTTGTAACTGTTTCAGTTTTTTGTTGTCTTTTTGCACTTCCAGTATTGCTGCAGTATTTTCCAGGTTAAGTGTCGATAAATAAAAAGTTAACCAAATGTTTATCCCCCTCATGCACCAGTTTTTACAAACATGGCTGAATGTATACAACTCTCTAATGATACTTAAATAATTTCATGAATTGGATTTTTGGCTTTGAGGAAGTGATTGGCTGTGATTTTTTTTTTTAAATTTTATTTTTTGTTATGCTTTTTTTGTTCTTTAGGGAAGAAGATACCTCTTTGCTGGTTCCAATTCTGGTGTGGTTCAGTCTCCAGTGGCATTCTGTGACAAGTACACCACTTGCGTTGACTGTGTTTTAGCAAGGGATCCTTACTGTGCTTGGAAACCCCTTGAAGGTTCCTGCATTGATATTCTTAAAGAAGGTGAAATTGAAAGGTAATGGTAGCATTTGTTTACCTTACAGTTACAATCAGTATTGAATCAGTCTTGCCCCCTGCTGAGTGGAATTTTAAAAATCAAATACAGAATTTTTTCTATTCATCTATGTCTACTAGTGCTGTTTAGAGAAAGTAACTCTTACATAGTGCAAGGGGATGGGCAGTCTCTAGGAAACAAAATTTGAATTATAATGGTTGGACTTTCTTTTACAGGAACTGGATTCAGAACATAGGTGGAGACGCGTCTTCTTGTTCTGGTGAGTTAGTCTTTGAAGAGCTCTTTCATATGTCTAGGTGAATTAGTGAAAGAGTTCTGTTTAGTTCAGCTTTGCTTTTGTGATTATCTGAACATGCATTTACACTTGAATAGGTGCGAGATTCTGCTTTGGAGTATTTGAGCATCTGTACAGCCTGCATGTTGTCTTAAAAAATGTCTGTTTGTATGCATTTCAGTGTGCAGTGCACAACCCCCTGAAATGAAAGGGGGCACCTCAACAGTGACTTGTGAAAGCAATATCAGAAGTACTTCTGTTGCAGAGGCCTCTGTCTCTTTGATACAGCATTTGACATTCTACTGTGAGCCTTGACAAGTGCTTGGTTATTGCTGCTAGATCAGATTAACTGATTCTGACAAAAAGCCGATTTTATAATGAGAGGGGAGGGGGAATTTGGAATATGATACAGAACAGCTGTTAAGGCAAGTAATCACAAGTCTTTTCTTTATAGTGTGTGCTGCTGCCACCAGATCAAGGACATCTTAAAGAGAAGTGTTACAGGAGATTTGAGCCGCAGTAAACAAAGCTCTTAAGAGTTTGATTTACTGCTTTTTTACTTCTAATCCAAACAGGGCATGGACTGCCATGAGAGTTTGCTTGGTCTTTTTTTTTTGTTTGTTTTTGTTTTTTTTTTTTGTTTTTTTTTTGCTAATTTACAGTGTTGAATCATGAATGTGCCATTAGTGCAGATACGGTTTTTTTAGGAGGGAGTTGAATAACAGCACTTAGCTCACTTTCTTCTTGGGTATTTTATAGTTGCTGATTTACTTAAAATGCATCAGTTGCATGTAAAGTGAGACCAAGTTTAGTATCTTGTCTTAAACAATGACTTGTCTCAGGTGCACACTTGGTTACAGATCAGCAAGGTCTCATCTTTATTGAGAAGTGGAGGCTGTCTTAGAGTTTGAGGTGTCCTATCTCTTAGTCTGTCTTGATGTTTTGCTTGCAGCTGTAGCTTGGTATTTCACTGAGATTTTTGCATGCTGTCATCTTGGTCTTGTGAAGTGAATTCCATAACCTTCACACTTCAATTAAAGACTGTAACACAGTCTTGTGAAGCTGTACAGATTAGAGCAAACTGGAATCATTGCTGATACTCTGCACATTTATTTTGATGTTCCAGATAAAGTAAGAGAGAATCCCCTACAGCATACATTCAAGCATGGGAGCACAGCAGAACTCAAGTGTTCTCAAAAGTCCAATCTGGCACAGGTAGTTTGGAAGTTCAGAGATGATGTGCTGAGAGTGGAGAGTCCCAAGTACCGCCTGCTGGAAAAGGCACTGCTCATATTCAATTTATCAGAAGGAGACAGTGGTGTTTACCAATGTTTGTCAGAAGAAAAAGTGAAGAATAAGAAGTTTTCTCAAGTACTGGCTAAGCATGTTTTGGAACTGAAAAAAATAAAGCACACCACAGTGGGCCCCACTGTGGCAGCTGCACCAACAGAAGGTAATAGTGATGTGCCAAAAGTGTCAGCTGTATCAACCGAGAGTTCTACTACTCACACCTCGACCACTCATATGGTACCAGTAACGACAGCAAGGATAGTAACAAAGCCCATTGGCCCTGTCCTGACAAGTGTAGCCTCCAACACAGAGCTCTTCAATTCAATTCCTGATGCAGTCCCAGAAAAGACAATGTTCCTCAAGTCAAATGATAACTTCCTGTTGATGTTCCTCTTTCTCTTCTTTTTCATTCTGTTTTTGTGCCTGCTCTCCTACAACTGTTACAAAGGGTACTTGCCAGGGCAGTGCTTGAAATTTCGCTCTGTCATGCTGCTTGGTAAGAAGAAAACAAAGTCAGATTTTTCTGATTGCGAGCAGAGTGTGAAGGAGACACTGGTGGAGCAAGGCAGTGTCAGCCACCAGAGTGGGGACCAGCCAAAGCCCGCACACGACACCGGCTATGAGACTGAGCCTGACTGTGGGAACAGCCAGCTGCAGGCTGGGGATTCGCAGGCGTCCCGAGAGGCCAAGGACAAGCCCTTCGATGTCAAGTGTGAGCTCAAGTATGCTGATTCTGATGTGGAAGGGGACTGAAGGATGCAGTCATCCCTTTCCATGGTGGAAGCAAGCTGTGATCCTGCAGCTGTCTATTTGAGCACGGACAGCATGACAGGGTGTGACAGCTAAGCGACAGTGGGGTTTACGTGCTTAAGCTGTACAGCAAGCCAATTCTCATTCAGATCTCAACAGATTAGAGAAGTGGTGTTCTTGTCTGAAGACCATAGCATCTTGTGTTCTACTGTCCTTTTTTTTGTTTTTTCCCCTTCCTTTTAAATGGCCAGTTTCAGATCACCACTTGTTTTTCCCAGTTTTTTCCCCCACTGAGCGCTTTGCTCAAGTGAAGCTACTTGCTTGTTCTTCGGCCATGTTCTTCCGTAGAGTAAGAGTAACTTTCTAATTCAGTTGGCTTTAAAAAGTACTTCAGTCTACACACATTTTTAGTTGCCATTAAAAAAAGGCCTAGTTTCATTTTAATTCCAAATTGGAAATTGAGTTTAGTTTATCAGATTGGTAAATTATAGACATTTGTCCAGATTGGGACATTTTTTTCTTTGCTTCTAGTGATTATTTTTAGTTTTATGCTTTGTGTTTTGGCACACTAGTTCTCTTTAGTTGGATAAAGTTAATTTTTTAACTACTTTTTAAGTATCCTAGATTTTAAGGTATAATGGGGATAGCATTGCCTTGATTTGTGTAAGACTCAGGGATAATCTTGTTTAAAGGCTTTTTTCTTTGCTGCTTTCTAGGGATGTAGGTACAACAATATCAGTACAAAACATGGAGTAAGTGGGGAATGGGGAAGGAGGAAATCAATGCTTTTCTTTTTTTTTCCTCCCCCCCACCAGCCAGAAAGCTGGACATAGTCATGTTTTATTTTTGTTTTCCTTTAGTTAATGAAACAGTACAGGCAAGGAACTGTCAGTTAGCAGTGATATGGAAGGACATTTCTTGCATTGTGGAAGTAAAACAGGAATCAAGAAGAATGAACTCCAACAATTCAGCTAGTGACTCCTGGAACGGACTGTTACGACACAGCCTGAAGAGAAAATGTTGCCCTTTTTTTTTTTTTTGTCCTCTCATCTTTTCAGATTCAGAAACAACTCAGCTTCTTTTTGTGACAAGTCTTTGCAGCATCACCCTTTCTGGATGATACCTTCCACTCTCCTATGCAACTGGAGACTGAAACTGGAGCTGCTTAAACAATCAGTCCTTTGAACTGTTTATGTGAATCATGCCTGCTAACGTGAAAGTGTGCATTTGTTCTCAGCCTGGTTCACAGCAGCACTGTTTGTCTGTAAAAGCATTTTGTGTGCAGTACAGTCCTGAAGAATTGTTCCTCTCACTGCATCTTTCTGTAAATATTGCTAGAAGTAAAGATGTTTTAACAGTAAATAGCAGTACACCTGGGCTGCTTTTCTATGTTGAACTTCCATGCAAACGTAATTTAGACCATCTTAGTGTAAACAGTTTATATTTTATAAGATTCAGTTTGGTTTTATTTTTCTATTTTTAATTATGTACATATAACAGAATAAATATTAAAATAAATTGTATTATATCTGGCTCTTATGAAGTGTTACACAATGACACCGCTTTCCATTTGGCAAGAACTAATGTTCCTTGTGGTTTCCTTTAAGGGGGAAAGTGGAAACTCTGTAATTAATTTGAAACAGCCTCTCAGCTTGAATTGAATGGGTGGAGGGATTGGAAGGATGGGGAAAAAAACGGAGGTGAAGGATGAAAGCACTCCTCTCTAGGGGTCTAGGGACGCTTCTTACTACCTTTCTAAAATTCATTTGTCTTTTTGCATTATTTCTTCATTGTGTGATGTATTTCTTACAACTTTTTTCCTTAGTACCCTTTTACTTTCTTTTCTGTCCTCTTCTGTCACACAGCCTCATCTCCTATACCTTTCCCTCCTACTGGTACCTCCTTTTTGTCCTGTGTGGGAAGTGATTCACCTCCTTCACCCATCAGTACCCAGCCTGATGTTTGGTCTAGCACAGACCCTGTAAAGGTCATGCTGTTGCCACCTTTCCTAAGTGACCAGGCACAGCATGTTAGTGTCCGGGGACCTTTTCATCTCTTCTGCCAAGCCACAGGTAAGTTGGAGGACCCCTCTAGGAGCCAGCATTTTCTGCATTAAAGGCTTAGCTATGTCACCATGTACTGTGTTAAGTTTTACTTTTCTGATATTTGGGGGTGGGGAGAGTGGGAAGAGAAAGACAGTTTTAGGATGCCAACATGTTGCTACCAAGAGCAGTTACTGCGAGTACGATACTGTATAATGGAGGTTCCGATTTAGCAACCTGCTTTAGTATGTTAATAGTCAATTGATTTTATTGGGCTCCCTTGCATGCTGAAGGAATTCAGGAAATCAGGTTTGCATATGGATGTTTAGCAGGTAGACATTGTGAGTGTGTATGCAATTAAAAAAATACACTTGTATTGTATTTGAATTTAACATATTTTCTGGACCAGGACAGTTATTCCTTTTTCATCTTGTTTTAAATGGTGAAGTACTTACAGTAACAACAACTTCCATTTTATGACATATGTATTATCTGAGGTGTACAGAAGAAGGAAAAAGCTATTTTTTCCATAGCAATTCAACACATCTTCCAGCTTTTATTTGGATTGTTACAAATTACTGTTTGTAATTGCTGGTTTAAGCTAAGTTATTTAATGGATCTAAATAGGTCTTTAGATGTAACCATGTTCCTTAAAATAAAAGATTATGTAGATTGAGCAATTTTAAAAAGTAGCATTGTTTCATATTGATCTCTCTGTTAGTGTTGTGTGGATTCAGATAAAAATGCATAAATTTTTATTAGTCTAGATCTTAATAAAGGTGTTATTTGTGTTTCCATGGCTAAAAAGAACAACAGTGGGATGAAGGTTCTTTCATAGAATGATTTAGATTGGGAAAAAAACCCTTTCAGCAATAATTTGTTTACTTTTGCTGTAGACAATTCAGAAACTTCATTGTCTACCATGCAAAAAATTATAATAGCATAAATAGCACAAAATATTTAAACAGACCTGGAATTTATTTTAAAATTACTTTTTCTTTAATTCAGCAGTGCCTGTTTTATCATAATGCTCATGCTGCTTTTAAAAATTACCATTAATTGTATTTGCCTTGGCAGTGAAGGAAGGAGCAGTGTCCTAAAGTCAGCCTGTGGAATTCACTTCTCAGGAGGGGTAGGGGTGCATATTGAAAGAAACTGTCACAACTACCTGACATCCAAGCGATGCACAAGCAGGGCCAAGATGACCGAGCTGTGGAAGCGCTTTTTCCTCTTAGAAGTGAAAGACTGGACTTTGTGTTATGGATGGGGGATTTACTCTCTTTGGGAAACAAGGCAATTTGGTTGATACATCACACCTTTCTCTTACTCAGAATTACAGCTTTAATCTGTTGATTTAAAAGAAACAAACAACGAACCCACAAAAAACACAACACAAAACCAACATACTGAACTGTTGCAGGTATTTTGCATCTTTTTGGGATGTGCATGTGAGGATGTACATTTATCCTGAGTAGGGCGTGGCTAAGAAAGTGCTTTTGCTAGGAAGGTCTCTGCTTGGATTTATTCACATGTCTGCAATCTGTTGATATTTCTTGATATAAACACAGCTGTAATGGAACTTTATTTCCCTTGACTATTATTATAAGGTAAAATGTGTTAACAAGGAGCAGAAGGGTTAAGTGAGATCGGCAGAGAATTAAATGTCGTGCCTGATTGTCTCATAAAGGATATAGTATCTGCCAGTGTATGATGCAAATACATAGATTGTCACATCATCCAGTCAAAAACCTCAAGCTTATTTTTGATTAAGTTTCTAATGTTATTTTATGAGAACTGGTGAATCTCATCCTTTTTAAAATTGTAAATGTTGGTTTCAAGCTGTCTGGAAACTCAGCAGGAGTTGGTGAGTTCTTTTGCTCATCTCTTACTCATCCCACATGTTTTAACCTGAAAGCTCGCCTAAGGGTAGCACTTCACAATCTTGTAACTGGCTCATTTCAGTGAGAGGAAGTTAAAGTGGATACAGCACAAACAGCCACTTTTGACATCCTGTTACTTTTTTCTGAAAAAGTAGTTTTTCGATAATGGAGTACTCTTGCCCTTCCTGAAAAAGAAGGAATAAATCTCCCTTCATGACTTTTTTCCCAGTTCATTTCTCTGCTCCCCTGAAGAGTTCCATATTTCTCCAGAGACCTGTCCACCATTTGCACATGGGCCAACAGTAGGCTTCCTGCATACTTTCTCTACTAGAGGTTTGGTTTTTTTTTTTTCCCCATTACAGAATTTTCAAGCCCTTGAAAGACTTTTGAGGCAAGCTTCAAATAAATTAAACAAAAAACTACACCATCTGGTTCAGGAGAGCCAGTAAGCTGATGATGTATGCACCTGCTTTATAAATTTCTCTGGTGTGCTCTGTTGAAATTAGGTACAGTAGGAGCAGGCTTTTTCTAGCAGTTTTGATTCTGCTTGAAGATGTTTTACTAACACCGCCTCCTCCTCCAGTATTAGAGTACTCTATTGGTGTCCATAGCTTCACAGATAAAGAACATAGTAAAATACATTGAATGTTCTGAGCAACAATTTAAATGCTTTTATAATAAGACATGCTGCAAAACGCCATGCTTTATTTGTACTTCTCCCGTGTAGATTCAGATTCTCCATGGTGTCAAGAAGACTCCCTTTTTCCCTTAGTTTGTCTGCGGCTGGAGGTTTTATGTAACAGATTATTTTCAGGCTTAGTAAAATAACCCAAGGAGTGTGAACATAAAAGTTCTGTGAACTCAACAATATGCTTTAAAGAGTTTTATTTCATGGGGATACTGAGATGGGTATCTGATAATACCCACAGACAGTGCCTGTTCCCTGTGGTTATGCTATTTTAAAGGGAGTGCAAGAAAGCTTCCCATTCATGGAGGAAAAGATCCATAACTTCCAAGAATCAGAATTGCAAGTGGTTCTGTAGAGACTTCTCTCTTTGGTGAAACCTGAAGTTGCACTGAAAGGCATGCAGAAGGGTGGGGAGAATACAAAATGCAATGCACAGCACTTCACTAAGCCATGCTTTGGACCCAGTAAGACTCAGGATACCTGCAGAGTGAGTTTGAAAGAGACCTTGCCCCTGGCTGTGTCGAGGTGCCTGAGGGCTGCCTCTGCTGGTGTCACCAAGTGCCAGCAGAAGGCTAAAAGCCCTTCTGCCCCTTGGTGTGCCTGATTTGTCCCTGGGAGGAGGAGCTCTTCTGTCAGAGACTGGCTTGCCCACATAAACGAGTAAGTCATTCTTTTGTGAGGTTTTTCACATAATTTACATGATTGCATCAGCCATGGTGCCCTGGGGTGATCTGATCTGGTTTAGGGCTCTGTCAGGAGAGGCATGGAGGTGTGCAGCATCCAAAGCAGAATGAGCCTGTGTAGGAATGTGCTCTGTGCTAGACAAAATGTGTAGAACTACAAATTAAATTACAGCATGTATCTTCAAATGGAATTTACTAGGGTTGTTAATTTTTTACTCTTACAAGAACACAAATATCAAACAGCAATTTTCCATGAGCATGCACTTGTGTTTTGTAATCAATTGCAGTTGGTGTCTCTTAATAATTAGGGCTGTGGACACATGCAGAGCTAGTTTTTGAAACCTGAAAATGTTTTAATTAGTAGCCTAGAAAAGATAAGCTCTGCATCTCCCAAAATAATTCAATCCACTGCACGTTTTAAAACTTCTTACAATTTTTTAATTTTTATGCCATATATTTTGAGATTTACACAGGGATGCTTTCCTGAAGCGATGCCCTTGACTTCAATCTGCATGCTTACTTAGTAATCCATGGTTGGTTTATGCTCATATGGGATTGCTAAATTTGCACCTTGCTAAACAATTCCATATCCCACTGTATAAATCAGCTTTTCTGCAGACCTTCAGCTTTATCTAATGCTATTTGCCTGTGACTCTCTGTCAGTGTACTTGGCTACAGTAACCTCATAGTATCAGTTACTTTGTAATTTGGTAGTTCTGTTCCAGTTCTTTCAACAATTTATGCACTGACTAGACATTACTTAAAAGCATCTTGGTACTATAAAAACATTCCTTAGTGTGGATATCTGACATGCCATCTGTTGTTCATTATTTGAGATGCATCTGGAAGATACATTGAAAACTTAAGATTGTTCCTTTAATATTTAATAGAAAAGGACTTGGAAGTCTTAAGGTTATAAAGTCAAGTAAATATCACAGACCTATTTTGCATAAAACTCAATAGACTTGAGAGGTATCCTTGTAACTTTAGATTGCGATATTTTAGGGCTGTAATTATCTTACTGGAATGTTGGCATTTCTTTTTTTCAGACATAGGGGCTTGCTGAGACCCTCTTACGTATAACTCTGCATGCAAAACCAAGCACATTAAACACCTTCGTAAGTTCTGGTGTTATCCAGGTTCTGATGGCTCCCTTCATAGTGACTTCTGTAAGAAAATTGAAAATTCATTTCTATGAGGACTGTGACATGGATGACACTTTCTCAAATTCTGGCATCAAAAACAGATCTTGAAACATTTCTGTAGAAATTTCACTGTGCAGTTTTCTATGTAAATACTATGGTCAAGCTAAGAAATACGTAGAAAGGTGTGTAAGAAGAACACCTTTTTAAAAAAAAACCCTACACTGATTTTCTTACAAGGTCTAGAATAAGTTCAGTATAAACATAAGGCACATCAGGTTAAAAAAGGGAAAGTAAGAAAAAGAAGGATAACCAAAAATGTGGTGTTTTTTCTCAAAAAGTTTTTTTTTTTCCTTGCTGAATGGAATCTTACCTTGCACAGTGTGCAGCTAACTACAGTCATACAGGTTTTTTCCTGGGCAATGAATAAAAGGGTGCAGTTAGTTGGGAAACTTTTTATTGTGTGGCTTTTGATAATTTGCAAATGCTTAAAAAGTAGACACTAAAATGTCTTTCTTCCCATGGGGGAATCAGTTCCCTTAGGACTAGCCGTTTGTAGCCTGCAAGTGGTTATTACTGTTGTAATGTGCTTAAAGCATTTGAGGCTGCATGTGTGTTGTAGTGTATCCCATATACATAAGTGGGTAAATGTTCTCATATACTCACCAGTAAAATCTTACTGGCTGCATCGCACATCAGCAGAGGGCTCAGCCAAATTAAGCCCATTGCATGGTTTTCGAAGCTTTTCATTGGGAGCTGCATGCAGCTACCAATGGCTTGAAGAAGCCATCCTTTGGAGAAAAGAATTTGCCAAAATATCTCTCAAGGCCATGAAAAACAGCTGGTACCTCCATGAAGAAATCCTGCAGCAGCAGTTTTGCAGTTGTCTAGTTCAGCTTTTCAGCTTGTTTTGGAGATCAGGCACTGCATGGGCTGTGTGAGGATACAAACTGATTTGGTCACAAACCAGGAAGTATTCTCTATTTGAATTTAGTATTCATGTGGTTATAGGAAAACAACAAGGGTGCAGGAAAAAAAGGTTTTGCAGAATCCATGTCAGCTTCTGTAGCATGACTAGGTATGTATAAAAGGAGATGTTTACTTCATACTGGGGTCTTTGAGATGCAGATGTAACTTCTAAATGCCTTTAGAGATGTCTTCTCTTGGGAGAGAAAGACTTTATAAGGGTTTATTGACCTCTCAGCCTAGCTTTTCTTCTCTTGCCATTCAGCATAAATATTTCAACTGTTTTTCTCCTTGCTAATGTAGAACTCTCGATTCATTAATGCCTCAGCTTGGTGCAGTACACTGGTACTAACTACACCCTGGCAATGACTGAGCAGCTGTATTTCTCAGTCCTGCCTGGTGAGATGTGGTTTGGGCAGGTATTGGAATCTCTGGGGCATAACCACAACTTTAGACTATTTTCTTCAGAACATCTTGTTATACCCACCAGCCTGGATTGCACACTGACTACCTGTACACTTACATTTCTTCCCCATGACAGCTACAGCCTGTAAACTTCTGATATCAATCCATCGGTGTCATGGCTGCCTAACAAGGTACTAATTTGGAACAAAGCTGTCGTCTTTTAACAATTTCAGCAGAAACTGCTACCAGAGCTGCCTCAGTGTGTGTTCTGTGCATTGCCCCCTCAGGGGCGATTAAAATCTCATTTCCACCTCTTTCAGTCATTTTCCTGCTAGATCTACCTGGCAAACGAAGCAAAAGCAGTAATTTGTGTCTTCTGGAGAACAGAAGTGATTTTTGGAAAGCATGTTACTCTATAAAACATGTTCTTCAATTCTCTTCAGTTTATTTTAAAATGCAACGTAGTATACTTGTTAGCTGATAGGAAGACCAAAGATAATTATGCAAAATTAAACTGGAACCTAATTTTTTTCTGCAAGTCCTTAGTTCTAGTTTGCTAGTGCTTCATTTAATTTTTCTTTGCAGGCAATTACCTGGGTTCCAACTGCAAAACCTTATTCTGGACCCACTCAGAGAACATCTAAATAAGTGCTGTTTGTGCTGGGCAGCATGAACAGTTACCAATTGCATTTTCATCTAACAGGCAAGTCAGCTCTTTTCCCAACCTGCTTTTAAATTCCACTATGAGAAGACAGATGCCATGTCCTACTTCCATGTGCACGTGCTGTGTATCTCCTCTGGTGACTGGTTGCTGCTTCCAGCTGTTACATGGTTCACATTTTGCAGGAAGCACTCCCTACTTTTCATCTGCCTTAATAAGGCTGCATCAGTTTGTGGTGTTGATGTTACACAGATGGGTTGGTAGTTTATCAAAGCACCAGGTCTTTGAAGGTGAAGTATGTTGTGCACTCTTCAGTACAAAATATGTGGTGTTGGAAACGATTCTTTTGATACTTCAGGTCCATTTTCCTTGACTTTTTAAAGTGATTCTTCTTTTGCTGTCAGACTTGTCTTCTAGAATGCACTGCCCTTAATTCAACAAACAAAAACAACCATCAAAAACCAAACTACAGAAAACTGCAAAGATGTTTGTCTCAGTTTAAAGACTCCCCACTTTTCCAATCAGTTACCTTCTGATGGCATCATTGACTACTGATTAATTATTTTGTTAGTTTATCAGCAGCAATTACTCCAACTCCTACAACTCAAGACACTGTAGCCAACCTTAAATCTTTCATTCACATACTGGGTAGTGTTCGTGGTAATGTTCCATATCAATGATTGACTACCCTTTTCCTGGCCTAACTTTGATCTCTGATTTAAACTTTCCTGCATCCAGATTATAGGGCATTTTTAAAACTTAAATCTGCTCCAGATCAGAGCTTCCTGTATGATCTTGGTTTTCAGAAATCTGTGATGCTTGCTTCAGTAGCATTCAGCAAAGCCGCAAGCTAGATAGCATTAATTCCACATGCCACTCTTTTTTTTTTTTTTTTTTATCTGCTGCATGTGATGAGATTTAGAATGGGGTTTGGTGTGTATTTGGTTATAGAGGGGAGGTTTTTTTCCTGTTTCTGTGGATAGCCTCTGGTAGCAGTTCTGTTTAGATTATAGGAATTCCTGATGGAATTTCTCAGTGGGATCTCTGTTGGTTATTTTCCCTGGATTTTAATTTGCTGTCAACTTAGGAGAAATTAGTTTAGCTGGAGAAAACTTTAAGAGGTTTAGGCTTGCTGATGGCTCCTGATTCATTTCACCAACTCCCTTCTCTCTGTTTTGGGAATATTCTTCTGAATATAGGGAAGCCTTGTTCTAATGCTACCCTTCAAGAACTGGTTTAAAAATCAGATAAGACATGCTAAACCAGCAGCAGCGGGGTAGCACTGCCCAGGGTTTTACTACACAGCTTCACAGGGCTGCTTTTGAAATGTCTGCACAGCTCTACATGTAGCAGCATTTGGCACAAGCAGCAAGTGTGGCCAGTACTCCCTCTTGCTCCCCCAGCCTTACGTCAGTGAGCTGTCCTTAATCCATAATCATCTCCTTTTAAATTAGTATGTCCAAGTTTTCTTGAAAGCCCTATGTCTATTAGGACACGATGTGTATATGGCCAATGCTTAATTTCGTCCTGTTTGTAAGAGTGCATCACCATGCTTTCTCTGGATCTGCAGCTGTATACTTCAATTCTTTAAACCTGGTTTTATTTACTGATTTATCTTACCCTTTAGGCAAAATTTAACCAATAACACAGTGCACACAGTTATACAGTGGGAGAAGTCTACAAGCAGCTGCAGTGGTTTAAGTTTTTGTGCTATCTGTAGCTGCTGGAATTTTTTGTTGTGGAAAATATTGAGGAAAAATCATCTGGGTATTAAATAGATGGTTTGTGCAACCCAGACCAACTTGAGATAAGTCAGAAAACCCCTTCTGCCAGCAAGAACTACCTGGACAATTCCTGGGCTGTTAATACCTGGGCAGTACCATTTCATTCAAGCTACTGAAAGCAGAGGTATAGAAAATGAAATCTATATAGGAAAGCTGGAACCACTCTCACAGCCACTGGAAATTGTGAAGGGCTTATGCAAAGAAAAGGTGTAGGTCAGACAATACAGCAAGATTTTTTGCATTTTTTATGCTAATTCCCCATCTAAGATCAAGGTGGTGAGGTTGATTTTACTTAATCATATTTAATTAATATAATTTATTCAAGCAATGCTTTTTAAGTTAACTGTTTGAAATCTCATGGTTACTTAGACATAGCTACTTACTTATCTAGACTGTTGTGCTGTTTAATTCTCTGCTTGTTGTGATTTACTAAGTTGTTTTGTTTTAATTTTTCAAGCATTCTTAAAATGGATGGCACAGTAAGTAGATTAAATGTGTCAGAAACTCAAATTTTAAAGGTCGCAGTAGACAGGTAATTGTATTATAGCAACAGTACAAAATGCAGAGGATGTGTTCCTTTTATTTTCCTTTATCTTCAAAAAATAATTCTCTAACCATTACATTGGAGTCTGAATTTATCTCACCATAGAGCTGTAGAAAATTTGCATTTAACAAATGTGATTCAAAGCTTTTGCAGATGAAACTGTTTCACAGTGTATTTTTTCTATTGTTCCATCCTGAAAATTAAGTAGAAAAGGTAATTGGGTAAAATTGCCCAGTTGCAACTCCATAAGGGGCCAACCTGAACCAACACAGCTTAAAAAATTTCACATAAGGAAATTGTTGGATTTTAGTCTTTTGGTGAAATGTGGATCTAAGCTGAACTATGGCACATTTCCAGCACAACTGTGATCTTTAGCACCAGAAAGTAGAGCAGGCTCTCTGATGTGAGTAGTACATTTGAAGTAAGTTTAGGGAACTGCCATGCACTGAACGTGCCACTTCCTTGCACAGGCCTAAAATAGTATTTAAAGATTTTTTTTCTTTCTGCTGTACTTGTACTGACTATTCCTCCCATTTGTCCAAATTCCAACTTCAGCATTAGTTTACCGAAGTAATTTGTCCCTGGTTCCAGACTTCCTGTGATTTTTGACATGTAACCTATCTGCTGTTAACTGTAGAATGAATTACAATCATCTGTAAAACAGCTTTTTAAAATAAAATTCTGTGACTTTCAGTCCAGCATGTTTACCTTCTCCACTTTGTTAGAGCTGTTGTCAGTGTTTGAGACTGTGCCACTTCCCTCAGAGAAACTCTGCAATGCTTTACCTAGATGATGTTCTCTGTGATTCACCCTTACTATTAATTTGTGTCTGTATTTGTGGGAGATTTGGAAATAAAACTAGTAGGAGTTTAACATGATACACTGAGGAAGTGCAGAGATGTAAAAAGTATTTTTTTTTTGTCTGCCTGCATGATCATCTAAAACAAATCATAGATTCATATTTTTCTAGGGAAAAAATGCCACATTGATTTGCAATATGAAGTGCCTATGAAGATGAATTCTGTAGTAGGTTATCCACTCTGTCAAGGCATATTTGCAAAAATGGCTTATTTTCTTTTTACCTGAAATTTGTCTTTACCTCTTCTCTTGCTAAGACTAGTCTGGATCCTAGGCCCAGAGGGAGAATAGGTATGTTTTAAACATCAAAATTACTACATGTTCTTAGCATGTCTCAGATGTCTGTATTTTAAATGAAAAGGCTCTGATGCTGCCAAGTACACTTTAGCCAACTTTGTTAATTTTTTGGGAACAGCTGTTATGTCCTCTAGGCTACTGTCAATCTCTGATTTATTCAAATGTTGTCCTTGCAGGTTAAGACAAATAAGAGCAACAGGACTAAAAACTTAAGATTGTTCTTTGTTGTTGGTCCAAGCCTCTTTCAAGTTTTGTCTTGCTTAAGTGCCTGCTGTGACTATTGGTTCCATGCTTTTTCCAGTTCTGTCTCTTTTTCATTACTAGTTACTAGTAATGAAACTAGTTACTAGTTTCATTACTAGCATCTTTGACACACTGAGCTCTTGAGTATTTTTCCCTCCTGGCCTGTTTTTCAGATTCTATGAGGCATGTCTCAGGTGGCTTCAGCTTTGTACCAGAAGCTAACATGGTCAGCAGTAGGTAATGTGTCCTGGCTCTACATGAATTCATACAGACAGATAGTGCAGATGTTCATGACCTGCTCTATCATGTTTGTTGGCTAAGTTTGCCCTTGTGAGAATCCACACAGAATTTCTTAATAAGTTCATTTACAACTTTGGCTTGAACCCAAGTAACCAGTGCTACTCCTACTCATCCCAGGTATTTGGTACCCAGAATTTCAGCTGGAGAAACCTAAGAAACATTACAATAAATCATTGATGCTTTTTAGCCTAATCTTGAGGTAGTAGGCTTTTGCTATCTTTTCAGAGACTCATGTATTTTCTTACAGAATAAGCTGCCTGACATTCTTACAGGTCCAGATGACTCCCATTTTGTCTGGAAGAAGAATGGACAAAAGATGAAGGCATGCCTCATGGAGCAATCTCATAAGCTGCTTGATGGCAGAGTCCATGTTCTGAGTTGGGTGAAAGATTCAGTATCACAAAACACCGAATATGTATGTTCATTCATTTCAAAAGTTGGGAACACAACATCAGAAGTGCTGATCACAGTGGAAGATAAAGGTAAGTTTGTTTCCAATCTATGCTGTGTTTGGCCTGGCCTTGGTATGAATAAAGCTCTGTAATATTTACCCATAAAATGTGCATATCTGGAGATGGTAATTCTCGCCTAGTGTATTAGTATCCACTTCAGTTGTATAAAAACTCCTTTTTCCACACCCTCCCACAAAGGACTAACCAGTAAATTAGCAGTTATGGTCTAGATATTAGACTAAAATCTGCTAAATTACTGAATAAGAATTGAAAGTCGGATGAGTACTACAGACCTACAAATATGTACTCTGCCAGAACTCTACAGGGTAAGGTAGAAAACTTCTTTATATGGACTTAAGGAAGTCAGACAGTAAAGAGAAACCTCCAGTATGCAGGATTTTTAAATATCAGATAATCTGTAAACCACCTGTAGCTGGGTGAAGTCAGTTCTCACTGCTCCATTTGGATGCTAAGTAAGGAGAAGGGCAGTTAGGTAACTTAAGCAATTGTGCAGGATTTTTGGGTACCCAAAGTGCCTGCTGCACCTAGCTCTTGAGAACTTACCCAGACCTGGAGAAGGTCTGAATAGTCTTTAAAAAGAGCAGGAGCAATGAACATGGTACAGTATAGATTTTCATGGCAAGGGGAAGGAAAATTTCATTAATTGGTGAATGTGAGTTTGTCAGGAGTGGCTCGATGATTCTTTTTTCAGTGACAGAAAAAAGCAATGAGAGTTATGCAAGTTATGCCGTCACTCAGGTTACCTTGAGGTCTGTCTCAGAAGCAGGATGAAGAGAAACTCAATGAAACTCATGTAAAACAGAGAGGGGCTCTCACTGTGCTTTAAAAGCACTATTATCCCATTGCTACTGTCCCAAAGGATGAACAGAAAATGTTATGTCCCCACCAGTGTTACATGTTGCAAGAAAAGCCAGCAGACAGAATTAGAATTATATCAAGATGCAGTAACATAGCCCTTCTTAAGTTCTCAGTGGAAGGAATAAGTAACTATGTAACATTACTGAAAAATGGAGAATTTACTAACTGGACACAGTCCTAGCACATCACTCTTCTGCCCAGGCCCAGTATGATCTAACTGGAGCATTCCTGTGCTTGTTAGAATGGGTTTGAACCCTTAATTTGTAGGTCATACTTTCTAGATCTCAAATCACAGATAAAGGCACTAGCTCTGTTTACTCTGGATGCTATTAATTGTGCTGCGGAGCAGAAGAGACACAACCTTTCACCAAAACTTATTACCAAATAACATGAAAGGAGGTAGAGCAAAATGAAGGAAAAATGGTGGCTTCTGTTCGTTCTAGCCCAACCCTCCACAGCAAGTCCTGCAACTGAACAAGTGGTGACTTCTGCACCATTATGTGGTTATGTAATCATCCCATGTACAATTCTCAGACAGTGCTGGTCAGGATGCATGGACGAAAGAATTTGATACCTGGATAAGGGCTATCAGTGAACATGACAAGATGATGCAAAAGTGGAAGAAAACATGGGTAAGAGTTTTTTGAAAATATATACCCTACAGTGCTTTCTACATGAGGCATAATAGTCCCAATTTTATAAACTGCCTCTCACACGTCTGCAACTGACTACATTTGTGTAACAAAATTATGAATGTTCCTGTATATGTCATCATTTTTGACCCTCTATGCAGTAAAATCTGCTCTGTGACATTCACTGCAGTTATGTCAGCTTGTTTCTCCAGTCTATTAACCAAGTGCTCATCAATCAGCAGTCCTCTTCTGGCCCAAACCAGTAAATCTGTGTATACTGAATGTAGCAGATTAATTTTGCCATATCTGTAGACTAACTGGATTACAGAGATTACTGGACTTCATCAAAGCTGGCCTTTTCTTAAAAAAAAAAATTAGCCCATATCTAATTATTGTTTTTTCCAACAGTTAGAACAAAGATTACTTTTGAAAACTTTGCATATGACACCCTTTTTGCATGTGTAACAGCTGGTAAAAGCAACCTTTAAGTACCATTTAATTTTAAAAGCAATATTAACACATCATTCTGAAATTTTTCTTCAGGAGACCTGCAACAAGGAAAACAGCCTCTAACAGCCAAAGGCATGAACAGGCTAGAAGCAGAAACATATGCAAGACTATGCATTTGGAGATGTCTTTCCAAGTGCTAGTGCTGGCATTAAAATTGATATTCAAGAGAATCAACTCAAGCATGAAGGGAAGGGGATATTCTTACTGCATCGAAGAATAACTAAGTTACACACTACAAGAGAGGCCAACCATTTCATGCTGGAACTATCTTTGGTTTTCTGATGCCAGCTATTTCAGTTTAATGAAGGACAAAATAGTCTCAGTAAGACTTGTGCTGCTCAAACGATGTATGACGTATGTCTTCTGCTATGAGTTCATTAAGCAAACCAGTTTATTTTGGTCTTGAGTATCTCTGCATATGATTTAAAAATTTAAGATGTAGATCACATTTAAAGGCATTTGAACTTGTACACTTTTCTTCTGCTTACCTTTATACTCTGTTGCTGGTGTTTGGAAGAGCATTCCTTTCTGGGGTTGGCAACTTCCATTTGTTCACACACATTTCCTTTGGTGGTTGTGCTGGTTTTGGCTGGGGTGGAGTTAATTTTCTTCACAGTGTTTAGTATGGCCATGTATTTCAGATTCGTGCTGAACACAGAGTTGATAACATTGTTCTTGCTGAGCAGGGCTTACACAGAACCAAGGCCTTTTCTGCTTTTCATACTGTCACATGGGCAAGGGGAATAGAGCTACATGGGAGGCTGGGAGGAGACACAGCTGGACAGGTGACCCAAACTGACCAAAAGGATATTCTGCATCACATGACATCATGCTCACTATATAAAGCAGCGAGAAGAAGGAGGAAGGGGGGATGTTTGGAGTGATGGGATTTGTCTTCCCAAGTCAGGGTTATGTGTGATGGGTCCCTGCTCTCCTGTAGATGGCTGAACACCTGCCTGCCCATGAGGTGCAGTGAGTTAATTCCTTGTTTTGCTTTGCTTGTGTACATGTTTTTTGCTTTCCCTATTAAACTGTATCTCATCCCAGGAGTTTTCTAACTTTTATCCTTCCACTTCTCTCCCAGATTCCACTGTGAGTGACTGATAGGCTGATAGGCTGCTGCCTGGGGTTAAACCATGGCAGTAATAAAGCTCCTGTACCAAATAAAGAAGTTTGGACTAATGCTTAAAATACAGATAGATTACCAAGTACCCTATTTCATACAGACTATTCAGTTTTTGCCAACTCTTCTTCTCTGTTTGAGATAACTGTGGTAGCTTAAAAAAATTCTATCCTGGAGTTACAAAATCCATAGTGAAATTGTTTTACTGCCTTGCTTTTCAGAATTTTGTCCTTCTGCATCTAATAAACAGAAATCTCAGGTGTAATTGAAGTTTTTTGTATTATCTTCTCAGTTGTTTTCAACATCTGGAAGCAAATAAGATGCCACCTAAAAATCAGTCCATGCAGGCAGCTGCTCCTAGCAAATGCAGAAGGCTTCATACTTATCCCTGAGTTATCCCCTAACTGGTAAGATTTAAATTAGATTGTTTCCCACATTGAAGAAGGCATTATCCTTACACTAGGACTTGAATGACCCTTCTTTTTTCAATAACAGACCACCTTATGGTCACATAGGCTGGGTGAAAATTCTTGTATGTCCCCTATCTTTCTTATCCATTTTCTCTATTTTTCACATTGGCAGTCATAAATTAATGGTGATGCAGATTTCTGACACCACCATTCAGAGATAATTTTTTCCCCATTTTATGTTCTCGGAACAATTATAAATAGACTTTTTTGAATTGTCTCTCTTCCATTTGTTCAATAGATTTGAAGCTGAAAAGTTTAGTTCTGTGATGCTGAGTGAGAAGGTAAAGCTTTGTAAGACTGAGGTCAGAGTCACAGATGACAAAGCTAAGCTTTGCTTTGTCTCAGCAGCAAATTACTTCAAGTAGTAAAAAATTGCCAGATTTCTCTGAGAACAGGAAATAACTCCCTAAGATTCTGAACAACTTAATAGTGTTTCTGAAGTAACTTATGTTCTTCTACAGTAAAACCAAATGGAACACATGGTCAAACTCCAAACTTCTTCACCAACTGGTGCCCACTCCATGCAATGACTAGGTTTAGCAGTTTCAGATGTATATCAAAGTGGCATAAGTATTAATGAATAAATCACAGCTTGCCTCCGGATCAGGGATCTATGCTGGCCAAAACCATCTTTTGTCACTTGGACCTCTTGCCCCTAGTTTCCACTTATGATTAGAAGAAACTAGTACGAAAAGATCATCATCAAAAGTAGTGACCAAACAGCATTTCAGCAGAAGGCTGGCTCCCTGTGTTGATGTTCTTCCTCAAAACTGACAGTTCAAGTATCATTAAATTCCCACCAGAATAATTTACTTAAGTCACAATCATTCTTTATAGAATCAATATATTGTAACATATTTTACACAATTTACAGTCTACAAAATTGTTTGCATTTCAAAATTATTTAAAGTTTTTATATCACTTCTATCATCACAATGCAGCTACTTTTCAAAGTATTGCACTACAAATTTTTAGTGTGGTGAAGCACTTAACAGACACTTCAGATGCTGGCAGCAGCACATGGCATCTATACCATCTTTCAGAAGAGTTCATAGAAGTTACATGTGCATCCCTCCAACTACTTTCTTTAGGCTTGTCCTCTTACACCTACAACTTGTAGACAACAGTATTCATATAGGCCATTCCCACTAAAATGCTCCACCACCACTATAAGCACATTTTGTTTTTAAAATTTTATTTCCTCTAGGATACAAACTTTATTTATTATAAGAAATAAATCTTCCCTATTTAGATACAAACTGAGATTGCTCAAAAACTCTTAGATATATGTATATACCATCACAACCCTGAACTGACAGAATGAGGAGTCTCAGCAAAGAGAAGGTACAGATAGAATAGCACACTGGTGCGTTTGCTGTCCTTCAATATACTCCAACTTAAAGCAGGATCTATGACAAACTAGTCTCAGTAGCAACAGAAACATCAAATTTATAAAATGTCTAAACAGAGCATATACATTTCAGGAATTTTCAGACCTTTGTAGCCTGTGCTTTCTCCCTGACACCTGATGTGTGATCCCAAAGGAACAAGATACCACACAGAAGAGCTAACTGGGAATTTATCATCATGCCCTTCCTTAATTAGTTTCAATCAAGCTGCCTACCCAAAATTAATTTCTTGCTGACTTGAAGAAAGTGACATTGATGCCAGCCTACCCATCTGAGCAGGCTTATTTAGAAGAAAAAACTAAGAACAAACCCACAATCAAACAACAGCTGTTCTTTAAACAAGAGTTAAAAATTAAGGACAACTCTCCTCAAGCCACAACCTTCTGGCTCAACCAAACTCTTTCTCAAAGAAGATTATTTTCCTATCAGATTCTTTTGGTATATCATATCATAAAAAAACCCCCCAACAACAAAAAAAACCCAAACAACCAAAAAACCAAAACAAACAAACAAAAAAAATCAATGCTAGTCCCTAAAACCATTACAGTATGCCAAGCCAGTTTATATGTTTCGGGGCTATGACAATTTGCTGCTGCATCTGCTGTAGTAATCAGACAACCATATAGAACATAAAAACATTAACCAGTGTCTCATGTGCTCCAAGTGTATATTTTGCTTAATGGGACTTGGAACAGCTTACTTGGCTAACTTCAGATATTCCTTAAATTGGAATTATTTTGCTACCTTCTTTCTAGGGATCTAACAGAAAAAAAAGCCCAAGAGAATTAGCTCTGGATTTACTGATGCTCTTCCAAATTCACTATTGGCAAGTCAGCAGTTGCACTCTTTTCCAATTCCAGTGCATATGGGTTATACTCTTCTTCAAGTTTTCTCTTCCAGACTTTAACTGAGGAATATTGGAAAATAAAACAAAAAACAACAAACATGTTACCATATAATGTTTGAGGAAAAACTTAAAATGAAAAGTTAACATTGATTCTCTACTTCCTCTTCAAAAAAAGTGCTGAGATAAACCAACATACAGGCATGTTGGCATTTACACCACACATCAGATGAGGCATTAAAGAATAGTTGAGGAGTGATGGGATCCACAGGGGGCCTTGTGTCCAAACCCATACTCAAGCAAGGCTAACTTTGAAGCTGGATCCAATTGTAGAAAATTATTTCTAGAAGGGACTGCTTGTGGACAGAAAGATGTATCTCCAAACAGGCTTCAGTACAACCTTGAAGTCCACCATAGTTACAGAGTGTGCGCTTCTAGAAGAAATCTTAAGAGGATTTTTTTAAACAAATAGAAATATAATAAGGAGCTCCTTGTTAAATCTCCTTGAACAAAGCGATGAATAGTGCCTGCCATCAGTGGATTTCAGAGAGGAATTTTCTCTTAACACTTTCTCAGCAAAAGCTTACCTCAAATTTTTAAAACCATGGAGAAAATAATAGAAAAGAGTTTCCTCCCTCCTTAATAATGCCTAGTGTCAGGTGTCACTTGTTTCAGTGAAAATTGTAGAAATTAAAGAGTACTATGAATGAAAATGGAACAAAAAACAAGTCAGTGAATACTCACTATAGTTTGGTACATCCTCATCGGAGTCCTTGGAAGATGTTTTACCAGTTTCTGATAAGCTATTTTTTTCAGATTCAGGGGTTAAGATGCTGGGTTGGGTTTTTTGTAGTCCTCCTTTAGCTTCTTCTTCTAAAGCTGCTATCATATCTTTGTAGGCTTTCCTGGCCTCTGTTGTCAGCTGTACCATTCTATGAAAATGGTCCTATAGCAATAGAAAATATTAGTAGATTTTAAATCATACAGTAATTTTATAAAATCTCCTTGAAAATCTGTAATCAGTATTCCTTATTCAGAACATACATGTTCATACACAAAAGTTGAGCAGTTAAGTATGCATGAAGACATGAAAAACACACCATTTATAAAATCACCAGTTCTCTTGAAGAAAAAAAAAATTGAGAGATGAAGAGAACATCAGAAAGAGATAGCAAAAGTATTTTTTTAACAGTGCTGACCAGCTGTACTTCTAAAATCAGTTTTTTATACAAGTTATGTATGTGACCTGTGATGAAGACTATTAAGTGTGCACAAGCAAAACAAACAAACAAACGCTTATAAATCAAGAGTATTTTTATCTGCCCTTCCAGGTAATAAATAAAGCTAAACAAAAAACTAACTGACACATTTCAGCTTACCTGAGCCCCATCGTAGCTAAAAATCCCCACCACACTCACAGGCACTGCTTTGTTCACACAGCGGCCCAGGGCCTTGCGATTAAGGGCAAAAACAAATGGTATGTTCTGCTCACAGGCACAGTCGATAATGTTATGCAGAGTCTCATCCAACCCACCTGGAGCAGACAGTACAATTAAGCTGATTGGAACTAAAGACCCATACTATTAAAACATGACAAAAAAATATTCCATGGTTATGGATGCATTCTGAAATTACATTTTATAGGAAAAAAAATACAGGGATCTCAATATTAGCATTGGCTCTCCATTTTTAGAGGAGAACATCATGTTTTTTTCTTAATTCCTGGTTAGCACTATCCTTACCGTGCTACTATGCCATATTTTGTTATATATGTAGTACAGACTAATCTAGTATCAAAAAAAGACCCAGCTGCTAAAAAGTTATTGAAATTACAATAATTACAACAATTAAAATAAATTAATGCCAATAATTACAACAACTTTTAAGTAAATTATCATTAACAATTTATTGTCAACCTGTGGTCTACCAGAGACCGATACAATAGGATGCCTTATGGTGACAGAGCAACCTTTGAATCTTCTCAGCCATGCACGTGCAATCTTTTGTGCAGCAGTGCTGCAAATCAAAATAAATTAAGAGACCCAGATAACTTCTCCCATCCCAGATAGTCTTGACTCATCTTAACTTCAGCTGCACAGCAGTAAACAACCTGAACAAGAAAGACAGCTTTATATGGCTGAATTTCAAAGGCTACGCAAATAAATTCCTCCAATAATAATACTCTGCCAGTACACAGCGTCTGTTCTTTTACATTTCTTTTATTAAACATTTTCTAAGAACTTATTTACCCTTTGATTGAATCTTTTCACAGTTAGGAGAGATGATGACGCACTTCAACTTTTTCAGCTTCAGATGTTTCAGAACTTCTCTAAGACCCATAACAAGCCTGCGTTTTATCTTGGCCTTTACTGGGTCTTTCTGATACAAGCGATCTTGGAAACGAACCAGTTCTTTTAAGAGATCTGTCACACAACTGTCAACTTCTTTACTAAGTACCTGGCTGCAGTAACTGTAAGAAAGATCAATCAAATGTTAAATCCCCTAAACTTACAAATATGTACCATATAAATATGCAATGTTAAATATGTAAGATATAAATTGGAACTTCTATGTCTTTGTATTTTTTTTCTATTTCCACTCAAAACACACTTATATATACATGTAAACAAAAATTTACTTAAGATTTTTTTTCAGTGTCTGAGAACTTAAGAGGAACTTTTGTTACTTGTGTTATCTGGCACCCCTGTCAAACTATCCTAAAAATACATACATACATGTACAATAAACCTAGATATATTTTTATACCAATAGATAGATTTGTGCATATCTTTTTCTATTGAAGCATTTTTCTGCAGGCATTTCTATTGGCGTATATAAATCAAAGTACAGCAACCAGAGTATAAAATTTTAACTTATTTCTTTAAATTCATGGCTGTGTATAATGAACATGGAAAAATGGATCAAATTCCTCCTCCCTACATTCATGTCTGTCATCCTTTTTCACACAAGACTACAGCTTTGTGTTGCTCGTTAAAAAAGCATGAAAACTAACATACTCCATCCTTCTAGTACTCTTTAGGAAAGATCAGAGTTAAAAATTATTTCCCCCCACCCCATGTTTTACACAAAGAATTTTTCCGTAAAGGGTATCAAAGAGAAAAACTAAAGATATATCAACTGCATACCCAACAGAAAGACAGCAAGTCAAGATTATGAGAAGAGATCAAAACATCTATCCTGGATCTTACAGATAAAATAATTCTGAAATAATTTTAATTTACAAGAGATTTTATTTACTATTTCCCACTGATTTCACTGAGTCTTGAATACAGACCCACTAAATACACTAAAAACCTAATGTAAAGACAGAAAATAATCTAAGCTTTGCTGCATGCTCTACATCCTATAACAGGTAAGACTGAGTTGCTCTGTACATATTCAACCCAAAGAGTACTCTCAGTAAAACACTTGCATAGTTATTGTTATTGCAATTACAAGTTAAATTACAGCTAACACATAAAGAATGGCTGTATCATTATTAACCACTACTATAACACAAACTGCAAAAAAGCCAGTGGTACCTTTAAGGGAGAACTGGAAGTTGAAACACTGTTTTGCTCAAGTAACTATTTTAAGCTGTCCTTGATCTCTGACCTCTTCACACATAATAATGACTATTTCTTCTTTTAAAAAGGAACATGTATACACATCATATCACACAAAACTGAAAGTGTTTCTACATAACAACTCGTAAATATTTCTTCTATTTCTCTTCCTGGCCACAACATGAAGATGTTGTCTGGTTAGTCACATTCTTTACATTTTTGCCATTTGATCTGGCAGAAGAAAACAAAACTACCCACTAAAAATAGTATTTAAGAAATAAATTAAGAGCACCTCACTTAAGTTGTTATTGCATTATTTAAATTAAAGTATTTACACTTTAACAGCAGCTTCTTTTCCCCACTTAGCCTCTAATGAATTTCTGGTATTTTTGTTTTTCCAAAGAACATGCACTTTCAAGTGAGAATTACAGTGTATTTCTCTGCATGTAATTTCTTTGTGTGTCACCTTACAGAAAAACTGAAAAAAAACAAATAATTTAGAATCTTCAGTCTAAACCTCAGCATTGCAGAGAACACAACTAAATTACCTTCTCTCAAAAATGCTGTATCAGTGGTACTGTGCAAAATTCGACATCAATACAATCACTACTTACTCTCTAAAATTCCTACTGTGGATTTTTGGAAGACTGGGGGTTAGCTGCTTTGAAGTCATAGAACCTTCTTTAGATTCCTTGATCCCTGTGTTCTCCAGAAACCCATCAGCACCTTGTGTTACAGGAACACCTATCACATAAAGGAAGATATTTCAATGAAAATTCAATGAAAAGACAGAGCAAAAAGCCCTGTGAAGAGAATAATCTGTCAAATACATATGGAAGAGTCACTATTTCAGCATTACAACAGTCTGTGATAGCAGGGAAACAGGTCAAACATTTTTATAATTTCAAACCTCATTAATTGACAGGCATGCTGGAACTCTCATTAAAATATATCATAAAGCCAACAGGCATAGAATTGTGGAACAGTAATCAGAATCCCTGTTACTCAGCTACACTGACTATCAGCTTTGGCCCACTTTAAAGTCAAAGTAATTCTGAGATGAATCTTAGAAAATTCTTAGGTTATGGCTTTCATTTGGTAGTATTTGGTACATATTTTCAGAACTACTAAATGTGCTGCTCACTCTCAAATTTTCAGCTACATATTGTATTATAGCTTCTCTTCAAAGATACCTGCTTGACTATCTTGTAGAAATGTTTCATTCTCAGTAATATTTTCTGCAGACTGACAAACATTTTCTTCATCTTTTGGTGCTGCTTTCTGTTCTAACAGGTGTTGTTGTTTTCTTTGTTCTCTTTCTTTCAGAATAATCTGAAAATATATATCAAAACCAAATCAATTTAATGACACAGAGATAATAAGCATCACTCTTACCACATATTTACATAGAGACCATTCATAAAAAGGTTTAGAACTAGCATTTAAAGGTTTATAACTTTTTTTCCTCTATTTGTACATAAAAAGAGGGAAAGATATTTCCTAAATTTACACAGAAAAGGACTTTTACCTTGATTACCAGTGCATGAGAAAATACTTACTAGGGATAAACTACAAGGAAGGGCAGAACTAAAGAAATCCTCTGTATAGAAGATGTGACAAGAAGCAATGTGAATGGGCAAAGAGGGAGGATACAAGAGGAACCACCAAATGGACCTAACATTAATTGCTGCAGAATTAGCTGATATTCTGGCTTGGAAAAGCACAGAAACATTAAACCCTGCCTCGGTTTGATCCATTCTCCCCAGTTCTGCAAATAAGCATATCTTTGCCAAAACAAGTTAGTACTTCTTTGCATGTCTCCCTGTACCAAAGATGTGTCGACCCTTTTGTAGTGGCACTGCTTCAGCTATCAATTGATTTAAGTGAGAAAGCATATTTTGGAGAGTTTGTATATGCCACTTAGCAAGACTACTCTCTTCTCCCGCATTCTCTCCCCTTTTTGGAAACCAAGTAAAGTTAAAACTGGTGGCCACTGAGATGCAAGATCTCCATATGAAAGAGGTTAACAAGACTTTCAGAGTAATACTGAACTTACATTACCCTACATTTTTACTATTTAAGGTAATAAATATGCATACCTTTTTAAGAGGTGTTGGTCTCTTTGCTTTAGGTACTTCTCTCTGTTTTCCTTTCTTTACCAAGGGAGCGCTGGAATCCAGGGGGTTATGAGGCATCTTTCCTTGGTTTAACCGGTGACTTCTCATGGCCGTAGCAGGTTCTTTTGAAAGCAGTGGTATGGCACCACCAACTGAGATTTTAAAAAAAGTCTGCATCAGGCAACTGTAACAAATACCTAAACTAAAATCCAATTTCAAGTTTAGTACTGGTATACACATATCAAATTTATGTTGTGTTGCTATTAAGAATATTTACAGGCAATCCAGTGTCATGAAACAATGTTATTTAAAAAAGATACTCCTCCCAAAAGACTGACATATCTTTTATTATACCACTAGGATCACAAACTCAGTCCCTGAACTCTCATAAGCAGAATTTGACAAAACACTTGCAATCCAAGCTACCTTCAACGCCACACCATGAAGCCTTCAGGAATCTCCGTGTTTCATAGTAATGGCATTTCTTCGTACACAGATTCTGTACTGTGTTAAGATAGATACTAGGCAGCAGTATTACAGATTTTAGATTTACTTGCTGTATGTAATATTGTGTACTTACACATACCATTTGTTACACCTCAATGAAGTTGGATGAAGTTCACTTGCAGATGGCTAATGAGTAATGCAAAGCTACAGCTAAGTCTTTCTTTCTTAACATGCACAGGTCTTGGAAGATGTCTTCTTTACTTTTATACTTCAGAAGATTTAGAGCACAGAAGCTTTCAATGACTGGACAAATGACTAAACCTAGATCTTCCAAACCATGACCTCATACCCTAAAAACTACTCTTCCTCACTGTCAGTAGGAATTGCTATTCCCTGTAAGAGCACTTTCTCAAACTTGCCTGCAATATAAACCAGTTCACATTAGCAAGTCAATGAAGAGGATGACATAAGTATCAGTGGAACAAGCCTGACACTTTTGTGACTCAAGTAACCTCTCTGCTCTAAAAAACATCCAAATATTCGGGCAGCCTGTCTTAAGCCATCTTCACTTACTGCTTCCACAGAATTTATATGCTGATCCTTCAACACCATATGCAGTACTACCATAAACAATTTACTTCATAAAACTGCTACATCGCAATTTTTCTTTTTTTGGCTCTGTTTGAGAACACTGCCATGAATGTTGTGCAGGATGGGTGACTACAATAATTGAAGTTGGATTTGAGGAAATATAAAAGCATACATCCTACAGACACATATTTCCTAAACTGTGTACATTACCATTTCAAGTTCATAGTTCTCATGTTCTTTACCTGATGGCTTTAACAGATTTTATTTATCACATGAACTGGAATAAAAAAAAAAAATTAAAAAACAATCTATCTGTGGTGACACTCCTTGCCCTTCTTGTTCACTGCCCTCTTCTGATTACAGAGGTTAGTACAGCGCCACTCCACAAACTAAAGTTTTATTTTGGTATACACCAATTTAATGGGTGTACTGAATGTTTCTACAAAATATAAAGCTATAAACTGCCTTATACTTCCAGGATACAAACATGACACATCAATTCCTCTTCTGTAGCAAAGGAAAATCTCATCAATGCTTGGTATTTTGTGCTCATTTAAAAGCTCACGTTAAGTATTGTGAGATGAAGTCTCTTGGAGTCTCTATCTGAAACAATTTCTAAAAAAATACTTTGCTGAAATGAGGAGAGAAATTTAATAAAAATCAAATTCTAGCAAGCATCATGGTTCCTTTTGCAAAATACACTATACCAGCATAGACAAGATTAATTTTTGACCTACAATGAAAAAGACACTGAGCTATTTGATTCTGCTTCCTGGTTATGCATCCAGAAGGACTGAAGGATTCTCCCCATTACCAAAACCTAGCGTTTTGTCAACATCAATTATTTCACAGTTATCCAGTATGTCAAAACGCATCCTTTGGCTTGGGCTCACTGACTCCCATATAACCCCTGTGTTGGCAAAGGAGCTTTTTCACTCCAGTAACAGTTCTAAAATTTTGAGCATCAGAGGAGATTAAGAAAGCTTTTGTTATTGTGTAGCCCCTTCCTGCAGGGCCAGATCAGAACAGTAACACACATACTTAAGGCAGAGCAAAAACCTCCACAAACACTGGTATTTCTATCAAAACATTTCAGTCATGTCTCATATTTATACAAGGTATTCTTTTACAAATCATTATAAAAATCACTTTTTCTTTCCACGAGTTTTCCTCCAAACAATTCACCTTGCTATGTTTTCTTAATTTTTTTTTTTAAAAACTTTCATTTTCTCTTGTATCTGGTGAAGACCAGAAATCAAACTATACATTTAATGTTTGAATACTTAAAAAACAACTAAAGCTGAAAGAAAAGAAATTTCATAGTAACGAATACCTGAAAACACCACAGGTTTAGAAGATTGTTTTGACTTCTCTGTTTGCTGCTTCTGCTCCAGGACTGCCAGCATGCCACCCAAATCCAATTGCACAGGAATTTGACTCTTCTTACCACTGCTTCTCGATGTTTCCTGGACAAGTTCAGTATCAATTAGTAATGCTCTCTGTTTCAGAATGCAAAGACTTATTTAACTTATTTTGTATGGTGCGTATACACTCTAACATCTTTATCCACAATACTTCTAATTTTTAACTTGATTCAATGATCTTTAATTATAGATCAACTTCAATGTCAAAAATATAAAAAAATCAGAAACAGTTCAAGTAACATTTGAAAAGCTACTGCAAGGAAGCATAAAAAGAAAAAGTCTTCAATAAGTGTTTTATGTCAGGTTTCCACTTTGGTCAGACTGCCATCTATCTTTGGAAAAGACAAAAGGCTTATCAGAATTTAGAGTTTTGTTAAAAGTACAGAAAAACTAGCCTGTGAATCTTCCAGGGTAGGTGATTGCAACGTACATAAATCATTCTCTCAAATGTCTTACTGAAAACAGAGATCATTATCTTTGCACCACCTCCTAATAAGCACTAATCTTTCTGTCTGCTTTGAAGAGAAGGCAAAAGACATGTTTCATATTTAATGATTCAGAATATAAAAAGGTTACAAATTAATAGACTAGCAAAGACTATGAAAGAGCAAACTAGCACATTAAAATACGCTAAGGAGGTGACTACTAGATTTTTAGAAGTCTTATCCTGGAGGATCAATTAATTATAATTTCTGTTACAACAAGGTTAGAGAACATGCCCTTCTCAGTCTTAATCTGGGATCTCACCTTGTAGCAGAGCTGTGCCAGAACCTACTCACCAATATGGAACTACTTACTGGACTCACTGTTGCTCTCTATTTCTCCTCCTTGCCCCAAGATAAAGGGATCTCCTTGCCCCCTTGTCTTAATCTGTCAGAAACAGTTTTAAGAGGTTCCCAGCTCCTTACAACAATCAGTTTGGACTGGATTTATGCCATGATAAAAATAAGATAGGTGAAAGAAAAATTCTTGTTACCTGAAACTCAGAGATATTAATGAAAAGCTTGTATTTTTTCTCCTAAGCATTGTATCACAAACTGAGGGCTAGTAATTATTACCACTACAGGCTTCTAAACAAGGGGACCTTGTCACTTATCTCAAAGTACGAATACAATCCCAGATGAGCTTGGACTTAGTCTTACAATTAAGCAGGCTAATTTCCTTTGTCATTTTGAGTTGTATACTTCTTTTCAAACATGAATTCATTTACCTGCATTTTCTTTCTTTCTAATACAGAAGAGGAAGCTTGCTTCCCTGACAGTCCATCTACCTTGGGAGTTTCATCCAGTGAGGGAGGTTGACTATTACAAGGCTCTTCAGAGAGATGAATCTTTGAAATTCAGAGACAAAAGGTGGCAGGAAGGAAGAGAAAATATTTTAAAACACATTTAAAGACACATGGAAAAGGGTGAAGATATTAAATTCAAACATGGGAATTAAATTCAAAGATGGTGGGACTGAGCACACCCTCAGCAAGCCTGTGATGGACACCAAGCTGAGTGGCACACTTCAGGGAAGGGTTGACATCTGGAAGAACCTTGACAGGGTTGATGAGTGTGCCTGTGTGAACATCATGAAGTTCAACGAGGGCAAGTGCAAGGTGTTGCATCTGGGTCAGGGCAATTCCCAGTATCAAAACAGGCTTAGGGATGAACAGATCAAGAGCAGCCCTGCCAAGAAGGACTTAGGGGTGGTGGTGGGTGAGAGGCTAGACACGGTCCAGCAATTTGCACTTGCAGTCCAAAAAGCCAATTCTATCCTGGTCTGTGTAAAAAGAAGCATGGCCTGCAGATTGAGAGAAGTGAGTCTCTCCCTCTGCTCTGGTGAGTCCCTACCTGGAGTACTGTGTCCAGTTCTGGGGTCCCCAGCAAAAGAAAGACATGGACCTGCTAAAGTCCGTTCAGAGGAGGGCCACAGCAATGGTCAGAGGGCTGAACACCTCTGCTCAGATAAAAGGCAGAGAAAGCTGGGGTTGTTCAGCCTGAAAAGAGAAGACCCTATGTGGCCTTCTAGATATACGATCATTTATCAGCTGTCACACTACTTAATCACATGATTTTCAGATTTGGAAGGGAAAACTAGAATGGTAGCTTCATCTTCAAGTATTTGTTACAGGAGTACGAATGTTCTAATGATCATGTCTACAGCTTATGTAAGCTGTAAGGGATTGTATCGCATTTACATCTACAAAGCTAAGGGGTTGTTCTCATCTGAGCTGCATGTCTGTGTAGCACTTTATAACAAACATTTTTGAGCAATTACTGTGCCTTTTGCTACTCACTCATCCCTGTCAATGCAGTTTACTGCCTCAAACAAAGCAAAAAATGTGGTTTGGGTTTTTTTTAAGCCACTAATAGTCACAAGGGAAACAAAAGCCAGGAAAAACATTTTTAGCAGCAAAACTAATTTCAAAGAAACCAAAACCTAGGATTATTATTTATTTGTTTTATGAGAATAATTTTATTTCCAATCCTTGTGGTTTATGTTTAGGATTCATTCCCGTATTGAATAAATTTCCAAATTAATTCTTGCAATTTATTTCACTCAGGTAAAAAAAACCCAAAAACCAACTTGGATTCATAACTGACATTCAACTCACATAACGATGCAAGATTACTTACTTCAGACTGCTTTTTGACTGCAGGAGTAAAGGATGATTTCTGAGATCCTAGCCTGTTCCTCCGATCAGAAGCAGCTGCCAGATCAGGAAACTCCTCAACATCCTAAACAAATAAATCAAAAGATGATTTCATAAGAACAATCAAGTCCATATTTTCAAAACTGATTTTCCTACAAATGATTTTCTCCCTGCTTATCAAACATTCATCAAAATTTGTTTCACAGTACAAAAATTCAGAAGCCACCAGTAGTGCGACCATGATGAGTATTACAAAGGTTAAGCCTTCTATGCAGCAGCTAATTCAGGGCTGAAAGAGCTTCTAAGAGAAATGCTTCCAACATTCCAGCTTGTTATTGCTGTCAGCTGATACAAATAATTAGAGGTAAATGGCTCCTAAAGGAGTGTTCTCCAAATCATTTAACAGCCTTGCAAACAACTTCCCTCTTCTTCCACTACAGTCTCCAGCTGTGCAATTCTGCCTCAAATGAGTGAAGAACAAAGAGGGCAGTATGTAACAGAGTACTAGAATACGGAAATAAACTTTTAATTACTCAAATGATTATGGTGGCTTACACACAAGAGTAAGTTGTATTAGCAGAGGATACATAATGCAGAATCTGGATTAACCAAGCACAGACAGGCTGGAGCTTTCTCTACGCTGGTCACCTTATATCCACTATCTCAGTCATAATGATCCTGATCCACCAGCTTGGTTTGCATTCAATTGTTTCTCCTTCCACTTTATGAGAGGCCTTTTTAGCTGTGTTATAATACTACTGAACTCACCAACACCTTTTCTGCAGCCCTAAAGGCTTCATTTAAACACCTAGCTAGGAAGCTTTAGCAAAAGACTGACACATCTCAACTAATGAAATAGTTTTAAAGAAACTTGGAAAAAAGTGAAAAGAAAAATATTTCACAACCACACTCTTCCAGCTTAGGGACATCTTCAACCAAAGACAGTACCTTCCCATTACAGCCTTCACAAATAGCCCTCACTAGAAGAAATTTTTATTTCAGTCTATCCAATTGCTTCTTAAATGCCAATAAATTTCTGGCATTTGCAACACCCTATAGCAAAATGAATAATTAAAATCTAGCACTTGGTGAGACATTACACTTTCCTGTATTTGCTCTTAACTCATCACCTTTAAGAACCAGAGGACACCAAACAACATTAGGAGAAAGGCCAAATAATTTTCTTTCTATTTGCTTGTCTCTGTCAGATTCCCAGCCATATATTTTACATACTGAGAAGTCCTAGTTTATTCAGTCTTGCCTCCACAGAAATTGCTTCACACCTTTGCTTCTTTTTGGTGCCCTTTGGCTATCTTTTTTAGCTCAAATACATGTATTTTTCCAAAGGAGTAGGGGGAACATAAGAATACAAAATTCACACTATATTTAGATTAGACATTCCCTGAAATTCCGTATTGTCGTAATCCATTTTCCTTTTGTAGTGGTTTTCGTTGGGGTTTTTCCTGGTAACTGAGTCATAAATAAGAAAGTATTCCATCTCATTTCTTTACGTAAGCAAAGATATAAAGAGGGGAGTCGGAAGTCAGGAGTCTATCCTTCTTCCGGCAGGGTTGGAGGGCAGAGGAGCTCCATGCGGTCGCTCTGCTGTGGGAGTGGGCCATAGGAGTCTGTGGATCAGCCAGCAGGGTTGGAGGAGGTATCCCGAGATTCGGGAATGACAGTTGTTTTGGTGAGAGGGAAGTGAAAACTTGTTTTTCTGTCTTTTTTCTTCTCTGTATATACATATATAAACT